>OX451741.1:715678524-716356926 GCA_948472305.1 Vicia faba | reverse complement strand
TATATATATATATATATATATATATATATATATATATATATATATATATATATATATATAATAAATTTAAAATATAATTAAATAACATAAATACCAATCTTCAAACTCCTTCAACTTCTTGTACAACCCTTTTGTTGAATCTTCTTTTTAATCTCTTCAATTTCTTGACAAAAAAATCAGTATATCATAAAACATAATTAATCTAAAATAAAAATATTAAAAATAGATTCAATAAATATTATACCTTTGTTACAAAATAAATTTGGAACTGATGATGGAATTAGGATTTGATTATGGTAGAATGGACGAATAGAGAAGAGGGAAAGAAGAAAACAGAAGAGAGAAAGAAGAAAAGAAAGAGGATGAAGAAACACAATGGTTTCTGCAAAGAGGATTGCGCAAGTTTATTAACCAATCAGCGACGTGAATATCACGTCGCAACCTTGTAATGTGATATTCACGTTGCAATCCCAACGTTATAATTTTAAAATTAACCAACCAGCGACGTGAATATCACGTCGCAACCTTGCCACGTGACATTCACGTCGCAACTCCTCCAACGATTATATTTTTACACTTAACCTGCACGTTTCAGAATGACATCTTGTCAAAGACTGAGTTTTTTCCTTCTAAATTAGTTGCGACGTGTTTAACACGTCACAATATATATTTTTTGAAATATTTAAATTTTCCTCTTCAAAACGCTTGCAGTTTTAATTTTTTTTATTTAACTTTTTATGTTGTGACGTGTTTCCCACGTCAAAACTTTTATATATAAAAAAAAAATAGACTAGCGCAGCCTAGGCATTACTTTTATTATTTAATTTACATAATATTGTAGTGAGGTGATTATCACGTCGAAACCATTAAATTTTAGTGTAAAGATAATCACGCCGCTAAATCACATTGTTGAGGAGTATATTTCTTGTAGTGTCAGGATTTGTTTATACACTTATTCTAAATATTTGTTTTTAACTAATTAGTGAATAAAAAAATATTTTTAAATGATTGACTAATAAAAAGTATTTATAATTTATTTAAGATTTATTAAAAACTAATAATATTTCAATGTTTTATCAATAACGTAATATAAATATTCATTTCAAACATGAAACTTAAAATTTGATAATAAAATATTTAGAGTATCATATTTTAAAGAATTTTTTAGAGAAATTAAGAACAAAAGTTTTTATATATAGATGATAAAAAAAAAACTCAATTCTATCATTTAATTATAAAATTAAAGTAAAAATATTTATTTAATATAGTTGATTATAATTGTTTTAGTAATTTATTATTTTAATTTTTATTAAACCATGAACTTAAATAAAATATTTTTTTTAATTTCTTTCATATTTAATTATGCATTTATTATTTTAATTGTATAAATGTTAATTAATAATATTAATTATAACTTTTTTAAACTTTAAATGTAGTCTATTAATTAATTAATGAGTATTGTTCAAAATGCATGATACCTTAAATTGTGCCATTAAAATTTAAAATTGTGCTACATTAGTGTTTGTTATGTTTCGTGAATGAAAAATTTGTTTTATTTGGCATTACTCATTTAAAAGTATAAAATTTAATGTAATATATATATATATATATATATATATATATATATATATATATATATATATATATATATATATATATATATATATATATAAAAGTATGAATTTTGACAATATATTAAATAAAATAAATAATATAAAAAAATAACTTTATAAATTTATATTTATAAAAACAGAATATAAAAAAAATGAAATATAGTAAATATTTTTAACAATATATTTAAAAAATAAAAACAGTTTTATATATTTAATAAAAATGGTTATATAATATAATGAAAAATATATGAAAAGAGTTTTATAAATATATTTTAACAATATATTTTAACAATTCATGCATATTTGTCTTTGATTAGGTCAAGCTATTTGTTGATTTGGATTTTTGCATACAAGCCCTAATTCTCTAATCATGGTATAATTGAAAGCGTAAAGTGCGAGAATTTAAAATCTTAAGCTATTACAACATGATTATGGGGATGGGGGTACAATCTTTGAATGGGGGGTATTTGACAAGAAATATAAACTCTAATTTACTATTACATCCAAATTGAATTCCCAATGCACAAATATTTAAATGGACAATATTTAAATGAACAAAATAAATAAATATATCAAATAATATGAATTATGCAAAAAGGGTTTTTGTTTGTTTATGTATGTAAAAATATTTTTTGATGTAAAAAAAGTATAAATAAAAAAAGGATTAATTTTATTTGTTTAAGGGTAAACCCTAATTTCTTTAAGAAAATAAATACAATATATTATTTATATACAATAAAATATATTAATATACGTAAAAATAAAATATACATAGAAAAAAAGTATTTTTTAGTATGAATAATAATAAAAATGAAAATATAATATTTTGTATTTTTTTTATTCCAGAGTATTTAATAAAATAAAAAATATGTATTTATATATGTATATTAATCAAATTAAATATATACAATATAAAATAAAATATGTACAAAAATAAAATATATTTAAGAAAATATTTTTAGTAAGAATAAAAATAAAGAACAAAAATAAAAGTATAAATTACATATTATTTTCAAGTTTAAATAAATTATAAAAGTATTCAAATGTTTTTTATGTTAGAAAAATTAAAATAAAATGCCAAATAAATGTGAAAAAATTATGGAAATATTTTTGAGCATTTTTTATGTTTGTAAATAAATAAAAAAAATCAAAAATGAAAACAAAAATGCAAAAATATGAAAATACAAGAAATTAGGCCAGGGGGTGCAAAAATGAAAATGGGAGGTGTCAAAAGCAAGCCAGGCCAAGCCCAGCCCAAGCCAGCTTCATCTTCAACCTTCAGACTTGAAAACGCGCGCGTGCCCTGTTCAAATACCAGATCCTGTATACGAGCTCTTTTGCAAAAACACACAACATCAAACTTGTAGAGAATTTCAAGACGATTCCAACCATATAAAAAACTAATCCTAACTCTCAAAGACCAGAGAGAATTTCTCTGGACCCAAAATCTGACCTAGTTTTTTCAGCATGTTCATGGATGAAATTCTCCTAGCACACTTAATATAAATGAAAACTGGGCATATGTATAGCTTCATGGCAATGAACACTACATTTTTTATTCACAAACCTAAGGCTAAATGTTCCTAAATAGAGAGATAGAAAGTGAAGAAAAACCTATTTTAGTTGGATTCGTGTAGGGCAATGTAGCGCTTTACAACAAGCCTTGAGATGTCTGGTAGCTTGCTTGAACTTCACTTGACCTTCTCCAATAGCTAACTTGCCTTGAATGTCCTTGAATCAACCTATAGAACTCAACCTGCACAAGCTCAAAATGAAAATGGTGAACACTGTAAATGGAGATACATTTGGTGTTTGAGCTTTGGGAGAGCTTGGGTGAGTTAAATGGAAGGTGTTTGAAGCAACTTGGGGAAAAACGCACGAGCCAAATGAGCTATGACACTCAAGTTGCAGAACCTGTCCTGTTTTGCCAAAGGGATTTGATTTCTGGCTATGGGGTGTTTAGAGGCTCAAGCAATCGTGTTTCTAGCTCAAAGGGGTGTGAGAAAGGTGTTCAAACTGTTTGTGTAAGTTAACATTGGCTGGTTTTCAAGTTTTTAAGTTTTGGACAACTTTCTTGTTTTTGAAGTAAGAATGTGGAAGTGAAGTTACAGGCCTGTACAGGCTATCAAATATGCTTTCATACATTGCTATTGGCCCCTATGATTTGTGGATTTGTTTAGCTGCAAGAGATCTTGGACCAATGCTCAAGGATTGTTGGTTTGACATAAAGCATACTTAAGCAAAAATGGAAATTTGCCTTTTTCTACTTAGGGCTTAGTTTTGTGTACAATGTCCAAATGATCAAAACAAAAGCTTAGACTGATGGATTTGCATTTAATTATAGAGTGTGAAGTGGTTTAGAGGCCTGCAAACTAGTGTAAGGCATGCTGATTTGAAAATGCAACTTGTATGAACATGAAAATGCCATGGATGGAAAGTGAGTTTTTGCCAACTTCAAGCCTTCGATTCTCCCTAACCACAAATGTGTTTGGAGAGTTCTTGGAAAATTTAGAAAGCTTGAAACATGCTCTATAATCCATCTTTGAAATGCAACTTGAGAATACAAGTGGAACTATGTGAAAAATGGCCAAGAAGATAGGTCAAAATCCTGCCTAAACTAGGGCAAAATTTCACTAAGTTAAAAGTTTTATGTACCCTTGTTCCAAAAATCATAACTTGAGATCCAAGCTTCTTTTGAGAAAAATTTGTCAATCAAAGTTGTAGAATTTGTGGAGGACCACAACTTTCATGTTGGAGTTTTTGTTTGAATCCATTTGCATCATGGTGAAAATGTGGGGCAAAGTTAGGAAAAATTAAGAAAATTTCATAACTTAGAAAAATTCTAAGTTATGAAAATTTTTAATTTCAAACCCTAATTTGCAATTTTGGGTTTCTTGATGAACAAGTTTCATAATTTGACACATCTTGATGAAAAATGACCCTTGGCACTTGATTTTGACCAAAAAGTCAAAGTTTGACTTTTCAGTGTACAGTCAAATTTTGATCAGTTGACTGAAAAATTCATCTGTCAATCCCATGCATTTGAGATCTTTTGAACTTGTTGAATAAGTCAAGATGATGTCATTGAGTCCTTGAGTCCATGGTTGACCCTAATTTTCCATTGGCTAGGTCAAAAAGTCAGAAATTGCCTTTGTACAGTCAAAACCCTAAAAATGACCATTTTGCCCTTTTGGTGATCTGATCAAATTTCTTGTGGGGTTGTGGTCCAAACATTATCCAATAGTTCATATGAGTTCATAGTGTTGATGTGGTTCAAAATTCATGAGGTTTGATTGTAAATTGGCCACAGTTGTCTTTTTCTCCAATACAGTTGATTTTTAGGTCAACTATCCAATTGACTGGCAAAAATTTGATTCAAGGCTTGAAACTTGGTATGGACAAACTCATGAGTCCAACATGAAGCATGAAAGTAAATTTGATCATTGAAGGTCCAAAAATCCTTGTGCAAACTCAAACCCTAGTTTAGGTCATTAGTGCAAGGAGATGTCTTGAGTAGAGCAAACCCTAGCTTGATCTTGAGTTCCAAAAGCCTTGTGATGAGAAATGTTGATAAAATGAGAGGGAAAATTTTGGGGTACAACAGTTGCCCCTGTTCAATCTTCTTGAACCTGAAGAGTTAGATTGGCAAGTTTGCCTTTCGTGACTCGAAGGTAAAAGAGGATTGGACACTAGAGTGCCCGTAAATTTGCACTCGTCAAAATGTAGCTGAGGGAATGGATTAAAGATTCCATTTGGAAATGGTAGAATCTTGCTGGAGATGGGCTAAGAGATGCCATCCAAAACTTGTTTGTTGAAAATCAGTAGAATGAACATCATAATGGTATCCGTATCTGGAACGTATCTGAGTTGTATTTGGAGATTGGGTTCGTATGAGCAAGGGAATGGCGTCCGTGTCTAGAGCGTATCTGAGTTGTAACTGTATTTGATTCTTAAATGAATATCAGAATGACTGCCGTGTCTGGAGTGTATCTGTATTCTGAATGGGTAATAGAGAAACATCTGTGCATGGAGCATCTATGTGCTGGGGATAAATTCCGAATGAGTGATAGAATGGAAACCGTGTCTGGAGCGTATCTGGACTGTATCTGAAGTTGAGATCTGTATGAGCCGCAGAATGAATTCCGTGTCTGGAGTATATCCGTACTGTAACTGGGATCCGGACAAGTGACAAAATGACTTCCGTGTCTGGAGTGTATCTAAACTTGAAGTTGATAGTTGAATCTGAATGAGAAATAGAATGGCCGCCGTGTATGGAGCGTATCTAGTCTGTATCAGATTGCTGAAGTCTGAATGAATAATAGAATGACCGCCACGTCTGGGGTGTATCCATACTGTATCTTGACTTGAAATTCTGAATGAGTAATAGAATGACCTCCATGTCTGGGGGTGTATCCATACTGTATCTGAAATCTCTGAATAGTTATTACGATAGATTTTTAATCTTATCCTGTAAAGGGTAGAGTGTTAGCTAAAGCACAAAGTTATGTTGCATGATATGTATGATGCAATAAAATGTGTTCCATCAATGTTTATGATATATGAATGTAATGGATGTGCATATAAGCTGATTAGCTGTCTTGCTGAGGAAAATAAATCCTTGATAGCTGGAGATAATGAAATCCTTGACTGCTGCCGGGGAAAGTAAATCCTTGACCGATGCTGGGGATTCCAAAAATCTTTGATTGTTGAAGATGAGAAAACCTTGCCGATTACTGTTGGGGATAGAAAATCCTTGGCAACCTGCGGGGATGTGAGAATCCTTCATGACTTTCCTGGGGGAATAAGGAAAAATCTGACGATCTCTACCGGGGAATTAAAACCTGGGAGGTTTCAAATGGAGAAACGGGAACTAGAATCTTCGTTCTGTCGGGAAATAACTTTATGGGGAGACTGTTTATTATGCCGGGGAAATCAGGAGCTCGAGTTGTATGCCAATCTACTGGGGATTCCTTGTTTTATGGAGAACTCTGCTGGTGAATCGGAGGAAGTTGGATAGAATTCCATTGGGGTTTAAGATTTAAAGTTTTGGACTCCTCTGGTGATGAAAGTTTAGAATATTCTGGCTCCGCTGGGGATCGGGAGTTTTTTAGAAACTTAACTCTGATGGGAATTTTGAAATTTAACTCCACTGGGGATATGTACTTCAAGGTTTTAGCTCCGTTGAGGGTCTGAATGACATACTGTAGGGGATTTCTTATGGAATAGCCTAAAGACGTTTCCCATACTTTCGACCTATCAGTAATTATCCTTTCTTATTTCGTTTTATTTGTAAGCAGTGATTATATTCAAATGCATATGCCTATTTAACAAACCATTGGCCATTTTCAAATAAAACATAAGTGTAAAAAAGAAAAGAAAGACAAGCAAATTTCTGCACTTTGAAGTATTTTTGTATTAACTTTTGTAAGTATCTTTGTACAAAGGAGACAAACATCCTAGTAAGAGAATGTTGTCGAAAAATTGAGAAAAATTTCATACAAAAAGAAAGATGGCTATGTGTAACAATTCCACGGGGTTCCCATTCTGCTATAGCCTTCACAACTCTGAGTATCTTTGTCCATTCGTTGCTTCGTCCTCGGATGTATGGATTGATCATGAGCCTGGAGTTTGGTCATGAAGAGATTGTTCTTAAAGTGATCCAACGAGACATAGTCATACGCTTTAATTCCCTAACTTTTTCCTGGACCGCCCTTTCGGGTTTTCGATCCACCGGGAAACCCTTTTTTGCCCAAGTCGCCCTTTCGGGTTTTCAACTTGTCGGGTGTACATTTTTTTTATTTATCCCTAATTTTTGCCTGAACCGCCCTTTCGGGTTTTCAATTCACCGGGATGCCCATTTTTTCCCAAGTCGCCCTTTCAGGTTTTCAACTTGTCGGTTTATTTTATGCATAGTATCTTTTGACTATGTCTGCGTTCGCAGGGTGCGGCAGGTCATCGCCATCCATGGTGGTCAGAATCATTGCCCCACCAGAAAAGATGTTCTTGATCACAAATGGTCCTTCATAAGTAGGAGTCCACTTGCCCCTGGGATCACTTTGCGGCAAGATGATCCGCTTGATTACAAGATCTCCGACTTGATATACATGACGTCTGACTTTCTTGTTGAAAGCCTTGATCATCCGTTTTTGATACGTCTGACCATGACAAACAACAGTAAGTCGCTTCTCGTCGATCAAATTAAGTTGATCAAGCCGGGTCTGAATCCAATCGTCTTCACTTAAACCAACATCCTTCATAATCCTCAAGGAAGGAATCCGAACTTCCATAGGTAAAACAACCTCCATGCCATATACCAAAGAAAAGGGGGTTGCCCCAGTTGAGGTACGCGTCGTGGTACGATATCCGTGCAGAGCAAACGGTAACATCTCATACCAGTCCTTGTAGGTGACTGTCTTCTTTTGAATGATCTTCTTGATATTTTTTTTTGCAGCTTCAACAACACCGTTCATCTTTGGCCGATAGGAAGATGAATTGTGATGTTGAATCTTGAACCGCTCGCACAGAGCGGTGATCACAATGTTGTTTAGATTTGTACTGTTGTCCGTGATGATCCTGTCGGGGATACCATACCAGCATATGAGATTCTTCTTGATGAAGCGGGCAACCACATTCTTTGTAACGGAGGCGAAGGAAGATGCTTCGACCCACTTGGTAAAGTAATCAATAGCGACCAAGATGAAGAGATTTCCATTGGATGCCGTAGGCTTGATCTATCCAATCATGTTGATTCCCCACATCGCAAATGGCCAAGGAGTTGTTAGAACGTTGAGAGGAACTGGAGGAATGTGTACCTTGTCAGCATAGACTTGGCATTTGTGACAAGTACGTGAATATTGATGGCAGTCAGCTTCCATGGTAGACCAGTAGTAGCCTGCCCTTAGAATCTTCTTAGCCATTGTATGTCCGCTCAAGTGGGTGCCAAATGTGCCACTATGTATTTCGGTCATGATCAACTCTGCTTCAACCTTGTCCACACAACGAAGTAGAACACAATCATGGATGCGCTTATATAAAATACCATTGCTCAGGAAGAACTTGGCAGCAAATCTCCTTAAGAACTTTTTGTCATTGACAGAAGCTCCTTCAGGGTATTCTCGAGTCTGGAGATATCTTTTGATTTCATGAAACCAGGGTTCTTCCACTACTTCTTCGGTATTAATCTCATGAAAGTGTGCAGGTTCGTCCAATTGTTCGATGGTGATTTGGGGAGCCTCATTATCCCAGTTGAGTTTAAACATGGAAGACATTGTAGCCAGAGCATCTGCTAGCTGATTTTCTTCTCGCGGGAAGTGCTCAAAGGTAATCTGCTCGAAATGAGGCAACAATGTCAAGACATGTTCTTTGTATGGGATAAGATTAGGATGTTTGGTGTCCCACTCTCCTTTGATTTGACTGATAACCAAAGCTGAGTCCCCAAATACAATAAGAGATTTGATTCCCAAGTCAATTGCGGCCTTGAGACCAAAGATATAAGCTTCGTACTCGGCCATGTTGTTTGTACAGCTAAAGCAGAGTCTAGCAGTAAAAGGTGTATGGCAACCTTCTGGAGAAATAAGTACTGCGCCGATACCGTTGCCAAGTGCATTTGAGGCACCATCAAAGTACAGGGTCCATCGGGATCCTTGTTCAGGTCCGTCATACGGTCCGTTACCTTCAATGTTGTCCAATGTCATAATGTCCTCATCAGGGAAGTCGAACCTCATAGATTGGTAATCTTCGACGGCTTGATGAGATAGATGGTCAGATAGTACACTCCCCTTTATAGATTTTTGAGTTGTGTACTGGATATCATACTCTGTCAGGATCATTTGCCATCTAGCGATTCTTCTGGATAAAGCAGGCTTCTCAAAGATGTACTTAATTGGATCCATTTTAGAAATCAGCAAAGTGGTATGTGTCAACATATACAACCTTAGTCGGCGAGCAACCCATACCAAAGCGTAGAAAGTTTTCTAGAGCAGTGAGTAGTGAGTCTCACAGTCGGTAAAATTTTTTGCTAAGGTAATAAATGACATGCTCTTTTCGGCCAGACTCGTCATGTTGGCCCAATACGCACCCCATTGAATTATCTAAGACAGTCAGATACAAGATTAAAGGCCTTCCTTCGATGGGTGGCATCAAGATAGGAGGTTCCAGCAAATACTCCTTGATCTTATCAAAAGCAACTTGACAATCGTTGTTCCATTCAACCACCTGATCTTTCTTCAACAGTTTGAAGATTGGTTCACAGGTAGATGTTAGGTGAGAGATGAACCTTGCAATATAGTTTAAGAGTACCAAGAAACCTCTAACTTTCTTTTCAGTGCGGGGGGCATGCATTTCTTATATAGCTTTGACTTTAGCAGGATCAACCTCGATGCCTTTGTTACTGACGATGAATCCCAAAAGTTTACCGGACCTGACTCCGAAAGTGCACTTGCTAGGATTCAGTCTGAGCTTATATTCCTTTAACCTGACAAACAACTTATGCAGATGGTCGAGGTGCTCTTCTTCTGTTTGTGAACGGGCTATCATGTCGTCTACGTAGACTTCAATCTCATGGTGTATCATGTCATGAAACAAAGCTACCATGGCTCACTGATAGGTTGCCCCGACATTCTTCAGTCCGAATGGCATCACTTTATAGTAGAAGGTACCCCACTGCGTGACAAAAGTAGTCTTCTCCATGTCTTCGGGGGCCATTTTGATTTGGTTGTATCCCGAGAATCCATCCATAAATACCTTGTGTTGAGCTGTATTGTCAACCAAGATGTCGATGTGTGGTAGTGGAAAATCATCTTTAGGGCTAGCCCTGTTTAGGTCTCTATAGTCCATACACATTCTGACTTTTCCGTCCTTCTTAGGCACGGGCACAATGTTAGCAACCCATTGTGGATATGAAGTAACAGCCAGAAAACCAGCATTGAATTGTTTCATTACTTCAGCCTTGATCTTTTCGGACATGTCGGGCCTCATTCGGAGGACTTTTTGTTTGATTGGTGGACAGTCTTCTCTTGTAGGGAGACGGTGAACCACAATATCCGTATCCAATCCCGACCTGTCTTCATAGGACCAGGAAAAGATCTCAACATATTCATTTAACAGCTGAACTAAACGCTCTTTGACATTTGGCTCCAAGTTGGCACCCACTTTAACCTCTTTCTTGTCTTCTTCTGTTCCCAAATTGATAGTCTCTAGCAATTCTTCACGGGGCAAAATATCCCCTTCCTCTTGTTGCAACAATTTAGCTAACTCTCCAGGAACTTCATAGTCTTTATCACCTTCGTACTCGGCATGATTGACCAAATCCTCAGAGTCACCGAAGGCCTAAGCAGAATAGTCACCCATGGAATCCAGAGTGGATGGGTACCTGCATTTTGTGAGCGTGGGTGTGTGTAAGGGATAGCCATCCTTAAACAAAACAAAATGTAAAAGGAAAGAAAATGAACACAACAATTTATAGATGAAAACGTCCAATGATTCATTAAAAATGGCATATGATAATGAAGAAATCAAGCCCTTACAAATGGACCTATATGCCCCAGGGAAG
Organism: Vicia faba; assembly: GCA_948472305.1. Lineage (NCBI taxonomy): Eukaryota > Viridiplantae > Streptophyta > Magnoliopsida > Fabales > Fabaceae > Vicia > Vicia faba. The sequence continues at coordinate 716,345,763 of OX451741.1, read as the reverse complement.
GAACAAGGAAAAAAGAGTGTACGAATTGTTTAATTATTACAGACCAAACATGAAATTGTTCAAAGATAAATTACTGATTGATGAAAGTGATGGGAACGAAGTCTTTCGTCTCCTAGTTGCTTAATCCTCCTTCAACGGTTGGAAAGATCCAATATTCAAATTTGTCTTCTTCATCATCATCTTCTAAGGCATGAATTCCATGGTGAGTGATTTTTAAGGGTGGTCCTCCAGCCCGGGAGCGACGCACAGCTTTCTAGCCAGCAGCAGTGAAACCTAGTCCGAACTTATCCGTCTTGTGAGAAAAATCAGGCAGTTTTCCCCACACTGTACTTCTTCCTTCTTTGATTACAGCCTCCACATCTTTAAGGGATGTCATCCGAGACACAGGCTTGGAAATGATAGGCACATCAATCATTGTCTTTGATACTGCGACTTCAGGAGAAACCTCTTCAAAATGTTGGAAAGGAGTTTCTATGAATTCACCATCTAACTGCACATAGCAGAAGGAGTTAAGGTGACTTATCATATACTCCTCCTCACCATGAACCGTTATGATCTTACCCTGAACTGGATACTTTAGCATTTGGTGTAGAGAAGAAGTGACTGCCCCAGTGTTGTGGATCCATGGCCTTCCCAACAAGCATGAATATGAAGGACGGATGTTCATCACATAAAATGTAGAGTTGAAAATTTCTGTACCCACTTTGATTGGAATGTCCACTTCTCCGTGAACCATCCTATTAGAACCTTCAAAGGCTCTAACAACGATGTTACTGGGCTTTAGGGTCAAACCTTCGCAGTCCAATCTGTCCAGCGCCTTCCTTGGTAGAACATTTAAGGATGAACCGGTATCTACCGGAACATGAGCAAGTGTGGTCCCCCTGCACTCTAATGAGACATGCAGTGCATCGTTATGCTTTCTTCCCTTAGGGGTCAAATCAGCATCAAAAAACCAAGACCATTATCGGCTGTAAGGCTAGCCACACACTCTTGAAACTGGTCCGCAGAAGTTTCTTGAGGCACGTGTGCCGTCTTTAGAAATTTGATCAAGGCATTGGCATGAGCCTCAGAGCAGAGTAAGAGAGCCAACATGGAGATTTTTGAAGGGGTTTTCCCTAGCTGCTCTACGACATCATAGTCTCTCTTCTTGATTATCTTTAAGATTTCTTCCATCTCTTTTTGGGTGGTTTCGGGGATAACCACAGTCTGAGCCTTCGTCCTGACAGGCGCTTCCTGTATCCCCTTACCTTTATTGGAAGTAACATCAGAGGGTATAACTTCGGGTGTGTCAATTTCTTCAATTACCGGGCTTTACACAAATGGCTTGACAAGTACAGAAACTCTCGAGGGTCCGAAGACTGCCCGTGGAGGAGCAATCTCCGGAGAGAAGATCCTTCTGCTGCGAGTTATCTTACTCGTTCCCGCAATATTGCATATATCAGGGGTTTCATCATCGGAATTCTCTTGGACTGATTCAATCTTCTTGATACCATGGTAGAAGATTTCTCCTCCGTAATTCCATGGTATCGTCTTGTTAGATTTATACGGGATAGGCCCCGGCATGGTGATTTTCAATGGCAAAAACTTAGGATCAGGCGTAATCTTAACAGGCCTTTTGCAGGTCTTGGAAAGATCGTCGGAGATGGTTATTATAGCAATGTCATTGGTTGGAGTATCAAAGGTAACAGGAGTAACATGAGTGATAGTATTAACAAGAGTCTTTTGAAAGAGGATCTCTTGGATATCCATCAGGCGTTGGATGCCTGATTTCAACAGTGGGCAGTCAGTTTGCAAGTTTGAACAAAAGTAACAGTCTTTTCCACAGCCTGGGAATATCTCGGCTTTCATCAAATTCACTTTAATCACCGGTAACGGAGTCAAAAGGTCATCAACAGTGGTAACATGAAGATCTTCCATAATGGCATGGACATTATGACCATGTTTTGGCATATGAGCGGATATCACGTTGGGTTTTTCGGGAGCATCAAACTCTACTTCCTTGGCGTCTTTTAGGTCTTGGATCTTGTTTTAAAGAGCCCAACAGTTGTTGGTATCATGCCTTACACTGTCTGAATGGTATGCACATTTTACATTGGAGTGATAATAAGGAGAAGAGGTATTGGGGTTTTTCGGCGCTTCTTTCAAATTGGTAAGGTTCAGCTTTAGCAGATGAGGGAGGACTTGAGCCGGTGTCATATTAATTCGGGTGAATTGCCGTTGTGGCCTTTCTACCCTTTGCTGATTAGCTCTTGGTTGATTCCTGCGAGGTTGGTCGGCTGAGGAGTTTTGGATCATAACAGCCCCCACTGTTGGTCGACGCTCTGTTCTCCCTTGGTTTCTCTGGGTATGAATAGCAGAAACTTCCTTCTTGGCTGGGAAGGTCTTCTTAATAGCAGTGGAAGCGGAGGTATCCTTCTGAATTTTACCACTTTTAATGCCAGCTTCGACCCTTTTACCAGTCAGAATTAATTCGGTGAACCCTGCAGATGAGCTCCCGATCAAGTGATTGAAGAACAGACCTGACAGAGTCCCTAAAAACATGTCAACCAGCTCTCTATCCGACAATGGTGGCTGCACCCTTCCAGCCAGATCCCGCCACTTCTGGGCATACTCCTTAAATCCCTCATTAGAGGCCATACCCATACTCTGTAGCTGAGTACGAGTAGGTGCTAAATCTGCATTGTATTGGTATTGTCGGTAGAAAGCAGCAGCCAAATCTTCCCAGTTATGAACATCAGATCTCTCAAGTTGATAGAACCAGTCCAATTGCGTGCTTGACAAACTATCTTGAAAATAGTGGACCCAAAGATCCTTATCAGAGGAGTGAGGTTGGATCTTTCTGACGTAGGACCTCAGATGCATCTTTGGACAGGACAAACCGTCATACTTAGCCAATGTAGGTACTTTGAACTTGGGAGGAATGAAGATCCCAACAACCAACCCTAGTTCTTCGAAATCTAAACCAGGTACCCTTTGCAACTCCATGGTTGCCAACCGATCCTCAAGATTTTTATACTTATCATCCACCAGGGGATATTGTTGTTCGGAGTAATCTTCTTCCTCTTCCTCTTCTTCTTCTTCAGCTTCAGATTCGGAGGGTATTGCAACTCCTTTTCCTTTACCAACCCCTTCTTCAGACGTTGAGGGAAATTCCAGAACTCTCCTAGCCTGATGCTCAAATCTCCTTCCCATAGTGGCTACCCCAACTCTTTTCTTTTTCTTCCTTTCTGGTTCCTTCTTTTTCTCTAACAGTGCTTTAAGGTCCTCCTGACCCTTTGCTAAGGTCATAAGGAGTTGCTGGAATTGTGAATTCTATTCTTGCAGATCTTTAACCGTCTGCTCTAAATCCATCTTGCTGAAATAAACAACATAAAGATAAGGAAACCTGGTGTGAAGACATGTTTATGCATATGATGAATGATATGTTATTCATGTAATGCATTCAAGGATTAAGAAATTCAAATTTGTTGCAAATAAAAAGAACACACGACATATTAAGAAGAAATTTGTTAGTACATAAATGCCCCATGGGCAAAATATTACAAAATTCTTAATGTAAAAAGACATTGCGCATCCTCTTTGGCGCGATGTAAGTGTTGAGAGTTTCCTCTTTGTGAAGCCGACGGGTAAGTTCCAAAACCTTCTTCTCACTGTCATAGAAGCTAGCTTCAAAAGTATTCCGTTCTTCTTTGAGTTGTATCCAACTCTTTTGTAATTCTTCCAACGATGTTGGCATGTCAGGATGTAGGAGGGTGTATGGAACCTCTCCTTCCATAACGGGCTCTTTGATCACGGGGAGAATGTGAGGGTATGACATCATAAGATTCTGGGCTCGGGTTCGTACCCACTTGAGATAAGGCTCAAGGGGGATGGAATTCTTGTGCCCCAGTGTCTTACTATCCACCTTATTGGGAATCCTCCAAGCTCGGGTGAACCTTTGTCGAAGTCCTTGCGCATCGTTGTCGAAGTCAAAAACCAAGTCAGGGATAAGCATATCATGAGGACCATCTCTCCGGGCATATCCAAACTGCCTTAGAGCTAAACAGGGGTTGTAGGTAATGCCTCCCCTAATGCCAAGTAGTGGGACATTAGGGAACTCTCCACAATGATCAATGATGATGACATTTTCTCTAGACCGAGAACACCAATAAACATCAGAATGTGTGAGGGTCATCAACCGTTGTGACCACCTTAAACCCTGCTCATTCTTCAAAACTGATTGGGGAAGGTGAGAAATAAACCACCTTTCCAGAAGAGGAGTGGTGCACATGAGAACGCCTCTTTTCCTTATTGTTCGTGTGTGAAATGAGTGTAGGATATCCCCAAGCAATGTAGGTACAAGATTCCGAGATATGAAAATCTTGACGGCATTCACATCTATAAGCTGATCAGGGTTTGGGAACAAGACCAACCCATAGATGAGAAGTGCTACAATCTCCTCAAAGGCTTGTAGATCTAGAGAATTCCAGAAGTCTTGTGCCTTCTCAAACAGAAACTTTGCCAAGAAACCCTTGACACCACTTCTGGTTTTCCAATGACCTTTGATATCAGATGGTTGCAAGTGTAAGGCTTGAACAACATCTTCAGGCTTTGGTTCTTTTTCCGTACCGTTGTAGGGTAGTTGATGGAGAATAGGAATCCTCAGGATTTGGGAAAATTCCTCCAAAGTAGGTACTAGTTGGTAATCAGGGAATGTGAAACAATGGTGTAAGGGGTCAAAGAACTGGAAGAGAACTTTTACCATGTCTTCTTCAATGTTGGAGTGGACCAAGTTGAGACGTCTACCACGTCTTTCACTGAAGAGAGAATTCTCTGGAATCTTGGAAGTAAGCTCTTTGAGTTAAGGAGGGATTCTCACAAGGTTAACTTGAATTGTTTTCCTACGAAGAGATTCCATGACCTACAAAACAAGAACAAAGATGAAGATCCAAACCCTTGAAATGGTTAGTGGATGTATATAATGCTTTATGATGTTCATGATGTATGCACAAGCATATGTACAAACAAGTCACACAAGATCCTAGTTTCAGGCTTGCATGAGGTTTCATAGGTAAGTACCCTCTTGAAGTTAGTTGGCTCAACCTGTCCTATAAATAGTAACCGGGTTCTAAGAAGCTCAATATCACTGGATTATTTTCTGTGTTCATTGTTTCAGTTTAGCCACTTAACTGGCGACTGAAGTACTCCAAGAAAACAACCCTCAATGAGTGTAGTATCGAGTATCTACCAACTTCGGACTGCACCAAAGCCGATCATCTCACTACCCCTAAAAAAGGCCAAGATGGTCAAGTAAGGTTCTAAGAGTTCATTAGTGCTTCATGACATCACTCAGCGGCCCCGTATTCTCTTTGATTGACTCAAAGGCTACCGGTACTCACAAATATGTCGCACTAATATAGCTATTGCTTCAACCATGTCGGTATACCCCACACAATTTCCACAACGTATTGCTATTTACCTATGAATGTTTCCCAAAAATATGGGTGGAGGATTCAAACCCAAACATTAGAACCAAATGTAAAACAATCAAAGCAAACAAGTTAAGCATGAAAAGGTGATCTAAACCCTAAGGTTACTCCACTTTTAGTTATTTCCCCAGCAGAGTCACCAGTTCTGTGATACGGTGGGAGAAATGACTTGAGTTTTTGCGTTTTGTGTTCGCAAATGTTTCGGTTTAGCAAGAGTCGCCACCGACATTTTATTTTATCCTAAGGAAAGGTCAAAAAGCACGGGAAAGACCTTTGAGATATTTTCTTGGGTTCGGGGAGTAGATTATGAAAAGGGAAGGTGCAAGAACCCTTTTCATCCATGGTTATCCATGGCCTCTTAGTTACTTGTATAGATCACTTGCTTTGCTTTTCCAATTTTTTGAAATGGTGCTTTGTGTGTGGTTTTGGAAGATGTTTTGAAAAGAGGCCATTGTTGTGGCAACCTTTGTAATGATTCTTGTTTGAATGTATACAAAGGTGTTTTTGTCTTTTGAAAAGATTTCAATGTTTGAAAGTTTATTTTGGGAAATGTTTTGAAATTGTGTTGTGAAGTGTGTTTGAAAATAGAAAGGATGTTTTGCAAGCTTTTGATCTAGTAACTAAGAGCTATCTACCCTATTTTACTCAAAGATCTTTCCTAACGTTTTTAACCCTTTTGACAGGGTTGTTTCACCATTGCATTTGGTGAACAACCTTGTGTTAGGATGTTAAACGGGACAGGCACGGGTCATCGTATAGACCATGATAACAATTGTGTCAAGTATCTTTGGCAATTTTTTGAGGGACTTGATCATTTTTGTTTAGGCAACCAAGATAGCGTCATCGAGGGACTCTGATCTTTTGTTTTGCTTTTGTTTTGCCAAAATACCCAACATGCACAACATGACCCATTTTTGAAGGCAACAAGTGGATTGTAACCCTAGGGGTACAAGTGTACATTGTGTTTGATTTTCATGCATATTTGTCTTTGATTAGGTCCAGCTATTTGTTGATTTGGATTTTTGCATACAAACTCTAATCCTATAATCATGGTATGATTGAAAGCGTAAAGTGCGAGAATTTAAAATCCTAAGCTATTACAACATGATTATGGGGATGGGGGTACAATCTTTGAATGGGGGGTATTTAACAAGAAATATAAACCCTAATTTACTATTACATCCAAATTGAATTCCCAATGCACAAATATTTAAATGGACAATATTTAAATGAACAAAATAAATAAATATATCAAATAATATGAATTATGCAAAAAGGGTTTTTGTTTGTTTATATATGTAAAATTATTTTTTGATGTAAAAAAAATAAAAATAAAAAAAGGATTAATTTTATTTGTTTAAGGGTAAATCCTAATTTCTTTAAGAAAATAAATACAATATATTATTTATATACAATAAAATATATTATTTATATACAATAAAATATATTAATATATGTAAAAATAAAATATACATAGAAAAAAAGTATTTTTTAGTATGAATAATAATAAAAATGAAAATGTAATATTTTGGATTTTTTTATTCTAGAGTATTTAATAAAATAAAAAATATGTATTTATATATGTATATTAATCAAATTAAATATATACAATATAAAATAAAATATGTACAAAAATAAAATATATTTAAGAAAATATTTTTAGTATGAATAAAAATAAAGAACGAAAATAAAAGTATAAATTACATATTATTTTCAAGTTTAAATAAATTATAAAAGTATTCAAATGTTTTTTATGTTAGAAAAATTAAAATAAAATGACAAATAAATGTGAAAAAGTTATGGAAATATTTTTGAGCATTTTTTATGTTTGGAAATAAATAAACAAAATCAAAAATGAAAACAAAAATTCAAAAATATGAAAATACAAGAAATTGGGCCAGGGGGTGCAAAAATGAAAATGGGAGGTGTCAAAAGCAAGCCAGGCCAAGCCCAACCCAAGCCAGCTTCATCTTCAACCTTCAGACTTGAAAATGCGCGCGTGCCCTGTTCAAATACCAGATCTTATATACGAGCTCTTTTGTAAAAACATACAACATCAAACTTATAGAGAATTTCAAGACGATTCCAACCATATAAAAAACTAATCCTAACTCTCAAAGACCAGAGAGAATTTCTCTGGCCCCAAAATCTGACCTAGTTTTTTCAGCATGTTCATGGATGAAATTCTCTTAGCACACTTAATATAAATGAAAACTGAGCATATGTATAGCTTCATGGCAATGAACACTACATTTTTTATTCACAAACCTAAGGCTAAATGTTCCTAAATAGAGAGATAGAAAGTGAAGAAAAACCTGTTTCAGTTGGATTCGTGTAGGGCAATGTAGCGCTTTTCAACAAGGCTTGAGATGTCTGGTAGCTTGCTTGAACTTCACTTGAACTTCTCCAATAGCTAGCTTGCCTTGAATGTCCTTGAATCAGCCTATAGAACTCAATCTGCACAAGCTCAAAATGAAAATGGTGAACACTGTAAATGGAGTTACAGTTGGTGTTTGAGCTTTGGGATAGCTTGGGTGAGTTGAATGGAAGGTGTTTGAAGCAACTTGGGGAAAAACGCACGAGCCAAATGAGCTATGGCACTCAAGTTGCAGAACCTTCCCTGTTTTGCCAAAGGGATGTGATTTCTGGCTATGGGGTGTTTAGAGGCTCAAGCAATCGTGTTTCTAGCTCAAAGGGGTGTGAGAAAGGTGTTCAAACTGTTTGTGTAAGTTAACATTGGCTGGTTTTCAAGTTTTTATGTTTTGGAAAATTTTCTTGTTTTTGAAGTAAGAATGTGGAAGTGAAGTTACAAGCCTGTACAGGCTATCAAATATGCTTGCATACATTGCTCTTGGCCCCTCTGATTTGTGGATTTTTTTTGCTGCAAGAGATCTTGGACCAATGCTCAAGGATTGTTGGTTTGACATAAAGCATACTTAAGCAAAAATGGAAATTTGCCTTTTTCTACTTAGGGCTTAGTTTTGTGTACAATGTCCAAATGATCAAAACAAAAGCTTAGATTGATGGATTTGCATTTAATTATGGAGTGTGAAGTGGTTTAGAGGCCTGCAAACTAGTGTAAGGCATGCTGATTTGAAAATGCAACTTGTATGAACATGAAAATGCCATGGATGGAAAGTGAGTTTTTGCCAACTTCAAGCCTTAGATTCTCCCTAACCACAAATGTGTTTGGAGAGTTCTTGGACAATTTGGAAAGCTTGCAACATGCTCTATAATCCATATTTGAAATGAAACTTGAGACTCCAAGTGGACCTATGTGAAAAATGGCCAAGAAGATAGGTCAAAATCCTGCCTAAACTAGGGCAAAATTTCACTAAGTTAAAAGTTTTAGGTACCCTTGTTCCAAAAATCATAACTTGAGATCCAAGCTTCTTTTGAGAAAACTTTGTGAATCAAAGTTGTATACTTTGTGGAGGACCACAACTTTCATGTTGGAGGTTTTGTTTGAATCCATTTGCATCATGGTGAAAATGTGGGGCAAACTTAGGAAAAATTAAGAAAATTTCATAACTTAGAAAAATTCTAAGTTATGAAAATTTTCAATTTCCAACCCTAATTTGCAATTTTGGGTTTCTTGATGAACAAGTTTCATAATTTTACACATCTTGATGAAAAATGACCCTTGGCACTTGATTTTGACCAAAAAGTCAAAGTTTGACTTTTCAGTGTACAGTCAAATTTTGATCAGTTGACTGAAAAATTCATCTGTCAATCCCATGCATTTGAGTTCTTTTGAACTTGTTGAATAAGTCAAGATGATATCATTGAGTCCTTGAGTCCATGGTTGACCCTAATTTGCCATTGGCTAGGTCAAAAAGTCAGAAATTGCCTTTGTACAGTCAAAACCCTAAAATGACCATTTTGCCCTTTTGGTGATCTGATCAAATTTCTTGTGGGGTTGTGGTCCAAACTTTATCCAATAGTTCATATGAGTTCATAGTGTTGACGTGGGTCAAAATTCATGAGGTTTGACTGTAAATTGGCCACAATTGATTTTTTCTCCAATACAACTGATTTCTAGGTCAACTGTCCAATTGACTGGGAAAAAATTTGATTCAAGGCTTGAAATTTGGTATGGACAAACTCATGAGTCCAACATGAAGCATGAAAGTCAATTTGAGCATTGAAGGTCCAAAAATCCTTGTGCAAACTCAAACCCTAGTTTAGGTCATCAATGCAAGGAGATGTCTTGAGCAGAGCAAACCCTAGCTTGATCTTGAGTTTCAAAAGCCTTGTGATGAGAAATGTTGATAAAATGAGAGGGAAAATTTTGGGGTACAACATATGTCATCAACATACACAATTAAAGCAGTAAACTTATTCTTATTTGATTTAACACATAGTGAGGGATCTTCCTATGATTGGTTGTAACTCAAGGAAATAAAAAAAGAAGAAAGCTTAGAATACCATTGGAAACTAGATTGCAATAAGCCATATAATGATTTTTGAAGTTTGCACACCTGAGAGGAATTATAGACTAGTAAACCAGTAGGAAGTGTCATATATACCTCTTCATTCAACTCACCATGGAGGAAGGGATTTTTAACATGTAACTACTCCAAATGCCAACCTTTGATTGCAGCAAGAGAGAGTAATACTCTGACTGTGGTGATCTTTGCTACATGGGAAAATCATCAAAATAATCGACACCCTCCATTTGTGTGTAACCTTTAGCTACAAGCCTATCCTTGTACCTCTCAATGGAACCATTGGCCTTATATTTGATCTCATATACCCATCTTCAACATTTATCAGTTTTGTCAGGTGGTAGAAAACTTATAGTCCATGTATGGTTTGCTTCAAGAGCATTTAGTTCAACATCCATAAAATGTTTTCAACAATCAAACTTGATAGCTTTGATTAAAGGTTTTTGGTTCAATGTTAGAAGATATAGTGCAAAAGAAATATTTACAAGCATGAGAAAATTTATGGTAAGAGAGGACAAAAGATAAAGGATGGCAGTATGTATGTCATCAAGTGTGTGAAAATGTGTTTGGGGAGGGATAAATGATAATATGTTATTTTTGAAAAGAAATATTGATTCATAGAAGATGACATTCCTAGAGAAAAAATTCTATGATGTTTTAAATCATACAAGAAAACAAGGAAAATAGATTTCCTAGCCCTAGGATCAAATTTAGTCATATTTGCTTGAAGAGTGAAAGCAAAACATAAACACTCAAAAACCTTCAAATGTATTAAAGAGGGAGGGTTATGGAACAAGAGCTGATAATGACATTTCATTTCAATAAAGGAGTAGAAATTCTATTAATGATATGAACTACATGTTGTACACAAAGAATTCACATGTTCAAAGGAACATTAGAGTGAAAAAATAAGGTCCTGGAAACATTGAGAATATGTTGGTGTTTTATTTCCACCACCCAATTTTGCTGGGGGTGTCGCAACATATTACTTTTGATGAATAATACCTTTGGATAAGAGAAATTTAAACAGGGCCACAAATTCTTGGCCATTTCCGGATCTTAGGTATTTGAGAGATTAAATTGTTTTTCAATATAGGCTACAAATTAAATTAAACTAGCCTTGGTTTGGTCTTTAGTTTTAAGGAAAATAACCCAAGTATATCTTGTGTAATCATCTACTAGAGTTAGGAAATACTTATGACCTAATGTAGATATGGTGGGAATAGGTCCCCACAAATCATCATGTAATATTTCAAAAGGGGAAAATGAATTAAATATGCTGTTAGGAAAAGGAAATTTTCTTTGTTTAGCTAAGTAACAAGAGTCACAAGGTACATTGTTGTTCTTACATGAAATGAAAGGAAATTTTCTTGACACAGTTTGTAAACCAATGTCAGATATATGTCCTAGTCTTAAGTGCCGAGTATTACAAGGAGTATTGGTAATAGAAGAATAATAAGAGTCACAACCTGCAGATTCAAGCACATATAAGCCTCTTTGTAACTTAGTTATACTAATCATTTCTTTGGAATGATTATGTAGAATGTGACACGAATTAACAGTGAATTTTACAAAGCATTCATTGCAAGTAACAAGCTTGGAAATTAAAATAAGGTAAACATGATATATAGGAATATAGAGCACATTGTGCAAATTTAGACATGAAGAAACAACAACAGTAGCAAAAACAGAGGCAATAACTTGAAAACCATCAGGAAAACTAACTGTTATGGGGACAATGTTTTTGTAAGCACTAAAAAGTGAAATATTATGGGAAATGTGATAAGTGGCACCAATATCTAGAATCCAGAGATTAGAGTGCTTACCATTGGCAGTGGATGAGTGTGAATTCAAGACAAAATGATAAATAGAGAATGAGTTGGCCTTTGAGGTATGTTTGGAGTGCTGGATCAATTCGAGTATGTTGTTGTATTTCTCTTGAGTGAATCCAAAGAAAGGTGAAGATGAGTCAAAAAAAGAGGCCTCTGAAGCACCTTAGGATTTTCCCTTGCCATTGAAACCTGATGGAAACCCATGCTTTAGGAAGCATGTTTCTATGGTGTGATTTGTTCTACCATAATGAGTGTATACACAGCCATGCACTTTAGGACCACTAGGTGCCTGAGGTTTTCCTTTGGAATTGTAGCCATGTTTGCCATTTGAAATATGTGAAATCATTAGTTCTTCACACAAACATGCCATTGCATTTCCAAGCTTAATCATGAGATTATGTAAATAATTTTGAATGAAATTTTTTAATAATATGGATCCCAACCTGAGAGTCTGCTTCACTTATAGTTGGGACATCTATGATACATATTGTTGAATGGCCTTGAAACAAGCCAATTTACTTAGATTTTGGAGGAGATGAGGCTGGAGGTAGTTAAACAGGGAATGAGCATGATGAAGAGGAAAAAGAGGAAAAAGAGTAAGAAATATAAGAGGAATGAAATGAGGAAGAATATGGATAATACACTGAAGAAGAGGAAGAGTGAGGTGAAGAGACGACTAGTGAGGTTGATCATTAGACTGATGCTACAAGTTTCTCCCCATCAATGTTAAGTATATTTATTTTGTTGGTTTTAATTTAGTTACTTCTTGAGCAATTTATGTTTCTTTATGTATTTTGATGTTTTTCAATGCCATGCAAAAGGGACTTGGGTATGTTGGCATTTTGTACCAAGTACACACGCATGCCCAACCTCCCAAAACACTTGAATATTATTCTGGACATAATTTTGAGACATATTTCCCTAATTATGTTGCGTTTTGAGATGAATTCAAACAAGTGCAACAAGTACCATGGAGTGATATAGAAATTTGGCTAAGAGAGATTTGTTGTGCGCTTAGTGCATATTAATGGTATTTGATGGGTAAGCGAGCCTAGTTGTTTGCTTAGTGTTCTATGCTGCACATTGTTGGCTAAAAAGGTTTTTATGGATAAGCGAAGGTCTACACAACACCATATCTATTTTGATGACCTGAGGACAAGCCAAACTTTTCTACATGGGATGGAATACAAGAATGATTGAAGTTAAAGCCTACACAAAACATGATACTTACATTTTTTTCATGATTAAGTACTTGTTTGAAAATTTCAAAAGTTTCTATTTTTGAACTGTTTGTCTGCAGATGGTTTACTTTACCTGGAAATCCAAATGCAGAGGAATCACAAAGACTAGGTTGTTAACAAAAAGTCAGGAACAATGACATGATACATTTTTATTTTAAATGGTCCATTATTGATAGATGTTTGGTTATCTATGAACTATAGCATGACCTTGAATTAGTTTCTTACAAATATTTGACTTTACTACTGTTTAGTGAAAACATTTCAATAAATCTCAAGATCATATAGGCCTAACCAAGTGAGTTGTATGCAACCTCATGTTTTATAAAAATAACGAGGTTAGACATGCATACTAACTATGTTGATATAACATCATTCTTTCTATTACTTGGTATATATGAATTCATGGATATGATCAAGACACTGTTTGTTATTGAGTGAAGAACTACTTAACTAAAAATACTACCTTGTGAGGGTATGATCCTTTGACACCCCCCTTTGAGCCTAAAAAGTGAAAATTTTGTTCTTTAAAAGTTATAACACTTAGCCAATTTTAAAATAAAAACAATGTTCACCATATTGTCGTAAGGATATGAGAACACTAAAAAATGCAAAGAATATGCTTTGACATAACAAAAAGAAAAAATAAAATAAAAGAAATCAAAATATCAAAGCATACAAATACAATAAAGTCACCAAAAAGAAAGTTTTGTAAAGTACAAATAAAAGAAAAGAGACTTTTGGAAAAAAAAGTCATATACCAAAATATTTTTTCTCTTATCTTTAGGATTTTTGAATGAAAAAAAAACCCAATATTTTAAAATCCATATAAAAACCAAAATGTTTCTATAGTTTATGCATTGTAAAAAATGATGATAACTATATGATTTTAATGAGTAATTGACTTTTAATCTAGACATATTTTAAAATCTGATTTTGGTAAAGAGAATTATTAATCTTCATACTATGTTTTGAGGATAACTATAATGTTGATTTTGAACTGACATTTTAAAGAATATCATTTAATAAAATGATGCTCCCTCAAAATTTCCTGATCTAGTCATCCAACTTCTTCTCAAACATGTATTTTGAAATTCAACTGAACAATCTAAATGAATTTTGTTTGAGGATAAACAAAAGGATAAGTTGAGGAGAGTTGATAAGTTTCATTAATTTATTTTACATAAAATTAATGGCAAAACCCTTGATTTGTCAATCAAAAGTATTAAAAAAATGCATGTTTGGACATTTTAATGATGTATTAACTAAAATAGGTAAAAAGGATGAATGTATCACCAAAGAAACACAAAGACCAAGCCAAAGTAATTTCCTAACAAAATAATGATCTCTAAGCCAATAACATAGGCATGCTTAGCGAGCAAGGGTTCCAACATCGATAAGCCCAAAATAGATGCACGCTTATCAAGCAATGGTGATTCATGACTTCAGGACTAAGTTACTTAAAGGTGAAGGAATGATTTGGTGGCTAAGCGACCGTGAGCAGTTCACTTAGCGAGATAAGGCGACAAGGAATGTTGTAGGTAAATTTGCATTACTTAGCCAAGAAAAGGGGAATGTGCTATGTGAGCCTTGGTGGTGCACTTAGTGAGCCTACCCTTTCAAAAACTATAAATAGGGGTGTGTTGCATCTCATTTGAAATATATATGTGGATTCGAGGTAGCTCCTAGATAAATTTGCTTTTCACCATAAATCACAATATGATAGAATATCAAGGGAAAATTGAGGGCAAAAACACTGTCCGAGGAATCATCAACATATCTTGTTCAAATTCTTTCTTCTAGAGATTGATTGTAAAGCTACGATAAGTAAGCATGAATAATTTCCTTTTTTTAATCTTAAATGTTGTTTTCCTAATACTTATGTTTTTACCTCGACCATGGCTTTTGAAATTCTGGTACTTCTTAAAAACCAATTTTAAAACTGATGTTTTAACACAAGATGCAATGACATGACAACATCACCTGTTGACATAAAAATACTTGATTGTGCAGAAATATAAATTGCAAAAATTTAAATAACACAATCAATTGTTAACCCAATTTGATGCAACTCACCTACTCTAGGGACTACCAAGCTAGTAAGGAAATCCACTATGCAGTGTTAGTTAAAAGCCTAAATAATCCCAGTTTACAACTTTCCTCCTAATCACTACCCCGTCCAACTTCCACCTAGGAACCTCCTAGATATGAGAACAAACTAGTTACAATGATAAACAAACTATTTACAATCCTAGTAACTAGTATCAAAACAGAAGATTACACTTCTAATTCACAATACTCAGTTAAGACTCTTAACTATGAACACTACTTGATTTTTCTTAAAAGCTCAATCCAAGAACAATACTCAACTCTTTTCTTAAAAGCTTTAGAGTGAGAATAATAACTTGATAAACAAGCAACAATCAGTCAACTCAATACATCAAAGATACATGAATGACATACAAATAACATAAACATTAAAAACCTAAGAGACTCCCAAAACCCAAAACCCTTATATTGTACCCACAATTTCCTTTTATGAATGCTTGCTATTCTAGGTCTAGCAAGCCATTACTTATAGATGCTTGCAGTATGGGCTTGGACTCTTCCAAAGATCTAATATTCATGTTCCAAAACAACTGCAAAATCTTCTCTTAAAAATAGGAACAAATCTTTTTAAATTTTCTGAAAAAGTCTCCAAGATCCTTTTTAAGAAAACAAATCAAATATGCACATTATTCCTAAATCTTCTCCTTTACCTATGCATAATGATGAGGAATATCTAAAAGGATCTCATGAAATTAAATTAAATCGGTCAAGAGATATACAACAACAACGCCTTCTGGACACAGTCCAGGATGTCTTAACATCTATCTTGACACCTGGGTGAAAAACTCATAACAGCTGAACTGTCATGATAGTTGATGCAAATGTTACAACATCTTTCTCAACATCTGTTTAGAACCATGTTTTACCGAAATTTAGACAATAAAAAAACCATGAAACTGACATCGTTCTATGTAATTCTTATTAAGTTTTAATATTGATGGACTATTTGTTCTTGATGTTTATTTTTGATTAGCTACCTAAAACATGTTTTCATGGTATGACTTGATATTCAAAAGTTATTAGTCATTACTAGATACGAGTATTTCATCTATTGGATGCTCAAGTTTAGACTTAGATTTATGTTTAGTATCCAAATTTATTGTTGAAACTTAGTATTGGTGTATTGGTTATTAGGCTAGGCGATAGTCTATTAGGTGATATCGACGATCTCATATCATTGAATGACACATGAGCTACGATGAGAACTTCAATAGGTAATAATAATAACTAAACATAATTGCATATTAGTGGTCAAGGATACTAAATTAGATTAGTAGATCAAAAATATCTAACCCCAACAAAATTTTGTCACTGTTAAACACTGAAAGTTAAATTTATTCTCTTCTATTTTTCATTTCAAGTATTCATAATACAATCAATAAACAGATAAACCAACCTTAAAGTAATATAAAATCTTAAACGATCTTTAAAACATAATTAATCCATGTGGAGACAATAAATTATTCTTTCTATCTGCATTGCAACAATAGTCACTAGAAAACTATAATTAGGAGGTCTGTAACCAGTTTAACTTTTTTCTTCATTTTTTCCTAGTGTAAGTGAGAGAAAATTCTCTCTCTCTCTCTCTCTCTCTCTATATATATATATATATATATATATATATATATATATCTTCCCTTGCGGTAGTCGAATCTCTATAGATGAGGCTGAATCCCTGAGAATATGGTCGATCCAGAACAAAAGGTATCATAACTCTTATGAATAACCTCAACACAGGTGTATAAGGAGTAGTCATCCTCATAGATAAAGACAAATTTCTTACCTCCAAGGCTATCAAATTGCATGGGTCCCATGAGATTCATATGAAATGATTAACCAACACGAGTAGCAGTAGGATGTTTAAATTTCTTACGTGAAATCTTGTTTTGATTCCAAACTTGAGAGTCATCATAAGTTTTACCTTATATATTAAGATAAGACATACCTATGATAACTTCTTTAGCAATAATATTCTCCATATTCCCAATCTTTCTATGCCATAACTTAGTTTTTGCATCTACAGGGTCATCCATCATGTCAGTAACATAACCCTTAACATTATGCTTGATAGTGTTAGTAACAATAATTTTCCTCTTTAAGAATTTTCTTTTATTGGCGCTCTATCTATTCTTTTTCTCACCACTTTTAGAGATATGACAAGTCCGAGGTTGGCTCTTCTCAAAAGGCAACCAGTTGTAGAAGTTATCGGAAGATCTAGATCCTTTCTAAATTTGTGTGTGTTGTTTATTTGTGCATTCTATATTATCAAGCTTGACACATCTATAATATAAGAAAATTAGTTGTTATGATTTTTACAAAACTAACATTTCTTCTTTTCATGCCACATCATTCATTTTGGGGCACAAATTGTCTTTTTCATCTTTTTCCTAACTACTATAATGCTTTGATCCATATTCAACCTCTATTTTTATAAAATTAATTGAATAACTCTTCATTTTCTCATTTGTTTATGTAATCAATACTTACCATTTTTAAAACATAACTGTTATACCCCAAAATTTTCCCTCTAACTTTTTACAAGATCTTGTCTCACATGGGTGGCTACAAACACTTGCTTGAAGAAAAAATAACAAATTTAGAAGTTGGTCAAAGTGTCCTTTGATAATGTGTCTTTCGATTGGCATCTTAACAATGTCTTTTTGATTGGCACCTAAACAAGGCATGTCGATTGGCCTCGTGTCCAAGCTCTTCGATCGGCATTGTGGCCAGGCCTTTCGATTGACATTCCAAAAAAAGCTTTCAATTGGCCTCATGGCCAAGCCCTTCGATTGGCATGACAAAGAATCCTTTGATTTAGCATTTCAAACAAAGACAACTTTGACAGGCATGATAACCAAGCCCTTCGATTGGTATGGCCAAGCACTTCGATTGGCATTCCAAAAGGTCCATTCGAAGAAGCCTTCATAGGACCCATTTGAAGCATGCATAAGAGATTCATTCGAAGAAGTCTTCAGAAGGCCCGTTCAAAGAATGCATAAGAGATTCATTCGAAGAAGTCTTCAGAAGGCCCATTTGAAGCATGCATAAGAGGTTCATTCGAAGATGAATTCAGAAGACCCATTCGAAGGAGGCTAGCAGCGCATTCGAAGGAGGGCATTCGAAGGCCAGTTACACAATAGAAAATTCAAAAGGGACAAGATCCCATGTGTTTGGACAACGTTACAAAATCCTATTCATGACTTTCAAACATAATCAAGGTTGTTTAAACCCTTGCCATCTTATCCCCTCTACCCCCTATATAAAGAGATCATAAGTGTTGTCTAAAGGGGAGGTGAACGAAAAAACCTTGGAGAGAGGCTGCCCACAAAATTCATCAAAAGTTGCCAGAATTTTCCAAGCAGCAGCCACGTCCAGAAGCCCCAGATCGAAGGTGCTCACCTCCAATAAGCACCCCAAATAGAAGACTCAATCTGCTGGTAAGAAAGGGTAAACTGTCCAAATTTTCATTTGCATAACGCACTATTACTTGTTGTTACTTTCGATTTTCCATCCTAGACAAGATCAAAAGGCATGGGTTTAGCACCCAGGTCATGTTCTTCGTTTACTAAAATTTTCTGCAGACATAGCCTAAAGAGACCTAGCAAGCGCAGGATCGAAGGGCCTGGGGTTCGATACCTAGGCCCTGCGTTTTATTTTGCTAAACATATTTTTGCAGGTATAGCATCCTAGATCGAAGGAGACACCCTCTCTGAATCGAAGCTTCCGGTTAACCTGCTGAATCGAAGGAGGCACTTCCTTCCTGAATCAAAAGAAGGCATCTTTCCCAAGATCGAAGGGCAATCCCCTTCCCTGGATCGAAGGCTGTTCATGCCCACTTCCTGGCCCAATCGAAAGGACCATGACCCTCTTTGGATCGAAGCTTCCATTCCCTCCCTTGGTCGAAGCTCCTTTTGTTCCCTGAATCGAAGGATCCCTCTTGCATTTTATTTTTGTTTTCATTGACTTCTTTTTAATTAACATTGAAATTAAAATCACAAAAATATTAGGCTAGTTGTTTTTTCCAATTAAATTAATTTTTGTAAATAAGTTAGTTAATTATTTTAACATCTTTTTTTATTAAAATTAAAATTAAATAGACTTAGGTCTTATTTTATTTTATACCAAAAAAAAATATAACAAAAATATTTTTCTTTTACTTTGCGCGTGTTTATTTAATTTTTGTATTTTTATTATTATTGTATCTGCCTACCGGATGTAATAGATAAATTAAGATTTTTATTGCTTTTATTCCCCATTATCCTTGTATAATGTAAACCCCTATCCGAACCATTGTAATAGCGTACGACCTCTATTTTCCGCACTATCTTTTTACTGCTTTTCATATTAACTACTAATAATTAGACATGCATGGCAAAAATCTAAAAACAAATGGTAGAACACCTAAATGTTTAAAGATAAAATAACAGAAACACAACACACTGACACATATACACCTCTAAGGTACACCCACTTTGGTTTCCTTTAAAAAACAGTCATGAGGCAGGAATTCTTTAGCAAAGACCCATAAAAATTAAAATATCATAGTCCCTCGATGACCCTACAGTTTCCTTCTCGGTAAATGATCTAGTCCCTAAAAAATAAAATTGCTAAAGTATCTCCATAATTGCCTTTGTGACTATAACGTCCCTTCGACTGTCCATCAAAACATCCAACAACAAGGCTACCTACTCACTTATAGTAGGATAGCACTGTCTAAAGGAAAATAGGAAAATAATGATCCTTTTCGAGTAATAAAGTAGATAACTGTTAGAAGTTTTCTCAAAAATACTTTTTTGCACTTACACAGAAAACCACTTTTCAAAAACTATTTCAAAACATTTTCGTTGTTAACATCCTTGAGGACCGATACAAGAATTAAACACAAAGCAAATATCCGTACTAAGGCATATTTATAAAAATTTTCAAACAAAAAGCATAAAAGCATTTTGAAAAAATGAGCAAACCTCTAAGAGCCCGTGGAAAACCACAGATGGAAAGGGTGCTAACACCTTCCCTTTCCATAATCTACCCCCTTAATCAGAAAACATATCAAAAAGGTCTTTTTCTGTTCTTTTTCACCCTTTCTTTTGTTGGATAAAAGAAAAGACGGTGGCGACTCTTTCTTACCGTGACATTTGTGAATACAAAATGCAAACCAACATATTAAACATTCGGTTCTTCCACCGTAAAACAGAACAGGTGACTCTATTGGGGATTCTTAATAGAAAGTGGGGTTACCTTAGAGATAGTTCATTATTTAACTGCTTTGTATACTTTGATTGCTTTACTTTTGAGGGCTCTTTTTGGGGTTACTATAGATCCTACACCCAGATCTGGGGAAACCTTTTAGGTAAGTAGAAATAGATCATGGAAACTGTGCGGGGTATACCGACACGGTTGAAGCAATGGCTACGTTGATGAGACACTTTGGTTGGTACCAGTAGCCTTTTAGTTAATCAAGGAGAATATGGGGTCGCCGCGTGATGTCTTAAAGCATAAACTGACCTTAGAACCTTTAAATGAACAACTTGGCCATTAGGACATAGCCAGATGGCTGTCTTTGGTGTACTCCCAAAGTCGGCAGATACTCGATGCTACACTCATTGAGACTTAACTCCTGGGTTTTGTTTGGTTGTGAGTCAATCGCCTATCGAACAAATCTTGTGGGAAAGGTCGGTGATATTGAGATCCCTTAGAACCTAGTTACTATTTATAGGACAGGTTGAACCAATCCAACTTCAAGAGGGTACTACCTTAAAACCCATGCAATCCTTAAACATAAGGTCTTGGTGTGATTTGCTTGTTGCTTGATATATATGTGATCTCCTAGCATAATCATGACATCATAACATGGCATATCATGCTAACCATTTCAAGGATTTTATAGGGCTTATCTTTGTCTTGTTTTGTAGGACATGACATCCACTCGCAGGAACACTATCCAAATCTATCTTGTAAAAGTGCATCCTTAACTCAAGGAATTAGCATCAATAATTCCTGAAAGCTCTCCCTTCACTGAAAAACATGGTTGACTTCTCAACTTGGTCACTTTAACCCCTGATGAAGAAATGTTAAAGGTGCTCTTTCAGTTCTTTGACCTGTTGCACCACTTCTTCACTTTCCCTGATTACGAGTTAGTGCCTACTATGGAGGAGTTTTCTCAGTCATTAGGGGTACCTATCCTTGATCAGCTACCATTCAATGGTATGAAAAGAGACCCAAAGCCTGAAGAGATTGCTCAAGCTCTGTCTTTACAATGGTCTAATGTAGTGGCAAATTGGGAAACCAGAAGATGTGTCCAAGGATTTCCAGCTAAGTTTCTACTTAAGAAAGCTCACTATTTTTGGGATAACTTAGATTTACAAGCTTTTGAGGAGGTGTTGGCCCTTCTCATCTATGGGATGGTACTATTCCCTAACACAGACCAACTCATAGATGTGAATGTGGTTAATATTTTTCTGTCGCATAATCCGGTACCTACTTTACTCGGGGATATTCTACAATCTTTGCGTGCTCGCACTCTGAAGGGAAGAGGGAATCTCCTGTGTTGCACTCCTCTATTTGCTAGGTGGTTTATTTCGCACCTACCCCTGTCTATTCTGAGAAATGAGCAAGGTATGAGATGGTCTCATAGGCTGATGTACCTTATACATTCAGACATTCATTGGTGTTCCCGTTCCTTGGAGAGTCACCGCTATTGATCGCTGTGGGGAATTCCCTAATGTCCCTCTCTTAGGCATTAGGGGAGGAATCACTTATAATCCTTGCTTGGCGCTGCGCAATTTGGTTATGCTAGAAGGGATAGTCCTCATAACACACGCATCCAAGGAATCACGTTTGACTATGAGAATGATGTTCCGGGTTATCGCAAGAGGTTCATTCGAGCTTGAGGCATGATAAACAGAGTTGACAGCAAGACACTGGGGCACAATAATTCCATCCCTCTTGAGCCTTACCTCAAATGGGTTTGAGCTCGTGCTCAATGTCTTATGATTCCTTACCTCGCCATCTTATCTGTGATTATGGAGCCAATTGATGAAGGAGACAATCCTTATGTTGTTCTTCATCCCGACATGCCAACTGACCTTGAGGAGCTACGGAAATCCTGGATCCAACTCAAAGAAGAATCAGATACTTTCGAAGCCCAATTCTACACCAATGAGAAGAAGGTTCTAGAACTCACCCGGTTACTTCATGAGGAGAGGAGAATAAATTCCTACATTGCACCAAAAAGGATGCGTCCATGGGAAGCTTGAAGTCTTTTTTTTTTCTTTAGAATTTTTATTGTTGCTTTATTCCTTTTGTAAGCCCAAGAGGCATCGTTGTGACCAATAAAAAACTTCTTGATGCAATTAACGTTTGCTATCTTTTTGTTTAAGAAAATTTGAGTCTTAGAAGTCCTTGAAAACATTGCATACATATACCATACATATCATTGCTTAAGCAGGTTTCATAGCATGTTTCTCATCCTCTTCAATGTTTATTTCAACAATGGCTCTAGAACAAACAGTGAAGGATCTGCAGACTCAGAATGCCCAGTTTCAACAAATGATCATGGCTCTAACCAAAGGGCAAGAAAAACTGAAAGCCCTGCTTATTAAAGAGAAGAAGAAGACAAAGAAGCCAACTGGATTAGTGAATCTGGGGAGGAGGATCAGAGGACCAGTGCAGCAGGCCTCTGAACTGATAACTTCATCAAGGGGAGGAAACAACCAAGATGAGGAAACAAGAGAGGAAAACTCCAGTCTCAAGGAATCCGATGATGAATTTGACTATGATGAGGAGTAGTATCCTCTTGCTAATGAAAGGTACCAGCTGGAGGATAATTTGAATGCGATGGAAGTCCGGAAGGTACCAGGTCTAAATTTTGAAGATCTGGATTTGGTCTATGTGATTTTCATCCCACAAAAGTTCAAGGTGCCGGTGTTCAGCAAATATGATGGGGTCTCATGTCCCAAGATGCACCTCCGATATTATGTGAGGAAGATCTAGCCTGACACTGCTGACAAGGACTTATGGGTCCACTTCTTTCAAGATAGTCTATCCGGAACTCAACTAGAATGGTTCTACCAGCTGGAAGGAGCCAACATCCGTAATTAGGAAGACATGGCCGCTGCTTTCTACAAGCAGTACCAGTACAACACAGACCTTTCTCCCACCCATACGCAACTCCAAAATATGTCTATGGGTTCGAGTGAGGGCTTTAAGGACTATGCTCGGAAGTGGAGGGACTTAGCAGGAAGATTCCAGCCTCCCCTATCTGATAGTGAACTAGTAGATATGTTTCTGGGGACCCTGTCTGGTCCATTTTTCAATCATCTAATTGGAAGTTCCTTAGCCGGCTTCACTGAATTGATTTTGACAAGAGAACGGGTGGAAGCTGGAATTAGGAGTGGGAAGATTCAAAAGGATGCATCCTCCAGTGCTGTAAGGAAGCCATTCGCTGGGAAGAAGGAGGTTAGTGTTATGTATCGTCAAAGAAATCAGGACATAACCGAACGCCGTCCAGCGGTAGGGGCTGTCATAATCTCTAAGTCTGAACCTACCAAACAAAGGAACAATCAACCAAGGACATAAAGGCCGATAAGACAGTTTACCCGAATAAACATGACCCTATCTCAAATCTTGCCACAGTTATTGAAGACCAACCTTGTAACCCTGCGGGAAGCTCCAAAGAATCCCAACACTACCTCTCCTCACTATAACCCTAAAGCTCGTCGTGCTTACTACTCTGAAAGTCCAGGCCATGATACCAAAAACTGTTGGGCCTTGAAAAAAAAGGTGCAGGATCTGATCGAGGCGAAGGAAATTGAATTTGACGCCCCTGAGACCCCTAATGTTATAACTACACCTATGCCCAAACATGGCTTTGGAATCAATGCTATTGACATTGTCTCTGCCACAAAAGATGCTGATGGTAGCTATGACCTAGACAAATGGATCTTCTTAACCATCAGCGGTGGACTCAGTAATTGGGAGGCTAAAGATTTTGTTCTCATCTCTTTTATTCAAGAGTAATTTGTCTTTTTGTTTTAAGAAAATGTAATATTTTAACAATTGAAACATTAAAACATTGTGTCTTACCCGGGGCACATTGATTTATTTGTAAGGGTTATCATAATTCAATTTCATATGGCATTAATAAAGAATTGAACATTTATGCATACAAATTTTGCGCTCTCTGTTTTCCTTTTCTTTTTACTTTGTCTATACAGCTATGCTCTTACACACACTCATGTATCAAACTGCAGATCCCTATCCACTACGGATACCATTGATAACAGTTTTGCTATTTCCGGTTATGACTTTGAAAATTCGATCAACCAAGTCGAGGACAAAGTTGAGGAAGATTGTGAGGTACCCGGAGAACTTGCTAGACTGTTATAGCAGGAAGAAAGAGCCATACAGCCCCATGAAGAGCTAGTTGAGATAGTGAATTTGGGCACAGAGGAAGGCAGAAAAGAAGTCAAGATCGGTGCAAATCTGGGACTTAATTTCAAATAGCGGTTGATACAGATGTTGCATGATTATGTCAAGATCTTTGCTTGGTCTTATGAAGACATGCCCGGACTAGACACATATATTGTGGTTCATCGTCTACTAACTAAAGAAGATTGCCCTCCGGTAAAGAAGAAGGTCCGTCACATACGCCCTGAAATGTCATAGAAGATTAAAGTAGAGGTTATGAAACAGTTCAACGCTGGGTTCCTAGCTATCACTTCTTATCCCCAATGAGTTACTAACGTGGTCTCGGTGCCTAAAAAAGACGGCAAGGTACAAATGTGTGTGGATTACGGAGATTTGAACAGGGCAAGCCCCAAGGATGATTTTCCGCTTCCCCACATTGACATTCTGGTTGACAAAACCGCACAACACAAGGTATTTTCCTTCATGGATGGTTTCTCTGGTTACAATCAGATCAAGATGGCACCTGAAGACATGGAGAAGACAACCTTCGACACAATGAGGCACTTTCTGCTACAAAGTGATGCTGTTTAGGTTGATGAACGCTGGGGAAACCTATCAGTGAGCCATGGTAGCTTTGTTCCATGACATGGTTCACCATGAAATAGAGGTTTATGTTGATGACATGATATCTAGGTCTCAAACTAAGGAAGAGCATCTTGATCATGACCGAATATGATATCCAGTACAAAACCCAGAAAGAAATCAAGGGAAGTGTACTAGACGATCATTTGGCTCATCAAGCTGTGGATGACTACCAGTTCATGAATTTTGAGTTCCCGAATGAGAATATCATATCAGTGACTGACTGTGAAGAACCTGGACCGGATGAAGGACCTGAAGAAGGATCCCGATGGACTATGGTTTTTGACAGAGCCTCGAACGCACTCAATAATGGAATTGGTGTTGTAATCATATCGCCTGAGGGTTGTCATACTCCTCTTACTTCCAGATTATGCTTCAGCTGTACCAATAATATGGCGGAGTATGAAGCATGCATCATGGGTCTCAAAGCCGCTATTGGCCTAAGGATCAAGTTCTTGAGCATTTTCGAAGATTCAGCCTTGGTAATAAGTTAAATCAAAGGCAAGTGGGACACGAAGCACCCGAACCTCATCCCTTACAAAGAACATGTGCTGACACTGCTCCCATATTTTGAATAGGTCACCTTTGAAAACTTCCCACGAGAAGAGAATTAGTTAGCGGACGCGCTAGCTACTATGTCATTTATGTTCAAAGTCAGGTGGGATAACAAGGCCCCTCGGATCACTATTGAAAGGTTGGATGAACCAGCATATTGCTACGAGATTAACACTGAAGAGGTAGCAGATAAACCTTGGTTCCATGAAGAAAAGGTATCTCGAGTCTCAAGGGTATCTCGAGGGGGCATCTATCAATGATAAGAAGTTCCTGAGGAGGTTCACCGCAAACTTCTTCCTCAGTAATGAAATCCTCTATAAGCGCAATCATGACTCTACTTTACTCCAGTTCGTAGATAAAAATGAAGTAGAGAGGATTATGACAGATTTACACGAAGGTACCTTCGGTATCCACTCTAGTGGACACACCATAGCTAAAAAGATCTTGCGGGCAGGATACTACTGGTCCACTATGGAAGCTAATTGTTATCAGCATTCTCGAACTTGCCACAAATGCCAGATCTATGCTGATAAGGTGTTTGTACCTCTGGTTCCTTTGAACGTCTTGACGGATCCATGGCCCTTGGCAATGTGGGGCATTGACATGATCGTAGAGATTAGGCATACCGCTTCCAATGGGCATTACATCATCCTAGTGGCCATTAATTACTTCACAAAGTGGGTTGAGGCTGCCTCTTTTGCTTCAGTTACCAAGAATGTTGTGGCGCGACTTATCAAGCATAACCTGGTTTGTAGATATGTTATGAGTGATACAGTGGCAGAACCGACTATTTTTACTGGTTTGTGTTTTGCGTTTTTGTTTGCAAAATGTCGCGGTAAGCAAGAGTCGCCACCGACTTTTATTTCATCCAATCATGGAAAAGGAAAAAGAACAGAAAAAACCTTTTTTCGAGATATTCTGAGTACAGGGGTTAGATTATAGAAAGGGAAGGTTTTAGCACCCTTTCTATCCATGGTTTTCCATGGGCTCTTAGGTACTTGCTGATTTTTCAAATTGCTTGTGTGTGCTTGTCTTGAAAATGTTTTACATCGTGATAATCCTTGTATCAGTCCTCAAGGATGTGACGAAGATATTTTGAAAATTTGTTTTGAAAGGTGTTTGTGTGAAAAGTTTTTTATTGAGCAAGTACTTAATATTCTACCTACTCGAAAAAAGATTTTTTGTTCTATTTCCTTTAGACAGCGTTACCCTACTATTAAGGAGTAGGTTGCATCGTTGTTGGAGTTGTAAGGGAAATTCGAAAGGGACAAGTACAATCACTAAAGCAATAGTTAGAAAACTTTAGTAGCAACCCTAGAGTCTTAAGATCTTTCCGAGGAAACATTTGAATGAGACATTTTGATCTTTTTAGACTGAAGGGCACCACTAAAATCTCCTATGCCTAAGGACTGCTTATCGAAGGCAACCAAAGTGATGTAAATCCTAGGAGTTAATATGTGCATATGATTTGTTTCAGTTATTTAATATTTGCACCTTAGGTGATCCACCGTTTTAATTTTCTAGACATTTTTGCCATACAATCCTATTAGCCATAATCTAGACAGTTAAAGATTGCGGAAATTAAAAGTGCGAGGAAATAAAACCTAGCTATTACAAGGCTTCGGGGAGGGGGATTAATTACATAACCAAAAATGGGGAAAAGCGGTAAATAAAAACCCTAGTTTAAAGCTATTACATACCCTTAACAGTTACAAAATAATGGCAAAATAATTAACAAGCGCGTGGCGAATTAAATACGAGGACAGTTGAAAAGATAACCTAAAACTCTAATTGAGAGAAAAAAAGATTTTTGTTCTTTGTAGATTTTTATTTGAGAAAACACTTAATTGCAAATTAATTAAACCTAATTTCTAATTGTTTTTAAACTATGAAAGAAATTAAATTAACCTAATTTCCTAATCAAATTAATTAATTAAAGAAATAGAAAATATTTTGTACAAAAAGATTTTGTATGTTTTTGGTTTTTTATTTCAGAAAAGAAATATATTTGTAAAATTAAAACCTAGATTCTATTTGATTTTAAATGAGACAAAAATTAAATTTACCTAACTTACTAATTAAATTAAATAAATTATTATTTAAAAAATGCTTTTTTTGTGTTTTTTGTGATTTATTGATTTTATGATTAATTGAAAAAAAATAATTAATTTTTGGTGAAAAATGATTAATCAAAAATAATTAAAACAAAAGAAATAAATAAAGAAAAGAAAAAGAATGAGCCTGTATGCTAGAAAAAAGGGGGGGTGAAGCTGAAATTTCAAGCCCAATAAGCTCCAAGCCCGGTCAACCATGTTGGATTAGGTGCAAGTGTTGACTTGAGGAGCACCAAGGACATTCAAGCAGGAAACGTTACATCTGGCCAGCAGTACATCCAGTGGTCATGAATTGCTAGGGCATGGTGGATGGTTGAGAGCGTGATACACCTGATCATAGAAGAAAAAATAACACAAAGAAATTGTTGGGACCTGGGATCGAACCCAGGTCCTTCTACTCATCACCAACGATACGCTGCCAACTGCGCTAGCTTGTTATTTTGTTTATATAATGAAAACAAAACATAATAAGAAAAAAATAATCATGGATTCAGAAAATGCGCGCAAAATTCAAATCAGCCGTTCATGGGCTGCCACGCATCATCTCCTTTGCTTCAACCGTCATATTAGATAAGAGACTTATACCTACGGATGTTTTGCTGTAACTACAGCCCTGCACAATTAAAAAATTTCATACGAGCATGATAAATTAATTGTGATGGTACAAATCAACTCGTCTCGATCTCTCGAGTATCATGGTACTAGATTCATGGCCCAATTTTTCCTGTACACAAAGACCCTTAAATTCATGTAGAAACCCTAACCATGGCAGATGCGTGTATAAGCTTCAAAAATGCAATTAAACCATCCAGATAGCTTGCAAACATGATAATAATCACAAATATGACAATTAAAGGTGCTAATGATGCGTAAATTGTAATAATCAAATTTGAAAAAGCTTGCAAACCGTGTGAGGTGTAGGGACGAATTCTGAGTGTTTCAGACCTTGTAAATGGTTGGGATGGCTTCAGTGCACGACCAGGATGTGATGGATGGCCTTGAATTTCTCTGAAAGGTCCTCTAGACTGAAAACTGAACCTCACTTTTTGTCAAGATTTCTGAATTTGCTTTTTTGCCTTTTCACGACTGTCCCCCTTGTGTCTTTGATTTGCAATTGTTATATACATGTAGTAGACTGTATTAGGGTTGTAAAATTGCATCATATCTCTGAGAATTATGAAAATGTGATTTGATTTGATTCATGTATGATATCTTTCTAAAACAAGCTTCAATTCAATCTTTTCCAACCCTAATGAGTCTTTCACGAATTGATCATCATGCTAGCTGTACATGGACTCCAAATGTGCACAAAAATCCCAAGATTTGATTTGTTTTCATTATTTTACCATTTTATTTGATTTATTTTTATTTAAATGAATAAAAAATCAAAATAAATGATAAAAGTAATAAAATAATAGGTGGAAAAGCTCATGGGTCTTGGGTCCTATTAGAAACATGTTTCAAGCAAGAAAAATGGGCCCTTTTGGAAAAAAATGCAAATTTGATCAATGTTGACTTTTAAGAATTTCCCAAAAATTATCAACTTTGAGAATGAACAACTCTCTCAATTTTGACCCTAGGAGGGTTTCCTTGGACTTTTTAGAAAGCTTAGGATGTCCCCTAAACAACCCTTTTGGTTTCATCTCAATTGGATCTTCCATGTTCATGTATGAAGCTTTGACCCAAAAGGCATTTTTGTTGACTTTTCAAAAGGACCTATAATGTAGAAATGCATATCTTTTGATGAATGCATATTTTGAACTTGAGGGATGAAGATGAATTGTAGATAATGGCATCCTCTTCAAAATGAGCCTTGGATGGAATTTTTTTGATAAAGTATGAAGAAGTTATTCTTGGTCAAAGTTGGGTTGACTTTTCCTACAAAACCCTAATTTAACAACTTTTAGGTTTTGATGAATTTGGAGCATTCCTTGAGGAATCATGATCAATCCTTTATAAAATGATGAAAGTCACTTCAAAATGTGTATGTTGACCAAAAATATTGAAGTTTGACTGTATGTGGGTCACAGTTGACTTTTGACCTAATGTAGTCGATTCTCAAGCATCTGAGCAGTTGACTGAGCAAACTTCTTGTGCAAAGCATGAAACTTGACATGTAGGGTCTTGAGAACATATTAAGACCATGGAGAGCATATGAGGCCTCTGTGGTTCACCCATCTTGATGAAAATAGAAACTCTAATTTTGAGGTGCACTGCCTTAGGAGAGAGTTTGTCTGGTCAAATCTTGGGCAACCTTGAGCAAATTGAGGATCATAAGAGACATGTGTTGAGTAAAATGAGAGGGAAAATTTTGGGGTACAACAGCTTCCCCTTTTCAATCTTCTTAAACCTGAGGATGTAGATTGGCTGCTCTGACTTTCGTAATCTGAAGGTAGAAGATGGTTGAACACTAAAGTGCCCAGAAATTTGCACTCGCATGAAGTGGAACTCGACTTGTGACATCGGGAATGAGCTTACAGATGCCATTTGGAGATTGATGATAGAAGATTGCCATAGATTGGCTTAAATATGCCATCCTGGATGCGACGAAGAATTTTCGAACATGGGCTTAAAGATGCCATCCAGAGAATGTGGATTTCCTGAGATATTCCTTTGACGAGAGTCCCTGTTATTGTTGTTGAGGAAGAATATGCTGAGGAATGTTGGCGTCTGTCTTGGGAGATATAAAATTTTAGGAGCTTCAGTTGTCCGTTACTCTACTGGAGAGATGCAAAACACATTGTGTTTGATCAGGTTCTAGTCTTACAGTATTGTGGACTGCTTCTTGGAGATAAGAGAGGAGGAACCTGGATAGTAAGGTTATGAGAAAGCACATGGATAGTAGGGTAACTTCGATATGAAAGCATGGATAGTAGGGCTGTGAGAAGGAACCTGGATAATAGGGTTACTTAGATATGAAAAGCCTGGATAGTAAGGCTGTGAGAAGGAACCTGGATAGTAGGGTTACTTCAATACGAAAAAGCCTGGATAGTAGGATTGTGATAAGGAACCTGGGTAGTAGGGTTACTTCGATATGAAAAGCCTGGATAGTAGGGCTGTGAGAAGGAACCTGGGTAGTGGGGTTACTTCGACATGAAAAATCCTGGATAGTAGGGTTGTGAGAAGGAACCTGGGTAGTAGGGTTACTTCGACATGAAAAAGCCTGGATAGTAGGGCTGTGAGAAGGAACCTGGATAGTAGGGTTACTTCGATATGAAAAAGCCTGGATAGTAGGGCTGTAAGAAGTGATGAGCTCTGTTGGAGATTGAGCTTCTGTATCTGTAGAAATAGACTTCGCTTGGGGAATGAAATTTGTTGACTCGCCTGCAATTACAAACCTCGGTTGGGGACAGTTATATCCTGTTTCGGGAAAGCTGACATCAATGCCATTTGGGTACTTTTACTCTATGGGGAGTGTATGTACCAATAATTATGTTCCCAAGCTGGCTCTATCCCGATACCTACTGGGCAGAGGAACCGTTGGATTTGGCACTTCTTATTTTTCCCTGTTTCTGGGATTACGAGTAATTGCCTTGGTTTCTTATGCAAATATTTATGAGCAGCAATCATTTTCAAATGCATATATCAAAAATAAATCATTGGACATTCTTGAAAAACAAAACGGGAAAAAGAAAAAAAATAGATTGAAGTTTTATAAAAATGACTTGTATTGATTTTGAAATTGGCCTGTAATAGGCATTTTGTACAAGGAGGCTGACGTCCTAGTAAGAGAACGCCGCTGAAAGATAGAAATTATACAATTTGTGTAAAAGAATGAAAAACAGCTATGTGAAACAACCCCATTGGGTTCCAACTCTGCTATTGCCTTTATATCTTCAAGCGTCCCATCACTTTGCTACTTGGTCGAAGGTTGATCAGATTGATTGGCGCTGTCCGAGCTTGATAGTCAATACCGAAGTCTGGTCGCAAGATAATCCAATGAGACATAGTGATACGCTTCAATCCCTAACTTTTTCCTAGATTGCCCTTTCGGGTTTTCAATCCACCCGGATACCCTTTTTTTCCCAAGCCTCCCTTTCGGGTTTTCGACTTACCAGGTGTACAGATTTTTTTCATTTACATGCCTTACTTTTGCCCGAAACCTTTTGGTTCGCCGGGAAGCCCTTATTTTTGCCTAGGCCATTCAACCTAGCGGGTCTTTGATTATGCATAGTATCTTTTCACTATGTCTTCATTGACAAGGTGAGGAAGGTCGTCACCATCCATGGTGGTTAGAATCCTAGCTCCTCCCGAGAAAATTTTATTAACCACAAATGGCCCTTCGTGCGTGGGAGTCCATTTTCCCCTGAAGTCACCTTACGACAATATGATGCATTTGATCACCAGATCCCCGACTTGATATTCTTGACGCCTGACTTTCTTGTTAAAAGCCTTGATCATTCGCTTTTGATATGTCTGACCATGGCAGATATCAGTAAGTCTCTTCTCATCGATTAGATTTAGCTGATCAAGTCGAGTTTGGATCCAGTCGTCTTCGTTCAAACCCGCATCCTTCATAATCCTGAGAGAAGGTATCTGGACTTCGACGGGTAGGACTGCCTCCATGCCGTATACCAGAGAGTAGGGTGTTGCCCTTGTCGACGTCCATGCTGATGTACGGTACCCATGAAGAGCGAATGGTAACATCTCATGCCAGTCTTTATATGTCACTGTCATCTTCTATATAATCTTCTTGATGTTCTTGTTAGCTGCTTCAACAGCCCCATTCATCTTCGGCCGGTAGGGAGAAGAATTATGATGCTGTATCTTGAATTGTTTATAGAGCTCGGTGATCATTACGTTGTAGATATTTGTACCATTGTCAGTAATAATCCTCTCTGGTACACCATATCGACAGATCATATTGTGTCGGATAAACCGCGCCACGACATTCTTGGTTACTGTAGCAAAGGAAGCTTCCTCAACCCAGTTTGTGAAGTAATCAATGGCTACTAAGATGAAACGATGCCCGTTAGACGCAGTATGTCTGATCTCGCCAATCATGTCGATGCCCCACATCACAAAGGGTCAAGGAGCTGTCAGGATGTTCAAAGGAATTGGAGGCACATGCACCTTATCAGCGTAGACTTGGCACTTATGACAAGTTCGAGAGTGCTGACAACAATTGGCTTCCATAGTGGACCAGTAATATCCTGCCCGTAGGATCTTCTTAGCCATGGTATGTCCACTAGAATGGGTTCCGAAAGTGCCTTCATGTAGATCTGTCATGATCCTCTATACTTCGCTCTTGTCTACGCACCATAATAGTGTGAAGTCATGGTTGCGTTTATAGAGGATCCCATTACTAAGGAAGAACTTCACAGCAAACCTTCTCATAAACTTCTTATCATTGACAGATGCCCCTTCGGGATACTCCTGAGCCTCGAGATACCTTTTGACTTCATGGAACCAGGGTTTGTTTGCCACTTCTTCGGTACCGATTTTACAGCGGTGTGGTGGTTCATCCAACCTCTCAATGGTAATTTGGGGAGCTTCATTGTCCCACCTAACTTTGAACATAGAAGACATGGTAGCTAGCGCATCCGCCAACTGGTTCTCTTCTCGTGGGAAATGTTCAAAGGTTACCTCTTCAAAGTGTGGGAGCAATGTCAGTACATACTCTTTGTAAGGAATAAGATTCGGGTGCTTTGTATCCCACTCGCCTTTGATCTGACTTATCACCAGAGCAGAATCCCCGAATACACTTAAGAACTTAATCCTTAGGTCAATAGCAGCTCGGAAACCCATGATACACGCTTCATACTCTGCCATGTTGTTGGTGCAGTTGAAACATAATCGGGCGGTGAATGGAGTATGAAAGTCTTCGGGAGATATGATCACAGCGCCAATGTTGTTACCCAGTGCGTTCGAGGCTCCATCAAAATACATAGACCATCGGGATCCCTCTTCAGGTCCTTCATCCGGTCCAGGTTCTTCGTAGTCAGTCACCACCATGATATTCTCATCTGGGAACTCAAAATTCATGGACTGGTAGTCATCCACGGCCTGATGAGCCAAATGATAAACCAATACACTCTCCTTTATAGCTTTTTGGGTTGTATATTGTATGTCATACTCATTTAAGATCATTTTCCACCTTGCTATCCTTCCGGAGAGAGCGGACTTCTCGAAAATATACTTGATCGGATCCATCTTTGATATCAACAAGGTAGTGTGAGTCAGCATATACTGTCTCAATCGGCGAGCATCCCATGCCAAAGCGCAGCAAGTTTTCTCGAGCA
Organism: Vicia faba; assembly: GCA_948472305.1. Lineage (NCBI taxonomy): Eukaryota > Viridiplantae > Streptophyta > Magnoliopsida > Fabales > Fabaceae > Vicia > Vicia faba. Next base: position 716,311,707 of record OX451741.1, on the reverse strand, counting down.
ATGAGTATCATGTCTCACAGTCGGTAAACTTTTTGCTAAGGTAATAAATTGCGTGCTCTTTTCGACCAGACTCGTCATGCTGCCCTAGCACACACCCCATTGAATTGTATAGCACTGTCAAGTATAATATCAAAGGTCTTCCTTCAACTGGAGGCATCATAGTTGGTTATTCTTGAAGGTATTCCTTGATTCTTTCGAAAGCGGTTTGGAATTCATCATTCCACTTTACCACTTGATCTTTCTTCAGAAGCTTGAAGATTGGCTCACAAGTAGCAGTCAGATGCGAAATGAACCTGGCGATATAATTCAGACGTCCCAAGAAACCTCTAACTTCTTTTTCTGTGCAGGGAACCAACATCTCTTGTATGGCTTTTACCTTTGCAGGGTCTACCTGAATACCCTTGTCATTGACGATGAATCCCAGAAGCTTACCAGACCTTACCCCGAAGGTACACTTGATCAGATTCAACCTCAGCTTGTATGTCTTCAACCTGTCGAACAACTTTTGGAGATGATCAAGATGCTCTTCCTCAGTCTGAGACATGGCTATCATATCATCGACATAAACTTAGATCTCATGGTGAATCATATCATGGAACAAAGCAACCATGGCACGCTGATAGGTTTCCCCAACATTCTTCAACCCAAAAGGCATCACCTTGTAGAAGAAGGTTCCCCACTGTGTAACGAAGGTTGTCTTCTCCATGTCTTCAGGAGCCATCTTGATCTGATTGTAGACAGAGAAACCGTCCATGAAGGAGAAGATTTTGTGTTGCACGGTGTTGTCGACCAGAACATCGATGTGAGGAAGTGGGAAGTCATCCTTGGGGCTTTCCCTGTTCGGATCTCTATAATCCACACACATCCATACCTTACCGTCCTTGTTAGGTACCGGAACAACGTTAGCAACCCACTGTGGATACGAAGTGACAGCTAAGAATCCTGCATCGAACTGCTTCATGACCTCTGCCTTGATTTTCTCTGACATTTCAGGGCGCATACGATGAACCTTCTGCTTAACGGGAAGACAATCTTCTTTAGTCGGCAGGCAATGTACCATAATATCAGTGTCCAAACCAGGCATGTCTTCATAGGACCAGGCGAAAATTTCAACATAGTCGTGCAACATCTGTATCAACCTCTGTTTGACGCTAAGCTCCAGATTTGCATCTATTTTAACCTCTTTTCTGTCTTCCTCAGTACCCAAGTTCACTGTCTCACCGGCTCTTCATGAGGTTGTATGGCCCTTTCTTCCCGTTGTAGTAGTCTAGCAAGTTCTCCAGGCACCTCACAATCATCCTTACCTTCGTCCTCGGCTTGGTTGATCGGATTTTTAAAGTCATAACTGGAAATAGAAGAGCTGTTATCAATGGGATCCAGAGTGGATATGGATCTGCATTATGATACGTGAGTGTGTGTAAGAGAATATCTATTTTGATAAAGTGAAAGCAGGAAATAAAAATAGAGAGCGCAAAATTTGTATGCAAGAAACGTCCAATGCTTTATTAATGATTATGAAATGAAAAATAATAGCCCTTGTAGCGATAAAAAATGTAGTGGGGTAAATCGGAGATCGAGCTATTAATTAACTCGTCTCACAAAAGCAAGAGTCGCCACCATGCTTTATTATTTCCAAGGGAAAAGGGAAAAGAGCGAAATAAACCCTAAAATATGCAATGTAAAATAATACTTTAAAAGTAATGAAAGTACAAGGAGTTTTGAAAAGAGATATGGAGTTCGGGGGTTGGTTATACAATGGGAAGGTATTAGCACCCAATGTATCTATAGTATTCTATAGGAACCTTTTGAAATATCTGTTTATTAAAAATGTTTGTTCGATTAAAAATAAATTGTTTGGCCAAAAATGGGTATGGACGAGTTTCTTTGAAGATACGACGACCTAACGTCGAAGTTTTGATTTAAGGTATGAGTTTTGAAAGGTTGAATATTTGGGAAAATTATCTTAAGTTTTTTTAACAAAATAATAAACGGAAGATGAATGAAGGTATTCGCACTATGTTTTTGATGACATGAAGTCGACAAAAATTAAACAATTCCCTTGGATTGAGACGGACGAAAGATATGCGGATTAGCGATCGATTAATTAAAATTATAATTAAACAATTAACTAATGAAATTTAAATCATACTAGCATGCATTTTAACGATTAAATAAATAATCAAAGTACATGAAGATTAAATTACGAAATCATAGATTTTCAATAATTAAACACATAACAAAAATAAATCATGAAACATGTATTTTTTTGAATAATTAAATAAACAACCACACAAAATAAAAATAAGAATTAAATAGTATGTTGACAAAATTAAATAAAAGAAGAAATTTTAATTAAACGTTTTTTATGTGTTTTTTATAATAATTAATAATTATACAACAAAGTAAATTAATATATAATTAAGTATATTAAATAAAAGGGAAATATGGCTAAAAGAATAAAAGACAGAAAAATGACCCAACAAGGAATTGAACTTAGGTCCTTAAGGTTGCTAGTAATATGCCTTGCCAATTAAACTGTTAACGCTTTCTGTTATATCTAAAACTCAATTAAATTAAAAGGAAACGAACTAGAAAAAGCTAGGCCAAACGGGCCCAATGGGCCAACCGGGTTATGGATTAGGAGGGACAAAACGAAACCCTAGTACACTTAGAGACAAGCCGCCGCTGGTTGTTCTAGCATAGGGAAAAGAAAAACAAAATATATTATTAAAAATTTTTTGGGAAGAGGGAAAGAATACACTATTATTATTATATATTATATTGTTACTGTTAAAGAAAGATTTTTATATTATCAGATTTTTAATGAAAGAACAAAACAAAAAAAGGTGAGGTCTTGACAAAAGCAACGTTATTACTTCCTCTCTCTCACGCAACAAATCTCTTCCATTACAGATCTGGCTTCCTCTCTCTAACACATCCAAACTCCTTCCTCCTTTCTCTACGCAGATCTGAACTCTCTTCTCTCTGTTAACGAAAAAACATCCGTCGCCTCTTTCTTCATCTGTAACAACAACGATACACGTTGGATCTGACGGCAAAACTGCCGGTGTTGGAAAAAGCGGTGCCGAGCCTCCAGTTTCCAGTGGCAGAATAAGAGCAGTCGTGGTTGGTTTTAATCGCCGATGATGGTGGCGCGCCGAAGAGTGATTGTCGGTCGTCTGTGGTCGTTGATGGTGAGTTTCCGGCGAGATGCATTTGGAAGTTGTTTTACCTTTTTTTTATTTTATTTTTATTTTTTAATTCAATAAATATAATAAATAAAATCTGATTGAATATTTACATGGATTTTGGATTTTTGTAACAGCAAGTGGGTTTTGGAGGTTTTAAGAATTTTGTAACAGCAAAAGGATAATAAGCTCTTTTTGGACAGCAACAGCAAAAATGGCTTTATGGATATTTGTAACAGCAAAATATTTTTTGGTTTTGTAATTAGAACAGCAAAATATTTTTGGGTTTTTGATATTATAATAACAAAATATTTTGGTTTTGTAACAGCAAATGTTTTGAAAATTTTGTGACAACAAATGATTTGTGGACTTTTAGATTTTGTAAAGCAAAAAGGATAACCAAGTTTTTTGGGACAACAACAACAAAAATGGTTTTTATGGATATTGTAACAACAAAATATTTTTGGATATTGAAACAACAAAATATTTTTGGATAGGGTAACAACAAAATATTTTTGGATATTGTAACAACAAATGGGTTTTTTATTTATTGTGTAACAGTAAGTGTTTTGAAAATTTTGTAACAACAAAAGGATAACCAAGGTGTTTTGGACAGCAAAGGTGTTTTTTTATTTTGGGACAGCAAGCTCTAAACAAGTTGGGACAGCAAGTTCTAAACAAGTTTTTGGGACAACAAGATGGATAACAAGTATTTGGGACAACAAGCGATAAATTGGTATTACGCGACGGAAGAAGTAAGCTTTTCATTACACTTGTTATTATTATCGATATTATGAATACTAACATGTTTAAATGCTAACAATCATGCAACAACTCAACTCAAATACAGTACAACAAAGAAAAGAATGATAAAGCAAATATTACATGGCAAAGAAAAATGGTACATCAAGTGATTCAAGCATGAACATATGCAACAGTGGAGCAACAGTGGATAGAGAGGAGAAAAGAATAATACCTATCGGAACCTCTCCGATGGGGCTTCTAACAAAATGGTAAGCTTCCTTGAGTTTGCTATCTTTTCTCCTTGCTGGATTTTTTAGAACAACACCAATTTTCTATTTTCACTCTTGCTGAAACTTTAGAACAACACTAATTTTCTGGTTTTTTCTTACTTGCTGAATTTTTCTTCTCTTCTCTTTGTGTTGACAAAGGCTCTTATTTATAGTGGAGTATGTGGGATTTGAGGAGGAAAAAACAGTAGAAATTTGAACTGTTTTGGCAAGTTGTTTCTATGCTTTGTTCACACAAATTACTTTAGCCATTTTGATGCAAATTGCTGCTACTTTGATGCAGGTTAGAGCAGGTTTTGGCAGAACTTGGAGCTGCTGTATGTTGCTGTTTTTTTTTACTGTTTTGTAGCATTTTACAACATCTCTATTTGTTGTTTTTTTCAGGCTATTTGGAGCATTGTTGACCACTAAAAATGCAGCAAAAGTGGGCTTGAAGAAAGGTTGCAAACATGGACTGCATTAACAACTTTGCTGAATTTTTTTTATGTTGAAAATACATTTGTACACACTTGTAGCTTCTTGCAACTTTGTAATAAACTCCAATAAATTCTAAGATGAATAAACATGCATTCTTCAATATATTTTCCAATCTTTGGTAGTTACGAATAATCTTGAATCTTCACATAAACATAAATCTTGATATATCTTGATAAAAATTCAAGATCTTCCATTTAAATTCGGGAAATAATTGAATAATACTTGGATGAATTGTTGAATGAAGAATAAATAATAATGCAAGTCTTGGATTTTAATCTTGCACTTTTGTAATAGAAATCCAAATAAATCACATAGATTAATTTGTAATCAAATAAAATTCCTCATGTAATTAAATAGAATTCCTCACTAACTTCTTGAAATAATACTTCAATGTATTTAAATAACCATGATGTAGATCTTCCAACATAATCACAAAAATAATCTTGAATAAATATTCCATGTGATAAATGAATATTCTTGGATGAGATCTCTTGATAGCTCCTCTTTAATTATCACTTGGATTCAAATAAAGAAAATTCCAAATATTCCGAATATTCCGAATAAATTCTTCTAGAACAGTTTTGAATTTAATTATCCCATTTCGGTGAAATTCAATCCGCGTCGTGAGAAAAATTTGCAGATGACTTTTGGTCCAAGAAATCGAAAATGACGGTATAACCTGTTTTTCTTGTATTTTAGAACAATGTGAAACACACATGAACCAAAGCTGGTAGAATTTCGACTGTTCTTCCTGAAAAATATTTGGAGAAAAACGAAGACCATTTGCTGGACAGAGTGTGGAAATAAATGCACAATTCTCTGAAATTCTTTGATGAACCAGTCTTTTGGAAATTAACGAACGACAACATTTCTGTCCTGAGACCCGAAATCCTGATCGACGTACAACATCTGACGCTCTTCTTTCAGACCTGTTTTCTGCACATGAAAATAAAATAGCGAAACATACACTTCGTGCATGATTAGTGGTTAGTCATTCATAAGATAAAATGCTCACAACACTCGGTAATCTCTACACAGTCAAAGCTCGAAACGTTTGAAACCTACCGTATTCTGTGACCTTGATGTGTATAAAAAATAATGCAGATGAAGCAGGGACCTTAGGTCAAAAATTGGGGTATGACAGCTGCCCCTATTTAAGTTTCTTCTATCCGGAGATATGAAGATTAAAATCTTCGTCTCGACGAGATTGAAGGGACTTAAATACATAATATGCAATTTTTGCCCTAAGATACCGCCATTATGTTTATGATATGAATGTGGTATTTAAATTCATAGAGAACGATACTGTATGAGACAAGATAATGCTGGAGGAACCAAACACCAATAAACCACAGGAACATAGATTATACACTACTGGGGAAATGAGTCATCGACTTCGAATGATAGACTCTCGACGACGAATAAAATTTGAGAGAATATGACCTCTGACCCTAACAAAGAAGACGCCTTGCATAGGCCACGAAACAGACAGATTATCGACCCAAAATAACGGTGAGTTCACAACCTAAGGTCAAAGATAGACAAAAGATGTATCGATTTTGCTGATAACGAACTATCAACTTCTGAAGGCAAAGACTCACAACAAATTTTCCTGCGAATTTTTTTTTGGAGGGATACCAATTAATGCTGAAATAATAATATGGTTGTAGGTACACAAGCTGCTCAAATAAAGAAGCTGTCACTTGTTGTGTTCAAATGATGTCTATAACATATAAGCTGCTCAAATAAAGAAGCCGCCACTTGCTGTCTTCCAAAAATACTATGACATACAAGCTGCTCAAATAAAGAAGCCACCACTTGCTGTCTTCCAAAAATACTATAAAATACAAGCTGCTCAAATAAAGAAGCCGCCACTTGTTGTATTCCAAAGATGTCTATAACATACAAGCTGCTCAAATAAAGAAGCTGCCACTTATTGTTTTCTAAAAATACTATAACATACAAGCTACTCAAATAAAGAAGCCGCCACTTGTTGTATTCCAAAGATAATAATAATGCACAAGTTTCTCATGAAGAGACCGCCGCTTGTCGTTTTCCAAAAAATATGATAACGCACAAGTTGCTCATGAAGAGACCGTCGCTGGTCGTTTTCCAAAAAATATGATAACGCACAAGTTGCTCATGAAGAGACCGTCGCTTGTCGTTTTCCAAAAAATATGATAACGCACAAGTTGCTCATGAAGAGACCGCCGCTTGTCATTTTCCAAAAAAAAATGATAATGCACAAGTTACTCATGAAGAGACTGCCACTTGCCGTTTTTTCAAAAAATAATAATGCACAAGTTTCTCATGAAGAGACCGCCGCTTGCCGTTTTCCAAAAATAATAATAACGCACAAGTTGCTCATGAAGAGACCACCGCTTGCCATTTTCCAAAGAATATTTCAGAAGAAAGTTGCGATAACACTGCCAGAGAATAAAATCTTCGTCAAAGGGAACCATGAATAGATCCTTCCCGAGGAGATCAAATACTTAAATGCGCAAAATAAATGCACCCTTCATCTAGGTTTCCTAGTCTGGAGAAAACCACGAGATAGCCTATGCAAGAGACAAAAACTCCCTCCAGAAATAAACCAGAGAGAAGACAGTCAAACAAGACTCCACCCAATGAGAAAATAACTCGATTGAGGATTCATCCTATCCAGAGATGGACAAGGAAGGCTAAATTAAAAATTCATCCACGAGGGTCAGCTCAACTGGGGAATTAGAAAGGAAGCACATTTTCTGCCTAAGTTAACATTCTACTTGGAAAGAACATGCACGCTGTTGAATAAGCATAAACAAAGTATACGACCCAAAAATCGATGACAAATGTGAATATGCATGCATGATATAAGTGTAAATTAATGAATGAATGTTATGCTGACAAAACAGGAAGATGGAATATCTTGAAGATGATAAGATATCACGAAATAATAGATACTCGGCCAATCGTAAAGAGACGGAAAATAACTGGAACTGGAACCAAAAGGCAACGTCAGAGCATATCACGCTACAAGGCTCAAGTATTATGGGGAGAAAAGTATTCAAATCCAATCTTCTAACACCAATAGACCACTGACATGATACAAAGCGTACCACACTTCAGAAATTGCTCAAATAAAGATAACCGAAACAAAGCTTAACCGGAATTGCTGGGGAGTCACCAAGCTTAGTACCACGAGAAATGCAAGTTTACACAACCAACACCTCATGATGATTTTGAAAGAAAACATGTTCATCATGCAAGGATAAATTATTGTATTGTTTTTCATTTCATGGCTTGACTATCCTCAGAGCGACTGTTAATATTCCTTTCATTATTCACGACACATTTTTAAAATAAGAATACTTTAAATAACTTTGTTTCAAATATTTCCGTAAAATTAAAATTTTTCCCACAAAAGGTAAATGCTCAAATTTCATTAATAAGATGGTAGTTTGATAACAACGTGGCTCCAACGGTTTACAAAAGTTTGGGAAATAGTACATGAAAGAAAAAGGTTACACAAAAACAATGATCACTCTTCTCCCTAACAACTTCGAATTCCGAGATGTGTTCAAATGCCACGGCCGGTCTGACCAAAAGCCTGCCTAAGCCGCCCCTTCGGGTTTTCAACTTAGCGAACTATCAACTCAACCTAGGCGAAATACTTCTTGAATGCATCGGCATTCACAGAGCGCGGGAGTTCTTCACCATCCATATTTGTGAGAATCATGGCACCTCCAGAGAAAACCATCTTAACGACATACGGTACTTCATAATTCGGAGCCCACTTGCCCCTAGAATTAGGTTGGAAAGATAATATCTTCTTGAGCAAGAGGTCACCTTCTCTGAACTCGCATGGTCGAACCTTCTTATCAAAATCCTTCTTCATCCTCTATTGATATAATTGACCGTGACACAGCGCTGTTAATCTCTTTTCTTCAATTAAATTCAGTTGATCATATCTACTTTGACACCATTCAGCCTCATAAAGTTTAGCTTCCATCAAAACTCTCATAGACGGGATCTCAAACTCCACGGGGATTACTTCCTCCATGCCATAAACTAGGGAAAATGGGGTTGCGCCTGTTGAATTTCAGACTGAAGTACGGTATCCATGTAAAGCAAACGGAAGCATTTCATGCCAATCTTTATAAGTTACCACCATCTTCTGGACAATCTTTTTGATGTTCTTGTTAGCAGCTTCAACAACCCCATTCATCTTCGGCCTGTAGGGAGAAGAGTTATGATGTTCGATCTTGAACTCTTCACAAAGCTCTTTCATTATCTTGTTATTCAAATTCGAACCATTATCGGTGATGATCTTGCTCGGGATGCCGTATCGACAAATAATCCGATTCTTGATAAATCTGACTACCACCTGTCTGGTTACATTAGCATAAGATGCTGCTTCCACCCATTTAGTAAAATAATCGATCGCTACCAAGATGAAACAATGAACATTTGAAGCTTTAGGTTCAATCATTCTAATCATATTAATGCCCCACATAGAGAAAGGCCAAGGTGAAGAGATAAAATTGAGGAGGGTCGGCGGCACATGTATCTTGTCCGCATAAATTTGGCATTTATGACATTTCTTCACATATTTGTAACAATCCGATTCCATCGTCATCCAATAGTAACCAGCTCTTAACATCTTTTTAGCCATTGCATGTCCGTTGGCATGAGTGCCAAAGGATCCTTCATGTACTTCTTGCATCAGCATGTCTGCTTCATGTCTGTCTACGCATCTGAGTAGGACCATGTCATAATTCCTCTTATATAATACTTCTTCATTAAGGAAGAAACTACTTTCCAATCTCCTCAACGTCTTCCTATCTTTATTGGATGCCCCAGGCGAGTACTCTTGAGTTTGAAGAACACGTTTAATGTCATAGAACCACAGTTTATCTTCGGTGACCTCTTCTACTGAGAACACATGAGCAGGTCTGTCGAGGCGTATAACTCTGATTGTAGGCACATCGTTCCAATCATCCACTTGGAACATTGAAGACAAAGTAGCTAAAGCATCATCCATTTTGTTTTCATCTCTAGGAATATGATGTAATTCCACTTTGTTAAAGAAAGTTAACAATCTTCTAGCATAACCTCTGTAAGGGATCAAACCAAGATGACGAGTCTCCCATTCTCCTTTGATTTGATTAATTACCAATGTCGAGTCTCCGTATATATCAAGAACATTAATCCTTAGATCCACTGCTTCTTCGAGACCCATAATACATGCCTCATATTCAGCCATGTTGTTCGTGCAGTCAAACTTCAATCTCGTCGTGAACGGGATATGAGTACTGTGATCGGTGGATCTGGAACTGACTGTTTAACGCTGGTTCGCGAAATGTCGCGGAAGCAAGAGTCGCCACCGTCTTTTATTTTCTCCAAATGGAAAGGACAAAAGCACAGAAAAATTCCTTATAGAGATTGCTCTCGGTTCGGGAGGTGGATTATAGAAAGGGAAGGGGTTAGCACCCTTTCTATCCATGGTTATCCATGGGCTCTTAGATACTTGCTCATTGTGTTTTCAAAATGGTTTGTTTGCTTTTCAACTGTGGGTTTTAAAAAGTTTCTTTGAAAATTCCAGTTCGACTCTTGTATCGGTCCTCAAGAGTGTTTGAAAAATTGCTTTCGAAAGCTTTTTAAAAATGTGTTGGTGTGAAAAGTATTTTTTGATTTGTTTTTGAAATTAGAGCAAGTATCTACGAGAACCTACCTACCCTAAGGAATTCGTCTGTGTAAATGTCCTTTAAAGTAGTGCCATCCCACCATTGAGAGGTAGGTAGCACCACCATTGGAGGTGTTCGGGTCAATTCGAGGTTCGGGACATGGTGATCACCAGAGCAATGGGAAGACACCTTAGAAGCTACCCTCATGCCAGGTTCCCGGATCATGAGGACTTACTAAGACATCCTCTACTCGACGATCACCTTTCGAGGCAAGGCAACAGTGAGGCGTACCCTAGAGGTGGTGTGTGCGATTTGTGTGTTGTTTTCAGTTATTTTTGTCTTGTCATGTTCATTGGTGTTCTACGCTTGTTTTTATTATGGCCATTCATTCTTGCATGCTTTGTTTAACAGTTAAAAGTTGCGAGGAAAAGTAAATCTAAAGCTATTACAAATGGCGCGGGTCCACATCGCCAAAATTAACCAGGACCCGATTTGACAGAAAATAAATAAAGCAAAGAAAATAAAGAATTGAAAAGTGCGAGAAGTAATTACAAGGCTTCGGGAGAGGTACATAATTGTTTAAGCGAAATAAAATAAATATGCGAACGAATAAGAAATTAAGAACATGGGCGTTGGACCTTTTTGCAAAAAATTAAAATTAATGAGGAATTAAAATTAAAATTAAAAAGAGGCAAGAATTTGTTTTTTTGGTGTTTTTAATGTTTTAAGATTTAGTAGAAAAAAGAAAAAATTAATTAAAATTAAAATAAACACTAAACCTAATTCTAATTATTTCTAAGTAATTAAGAAAAATATTGAAGTTTTTAACCTAAATTAAACCCTAATTAATTTCATGCAAATTTAATTATAAAAATAAATAAAATAAATAATACTATTGTGAAAAAAGAAAAATTAAAAGGAATAAAACAATTTAAACCTAGTTCTATATTTTTTTAGATTTTTATTATGAAAATAATTAAAATTAAAACCCTAATTTAAATAAATTAATTTACATGCAATTTGTTTATGAAAATAATTAAAATAAAGTATTTATTATATTTTTTATCTTTTCTGATTTTTATGCATTTTTATATTTTATGAAAAACAATTAATTAACTGGATAAATAATAATTAAGAGAAAATAAAAAATAATTGAAAATAAAACAATAAGGAAAAATATAAAGAATTGCAAACCAGGGGGGGGGGGGGGTAGTCCCCAAATAGGAGGTTTTGATCCAAGAATTCTGGCCCAACAACCTGCAAATTCGTTGACTTTTCCAGGTAGCATGCTAGCGCTTTGACCAGGCTTATGATGCACTTCCAATCTCAGCCCTTGATTTGATCTCCAGGGACACATGGATGTGAGATATTTGAAGACATATGGTACGTCTGCAGCCTTGAAGCGCATGGGATTTGTTAATGAAAAATAATATGGAAATATGTAAGACCTGGGGTTCGAACCCAGGTCACATACCTTGCCAATCAACACGCTTGCCACTGAAGCGCCTTGTTTATCTGTATATCAATATAACAACTAAATATTATAAAAGAAAATGGTCAGTGGCCTTGGAAACGCGCGCAAATTTCAAACTGACCAACCAATGCACGCCACGAATTCATCTTCTTCATCATCCCTGAAATACAAAAACAAAAGCAACGATTTTCTATGCGTTTCATTAGGCCGGCTATGGGAAAATAGCGATTAGGCCTGTGTCATTCAGAAATTTGGCGCGATGGTTGGTTCTTGTTCGTCCAAGCGCAGTGATTCGAATGATGGTGGTCACAAGCCTTAATTTTTCCTTGGTCAAAAACCCCTAATCTGAAGCTCTGCAAACCCTAAGAATCAATCATGGCATATTTGTATATAACGCATAAAAACGCAATTAAATCACATGGCAAGCATCAGAATGCATCATTGAATAAGAATACATAAACTAAATGTCATGGAAATGCCTTAAAATCAAGATACGAGTATGCAATTTTATGAGAAAATTTTGGATTCTGTACAGCGATTCTTGAGGTCTGGGTGACTGTTTTTGATTGAGACACGTTCAGTGGACCTTGTGGAGGCTAATGGGAGAAGTCTTGAGACCTGAATCGCCTTGCAAAGGTGTTTTCAGAATTTGAGTTTCTTGAGAAAAATTCAAGTTTGTCAATGGCCTTTGAGCGCAGCTTTTTGTGTTCTTTACATTAGGGTTGTGATTATGCTTATGTACTGAGTGCATTAGGTCAACAATATTGATCAAAATCTCTTGAATTAATGGTTTTTGAAGATTTGATTTTCAAGCTTTTTAACCAAATATTTTCCATGCTATTTTTGCACAAATCATATCCAATCACCCCAAATCTTTCCTAATTTGAATGTGCACGAATTATTGAGTCTAAAACATGTATAAAAAGATTGGTTAGGGTGAGTTAAATATTTTCCATATATTTAAATGATTTAAATGAATTAATATAAATAAAAATTCAAATAAATAAATAAAAAAATGAGAAAATACTTCCCTTTGGGCCAAGTGGTCGTGCACATGTCATGGATGATGAATCATGGAAGAAAAATGGGCCCATTAGCAATTTTAGGTCATTTGGATCAATGTTGACTTTTCAAAATATCCAAAAATTTCCCAACTTCCACAAGGCATAACTTGCTCAATTTCAAAGCTTTTCTCATGTTCGTGGACATTTTGGAAAGGTCTTTGAGTCCTCTAACCAATGTCTTTGGTCCCATGTCATTTTGATTTACCAATCTCAAGTTATGGCCTTTGACTTAAAGTCCCATTTTTGTTGACTTTTGAAAATGACCTATAATGTTGAAATTGATAACTTTTTGTGAGAGCATTTCTTGGACTTGAAGTATGAAGATGAGTTGTAGGAAATGTCTTTCTCTTCAAAATGAGCTTTGGATGGAATTTTTCTGATAATCCATGTGAAAGTTATGCCCTGGTCAATTTCAGTTGACTTTTTCAACTGTCCAAATAAGGAAACTTTTGCATCTTGATGAATTCTGAGCCAAATTTTGAGAATCATGATCAAGCATTGATCAAATGATGTTTGTGGCTTCAAAATGATATGTTGACCAAAAATTTGAACTTTTGACTGTCAAATGACCATTTTGCCCCTACAGTTGACTGTAGTGCAATTTAGGGTTTTGACTGTGCAATTTTGTACTGAATGCCTTGAAACTTGATATGAGGATACTTGACCATATTTGTAGGCATATAGGACTTGATTGGACCTTTGAAAACTTCATTTTCTTGATCAGAACACAAACCCTAGTTTTGACTGTATAGGAGACCTTTGCCTGTGCAACCCTTGGGGAATTTTGCAGCTTGACTTGGCAAATCTTTGAAGAATATGAGAGGGCAAATTTTGGGGTACAACAGTTGCCCCTGTTCAATCTTCTTAGACCTGAGGATGCAGATTGGCTGACGTGCCTTTCGTAATCCGAGGGTGGAAGATGATTGAACACTAGAGTGCCCAGAAATTTGCGCTCACATAGTAGCAGTGATGGTGGAATGGGCTTATAGATGCCATTTAGAGGTTGATGAATAGGATGATGGGCTTATAGATGCCATCTGGATGTTGATTGCGTAAGAGATTCCTTAGCGAGAACCTGCATACCTGCAAAAGGAAAAAAGAGTACCTGACACGTTGCGGGAGTTGATTTCAGATGCTTGATATAGATATGTCCTGACTGGTTACAGGAGCTGAGTCTGGAACTTCAAACGGTGATGAATGAACCAGGGATGGTTACTACCTTAGCATGAATGGTAAGAGAACCTTGGGTGATTTTAACTTCAACAACGCTCGTTGAGAAAATCTTGGCGGGAGTTACCATCTTTTGCAGTATCGGGAAGAGAACCATAGGCAATTATAATCTGAAGGGGAATTATCACCTCACTCGCCGTCGGAGAGGGAAACATCTTGAAAAGGAATTACCACCTCACTCACCGTCGGAGAGGGGACCATAGGAGACTATCACCTCACTCACCGTCGGAGAGGGAAACATCTGAAAAGGACTTACCACCTCACTCACCGTCGGAGAGGGAACCATAGGAGACTATCACCTCACACTCACCGTCGGAGAGGGAAACATCTGAAAAGGACTTACCACCTCACTCACCGTCGGAGAGGGAACCATAGGAGACTATCACCTCACACTCACCGTCGGAGAGGGAAACATCTGAAAAGGAATTACCACCTCACTCACCGTCGGAGAGGGGACCATAGGAGACTATCACCTCACACTCACCGTCGGAGAGGGAAACATCTGAAAAGGAATTATTACCTCACTCACCGTCGGAGAGGGAACCATAGGAGATTATCACCTCACTCGCCGTCGGAGAGGGAACCATCTGAAAAGGACTTACCACCTCACTCACCGTCGGAGAGGGGACCATAGGAGACTATCACCTCACTCACCGTCGGAGAGGGAAACATCTGAAAAGGGCTTACCACCTCACTCACCGTTGGAGAGGGAACCGTTTGAAAAGGAATGATCGCCTCACTCACCGTTGGAGAGGGAACCATCTGGGATAACTTCTACTGAGTCTTCATTAGAAAAATCTGTTGGGAGTCGATTTAGCTGGACTAGAGAAGGCCTTGAAATATGTTTGAGAATTTTAACTGCATCTTTCCTGAAAGGTAAAGGTCAGTCATATGCAATGCATGATATGGATCAAGCAATGATGTTCTCAACATAAATGAGATTTGTATGATATAATGCGTCTATGCATGCTATAATGATGTATGTGATGTTTTATGAATGTTTTTGTCTAGGAAAGTGAATCCTTGACGGGTGCCGGGAAGTCGTATCCTGGGATGATGTTGAAGAATAGATTTTTCTTCCGCTGGGGATGATAACTGCAAGAATACCGGTAGGAGAAGATGACTCCGTTGCGGAATAAACTTGGCAAATGGAAGATTCTGCGGGGAGAAAAGATACTCTAGCGACCATGCTGGGAAGCAATACTCTGTGGGAAGAGGGATGCCTTGCTGAGTGTAGATAATAATTTGCTGGGGATACCCTTGTTGTATAGGAAGTGTTGATGGACTTCGCTGGGGTAAGAAGACTTCGTCGAGGACGCTCTTTTCGTGGCTTTTGGCTGAGGATAACCCAGTTATATCCGGTTAAGGAAATAACTCTTTAAATAAAGCCGGGCGACGCGTTCGTGCTCTGCGAGGATAAGCTTCCAGAATCTACTGGGGATAAGCTTATTGCTTGGGGAGATGGATTCCAACTTTCCTGGGGAAACTGGGCTGGACTCTTCTGGGGAAGTTTCGAACTATGTCGGGGGAGCGATTCCTTTGAATGTTGATATACCGCCGGGGAACAATCTTTAGACCAAGACTGCCAGGGATGCTTGTTAAGAATATATGTATTGCTGGGGAAGTATTGAGATCTATGGGAGGATACTCAATTTCCTTAAGATTTGATGATTCTGCTTGGAGGGAGTGCACTGACTTGCTTACTCTCTGGGGAATTAAGATGTACTGGTCGTATTCTTTAGCCGAACCTACCTTGGTACCTTGGAGGATAGAACAATTGGACCGCTTAGACAACTCTTTATTGCCCCTGTTTCTAGTGTTACCTGCAATTAATTCCTTTGTTTCGTATGCAAATATTTATGAGTTAGCAAATTATTGTCAATGCATATATCACAAATTGAACCTTGGACGTTCTTCGCAAAACAAAACAGAAAAAAGAAAAACAATTGGCACGTTTAACTGAAAATATATTTGTATTGCTTTTTTGAATGGCCTGTGAATAGGCGTTTTGTGTACAAGAGGCTGACGTCCTAGTAAGAGGAACGCCGCCGAGCAAAAGAGTTTATACAAGTTTTATACAAAAGAAAATAAAACAGCTGTGTGAAATATGAATGATCCCACTGGGTTTCAACTCTGCTATTGCCTTTATAACTCCGAGCGTCTCATCACTTGATGACCTTGGTTGAAGGTGAAGCTGGCCGATTGATGCCGTCTGAACTTGACGTAGATACCGGATTCTGGATGCAAAGTGATCAATGAGACATAGTATTACGCTTTTATCCCTAATTTTTGCCTGGACCTCCCTTTCGGGTTTTCGGTCCACCAGGATACCCATTTTTTCCCAAGCCGCCTTTTCAGGTTTTCGACTTGCCGGGTGTACAGATTTTTTCATTTTCATCCCTTCATTTTGCCCGAACCCTTTTGGTTCGACGGGAAGCCCTAACTTTTTCCTAGGCATGTCAGCCTAGCGGGTCTTTTTTCATGCGTAGTATTTTTTTACTATGTCTGCATTGGCGGGGTGAGGAAGGTCGTCACCATCCATGTTGGTTAATATCATTGCTCCTCCTGAGAACACATGCTTAACCACAAATGGCCCTTCGTACGTAGGGGTCCATTTGCCCCTTGGATCACTCTGAGGAAGGATGATTCTCTTGATTACCAGATCCCCAACTTGATATTCCTGTGGTCTGACTTTTTTGTTAAATGCCCTGATCATCCGTTTCTGATACGTCTGACCGTGACAGATAGCAGCAAGTCTCTTTTCATCAATGAGGTTGAGCTGGTCAAGTCGTGTCTGGATCCAATCATCTTCGTTCAGATTTGCATCCTTCATTATCCGGAGAGAGGGAATTTGTACTTCAATTGGCAAGACTGCCTCCATGCCATAAACCAGAGAGAAAGGAGTTGCCCCGGTTGACGTCCTAGCTGAGGTACGGTACCCATGTAGAGCGAACGGTAACATCTCGTGCCAATCTTTGTAAGTCACTATCATCTTCTGCACGATTTTCTTGATGTTCTTATTTGCTGCTTCAACAGCCCCATTCATCTTCGGTCTGTAAGGAGAAGAATTGTGGTGCTGTATCTTGAACTGTTCGCAGAGCTCAGCGATCATCTTGTTATTCAGATTGGTACCGTTGTCTGTAATAATCCGCTCAGGGACGCCGTACCGACAGATCAGGTTGTGCCGAATGAACCGTGCCACAACAGTCTTGGTTACCGTAGCATAGGATGCTGCCTCAACCCACTTCGTAAAATAATCAATCGCCACTAGGATGAAGCGATGTCCATTAGATGCCGTAGGTTTAATCTCACCAATCATGTCTATGCCCCACATTGCAAATGGCCAAGGCGCAGTCAGAACATTCAGGGGAACTGGAGGAACATGCACCTTGTCTGCATAGATCTGGCACTTGTGGCATGTCCTGGAATGTTGGTAACAGTCAGCTTCCATTGTGGACCAGTAATATCCTGCCCGTAGGATCTTCTTAGCCATAGTGTGTCCACTGGAATGTGTACCAAAGGTCCCTTCATGTAGCTCTTCCATAATCCTTTCTGCTTCAGTCTTATCCACACAACGCAGTAAGGTTGAATCATGGTTTCGCTTATACAAGATGCCGTTGCTAAGGAAGAACTTTGCTGCGAACCTCCTCAGGAATTTCTTATCGTTTATAGAGGCACCTTCAGGGTATTCCTGAGCTTCCAAATATCTCTTCACCTCATGGTACCAAGGCTTCTCAATCACCAATTCAGTTTCGAGATCACAACAGTATGCCGGTTCGTCCAGTTTCCAGATGATGATCCGGGGAGCCTCATTATCCCATTTAACCTTGAACATAGAAGACATTGTAGCTAACGCATCCGCCAACTGATTCTCTTCTCTTGGAAAGTGCTCAAAGGTTATCTCTGTGAAGTGGGGGATCAGGGTCAACACACATTCTCTGTAAGGGATCAGGTTTGGATGTTTCGTATCCCACTCTCCTTTGATCTGATTGATCACAAGAGCGGAATCTCCGAAGACACTTAGAAATTTGATCCTTAGGTCGATCGCAGCTTGAAGACCCATGATGCACGCCTCATACTCCGCCATGTTGTTGGTACAGTTGAAACACAGCCGGGCAGTGAGTGGAGTATGAGTACCTTGAGGAGATATGATGATGGCGCCGATACCATTACCCAAAGCGTTGGAGGCTCCGTCAAAGTGCATAGACCATCGGGATCCTGGTTCAGGTCCTTCATCCAGTCCAGGTACTTCGCAATCAGTCACTATCATGATGCTCTCGTCCGGAAACTCAAAGTTCATTGACTGATAGTCATCTACGGCCTGATGTGCCAAGTGGTCTGCCAATACACTTCCCTTGATGGCTTTCTGGGTCGTGTACTGAATGTCGTATTCCGTCAAGATCATTTGCCATCTTGCAATTCTCCCAGACAGAGCAGGCTTTTCGAATATGTACTTTATAGGATCCATTTTTGAGATCAACAAGGTAGTATGAGTCAGCATATACTGTCTTAGCCGGCGAGCAGCCCATACCAAAGCGCAACAAGTTTTCTCAAGCAGTGAGTATCGGGTCTCACAGTCGGTAAACTTTTTGCTAAGGTAATAAATGGCATGCTCTTTTCGGCCAGACTCGTCATGCTGCCCCAGCACACACCCCATTGAATTGTCAAGCACTGTCAGGTATAGTATCAGAGGTCTCCCTTCAACCGGTGGCATAAGGATAGGTGGTTCTTGGAGATACTCTTTGATTTTGTCAAAAGCAGCCTGACATTCATCGTTCCAACGTACCACCTGATCTTTCTTCAGCAGCTTGAAAATTGGCTCACAGGTAGCAGTCAGATGTGAGATGAATCGAGCAATGTAATTCAGGCGTCCTAAAAAGCCTCTGACTTCCTTCTCTGTCTTAGGAACTGGCATCTCTTGAATAGCTTTGACCTTAGCAGGGTCCACTTGAATACCTTTATCACTGACCACGAAGCCTAGCAATTTTCCAGATCTTACCCCGAAGGTGCACTTGTTCGGGTTCAATCTCAGCTTGTATAGCTTCAACCAGTCAAACAACTTTTGCAGATGATCTATGTGTTCTTCCTCAGTCTGGGACCTTGCGATCATGTCGTCAACATACACTTCTATCTCATGATGGATCATATCATGGAATAAGGCAACCATGGCACGTTGGTAGGTTGCCCCAGCATTCTTTAATCCAAATGGCATGACCTTGTAACAGAAGGTGCCCCACTGAGTAACAAAGGTAGTCTTCTCCATGTCTTCAGGTGCCATCTTGATCTGATTGTAACCTGAGAAACCATCCATGAAAGAGAACACCTTATGCTGAGCTGTATTATCGACAAGGACATCAATGTGAGGTAAGGGGAAGTCATCCTTGGGGCTGGCCCTGTTCAGATCTCTGTAATCGACACACATTCTGACCTTACCGTCCTTCTTAGGTACCGGCACCACATTAGCAACCCACTGAGGGTAAGAAGTCACTGCAAGGAACCCGGCATCAAACTATTTCATGACCTCGGCTTTAATCTTCTCAGACATCTCTGGACGCATCCGACGGACCTTTTGCTTAACTGGAGGGCAGTCTTCCTTAGTTGGCAAGTGATGGACCACAATATCGGTATCCAACCCGGGCATGTCTTCGTAAGACCAGGCAAAGATCTCCATATAATCATGCAGCATTTGAGTCAACCGTTGCTTTACGCTGAGCTCTAGGTTGGCACCAATCTTTACCTCTTTCCTGTCTGTCTCTGTACCCAAGTTTATGGTTTCCACTGGCTCTTCATGGGGTTGAATTGCCCTCTCTTCCTGAAGCAACAGTCTTGCAAGCTCGCCAGGCACTTCGCAATCCTCTTCACCTTCGTCTTCGGCTAAGTTGATCGGATTTTCGAAGTCATAATTGGCAGTAGCAGAGTTGTTATCAGTGAGATCCAGAGTGGATTGAAACCTGTATGAGTGAGTGTGTGTGTAAATACAGCTGTTTTGAAATATATGTAAAGGAAAGAAAGACAGAAAAGGAGCACAATATTTGTAATGCGAAAATACGTCCAAGATTTTCATTCATGATATATGAAATGACAATTTGTATGCCCTCACAAATAGAACCACGGTGCCTCGGGTAAGACACCGGGCCATAGAGTTTATCATTGTTTATTACAAAATAACAAAACATAGGAATTCATTACTTAGTAACAAGAGAAACAGATAAGTTGTCCTTTGCACTCCAATTGTTAGATCCGCCGTCGGTTGCCGGGTAGATCCAGCTATCAAACTCAGCATCGTCCACTTCGTCTTCGTCCCCAATAGCATTCACTCCATGAGCAGGCAGGGGAGCTGTCACTACATTAGGCTTCTCAGATGCCTCAAACTGTACCTCCTGGGCGTCAATAAGGTCCTGCAGCTTGTTCTTTAACGTCCAACAGTCATCAGTGGCGTGCCCCGGGCTATCAGAATGGTAAGCACAACGAGCATTCGGGTTGTACTTAGGAGACGCAGTATTGGGGAACTTTGGAGCCTCCCTGACAGTCACTAAATTAGTGGATAGCAACTGTGGCAGGATCTGCGATAGGGTCATGCTTAACCGGGTAAACTCTCTCCGGGGTCTTTCAGTCCTTTGAGGATTATTTGGCCGGGGAGCGGCAACAGGCTTAGCAATCATTACCGCACTGACAGATTGGCGGCGCTCAGGTCTCTCTGATTTCTGGGAACCATATACGGCACTAGACTCCTTCTTGAATGGTTTCTTTTCTGAACTAGACGATGCACCCTTCGCAATCTTTCCAGACTTTAACCCAGCTTCAATTCTCTCTCCAGTTAGAATCAAATCAGTGAACCCAGCAGAAGAATTCCCGATCAGATGGTTGAAGAACGGCCCAGATAGGGTCCCCAAGAACATGTCTACCAACTCCCGATCAGTCAATGGTGGCTGCACCCTACCAGCCAGGTCTCTCCACTTCTGAGCGTACTCTTTAAAACCTTCACTTGAACCTAACGACATACCCTGGAGTTGGGTACGTGTGGGGGCAAGGTCGGCATTATACTGATACTGCTTGTAGAAAGCAGTAGCCAACTCCTCCCAGTTACGAACCTTGGTCCCATCCAGCTGATAGAACCATTCGAGATGAGTCCCTGAAAGACTCTCCTAGAAGAAGTGGATCCATAAATTCTTATCCGCAGAGTACGGCTGAATTTTCCGAACATAGGACCTTAGATGCAGCTTGGGACAAGACGCCCCGTCATACTTAGAGAAGGATGGTGCTTTGAACTTATGAGGGATGATCACACCAGTTGACAAACCCAGATCTCCGAAATCCAGCCCAGGTACCTGTTGAATTTCCATAGCTTTCAACCTATCCTCCAGTTGCTTGTATCTGTCTTCCGCAGGAGGGTACTGCTCTTCATCAAAATCTGTCTCGTTGTCGGAGACTACCGGACTAGGAACCCTTGCTTCTGCCTGAGGAGAATTCTTGTCCACAGAAGAACCAGCCTCTTCCTGTTGCAGAGTATTGTTAAACCTTCGGCCCGAGTTGAACAGAACAGTTCTTCTCTTCTTCTTCTTCTCCTTCTTCAGGAGCATAGCCTTCAGTTCTTCTTGGCCTTGAGCCAGACCCTTGATTAATTCCTGGAATTGTGCATTCTGCACCTGCAGAGCCTTGATTGATGTCTCAGTTGATGCAGAGTCGGTATTCATGATGCTGAAATAAACAACGAAGAACTGTAAGCAACCTGAAAAGAGGAAAAACCTGCTATGCACATGATGTATGAAATGCGTATGCAATGCATTCAAGGGTTCGAAAGTTCAAATTTGTTGTAGACAAAAAGGAACACACGTTATCATTAAGGAAATCATTGTTTAATACATTAAGGCCTCATGGGAAAAAGTACAAAAATCAAATCAATCCCAAAATACACTGCGCATCCTCTTTGGAGCTATGTAGGTGTTGAGATTCCTCTCCTCATGCAACAAACGGGTGAGCTCCAAGACCTTCTTTTCACTGGCATGTAGGCTAGTCTCAAGAGAATTCCGTTCTTCCTTAAGCTGGATCCAGCTCTTCTGCATCTCTTCCCAGGATGTGGGCATATCAGGGTGCTGAATAGTATGGGACACTTCTCCTTCCAAGACTGGTTCTTTGATTACCGGGAGCATGTGAGGATAAGGCATCACTAACTTCTGAGAGCGGGCGCGTACCCACTTGAGATAAGGTTCCAACGGGATGGAATTCCTGTGCCCCAGTGTCTTGCTGTCTATCCTACTTGGCATCCTCCAAGCTCTGATAAATCTCTGGCGAAGTCCTTGAGTATCATTGTCGAAGTCAAAAACTATGTCAGGAATTAACATGTCATGAGGACCATCCCTCCGAGCATAACCAAACTGTCTCCAAGCCAAGAATGGGCTGTAAGTAATACCTCCTCTGATTCCAAGTAAAGGAACATTAGGGTACTCCCCGCAACGATCAATGATGGTGACATCTTCTCTGGACCTAGGGCACCAATGTATATCTGCATGTGTAAGAGTCATCAATCGCTGTGACCATCTCAAACCCCGCTCATTCTTCAAGACTGATTGTGGAAGGTGTGAAATAAACCACCTTCCCAGGAGAGGAGTGCAACACATAAGGAAACCTCTTTTTCTCATGGTTCGAGTGTAACAGGAGTGAAGGATGTCCCCCAGCAACGTAGGTATAGGATTCCTGGACATAAAGATCTGAACAACACTGATATCAATAAGCTGATCTGGGTTAGGGAACAACACCAAACCATAGACAAGGAGGGCCACAACCTCTTCAAAAGCTTGCAAGTCAAGGGAGTTCCAACATTCATGAGCCTTTTCAAACAGAAACCTGGCTAAGAACCCTTTGATACCACTTCTAACTTCCCAATGTCCCTTGAGGTCAGATGACTGTAGGTGCAAGGCTTTAGCAATCTCTTCCAGCTTAGGTTCCTTTTCTGTACCGTTGAAAGGTAGCTGATCAAGGATAGGGATCTTCAGGAGCCGGGAGAACTCCTCCAATGTAGGTACCAACTGATAGTCCAAGAAGGTGAAACAGTGATGCAGAGGGTCAAAGAATTGGAACAGGACCTTGATCATATCTTCCTCAATGTTGGTGTTGACCAAGCTGATGAGGCTTCCATGTCTTTCACTGAATGAAGAATTCTCAGGAATCCTGGATATAAGCTCCTTAAGCTGAGGAGGTACCCTTACAAGACTGATTTGAATTGTCTTTCTACGAACGGTTTCCATGTCCTACAAAACAAGAACAAAGATGAAAATCCGAACCCCTGAAATGGTTAGTCAATGCATATGATGCTGGATGATGTCATGATGCTATGATTAAGCACACCACATATATTTACAAAGACAAACATGTAAGGCACACAAGGCACACAAGACAAGCCCTTAAGGTTTAAGGCCAGCATGGGGTCTGGGTAGTACCCTCTTGAAGTTGGTGGGTTCAACCTGTCCTAATCAAAGTAACCGGGTTCTAAGGTTCCCAATATCACGGGATTGCTTTCATTGTTCATCGTTTCGATTTAGCCACTGAACTGGAGACCGAAATATTCCAGGAAAGCAACCCTCAATTGAGTGTAGTATCGAGTATCAACCAACCTCGGACTGCACCAAAGTCAGTTATCTCACTACCCTAAAGAGGCCAAGATAGTTCAATTAAGGTTCCTAAGGTCTGTTGATGCTTCACGACACCACGCGGAGGCCCCGTACTCTCCTTGACTGAACTCAAGGGTTACCGGTACACACCAAAGTGCCACATCAACGTAGCAGACTGTTTCAACCATGTCGGTATACCCCGCACAGTTCCCTCACAGCCTTGTTGCTACTTTCTAAGAAAGGTATCCCCCAGATCCGGGTTAGGATCTATAGAACTCCCAAGCAACCCACAATAATAAAGCAAGCAAAGAAGACAATTGAAAACATAGTTATGACCTAGCCCTAAGGTACACCCTACTTTAAGTTTATCCCCAGCAGAGTCGCCAGTTCTGTGATCGGTGGATCTGGAACTGACTGTTTAATGCTGGTTCGCGAAATGTCGCGGAAGCAAGAGTCGCCACCGTCTTTTATTTTCTCCAAATGGAAAGGACAAAAGCACAGAAAAATTCCTTATAGAGATTGCTCTCGGTTCGGGAGGTGGATTAATAGAAAGGGAAGGGGTTAGCACCCTTTCTATCCATGGTTATCCATGGGCTCTTAGATACTTGCTCATTGTGTTTTCAAAATGGTTTGTTTGCTTTTCAACTGTGGGTTTTAAAAAGTTTCTTTGAAAATTCCAGTTCGACTCTTGTATCAGTCCTCAAGAGTGTTTGAAAAATTGCTTTCGAAAGCTTTTTAAAAATGTGTTGGTGTGAAAAGTATTTTTTGATTTGTTTTTGAAATTAGAGCAAGTATCTACGAGAACCTACCTACCCTAAGGAATTCGTCTGTGTAAATGTCCTTTAAAGTAGTGCCATCCCACCATTGAGAGGTAGGTAGCACCACCATTGGAGGTGTTCGGGTCAATTCGAGGTTCGGGACATGGTGATCACCAGAGCAATGGGAAGACACCTTAGAAGCTACCCTCATGCCAGGTTCCCGGATCATGAGGACTTACTAAGACATCCTCTACTCGATGATCACCTTTCGAGGCAAGGCAACAGTGAGGCGTACCCTAGAGGTGGTGTGTGCGATTTGTGTGTTGTTTTCAGTTATTTTTGTCTTGTCATGTTCATTGGTGTTCTACGCTTGTTTTTATTATGGCCATTCATTCTTGCATGCTTTGTTTAACAGTTAAAAGTTGCAAGGAAAAGTAAATCTAAAGCTATTACAAATGGCGCGGGTCCACATCGCCAAAATTAACCAGGACCCGATTTGACAGAAAATAAATAAAGCAAAGAAAATAAAGAATTGAAAAGTGCGAGAAGTAATTACAAGGCTTCGGGAGAGGTACATAATTGTTTAAGCGAAATAAAATAAATATGCGAACGAATAAGAAATTAAGAACATGGGCGTTGGACCCTTTTGCAAAAAATTAAAATTAATGAGGAATTAAAATTAAAATTAAAAAGAGGCAAGAATTTGTTTTTTTGGTGTTTTTAATGTTTT
Source organism: Vicia faba (assembly GCA_948472305.1). NCBI lineage: Eukaryota > Viridiplantae > Streptophyta > Magnoliopsida > Fabales > Fabaceae > Vicia > Vicia faba. The sequence continues at coordinate 716,286,481 of OX451741.1, read as the reverse complement.
AAGATTTAGTAGAAAAAAGAAAAAATTAATTAAAATTAAAATAAACACTAAACCTAATTCTAATTATTTCTAAGTAATTAAGAAAAATATTGAAGTTTTTAACCTAAATTAAACCCTAATTAATTTCATGCAAATTTAATTATAAAAATAAATAAAATAAATAATACTATTGTGAAAAAATAAAAATTAAAAGGAATAAAACAATTTAAACCTAGTTCTATATTTTTTTAGATTTTTATTATGAAAATAATTAAAATTAAAACCCTAATTTAAATAAATTAATTTACATGCAATTTGTTTATGAAAATAATTAAAATAAAGTATTTATTATATTTTTTATCTTTTCTGATTTTTATGCATTTTTATATTTTATGAAAAATAATTAATTAACTGGATAAATAATAATTAAGAGAAAATAAAAAATAATTGAAAATAAAACAATAAGGAAAAATATAAAGAATTGCAAACCAGGGGGGGGTAGTCCCCAAATAGGAGGTTTTGATCCAAGAATTCTGGCCCAACAACCTGCAAATTCGTTGACTTTTCCAGGTAGCATGCTAGCGCTTTGACCAGGCTTATGATGCACTTCCAATCTCAGCCCTTGATTTGATCTCCAGGGACACATGGATGTGAGATATTTGAAGACATATGGTACGTCTGCAGCCTTGAAGCGCATGGGATTTGTTAATGAAAAATAATATGGAAATATGTAAGACCTGGGGTTCGAACCCAGGTCACATACCTTGCCAATCAACACGTTTGCCACTGAAGCGCCTTGTTTATCTGTATATTAATATAACAACTAAATATTATAAAAGAAAATGGTCAGTGGCCTTGGAAACGCGCGCGAATTTCAAACTGACCAACCAATGCACGCCACGAATTCATCTTCTTCATCATCCCTGAAATACAAAAACAAAAGCAACGGTTTTCTATGCGTTTCATTAGGCCGGCTATGGGAAAATAGCGATTAGGCCTGTGTCATTCAGAAATTTGGCGCGATGGTTGGTTCTTGTTCGTCCAAGCGCAGTGATTCGAATGATGGTGGTCACAAGCCTTAATTTTTCCTTGGTCAAAAACCCCTAATCTGAAGCTCTGCAAACCCTAAGAATCAATCATGGCATATTTGTATATAACGCATAAAAACGCAATTAAATCACATGGCAAGCATCAGAATGCATCATTGAATAAGAATACATAAACTAAATGTCATGGAAATGCCTTAAAATCAAGATACGAGTATGCAATTTTATGAGAAAATTTTGGATTCTGTACAGCGATTCTTGAGGTCTGGGTGACTGTTTTTGATTGAGACACGTTCAGTGGACCTTGTGGAGGCTAATGGGAGAAGTCTTGAGACCTGAATCGCCTTGCAAAGGTGTTTTCAGAATTTGAGTTTCTTGAGAAAAATTCAAGTTTGTCAATGGCCTTTGAGCGCAGCTTTTTGTGTTCTTTACATTAGGGTTGTGATTATGCTTATGTACTGAGTGCATTAGGTCAACAATATTGATCAAAATCTCTTGAATTAATGGTTTTTGAAGATTTGATTTTCAAGCTTTTTAACCAAATATTTTCCATGCTATTTTTGCACAAATCATATCCAATCACCCCAAATCTTTCCTAATTTGAATGTGCACGAATTATTGAGTCTAAAACATGAATAAAAAGATTGGTTAGGGTGAGTTAAATATTTTCCATATATTTAAATGATTTAAATGAATTAATATAAATAAAAATTCAAATAAATAAATAAAAAAATGAGAAAATACTTCCCTTTGGGCCAAGTGGTCTTGCACATGTCATGGATGATGAATCATGGAAGAAAAATGGGCCCATTAGCAATTTTAGGTCATTTGGATCAATGTTGACTTTTCAAAATATCCAAAAATTTCCCAACTTCCACAAGGCATAACTTGCTCAATTTCAAAGCTTTTCTCATGTTCTTGGACATTTTGGAAAGGTATTTGAGTCCTCTAACCAATGTCTTTGGTCCCATGTCATTTTGATTTACCAATCTCAAGTTATGGCCTTTGACTTAAAGTCCCTTTTTGTTGACTTTTGAAAATGACCTATAATGTTGAAATTGATAACTTTTTGTGAGAGCATTTCTTGGACTTGAAGTATGAAGATGAGTTGTAGGAAATGTCTTTATCTTCAAAATGAGCTTTGGATGGAATTTTTCTGATAATCCATGTGAAAGTTATGCCCTGGTCAATTTCAGTTGACTTTTTCAGCTGTCCAAATAAGGAAACCTTTGCATCTTGATGAATTCAGAGCCAAATTTTGAGAATCATGATCAAGCATTGATCAAATGATGTTTGTGGCTTCAAAATGATATGTTGACCAAAAATTTGAACTTTTGACTGTCAAATGACCATTTTGCCCCTACAGTTGACTGTAGTGCAATTTAGGGTTTTTACTGTGCAATTTTGTACTGAATGCCTTGAAACTTGATATGAGGATACTTGACCATATTTGTAGGCATATAAGACTTGATTGGACCTTTGAAAACTTCATTTTCTTGATCAGAACATAAACCCTAGTTTTGACTGTATAGGAGACCTTTGCCTGTGCAACCCTTGGGGAATTTTGCAGCTTGACTTGGCAAATCTTTGAAGAATATGAGAGGGCAAATTTTGGGGTACAATAAGTACCTCAGGGAGTGACGATGATTGCCCCAATTCCATTTCCATAAGAATTTACAGCTCCGTCAAAAATCAAACCCCAACGGGATTCGGGATCAGGTCCTTCTTCAAGTAACGGCTCTTCACAATCTTTAGCTTTCAAGTACATAACATCTTCATCTGGGAAGTCAAACTTGATGGATTGATAATCGTCAATTGGTTGGTGAGCCAAATGATCGGCTAAAATACTCCCTTTGATTGCTTTCTGAGTGTGATACTCAATGTCATATTCAAATAACAACATCTGCCAACGGGCTATTCTTCCAGATAAGGCGGGCTTCTCAATGATATACTTGATCGGATCCATTTTGGAGATCAACCAAGTGGTATGGTTAATCATATACTGGCGCAAACGGCAAGCAGCCCAAGGTAAAGCACAACAGGTCTTCTCAAGCAATGAGTATCGAGACTCACAGTCTGTGAATTTCTTACTCAAATAATATATGGCATTTTCCTTTCTTCCAGTCTCATCTTGTTGACCAAGCACACATCCCATGGAATCTTCCAATATAGTCAGGTACATAATCAAAGGTCTTCCTTCCACTGGAGGAATCAATATGGGAGGTTCAAGTAGATATTCTTTGATGCAATCAAAATCTCTCTGACAATCTTCTATCCACACACATCCTTGGTTCTTTCGGAGAAGCTTGAAAATCGGCCCACAGGTAGCAGTCATATGAGATATAAATCTAGAAATATAGTTCAGTCTCCCAAGGATTCCTCTTACTTGTTTTTCTGTCTTGGGTGCGGGCATTTCCAGAATAGCTTTGACTTTATCAGGATCTACCTCAATACCTCTCTGACTGACAATTAAACCCATAAGTCTTCCAGAACGAACACCCAAAGTGCACTTGTTAGGATTCAGACGGAGTTTATACTTTCTCAAACGCTGGAATAATTTCAATATATGTTCCAAATGATCTTCTTCAGTTTGTGACTTGGCAATCATGTCATCTACATAAACTTCTATATCTTTATGCATCATATCATGGAACAAAGCAGTCATGGCCCTTTGGTATGTTGCACCAGCATTCTTCAAACCAAACGAAATTACTCGATAACAAAATGTTCCCCAAGGTGTAATGAAAGTTGTCTTCTCCATATCTTCTGGTGCCATCTTGATTTGATTGTAACCAGAGAAACCATCCATGAAAGAAAAGACTTTGAACTTTGCAGTGCTGTCGACCAATACGTCAATGTGTGGTAATGGAAAATCATCCTTTGGGCTAGCTCTATTCAGATCTCTATAATCTACACACATCCGAACTTTGCCATCTTTATTAGCAACAGGAACTATATTGGCTAACCATTGAGGATAGACCGAGGTAACAAGGAAACCTGCATTAATTTGCTTTTGAACTTCTTCTTTGATCTTGTCAGCCATATCGGGATGCGTCCTTCTCAACTTCTGCTTAATCGGCGGACATTCAGGTCTCAACGACAAACGATGCTCCACAATATTGTTATCCAAACCTGGCATGTCTTGGTAGGACCAAGCAAACACATCAACATATTCTCTGAGAAGTTCCAACATTTTCTCTTTTACCTCTGGGATAAGCAATGCTCCAACCTTGACTTCTTTTTTAACTTCTTCATTACCCAAATTGATCATCTCTATAGGCTCTTCAAACGGCTGAATAGTCTTTTCATCATGCTCAAGTAAACGGGAAATTTCATCAGGAATCTCTTCACTATCTTCTTCCTTGGCTCTGAACACATGGAATTCAAAGTTGGGAGGGGGCATAAGATCATTGTTTTCAATGGTTAAGTCATGGATTAATCTGCACATATGATTATGCTTTATTTTAGAAATCGATTAATATGAATGTTGTACATATATAAAAAGAGAAGTTATTATATTTCCCTATTATTACCAATTAATTTTCATTACTATTTCCAAGAAAAAGTGAAAAATAAAACAGTAGTGGACAAAATAACATTTTTATTCATGATTGGCAATACTTGAAACAAAAGAGCCCAAACATCTTCTCTTTTGCCTTGGGCAGAGCAAAAGGATTTATTTTCAACATAGCCCGACACAAATACTTTTTCGCCTTGGGCAGAGCGAAAGTTTTTTTTCAAAAATTAAACAGAACATTACTCAGAAATGTGCATCACAACAGGAATATCAACAACAATCCAGTTCTGGCAAACCACTCCATGCGTTACAAAGTCGGGTAAATCCTCTTCAGAATCGTCTCCTATTATAGCATCAACTTGTATCGGAAGGGTAACTGTATCCTGCTTAACTCTTGTAGACACGGGATGAAAACCAAGACCTTCTCCAGACTTGTTCTCAGGCAAAGTCAACACCTGGCCCCAACCTTCCGCCGAACCATTTTCAACCACTCGTCGCGCATCCTCAAAAGAAGAAATAGATGTCCCTTGCTTCTTCACTTCATTATTAGCAATAGATAGAGCTTGGAATCGGGTTCCAACATCCTCATCAGCATCAATAAAAGAGAAAGATGACAAATGGCTTACCACCATAGCCTGCTCTCCACCAATCATTACTAGCTTTCCATTCCTTACAAACTTCAATCTCTGATGGAGCATGGAAGTGACTGCCGCTGCATCATGGATCCATGGACGACCCAATAGGCAACTGTAGGCGGCACAAATATCCATTACTTGAAAAGTGATCTGAAAAGTATGAGGACCAATTATTATAGGAAGATCCACTTCACCAATGAAAGTCTTCCTAGAACCATCAAACGCTTTGACAATTACCCCACTAGTTCTCATGGGAGCACCTTGATATGAAAGTCGAGATAATGTAGTTTTGGGCATTACATTTAACGACGAACCTATATCCACTAGCACACTTGATAAAGTATCATTTCCATAACTTATTGAGATATGCAAAGCCATATTATGGTTCCTTCCCTCCTCCATAAGCTCTTCATCAATGAAACCAAGATTGTTACACGAAGTAATATTTCCCACAATTCCATCAAATTGGTCAACCGTCACATCATGATCTACAAATGCCTGGTCCAAGACCTTCATCAAAGCTTCTCTATGGGAACCAGAATCTCTTAGTAAAGTAAGCAAAGAAATCTTGGAAGGAGTTTGCAATAGTTGGTCCACAATCTTATATTCACTTCTCTTGATGAGCTTCAAGATCTCATCATCATCGGGGTGTGGGATAGGTTCATTGGGTCGGCCTACCTCAACCCTGGGTTCAACATTTCTCGCTGGAATTTCTGTCGGTATAGGCCTTCTGACTTGGACTCCTGGTCTCTTCAAAGGTACTGCCGCAAAGATACGCCCGCTTCTCGTAACTCTACTCACATCAGCGATGTTAAAAAAAGATGGCATTGTCGGTATAGGAACTTCTACCCCGTTCTCGATCATTGTGGCATTATACTTATACGGTATAGATTGGTCTGAGTTATAAGGAACAGGACCAGGTGGATAAATGATCAAAGGAGAAACAGGTGCAGTTTGATTGTCGTAAACGATCTCTACTGGTTCAGCCAAGTTGAATTGGGGTATTATAACATTCACTTCATTAACTGGATCTCTATCATGCGTAATAGTGATAACCCTCTGGTCTAACAATTTTTGAATATCCTCCTTCACAATAGGGCAATCAACTTCTCTTGAACAAAATTCACAAACATCATAATCATGATGATGCCTAAAAAAGGCAAGTCTTCTTAAGCTCTGATGTAACCTGATCAACAAATCTCTTATGTGTTCAACTTGAAAAACTCGAAACTTTCCCGGAAAACCTTCCACCATATTCATTGATGCTTCCCCATGTCGAGGCAAAGGATTATCTCTAACATTCGGGTTAACATCCTTGAAAGACAAGATATCGTTCTTAATCAACCTCTGCACATCCTCCTTTAAAGCAAAGCAATTTTCAATGTTTTGCCCCGACGACCCTTGATGATACTCAGAGAAATGATCCGCCTTGTACCACGGAGAAGTACTATTCGGTGCGATAGGAGGTGGCCTCGTTGTTATGAGGTTTTTCGTGATCAGAGCGGGGAACACCTCAGTGTAAGTCATGGGAATGGCATCAAATTGCGGTTTCCTTGGTGAACGATTCTGGTTATTAAATTGATAAGCCTGTTGTCGAGGATGCTGTTGAAATGGTCGTTGCTGAGTTGGTGGGGTTTGATGAGTTGGGGTAACCATTGTTGGGCGGACAGCCGGAGTGACTGCCGCAACATGTGAATAGCCTCTCCTTGGTCTCCTAGGGAAAATTACACTGACATCTTGTTCTTTCCTTTTAGGAAAAACATTTCTGAACTTCTTGATACTGCTAGATGGACTTCCCTCCTTAACCAAACGTCCCTCACAAATTCCTTCTTCCAACCGCATGCCCATACTTACCATCTCGGTGAAGTCACTGGGTGCGCTGGCAATCATTCTTTCATAATAAAAAGAACCTAAAGTCTTCAGGAATATCTTTGTCATTTCCTTCTCTTCAAGAGGGGGATAAATCTGAGCAGCAATCTCGCGCCACCTCTGGGCATATTCTTTAAAGGACTCTCTGTCTTTCTGGGACATCGCCCGGAGTTGATCTCTGTCCGGTTCCATGTCGATGTTGTACTTATACTAGCGAACAAAAGCTTCACTAAGATCGTTGAAATTACAGATCCGGGTGCTGTCCAAACCCATGTACCATTTTAGAGCGGCACCAGTCAAACTGTCTTGAAAGTAGTGAATTAACAAATTATGATCATCAGAATATGTAGACATCTTTCTTACATACATGGTTAAATGACTTCGCGGACACGAATCATCTTTATACCTTTCAAAGTCCGACACTTTGAATTTGGCTGGAATATTTACATTTGGAACCAAACACAAATCATGAGCATTCTTTCCAAACAAATCATTCCCTTTCAGCGCTCTGATCTCCCTCTGCATCTCTTGAAACTGGTCTTGAAATTCCTCCATTCTATCGAAAAGACCCATACTTTCAGCAGGCTCAGCATGATAAGTAGGCTCATTTAGGTATGTCATAGAATGAACCACAAGAGCGGCAGTTGTCATCATCGGTTGAGGGAAAGGTGCTACAGGCGGAATTACAGGCGGCACAGTAGTTGTCTCTGGTTAAGGAAAGGACACAGTAGGTTGAACCAAAGGTTGTACGGCAGGCTGATACCCTTCCTGCATGAAGTTATAAGGCATTCCCCACGGAAAACCTTTTGGCATCTGATGTTGAAGCGGAGAGTTGACTCGAGTCACAAATGTTGGAACAGTAACAATCTCAAAAACCACAGTAGTTGAAGTCTGAATCTCAGCAGCTGTAGTCGATGGCTGATTCTGAGCAGCCATCAAAATTTCCACTAGCGCAATTAACTTTTCCATTCCGACACGAAGGGTAGCAACCTCCTCGCGAAGCTCATGGTTTTCCTGTTCTAGATCTTCCATCTTCCTTTAACGATTGGCTCGGGTATCGTACCGATGAGACAACTTGACAATCTATCAGAGTGGAAAAAGAAACATGAATAAGACTCTATAAAACATGTGAAGTGGAATGTTGGATGATGCATGGTATGTGATGTAAATGATCTTTCATTTTGATAGTTTTTTCAAGGAACTTCGATAATTTTGCACACATCAATGGTAAAGGAACTTGGAACAACAAAAACTCATTTCATTAATCAAAGCGGTAAATTACAACTTACAACTTTGGAAGAACAAAACAATAAATTACAACTTTGGGACAACAACCCAATAATAAAAAGCAGTAAACTACAACTTTGGGACAATAACCCAATAAAAATCAGTAAATTACAACTTTGGGACAACAACCCAATAAAAAGCAGTAAATTACAACTTTGGAACATGAAGCCCTTTTACAGAGTTTTACAAAATGACAACAGTAAAAATAAAACTAAGAACTAAAGATCACTCAGAATCATCAGATGAAGGACCAAATGCCAACTGTAACTGGAGCTTCCTGATCTTCTCTTCATAAAAGTCTTCCATTTCCTTCATCTCAGCTACCAATCGATCAATGATTTCCTTCTGTGGATTAGGATCAAGGGCAACGCTTACTGAATCTTCCTTCTTTCTCTTCCTTTCGCTTGCATACTTCTTCAGTAAAGCATCCTTTTGATGAAGTTTCTCATCATGATCAATGAACCAGCCATCTTAAATAAATAGAAAATCCTCCTTTTCCTTTAGTTGTCGAGTTAGGACCCTAGTCTCATATTCTGACATATTATACTTTTCTTTCCACGCATATCTCTCGGACTTCATCCTAGCCATATTTCCTCGGTATTCTCCCATGTTCTCGATAGGGATATAAATAGTTGATGATGCAACAGTAGGGAATAAAGGTTTCTCGGGTTTATAGGGCATCTTGAGAGCACAAGCCCTAGAACAAACCCATCATAGGTAAGGCTCCAAAGAAACAACACCTCTCTGTCCTAACATGTCTCTCCCTTTCCTATGGATGTGACGCCAAGCTCCTTAGATCTCCTTCTTAGCTGCTTGGTGATCTTGTCCTTCTTGTAGAAAGAAGCCACTCACATGGATGTTGTTCGGCTTGTCCCTCATCGGGTATCCAAACTGACGGTGCACGAGAACAAGATTATAGTTAATTCCTCCTTTCGTACCAAGAAGAGGCACGTTAGGAAAAGCACCACAGCTATCGATGATCTTCACATCATAGTAAGCTCGATTATACCAATCAACGTCGAAATGAGTGAGATCCATAATTTTTGGCGCCCATCGCGGCTCCTTCTTGAGATCCCAGAAAACATCAGACCTAGGTAGATGAGAAACATACCACTGATATAGCAACGATGCACAACATATAATCATCCCTCCTTGATAAGAGTTTCGAAGATGGATGGAGTAGTAAGTATCTCATAGCAGCGTAGGGACCGGATTTCCAATCAAGAAAATTCTGATGGCGTTGATATCCACGAACTTATCAATGTTAGGGAACAAAAATAGGCCATAAGCGAGTAGAGCAAAGACATCTTTAAAGGCAATAGTATCTTTTATCTCAGCGAAATGACGAGCTTTCTTCAACAAAAACTACGCAGATAAGCCTCGGATTCCCCCTTTGGTAGTCATATTCTCCTCTATCTCCGACTTCCTCAAGTGGGTGATGGTCATTATCTCGTGAGATTTGGGTTCCTCTTCTAAGCCAGAAAAAGGAACACAGTCGATGATCGGCAAACCAAGTATGTAGGAGTACTCTTCTAAGGTGGGCATTAACTGGTAATCCGGAAATGTGAAGCATCGATACAAAGGATCGTAGAATTGGACCAACATACTAAGGATGCCTTCCTTTATATTACGTTTCATGAGAGGTATAATGGACCCATATTTCTTCTGAAACTCTGTCGAGTTCTCGATCTTAGAAATCAAACTCTTCAGCACTTCAATCTCGGGCTCCTTAAAACTATAACTTCGAGTGTTTCTTCTTCCAAACTCCATAATAACAGTACCTGAGATGTCTACAAAAATCATTCTTAAGTTCCTTGAAAAACAAGTTTTTACAAAAACTGTTGATGGATGCATGGATGAATGCTAATGCAACAGTGACACACAAGTTCACAAATATGGGGTTCAAAGGTTCAACGCTTCGAGCATGGAGTCAAAGGTAAAGCCCACCCCAGGGTATTGTGATACGGTGGGAAAGAACTGACTGTTTTTGGAATGCTGGTTTGCGTTTTGCATTTGTTTTTCGCAAAATGTCGCGGTAAGCAAGAGTCGCCGCCATCTTTTATTTTATCCAACAAGGAAAGGAAAAAATCACAGAAAAATTCCTTTTTCGAGATGTTTCTCGGGTCCGGGGGGTAGATTATAGAAAGGGAAGGTGTTAGAACCATTTCTATTCGTGGTTATCCACGGGCTCTTAGGTACTTGCTCAAAGTGTTTTCGAAATTTTCTTTTCTTTGTGTTTGTGGGTTTGAAAGAAGTTTTTGTTTGAAAGGTGTAAGTGCGAAAAGTTTTGTTTTCTTTTGAGAGAGAGCAAGTACTTAAGAGCCATCTACCTACTCGAAAAAGGAATCAATCTGTACTAATGTCCTTTAGACAATACTATCCCACTATTGATGAGTAGGTAGCATCGTCGTTGGAGTTTTAAGGGTCAATTCGATTAAGGGACGTGCAGTCATTAAAGCAATATTAGGATGCCTTAGCGGTAACCCTAATGTCTTAGATCATTTTTCCGAGGCAACTATGATCTTTGGACAAGAGGGCGACCTCTAAAGCTTCCTATACTCAATGACCACGTTCGAAGGCAACTAAGTGAGGTGTACCCTAAGAGTGCGCATGTGCGAGTGTGTTGTTTCGGTTAATTTATCTTTGTACATGTCAATGGTTATCTATGTTGATTTTAGGTTAAACATTCAATCTTGTCATGCATACCTATTATCAATCATCTAACAGTTATATAAGTTGCGAAAATTAAATTGCGGAAATTTAACTAACTATTACAAGGCGTCGGGTATTTACATCGCCAAAAGCAACCCTTTGAAATTTAAATGTGGAAAATAAATAAAGCGATAAAATAATTAAATGGTCCTAATTAAAGCTATTACATTCCGCGAAACAATTACATCAATATGGTAAAATGGATCGCGTGCAGAAAATTGAATCGAATGCGAAATTTTTTAGGGTTTTGACCCTTTTTTGAAAGAAAGTGATTTTTTGTTGTTTTGGATTAAAAAGAAATTAAACTAAGTTAACAATTTAATTAATTAATTAATTAATTAATAAAAATATTTTTGGATTTTTGGGATATTTAAAGAAATAAAAATAAATTTGATTAATGTTAGTAAAACCTAATTATCTAAATTAATTTTAATTATTGCAAAATATTAATGGTTATTTCCTAATTAAACTAAATTAATTGAATTAATATTTATTTACAAAAATAAAATAATGAATTTAATTTTAATAAATAAAATATTTTTTTTGAGTTTTGTTTATTATGAGAAAAATTTTAATTCGTTAGTTGAATAAAAATAATAACAATAATTAAATGAAATAATAAAAAAAGTGAAGAGAGTTAGAAAGATATGGGCCTGATTTTGGGAGGTTTGTTTAGCAATTCAAGGCCCAATTGTATGCAAGCCTGGCTGAATTTCTGATTCCCCATGTGGCACGTTGACTTGGGCATACGGTGGACTTTCATTCTTGACCACCAGATCTGGCCTGAGGCCATCTGGCAGATGATTAGGTGAGGCTGCATGATGAACCACGCGTAGGAGCTTGCACTGGAATACCTATTGAAAAATAATAACATGCATTTGGGGGACCTGGGATTCGAACCCAGGTCCTGTGAACCATTGAACTAGCGCCCTTACCACTCAACCAACGTGCTCAATTGTTATAATATTAGAAACTAAATATAATATGGGAAAAACAACTAAATGCAAGAAAATATAAAAAAATAAGCGCGAAATATGAATGGTCCAATTGGAACAGGCCACGTCTTCGTCTTCCCCGTTGGCCCCTGGTTTTTTACCTGTGGATTTACATCCGCAGCTAAATGCGTAGGTGTCTCCTAAAATCAATTTTAGGCCATATAAATTAGTTCCAAGACCATGGTCATGCTCTTCTGAGCACCCTGAGCACGCCTATATCCATTAATAGAGGTGATTTTACCTGTAGAGAAAACGCCCAAAAACAAACTTCCAAAACCCTAGATACGGTTAAAGGGCTATGGCTTATGAAAACACAATCAAATGATGCAGAAAGCTTCTAAATGGAACGATAAGCATAATTATGTAAAGATTTTGCCAAAAAAGTGCAAGAATATGAGGATGCGATTTCAACTGAAAAGTGATTTTCAGAGAGACTTACAGCGCTTTGGAACGTGTATGGGGATTGGTTTTGAGTTGGTTTCCCTTCAAGGATGGTCCAGCAATTGATTAGTGTGGAAATTTGGTCTTGAAACCACCTCTATGCACGATTTCAGTTTCAAGCTTTTTAGCAATTTTTTCAAGTTTGGTTTTGGTGATTCTGCAGCTTCTAGCCTCTGATTCGTGCCTCTTTGCATTGTATATGTATAAATCAATGTATTAGGTTAACATTCTTGGGCTGAATCCTTATGCATTGATGTTTGGAGATATGATTTGATTCACCATTAAAAAGCTTCCAATTTTTTCCAAAATCCAATATTTTGTTCATGATATGGCTTGATACGGATTTAATCATGTCCATGATGACAATTAAGACCTATAACAATCAAAAGGATCCTAAATGATCAATATTTGGATTTTATTTGGATTTAAATTGATTTAAAATGAATTAATTCAATAAAAATCAAATAAAATAGAAAAGATAATAAATGGATGCAAGGCTGAAGCTAGGACACGTGTGTAGTGTGACAAGACCAAATCAAGTGAGAAAGAATGGGCCCATTTGACAAAATTTGAAGTTTTGGGGATAATTGACTTTTGGCAATTTTGCAAAAATGCCCAACTTCAACAATGCATAACTTTTACAATTTTGAACTTTTGGAGGTGTTCTGGGACTTTTTAGAAAGCTTGAGATGTCCTCTAACCAGCCCTGTTGGTCTCATCGCATTTTTATATTACATGCTCAATTTATAAGCTTTGGCAAAAAAGGTGTTTTTGTTGACTTTCAAAAATGACCTATAATGTCCAAATTTGTAACTTCTTGTGAGTGTATTTCTTGATCTTGGGGTGTGAAGATGGATTGTAGGAAATTGCATCATATTCAAAATGAGCTTTGGATGGGTCATTTCTCATAAAGTATGAGAAAGTGATGCTTGGTCAAAGTTGAGTTGACTTTTCCTGCAAAACCCTAATTTAGCAACTTTTGAGTCTTGATGAATTTTGAGCAATCCTTGATGAATCATGATCAACCCTTGATCAAATGATGAAATATCCTTCAAGATGAGAATGTTGACAAAAAATCTTGAAGTTTGACTGTATTTGGGTCACAGTTGACTTTTGCCCTAGCACAGTCGATTTTTGGACCCTTTGAGCAATTGACTGACCAAACTTCCTCTGCAAGGCTTGAATTTTGACATGCATGACCTTGTGAACATATTAGGACATAGGGGAGAACTTGAGGCCATTTGGATGCAAGGACCTTGATGCAACACAAAAACTCTAATTTGAAATTGACTGCCTTAGGAGATAGCTTGACTGTCCAACTCTTGAGCAATCTTGAGCAACTTGGAGATTATTCTTGCAATGTTTTGAGAAATATGGGAGGGCAAATTTTGGGGTACAACAGCTGCCCCTGTTCAATTTTCTTAAACCTGAGGATATAGATTGGCTTTCGGGCCTTTCGTGATCCGAAGGTGGAAGATGATTGAACACTAGAGTGCCTAGAAATTTGCACTCGCATGATGTAGTATCAGCCTTGTGATGTCAGGAATGGGCTTACAGATGCCATTTGGAGATTGTTGGTATGTGGTCTGAACTTTGACTAGAATAGGAATCAGGGAGATCTGATCGGGGATCTGACTGAACCAGAGGAGGTCTTGGATTAACTTTGACTGGATCGACATCAGAAAAATATTTAGGAATCGATTTAACTGGACCAGACAAGGTCTTGAAATAACTTCAACTGGATCGACATCCGAAAAATCTTTAGGAATCGATTTAACTGGACCAGAGAAGGTCTTGGATTAACTTTTGACTGGATCGGCATCAGAAAAATCTTTAGGAATCGATTTAACTGGACCAGACAAGGTCTTTGGATAACTTCAACTGGATCAGCATCAGAAAAATCTTTAGGAATCGATTTGACTGGACCAGAGAAGGCCTTTGACTGGATCCGCATCAGAAAATTCTTTAGGAATCGATTTAATTGGACCAGACAAGGTCTTAGGATAACATCAACTAGATCGGCATCAGAAAAATCTATAGGAATCGATTTGACTGGACCAGAGAAGGCCTTTGACTGGATCCACATCAGAAAAATCTTTAGGAATTGATTTAATTGGACCAGACAAGGTCTTGGAGTAACTTCAACTGGATCGGCATCAGAAAAATCTTTAGGAATCGATTTGACTGGACCAGAGAAGGCCTTTGACTGGATCGGTATCAGAAAAATCTTTAGGAATCGATTTAACTGGACCAGACAAGGTCTTGGAATAACTTCAACTGGATCGGCATTAGAAAAATCTTTAGGAATCAATTTAACTAGACCAGAGAAGGTCTGGGAATAACTTCAACTAGATCGACATCATAAAAATCTTTAGGAATTGATTTAACTGGACCAGAGAAGGTCTCGGAATAACTTCAACTGGATCGGCATCAGAAAAATCTTTAGGAATCGATTTAACTGGACCAGAGAAGGTCTTCCACATAGTTGAGAATTTAACTGCATCTTTCCTAAAAGGTAAAGGTCAGCCATATGCAATGCATGATATGGATCAAGCAATGATGTTCTCAACATAAATGAGATTGTATGGTATGATGCATTTATGCATGTATCATGATGTACGGAAATGTAATGTTTTAGCTGGGGAAAATAAATCCCGGATAGCTGCTGGAGACAAGAGTTGAATTCTTCGTTTCTGCTGGGGATAATGTACGAAGATGATTGTGAGAATAAACCTGTAGGAGAAAAGAACTCCGTTGGGGAATAAACTGATGAGGAGGTTACTCCGTGGGGAAGAGATGCTCTGCTGAGGATTCCACTGATAAGCTCTGTTGGGGATGGATTACCGTTGCTGGTGATATTGAATATGTTGAGGATTGAATTCCTGTTTGTGAAAGGAAATAACTTCGCTGGGGATGATCTTTCAGTTGCAACTTGCTGGGGATAACCTTGTTAGGCTCCTGTGGGGATAACCCTCTGAATTCTGCTAGGAATGATCCTTTGAACTTGGTTGGGGAGACTTATTGTTTGTACTCCGCTGGGGATAAACTTCCAGAGTCTACTGGGGATGATGATTCAACTCCGTTGGGGAAGCTTTTTTAGACCGTGCTGGGAAATATTGACTCCACTGGGGGTTTCTTATATTCTTCCGGGGAACGTTCTTATACTCTGCCATGGAATGTTAAGACTGTCGGGGACATCAAGCCTTTTTAGTGCTGATGGTAGATCAACTCTACTTGGGGAGAGTATTGCTGATTTGTTCATAGTTGCCAGTCTCAGCTGGGAGAGCTATTATTACTGTCTTACTCTGCGGGGAGTGAAGGTATCTTAGCCATATTCTTCAGCTGAATTTACCTTTGTACCTGGTGGACAGAGCAACTTTACAGTTCAGACAATTCTTATTGCCCCTGTTTCTGCTATTACCAGTAATTCATCTTTTGTTTCGCATGTAAATATTTATGAGCAGCAATTAATGTCAAATGCATATATCACAAACAAACATCGGACGTTCTTTGCAAAACAAAACAGATAAAGGAAAGACAGTTTGAAATTTGTCTGAAACTGAATTTGTATTGATTTTGAAGTTTGGCCTGTAAATAGGCGTTTTTGTACAAGAGGCTGACGTCCTAGTAAGAGAACACCGCTGAACAATAGATTTTACACAATTTGTGAAAAACTAAACAAAACAGCTATGTGAATAATCCCACTGGGTTCTAAATCTGCTATTACCTGTATATCCTCGAGCATCTCATCACTTTGCTACTGGTTGAAGGTGAATCAGATTGATTAGTGTCGTCCGAGCTTGATGGTGGATATAGAAGTCTGGATGCAAGGTGATCCAATGAGACATAGTGTTACGCTTTGATCCCTAATTTTTTCCTGGACTGCCCTTTCGGGTTTTCAATCCACCGGGATACCCTTTTTTTCCCAAGCCGCCTTTTCAGGTTTTCGACTTGCCGGGTGTACAGATTTTTCATTTTCATCCCTTATTTTTTCCCGAACCCTTTTGGTTCGCCGGGAAGCCCTTATTTTTTCCTAGTCCAGTCAACCTAGCGGGTCTTTGATTATACGTAGTATCTTTTCACTATGTCTGCATTGACGGGGTGAGGAAGGTCGTCACCATCCATGGTGGTTAGAATCATAGCTCCTCCTGAGAAAATGTTCTTAACCACAAATGGCCCTTCGTAAGTAGGGGTCCATTTGCCCCTGGGATCACCTTGAGGTAGAATAATGCGCTTGATTACCAGATCCCCAACTTGATACTCTTGTCGTCTAACTTTCTTGTTAAATGCCTTAATCATCCGGTTTTGATACGTCTGACCATGACAAATAGCAGTAAGTCTCTTTTCGTCGATTAGGTTCAGCTGATCAAGTCGGGTCTGAATCCAGTCGTCTTCGCTCAAAACTGCATCCTTCATGATCCGAAGAGAGGGTATCTGAACTTCGATGGGCAAGACTACCTCCATGCCATAAACCAAGGAATAGGGTGTTGCCCCTGTCGACGTTCGCGCTGAGGTACGGTATCCATGAAGAGAAAACGGTAACATCCCGTGCCAGTCTTTGTATGACACCGTCATCTTCTGCACAATCTTCTTAATATTCTTATTAGCTGCTTCTACAACGCCATTCATCTTCGGCCGATAGGGAGAAGAGTTATGATGCTGTATCTTGAATTTCCTGAAGAGCTCGGTGATCATCTTGTTGTTGATATTGGTACCATTGTCCGTAATGATCCTCTCTGGTACACCATATTGAAAGATCAGATTATGCCGAATGAACCGTGCCACGACGTTCTTGGTTACAGTAGCAAAGGAAGCTGCTTCAACCCACTTCGTAAAGTAATCAATTGCTACCAGGATGAAACGATTGCCGTTGGATGTCGTAGGTCTGATCTCGCCGATAATATCAGTGCCCCACATTGCAAAAGTCCAAGGTGCCATCAAGACATTCAGTGGTACCGGAGGTATGTGCACCTTATTAGCATAGACTTGACACTTGTGACATGTCTGAGAATGTTGATAACAGTCAGCTTCCATTGTGGACCAGTAATATCCTGCCCGAAGGATTTTCTTTGACATGGTGTGTCCACTGGAATGAGTTCCGAAAGTACCTTCATGTAATTCCGCCATGATCCTTTCTGCTTCTTTCTTATCCACACAACGCAGTAAGGTCGAATCATGGTTACGCTTGTAAAGGATGTCATTGCTGATGAAGAATTTCACTGCGAACCTTCTCAGAAACTTCTTGTCATTAACAGATGCATCCTCGGGGTATTCCTGAACCTCAAGGTATCTCTTCACCTCATGATACCAGGGTTTATCTGCTACCTCTTCAGTCTCAATATCACAGCAATGTGCCGGTTCGTCCAATTTTTCAATGATGATCCGGGGAGCTTCGTTGTCCCAATTGACCTTGAACATAGAAGACATCGTAGCCAGCGCGTCCGCCAACTGATTCTCCTCTCTAGGGAAGTGTTAAAAGGTTATCTCTTCGAAATGGGGAAGCAATGTCAACACATACTCCTTGTAAGGAATAATATTTGGGTGTTTCGTATCCCACTCGCCTTTGATCTGATTTATCACGAGAGAAGAATCTCCGAAGACACTTAGAAACTTAATCCTTAGGTCAATTGTTGCTCGAAGACCCATAATGCACGCTTCATACTCCGCCATATTGTTGGTGTAGTTGAAACATAGTCGGGCGGTGAACGGAGTATGAGAGCCTTTAAGAGATATGATCACAGCGCCAATGCCATTACCCAAAGCGTTTGAAGCTCCATCAAAGTACATAGACCATCGGGGTCCTTCCTCAGGTCCTTCATCCGGTCCAGGTGTCTCACAGTCAGTTACTAGCATGATATTCTCGTCCGGAAATTCAAAGTTCATAGACTGGTAATCATCGACTGCCTGATGTGCCAAATGGTCTGCCAACACACTTCCCTTGATTGCTTTTTGGGTCGTATATTGGATGTCATACTCAGTCAAGATCATCTGCCATCTTGCTATTCTTCCGGACAAGGAAGGCTTTTCGAAGATATACTTGATTGGATCTATCTTTGATATCAATAAAGTAGTGTGAGTTAGCATATACTATCTCAGCCGGCGAGAAGCCCATGCCAAAGCGCAACAAGTTTTCTCGAGCAGTGAGTATCGGGTCTCACAGTCGGTAAACTTTTTGCTAAGGTAATAAATAATATGCTCTTTTCGGCCAGACTCGTCATGCTGCCCCAACACACACCCCATTGAGTTATCGAGTACTGTCAAGTATAATATCAAAGGTCTCCCTTCAACTGGAGGCATCAGAATGGGTGGCTCTTGGAGATACTCTTTGATCCTTTCGAAAGTAGCCTGGCATTCATCGTTCCAACATACCACTTGATCTTTCTTTAGTAGTTTGAAGATTGGATCACAAGTAGCATTCAGGTGTGAGATGAATCGGGCAATGTAGTTTAAACGTCCCAGAAAGCCTCTGACTTCTTTCTCTGTTCTGGGAGCTGGCATTTCCTGTATGGCCTTCACTTTTGTAGGATCCACTTGAATACCTTTGTCGCTTACGACGAAACCCAGCGGCTTACCAGATCTCACCCCAAAGGTGAAATTGTTCGGATTTAACCTCAGCTTGTACAACTTCAGCCTGTCAAACAGCTTCTGCAGATGGTCAAGGTGTTCCTCCTCAGTTTGGGACCTTGCAATCATATCGTCGACGTATACCTCAATCTCATGATGGATCATGTCATGAAACAAAGAAACCATGGCACGCTGATACGTTGCCCCAACATTCTTCAGTCCAAAAGGCATGACCTTGTAGCAAAAGGTGCTCACTGAGTAACAAAAGTTGTCTTCTCCATGTCTTCAAGAGCCATTTTGATCTGATTATAACCGGAGAAACCATCCATAAAGGAGAAGACTTTATACTGAGCGGTGTTGTCGACCAGAACGTCTATATGAGTCAGAGGGAAGTCATCCTTGGGGCTCACCCTGTTCAGATCCCTATAGTCAACACACATTCGGACCTTACCATCCTTCTTCGGCACAGGAACCACACTGGCCACCCACTGAGGGTAAGAAGTAACTGCTAGAAAACCGGCGTCAAATTGTTTCATAACTTCAGCCTTGATTTTCTTAGACATCTCTGGGCGCATTCGGCGGACCTTCTGTTTCACTGTAGGACATTCTTCCTTGGTAAGTAGGCGATGAACCACAATATCAGTATCCAACCCAGGCATATCTTCGTAAGACCAGGCAAAGATCTCAACATAGTCATGCAGCATCTGAATCAACCGTTGCTTCACACTAAGCTCCAGATTTGCACCGATCTTGACTTCCTTCTTGTCTATCTCAGTACCCAGATTCACTGATTCCACCGGCTCTTCGTGCGGCTGAATGGCCCTCTCTTCTTGGAGTAGCAGTCTTGCAAGTTCACCAGGAACTTCACAATCATCTTCACCTTCGTCTTCGGCTAAGTTGATCGGATTTTCGAAGTCATAACTACAAGTAGCAGAGTCATTACCAATGAGATCCAGAGTGGATGTGGATCTGTATACGTGAGTGTGTGTAAAATAGCTGTTTTGCAATATATAATAAAATAAAAACAAGGAGCGCAAGATTTGAAATGCAAGAAATGTCCAATGCTTTTATTAATGATATATGAAAATAACATACATAAAGCCCTCACAAATGAAGCCACAGTGCCCCGGGTAAGACACCGGGCCATAAAGTTAAAAACATTGTCTGTTACAAATTCAAAACAAAAAGTTTCATTACTGGGTGATAACAGAAACGGGCATAGAATCCTTCGTTGTCCAGTTACTTAATCCACCATTGGCAGTCGGGTAGATCCAACTGTCAATATCAAACTCTTCATCATCGTCATCTCTGATAGCATTCACCCCTGCATCTTGTTTAGGCTTTTCTGGTGCTCCGAACTCAATTTCCTTCGCATCAATTAAGTCCTGTACCTTGTTCTTCAAAACCCAACAATCATCCGTATCATGCCCCGGGCTATCGGAGTGATAAGCACAGCGGGCATTAAGGTTGTACTTTGGTGATGTTGTATTTGGATTCTTCGGGGCTTCCCTTGGAATCACCAGATTGGTCTTCAGTAACTGTGGCAGAATCTGAGACAAAGTCATGTTGAGACGGGTGAATTGCCTTCGAGGTGTCTCGTCCTTTTGTTGATTGTTATGCTGCGGAGCACTAGCAGGTTTTGAAATAACAACCGCATTCACAGCTTGGCGGTGTTCAGGTCTATTCTGTCTTCTCGAACTGTAGACAACACTGGACTCTTTCTTAAAGGGCTTCTTCTTGGTGCTTGATGAGGCACCCTTTTGCATATTACCAGCCTTAATACCAGCCTCAACCCTCTCACCGGTCATAATTAGCTCTGTAAACCCAGACAAAGAGCTTCCAATCAGATGGTTGAAAAATGGACCAGACAAGGTCCCCAGAAACATGTCCACAAGCTCTCGATCAGCTAAGGGTGGTTGCACTCTTCCGGCAAGGTCTCTCCATTTTTGAGCATAATCTTTGAATCTTTCACCCGTTCCCATTGACATACCCTGGAGTTGGGTACGCGTGGGAGCGAGGTCGGAGTTGTACTGGTACTGCCTGTAGAAAGCAGTAGCCAAATCTTCCCTACTGCGAATACTGGCTCCGTCCAACTGGTAGAACCATTCAAGCTGAGTCCCTGAGAGACTGTCTTGAAAGAAGTGGATCCATAGGTTCTTATCAGCGGTGTACGGCTGAATCTTCCTCACATATGATTGGAGGTACAGCTTCGGACAAGAAACTCCGTCATACTTAGCAAAGGCTGGTGCCTTGAATTTGTGGGGAATTACCACCCCAGATGAAAGACCTAGATCACCAAAGTCCAGACCAGGCACTTTCTGAACTTCCATAGCACTCAACCGGTCTTCCAGTTGTTTGTATCTATCCTCGGCCGGAGGATACTGTTCTTCGTCGAAGTTCGTCTCGTTGTCGGAGACCACAGGTCTAAGAGCCCTCCTTTCCTCTTAACTATCTTTCCCTCCAGATGAGGTAGTCAAATCAACTTCATTCTGTAGCCTATTTCCAAACCTGTTCCCTGTGTTAAACATGATTGTCCTCTTCTTCTTCTTCTTCTTCTTCTTCTTCTTCTCTTTCAGAATTAGGGTCTTCAGGTCTTGCTGACCCTTAGCTAGATTCATCAACAGCTCTTGGAATTGGGCATTCTGAGCCTGTAGGGCCTTGATTTCTTGCTCAGTTGAAGGTTCAGCAGACATGATGAGTGCTTAAATAAACAACGAAGAAGATAAGAGCCATGTAATGGGTACCTATTTATGAAGTGCATGGGATGAAATGCGTATGATTATGATTTCAAAGACAATCGAGAGATTCAAATTTGTAAACAAGAAAGGAAACACACTTTATTAGATAAACTTTGGAATTCAAATTGTTCAACTGATGACCTCAGGGTGTTACAAGAATGGAAATACTAAAAAGTAAATAAAAACTAGAAAAGAAACAATCAAAGGTCAATCAGTGCTCCCATGGTCTCTTCTTGTCGGTGCGGACATAGTCATTGAGAATTCGCTCGTTCTCCAACTGCCTAGTCAACCTCTGGATCTTCTGCTCTTGCTCGTTGAACTTCTCTCGGTAAGCATCCCATTCCTCTTTCATCTGCATCCAAGATCTTTTCAGTGTCCCAATGTCAGTGGGCATGTAAGGGTGGAGGATGGTTGGAAGAACCCCTTCTTCATTAGCAACTTCAACAATGATAGGACAGACGGCTTCATATGGAATACCCAACTTTTAGGCGCAGATACGGACCCATCTGAGATATGGCTCCATTGGGAGAGAAGTATTTGGACCCAACTCATGTGGATCAGATCTGTGAACTCTATCCCAAGCCCTTATGAATCTGCGACGTTGCTCGTCGCTATCCCCCTGAAAATCAAAGATGATACTAGGCATTAGCAGCTCATGAGGTCCTTCTCTTCTGGCTCTCCAAAACTGACGTAAGGCTAAGCACGGATTGTAAGAAATTCCTCTATGGGTTCCTATCAATGGAATATTGGGATACTCCCCACAATGATCAATAATGGCCACCTCGTCCATACCCTTAAGAGTCCAAATGATTTCATTATGAGATAGAGACATAACCATATAGGCCCAGCCCATGCCTTCTTTGTTCTTCAGCACTGATTTAGGGAGGTGCGAAATAAACCACCTCGCCAATAATGGAGCACAGCACATTGAGGTTCCCCGCTTTCGGGCAGTACGGGCATAAAGCTGATGAAGAATGTCACCCAAGAGAGTGGGTATAGGATTACAAGAGATGAAGATTTTCACCGCATTCACCTCAACAAAAGAGTCGGAGTTCGGAAACAATACCAAGCCATATATCAGAAGAGCCAGAATATCTTCGAATGCCTTGAAGTTTAAACTATCCTAGAAATAATTAGCCTTACCAACCAAGAACTTAGTCAGAAAGCCCTTTGCTCCACTTCTAGTCTCCCAATTAGCCATTACCTCATCTTTGGTCATATGAAGGGCTGAAGCAATCTCTTCTGGCCTAAGGATCTTCTCCCAACCAGTTAACGGGGTCTGCTCTAGAATAGAGATACCGAGCAACTCAGAGAAGTCTTCTAAGGTGGGGACCAACTGGTTGTCTTGAAAAGTAAAGCAATGGTACAGTGGATCATAGAATTGGACCAAAACACTCATCATCTGCTCGTCCAATTTGGAAGTGACATAACTGAGAAGATACCCATGTCTTCTGATGAAGGAGGTAGTATCAGGCATCTTTGCAACCAAATCTTTAAGCAAGGTGGGAACTTGGACAAAGTTGATCCGGATGGTATTCCTACGCATGGGCATCATGATGACCTACAAAATAGAACAAAGATGAATCCCTCCTGTCTTTGAAATAGGTTAGTCCAATGCAAGATGTATGCAATGTTATGATGTCATGATGTCATGATAGAAAGCACATCACAAGTATCCACAAAAAGCAAACATGGTAAAGGCACACAAGTCACACAGAGAGCCCTTAGATTTCAGGCTGGCAAGGAGCTTAGGTACTACCCTCTTTCAGTTCAGTTGGTTTAAACCTGTCCTAGAAATAGTAACCGGGTTCTAGAGGATCTCAATATCACTGACTACCCTCAACCGGTCATAATTCTAGTTTAGCAACCTTTTCTTGTGGCCGGAATCATCGCGAGAGTTTAGCCTCAATGAGTGTATCATACTGCTACTGTTCTATGGCCAAGTTGGTCAATTTAAAGGTTCTAAGGTCAGTTGGTGCTTAATGACCCCTTAGTAGACCCATATTCTCCTCGTTGCACCACAAGGGATATCAGTACATACTAAAGTGCCACACCAACGTAGCTATTGCTTCAACCGTATTGGTCTACGTCGTACAGTTCCGTCACAGTTTATTGCTACTTACCTAAAGGGTATCCCCAAATTCGGGTTAGGATCTATAGTAACTCCGATACAAGCCCACAAATATAAATCATACAAAGCATACAATTGAAAACACAATGATCTAATCCTAAGGTACACCCCACTTAAAATTTCCCCAGCAGAGTCGCTAGTTCTGTGATACGGTGGGAAATAACTGACTGCTTTTGGAATGCTGGTTCGCATTTTGCGTTTGTTTTTCGCAAAATGTCGCGGTAAGCAAGAGTCGCCACCGTCTTTTATTTTATCCAACAAGGAAAGGAAAAAAACACAGAAAAATTCCTTTTTCGAGATGTTTCTCGGGTCCGGAGGGTAGATTATAGAAAGGGAAGGTGTTAGCATCCTTTCTATCCGTGGTTATCCACGGGCTCTTAGGTACTTTCTCAAAGTGTTTTCAAAATTTTCTTTTCTTTGTGTTTATGGGTTTGAAAGAAGTTTTTGTTTGAAAGGTGTAAGTGCGAAAAGTTTTGTTTTCTTTTGAGAGAGAGCAAGTACTTAAGAACCATCTACCTACTCGAAAAAGGAATCAATCTGTACTAATGTCCTTTAGACAATACTATCCCATTATTGATGAGTAGGTAGCATCGTCGTTGGAGTTTTAAGGGTCAATTCGATTAAGGGACGTGCGATCATTAAAGCAATGTTAGGATGCCTTAGCGGTAACCCTAATGTCTTAGATCATTTTTCCGAGGCAACCGTTTCGAGGGAACTATGATCTTTTGACAAGAGGGCAACCTCTAAAGCTTCCTATACTCAATGACCACGTTCGAAGGCAACCAAGTGAGGTGTACCCTAAAGTGCGCATGTGTGAGTGTGTTGTTTCGGTTAATTTATCTTTGTACATGTCAATGGTTATCTATGTTGATTTTAGGTTAAACATTCAATCTTGTCATGCATACCTATTATCAATCATCTAACAGTTATATAAGTTGCGGAAATTAAATTGCGGAAATTTAACTAACTATTACAAGGCGTCGAGTATTTACATCGCCAAAAGCAACCCTTTGAAATTTAAATGCGGAAAATAAATAAAGCGATAAAATAATTAAATGGTCCTAATTAAAGCTATTACATTCCGGGAAACAATAACATCAATATGGTAAAATGGATCGCGTGCGGAAAATTGAATCGAATGCAATTTTTTTTAGGGTTTTGACCTTTTTTTGAAAGAAAGTGATTTTTTGTTGTTTTGGATTAAAAAGAAATTAAAATAAGTTAATAATTAAATAAATAAATTAATTAATTAATAAAAATATTTTTGGATTTTTGGGATATTTAAAGAAATAAAAATAAATTTGATTAATGTTAGTAAAACCTAATTATCTAAATTAATTTTAATTATTGCAAAATATTAAAGGTTATTTCCTAATTAAACTAAATTAATTGAATTAATATTTATTTACAAAAATAAAATACTGAATTTAATTTTAATAAATAAAATATATTTTTTGACTTTTGATTTTTATGAGAAAAAGATTAATTGGTTAGTTGAATAAAAATAATAACAATAATTAAATGAAATAATAAAAAAAGTGAAGAGACTTAGAAAGATATGGGCCTGATTTTGGGAGGTTTGTTTAGAAATTCAAGGCCCAATTGTATGCAAGCCTGGCTGACTTTCTGATTCCCCATGTGGCACGTTGACTTGGGCATACGATGGACTTTCATTCTTGACCACCAGATCTGGCTTGAGGCCATCTGGCAGATGATTAGGTGAGGCTGCATGATGAACCACGCGTAGGAGCTTGCACTGGAATACCTATTGAAAAATAATAACATGCATTTGGGGGACTTGGGATTCGAACCCAGGTCCTGTGAACCATTGAACTAGCACCCTTACCACTCAACCAGCGTGCTCAATTGTTATAATATTAGAAACTAAATATAATATGGGAAAAACAACTAAATGCCAGAAAATATAAAAAAATAAGCGCGAAATATGAATGGTCCAATTGGAACAAGCCACCTCTTCGTCTTCCCCATTGGCCCCTGGTTTTTTACCTGCGGATTTACATCCGCAGCTAAATGCGTAAGTGTCTCCTAAAATCAATTTTAGGCCATAGAAATTAGTTCCAAGACCATGGTCATGCTCGTCTGAGCACCCTGAGCACGCCTATATCCATTAATAGAGGTGATTTTACCTGTAGAGAAAACGCCCAAAAACAAACTTCCAAAACCCTAGATTCGGTTACAGGGCTATGGCTCATGAAAACACAATCAAATGATGCAGAAAGCTTCTAAATGGAACGATAAGCATGATTATGTAAAGATTTTGCCAAAAAAGTGCAAGAATATGAGGATGCGATTTCAACTGAAAAGTGATTTTCAGAGAGACTTACAGCGCTTTGGAACGTGTATGGGGATTGGTTTTGAGTTGATTTCCCTTCAAGGATGCTCTAGCAATTGATTAGTGTGGAAATTTGGTCTTGAAACCACCTCTATGCACGATTTCAGTTTCAAGCTTTTTAGCAATTTTTTCAAGTTTGGTTTTGGTGATTCTGCAGCTTCTAGCCTCTGATTCATGCCTCTTTGCATTGTATATGTATAAAGCAATGTATTAGGTTAACATTCTTGGGCTGAATCCTTATGCATTGATGTTTGGAGATATGATTTGATTCACCATTAAAAAGCTTCCAATTTTGTCTAAAATCCAATATTTTGTTCATGATGTGGCTTGATACGGATTTGATCATGTACATGATGACAATTAAGACCTATATCAATCAAAAAGATCCTAAATGATCAATATTTGGATTTTATTTGGATTTAAACTGATTTAAAATGAATTAATTCAATAAAAATCAAATAAAATAGAAAAGTTAATAAATGGACACAAGGCTGAAGCTAGGACACGTGTGTAGTGTGACAAGACCAAATCAAGTTAAAAATAATGGGCCCATTTGACAAAATTTGAAGTTTTGGGGATAGTTGACTTTTGGCAATTTTGCAAAAATGCCCAACTTCAACAATGCCCAACTTCTTCAATTTTGAACTTTTGGAGGTTTTCTGAGACTTTTTAGAAAGCTTTAGATGTCCTCTAACGAACCCTTTTGGTCTCATCTCATTTTGATATTACATGCTCAAGTTATAAGCTTTGGAAAAAAAGGTGTTTTTGTTGACTTTCAAAAATGACCTATAATGTCCAAATTTGTAACTTCTTGTGAGTGCATTTCTTGATCTTGGGGTGTGAAGATGGATTGTGGGTAATTGAGTCCTATTCAAAATGAGCTTTTTATGTGTCATTTATCATAAAGTATGAGAAAGTTATGCTTGGTCAAAGTTGAGTTGACTTTTCCTACAAAACCCTAATTTAGCAACTTTTGAGTCTTGATGAATTTTGAGCAATCCTTGATGAATCATGATCAACCCTTGATCAAATGATGAAATATACTTCAAAATGAGAATGTTGACAAAAAATCTTGAAGTTTGACTGTATTTGGCTCACAGTTGACTTTTGCCCGAGCATAGTCGATTTTTGGACCCTTTGAGCAATTGACTGACCAAACTTCCTCTGCAAGGCTTGAATTTTGACATGGATGACCTTGTGAACATATTAGGACATAGGGGAGAACTTGAGGCCATTTGGATGCAAGGACCTTGATGCAACATAAAAACCCTAATTTGAAATTGACTGCCTTAGGAGATAGCTTGACTGTTCAACTCTTGAGCAATCTTGAGCAACTTGAGGATTATTCTTGCAATGTTTTGAGAAATATGGGAGGGCAAATTTTGGGGTACAACAGGTATGTACTAAAATTTTAATCACACCTGCAAGACAAGGTTCTAAGAGTTCCCGGAGTCTACATTCCTCCTTCGGATATTACCAACGTCTTGATTACTCAATAATTAGCAATATTCTCAAGAGAAACTCATCCGAGCGTAGCATCGCGTGAC
Source organism: Vicia faba (assembly GCA_948472305.1). NCBI lineage: Eukaryota > Viridiplantae > Streptophyta > Magnoliopsida > Fabales > Fabaceae > Vicia > Vicia faba. The sequence goes on along the minus strand of OX451741.1, from coordinate 716,258,667 downwards.
AACTACTTTCGGATTACTCCGTTATAGTCTTCGCGCTACACCTAAAAGGCCAAGATGGGTTAGGGTTCTACGGTTCTCAGTTTCTCTGGCTCCCAGGTCAAAAATAATAATGTCTTCCCGATTACTCGGTAAACAAATACTACGTTCAAAAGGGCCTTCCACTGAGTGGGGGATTTCATGCCTCCTTCTTCGGGATTATTCCCTCAAAGTTAACATGACTATACCGCCCGTCCTATTCTTAAGTGTAACTTAATCCGGGTATAGGATTTGTCCTTTGCAAAAAACCCAAGCAACCCCAATATAAACACATAATCAAACAAATCAAATAATAATAAAACAGATAAAATAAACTAGGCTTAACCCACTTAGGGATGGACCAGCAAGAAGTCAATCTTTCCCCAGCAGAGTCGCCATTTCTGTAGCGATAAAAAATGTAGCGGGGTAAATCGGAGATCGAGCTATTAATTAACTCGTCTCACAAAAGCAAGAGTCGCCACCGCGCTACTATTTCCAAGGGAAAAGGGAAAAGAGCGAAATAAACCCTAAAATATGCAATGTTAAATAATAATTTAAAAGTAATGAAAGTACAAGGCGTTTTGAAAAGAGATATGGAGTTCGGGGGTTGGTTATACAATGGGAAGATATTAGCATCCAATGTATCTATAGTATTCTATAGGAACCTTTTGAAATATCTGTTTATTAAAAATGTTTGTTCGATTAAAAATAAATTGTTTGGCAAAAAATGGGCATGGACGAGTTTCTTTGAAGATACGAAGACCTAACGTCGATTGATTTAAGGTATGAGTTTTGAAAGGTTGGATATTTGGGAAAATTATATTAAGTTTTTTTAACAAATAATAAACGGAAGATGAATGAGGGTATTCGCACTATGTTTTTGATGACATGAAGTCGACAAAAATTAAACAATTCCCTTGGATTGAGACGGACGAAAGATATGCGGATTAGAAATCGATTAATTAAAATTATAATTAAACAATTAACTAATGAAATTTAAATCATACTAGCATGCATTTTAACGATTAAATAAATAATCAAAGTACATGAAGATTAAATTACGAAATCATAGATTTTCAATAATTAAACACATAACAAAATTAAATCATGAAACATGTATTTTTTTGAATAATTAAATAAATGATGGGGGCTGTATTATCTGTAACGTATAGCCTAAATATAGTACTGCAAGTGTACAGCCTATCGAAGTAATATATAAGATTATCGAACCACAGAGACCAATTGTCAATCTATCAACTCTATTGCTAAGGTGCTTATCTAAGGCGAATAAGGATATTGATGTGAGTGCAGTGCACAAAGTAAATATGCGAGGGAAATAACAGTTTAAAAGACAGGTTGGAATGTAAATCATGTAATCAGATATTGGTCCGGTCATGCGTAGATGAACCTACTTATGGGGCAGTATTTTCTATTGATAGCAAAGAATCAGTTTAACGGGAACTTGTAGCTTTTGACTACTAAGAACCGAGTTTACTCTTTAAATTAAATTCCTTTATTGTCACATATAAAGGGTGCCTTCCGCGTTAAAGAGGTAAACCTATTTTTAAGAAATTGATAGTTTTGACTTAATAGAAAAGTGATCTTACTCGGAAAGATTAACTTAAAGAGACTTTTGGCTTTTGGCCAAGAGTCAGATTTTAAACCTACAAACGCGTCCGAAAATAGTTTCAAAATCGTTTTCTAAAAAGGGTCAATGATTCCTATTTAACCAATCAACGGCTGTCGCTCTTTTTGTTTGGTTAAATAATAATCAAGTCGTATCATCAGCTTGGACGGCTTTCGATCTTACCCAATTAAACATTTAAACACAATCGACTTAAGTTAGAAGCAAAACATCCCCAGAGTATTTTCACTAGCATGATAATTGGAACACAACCACGATGACAATCATTACATCCTAACCTTTATAGTTTAGCCAGACATAATAAGTGCGAGTCTATAAAACGTGTAGACTATGGTAAGAGCGTTTAAAGTCTATAAAACGTGTAGACTATGGTAAGAGCATTTAAAGTCTATAAAACGTGTAGACTATGGTAAGAGCATTTAAAGTCTATAAAACGTGTAGACTATGGTAAGAGCATTTAAAGTCTATAAAACGTGTAGACTATGATAAGAGCAATTAAATAAAGAAATGCAATAAATTAGAACCTTGCTCCGGTCGGAGACTTGAATCTGATACAAATCTACGGAAAAGTAAGGCCGGTATGATGAACTTCAACCAAAGTGCTCCAAGACTCGATTACAACTCAATCTACACCGCAATAACTCCCCGATGTGAAGAGATTATTACTTTACAGAAACTGATAGTATATGGCTTAAGATTGTACTAAGCTTGGATGAAAATAAAGAATGAGAATCGAAAGCTATTTATAGAGGAACTTTGAAGTGCGTAAGGACCAGTATGCCCCTTAACTTCCTTTGAGCGGGAACCATTTTGTGAAGGCCGCGGGCGCGGTGAGGGTGGCCGCGGGCGCGGCGCCTGGAACCGCCACATCATGGGAACGTGGCAGTTGATCTCTGGGTGAAAGTGGGCCACGTCATCGCGTTTCCTGTAGCCAGCGCGGTGCTGAACGCCATAAGTGCAAAATATCTTGAAAAACCCTAATTTCTTGGCGTTTTGGCTCGTTTCTTCACAGAAGGCTCTGAAATGACAAGGATCCTGAAAACAAAGGAAAAAGGAACATAATACGAGAAAATGACAATAAAAACTAAGAAAAACATGTGATATTTGAGTCAGAAACATAGTGCGATTTAGTGCGATCAAATCCTCCCACGCTTAGACCTTTGCTTGTCCTCAAGCAACGACTCTTAAAAGTAGATGAAAGAAAATTTATGGTGTATACAGGTTTTGGGCAAAGAGGGCTTCTAAGTCCGAGTAAGGGTGTGTTGTCAGGCACTAACTATCTGAATCAAGGGTATCTTAATTACACTACTCGCAGAAATGCGGACATAAACCTTGTGATCGGTGGATCTGGAACTGACTGTTTAACGCTGGTTCGCGAAATGTCGCGGAAGCAAGAGTCGCCACCGTCTTTTATTTTCTCCAATAGGAAAGGACAAAAGCACAGAAAAATTCCTTTTAAGAGATTGCTCTCGGTTCGGGAGGTAGGTTATAGAAAGGGAAGGTGTTAGCACCCTTTCTATCCATGGTTATCCATGGGCTCTTAGATACTTGCTCATTGTGTTTTCAAAATTGTTTTGCTTTTCAATGTGGGTTTAAAAAGTTTCTTTTGAAAAATTTCAGATCGACTCATACGTCAGAGTGTTTGAAAAGTTTGCTTTGAAAGCTTTTGAAAGTGTCGGTGCGAAAAGTCTTTTTGAGTTTGTTTCGAGATTAGAGCAAGTATCTACGAGAACCTACCTACCCTAAGGAATTCGTCTGTGTAAATGTCCGTAAAAGTAGTGCCATCCCACCATTGAGAGGTAGGTAGCACCACCGTTGGAGGTGTTCGGGTCAATTCGAGGTTCGGGACATGGTGATCACCAGAGCAATGGGAAGACACCTTAGAAGCTACCCTCATGCCAGGTTCCCGGATCATGAGGACTTACTAAGACATCCTCTACTCGACGATCACCTTTCGAAAGGCAACAGTGAGGCGTACCCTAGGGGTGGTGTGTGCGATTCGTGTGTCATGTTTCAGTTATTTGTCTTGTCATGTTTGTCGTGTTCTACGCTTGATTTTAATTTGCCATTCATTCTTTCATGCTTGATTAACAGTTAGGAGTGCGGAAAATAAATCTAAGACTATTACAAAGGCGCGGGTCCATATCGCCAAAATTTAAACCGGACCCGATTTAGCGGAAAAATAAATAATGCGAAGAATTAAAATGCGAAAAGTAAAATTACACGGCTTTGGGGCAATTACATAATTATATAAACGATAAAAAAGTAAATGCGCAACGAAATGATTAATGACGGGCGTTGGACCCTTTTTTTGCAAATAATTAAAATTAATGAGCATTAAAAATAAAATAATAAAAAAGGAAATTAAATGTTTTTGATATTTTGTATTTTTCAAGATTTAAAAGAAAAAGGAGTTAATAAAAATTAAATTAAGAAGCAAACCCTAATTCTAGTATTTTTTTATTTATTAAGAAAGAATTAAATTAAGATCTAAATTAACCTAAGATTTATGTACAATTTAAATAGGAAAATAAATAAATAAATAAATAATAATTATTATTAAAAGGGAAGGGAAAAATATTAAAAGGAATAATAAAAAAATAGCAATCAACCTAATTCTACATTTTTGGATTTTTATTAAAAGGAAATTAATATTAAAACCTAATTAAACTAAGTAATCTACATTTTTTATTTATTCATGAAAATAATTAATATATAAATATTTATTAATTTTGGCCTTTTCTGATTTTTTAGTATTTTTATATTCTATAGAAAAAATAAATTAATTAATCAAAGCAATACAAATAAATAATATAATTATTAAAATAATAAAAGAGAAGAAAAAAGCAAACCAGAGTGGGGGTGTTGCCCCAAATAAGGAGGTTCAAATTTAAGAGGCCTGGCCCAATAAGCTGGAACTTGGTTGACCGTTTGGATTATGTGCAACGCGTTGACTGGTGCTTATGGTGCGCCCTGGACTTTGGCCTTTGGATTGCTGTTGATAGACGCGTGGATGGTGATTTTTGGATGGACTATGGTAGTCCTTAGAAGCGTGCCTGCATGTGAATTTGATTTGAAAAATAATATAGGAAATATACAGACCTGGGACTTGAACCCAGGTCTTTGACGTTGCCAACTAACCACTTAACCACTGAACCAAGCCCTTTCAATTTAATATATGATATCAAATAAATATAATAAAGGAAATATGGTGTTAGTGGAGATTTTGGGCGCGAAATTTAAAAGGACCATTCACGCCTTGCCAACTCAGCTTCTTCTTCGTTGCCTTCGTTTCCCTGAAAAAACAACAAATATTTAACGGGGGTTTTGAACCCCCTCAATATATGCTTATTTTAAAAATAGCGATTAGCACGCTTTGATTCAGAAATTTGGCGCGACCATTGGAATCGTTTCGTCCAAACCTCCTGATTATGATCCTGGCATTATCGTGTTCCAATTTTACAGAATGAAAGAATCCCCAATTTCAGAAATCTATAACCCTAGCTTTTGTCAATGGCGAAATCTCGTATGGCACAGAAAAACTCAATTAAATGCATCAGTCAGCTGCAAAACCTTATGACAAACATGAATCAATGGACAAAATGCTATAAAAACATGTAAATCATGATGCACGAGTTTGGAATTTTCTTGGTTCCGTTGGGGTCCGTTCTACCAATTCTTTACCTTTGAGTTGAGGTTAGGGATTGGAACACGTCCAGGAGATCACAAGGAAGCAATTGGAATTGGTTTGGGGCCTTGAATCGCCTCCTAGAACGGATTTCAGTTTTGAGTTTTTATGAGAATTTTTCAATTTGCCAATGCTTGAGTATGCGCAGCTTTCAGTCTCTAGGGCTTATGGTTGTGATGCTGAGCATATATGGTAGCTATTAGGTTAAAGATATTGAATAAAATCCAAAGCAATAATTGATTTTCAATCTTTGATTTCATGAAATCTTTTTGAATCTTTTTCTCATAGTTTTTGTATCAATCATGCTCAATTCTTATCACAACTTGCCCTAATCAGTTAAGCACGAAATATTGAGGTTATAATGTGCATAAAAAGATTTTTTAGGTTAAGGTTTATATTTTCCATGAATTAAAATCATTTAAATGAATATAAATTAATATTAATTCAAATAAATAATTAAAAAATATGAGAATACTTCCCTTTGGGCCTAGTGGTCGTGCATAGGCTTGGTATGAAGAAATTTGGAAGATAATTGGGCCCATTTGCATTTTTAGGCCTTTAGCATCAATGTTGACTTTCAAAAATTTCCAAAAATTTCCCAACTTCCACAAGGCATAACTTGGTCAATTTTTAAGCTTTTCACATGTTCTTGGACATTTTGGAAAGGTCTTTGAGTCCTTTAACCAATGCCTTTGGTCCCATGTCATTTTGATTTACCAATCTCAAGTTATGGCCTTTGACTTAAAGTCACTTTTTGTTGACTTTTGAAAATGACCTATAATGTTGAAATTGATAACTTTTTGTGAGAGCATTTCTTGGACTTGGAACATGAAGATGAATTGTAGGAAATGTCTTTCTCTTCAAAATGAGCTTTGGATGGAATTTTTCTGATAATCCATGTGAAAGTTATGCCCTGGTCAATTTTAGTTGACTTTTTCAGTTGTCCAAATATAGCAACTTTTGCATCTTTGATGATTTCTGAGCCAAATTTTGAGAATCATGATCAAGCATTGATCAAATGATGTTTGTGGCTTCAAAATGATATGTTGACCAAAAATTTGAACTTTTGACTGTCAAATGACCATTTTGCCCCTACAGTTGACTGTAGTGCAATCTAGGGTTTTGACTGTGCAATTTTGAGCTAAATGCCTTGAAACTTGACATGAGGATATTTGACCATCTTTGTAGGCACATGAGACTTGATTGGGCCTTTGGAAAGTTCATTTGCTTGACCAGAACTCAAACCCTAGTTTTGACTGTCTAGGAGACAGTTGAGCTGCACAACCCTGGGGGAATTTTGTGACCTTGACTTTGACAATTCTTGATGAATATGGGAGGGCAAATTTTGGGGTACAACAGTTGCCCCTGTTCAATCTTCTTAGACCTGAGGATGCAGATTGGCTGACGTGCCTTTCGTAATCCGAGGGTAAAAGATGATTGAACACAAAAGTGCCCAGAAATTTGCGCTCACATAGTAACAGTGATGATGAGGGAATGGGCTTATAGATGCCATTTTAGAGGTTGCTGGATAGGATGATGGGCTTATAGATGCCATCGGGACGTTGATCGCGTAGGAGATTCCTTAGCGAGAACCTGCATACCTGCAAAACAGAAAAATGAGTACCTGACACGTTGCAGGAGCCTTTCTCTTTTGTTTTGAAGCCATGGGTATGGAGTTTTAAACGTTGATGAATGAACCAGGGATGGTTACTGCCTTAGCCTGAATGATAAGTGAACCTTGGATGATTTTAACTTCAACAACGCTCGTTGAGAAAATCTTGGTGAGAATTACCATCTTCGTAGTGTCAGGAAGGGAACCAAAGGACATTATGATCTCGAAGGGAGTCACCTTACTCACCGCTGGAGAGGGAACTATAGGAAATTATAATCTGAAAGGAGATATCACCTCACGCTCATGCCGGAGAGGGAAACATCTGAAGAAGGAATTACCACCTCACGCGCCGTTGGAGAGGGGACCATAAGAGAATATCACCTCACGCTCATGCCGGAGAGGGGAACATCTGAAAAAGGAATTACCACCTCACGCTCACCGTCGGAGAGGGGACCACAAAAGACTATCACCTCACGCTCACCGTCGGAGAGGAAAACATCTCGAAAAAGGAATTACCACCTCACGCTCATCGTCGGAGAGGGGACCACAAAAGACTATCACCTCACGCTCACCGTCGGAGAGGGAAACATCTTGAAAAAGGAATTACCACCTCACGCTCACCGTCGGAGAGGGGACCACAAAAGACTATCACCTCACGCTCACCGTCGGAGAGGAAAACATCTCGAAAAAGGAATTACCACCTCACGCTCACCGTCGGAGAGGGGACCACAAAAGACTATCACCTCACGCTCACCGTCGGAGAGGAAAACATCTCGAAAAAGGAATTACCACCTCACGCTCATCGTCGGAGAGGGGACCACAAAAGACTATCACCTCACGCTCACCGTCGGAGAGGGAAACATCTTGAAAAAGGAATTACCACCTCACGCTCACCGTCGGAGAGGGGACCACAAAAGACTATCACCTCACGCTCACCGTCGGAGAGGAAAACATCTCGAAAAAGGAATTACCACCTCACGCTCACCGTCGGAGAGGGGACCACAAAAGACTATCACCTCACGCTCACCGTCGGAGAGGAAAACATCTCGAAAAAGGAATTACCACCTCACGCTCACCGTCGGAGAGGGGACCACAAAAGACTATCACCTCACGCTCACCGTCGGAGAGGAAAACATCTCGAAAAAGGAATTACCACCTCACGCTCACCGTCGGAGAGGGGACCACAAAAGACTATCACCTCACGCTCACCGTCGGAGAGGAAAACATCTCGAAAAAGGAATTACCACCTCACGCTCACCGTCGGAGAGGAGGATATCAAAAAGACTTCTGGAAGCAGTATCAGAATGTCACCATCGCTGGGTTTACATCTGAAACTATATCGAGAAGGGATTCTTGAAGCAGTATCAGAACGTCACCATCGCTGGGTTTACATCCGAAACTATATCGAGAATGAATTACGATAGTTGATAGTAGTCATTTTTGTATTGATCTTTTTTTCTGAAAAGGCGAGACATAATTGGATGCAAAATCATGATGCATGAACTGTATGTCTTCAAATCAATGAGATGCGTGTAGTATGATGCATATGCATGCTATAATTATGTGTGTGACGTTTTATGAATGTGTGTTTTCGTCGTAGGAAAATAAATCCTTGACAGGCGCTAGGAAGTCGTATCCTGGGCTGATGTTGAGGTATTGATTTCCCTTCCGCTGGGGATGGTAGTTGCAGGAATACTGGTAGGAGAAGATAACTCCGTTGAGGAATAAACTTGGCAAATGGAAGATTCTGCGGGGAGAAAAGATACTCTGACGACCATGCTGGAGAGGGCTACTCTGTGGGGATAGCGATGCTTTGCTGAAATGTTGAAGATAACTCCGCTGGGGGTAGGAAGATACTTTGCCGAGAACGCTCTTTCCGTGGCTTTTGGCTGAGGATAACCCAGTTATATCCTGTTACGGAAATAACTCTTTAAATCAAGCCGGGACGACGCGTTCGTGCTCTGCGAGGGGTAAGCTTCCAGAATCTACTGGGGATAAACTTACTGCTTGGGGAGATATGAATCCCAACTTCCCTGGGGAAACTGGATTGGACTCTCCTGGGGGAAGTTTTAGACTGCGGGGAAGTGATTCCTTTGAATGATCGAGATATCGCCGGGGAACAATCTTTAGACCAAGACTGCCGGGGATACTTATTAAGAATATATGTATACTACTGGGGAAGTATTGAGATCTACGGGAGGACACTTAATTTCCTTGATATTTGATGATTTTGCTTGGAGAAGAGTGTATTTACTTGTTGAACCACTCTCTGGGGAATTAAGATACACTTGGCCGTGTTCTTTAGCTGAACCTACCTTGGTACCTTGGAGGATAGAGCAATTGGATTGTTCAGACAACTCTTTTATTGCCCCTGTTTCTGAGGTGGGAGAGGAAGACCTGTGAGGTGCTGATAGTTGTTGATGGACCCACCTTCTTCTGGTAGGCAGGTGACAAGATGACAGGACATAGTCGTACGCTTTGATCCCTAATTTTTGCCTGGACCGCCCTTTCGGGTTTTCAGTCCACCGGGATACCCATTTTTGCCCAAGCCGCCTTTTCAGGTTTTCGACTTGCCGGGTGTGCTGATTTTTCATTTCGTCCTTTCATTTTGTCCGAACCCTTTTGGTTCGCCGGGAAGCCCTTATTTTTGCCTAGGTATGTCAACCTAGCGGGTCTTTGATTAGGCGTAGTATTTTTTCGACTATGTCCATGCTCTTAGAATGCAGGGTGGTGCCCCTGGCTGCTTGTGTTGCCATATTGCCCGAAGATGTCTGATCATACAAGATTTGTTATTGAAATGCCCCAAGTGACTCAGGTGGAGATTTGCCCAGGCTGGTTGGCCTTTTGAGAGATTCTCTGGATCTTGACTTAACTGCCCCAGATGATGGACAATAGTCATGCCATGCCCCTTGATTGGAGACACTCTCGTTCATTAGACTTTCATTATGCGAATTTCCCTACTGTTCAAACAAAAAGTCATATGCAAACAAAGTTATGTTAAAAATGCAAAGCTTATGTCTGTCTTGAAGATTTTGAAATTACATCTTTTCATAAAACAAGTGAATGTTTGTAAAACATGATGTCAACTCCGTATTTACCGTAGGCCTTCAGGAGTCAGGATACCTTTCATGACAGTATGCTTTCGAATTAACCCATGCTTCAGCTAGGACTTTTGAGGGTTATAACGTGGCCTGGTTCACGGTTTAAGAAACAAAGGATAAAGGCTCAAATTATTTGTACCCACCCGCTCTTCGTGATGTTCTCCAAACCTAAACTCAGTTGATCGTGCGTTAGACCTTGTTTTGAGTCTTTGTTCTGATTTTCCGGTGATGATTCGGATGTTGATAACTTATTTTGAATAGGTAGTCATTCCTTTTTTGTTGAGGGTTTGTAGGACCTCTTTCTTTTTGATTTCGTTATCCCTGCTTTTTGCCTGAGCTGTTTCCTTTTTTGGAATTACAGTCAGCGGGATGCCCCAGTTTTATAAGTCCCTTTTTTATAGGTTTTGACTTCTTGGGCTTTTCGTTTATGATTTTTTTTGGATAATGACTGCCTGTCCTTTTGATTGTTCTGAACCATTACTGTTTTTTGTTTAAGGATCTCTTTGGTGCCATTCGCTATGCACTTGGATCAACCGAGAGAACTACCCTGCCCCAGGTTATGATTAAGGGTTTCAATTTTCGACAATAAAACTCCTACTTCTTTGGCTCTGATGGGTTGACGAGGGATTATCAGCCTTATAACTCCAGTGTTTAGGGATTGAAACAATGCCTGTACCTCATCAGCGGGGTCTGTTCAAAAGCATACTGTAAAGATCGTGGTATCGTTTTCGTCATCCTCCCTCAAGAGGCTTAAAATTTATATCAAGAGTTGACATCCGAAAAAATATGAAAATAATATGAAAATAATTGGCATTTAGTGAATACGAATATATTGATTCAAAATAGACATAAGCGATGCATTAATGTGATAACAATGTTTAACATGAATAAATGTTTGAACAGTCAAAAGAAAACACAACTTGAACATTCGAATGAACAAAAGTTTCTTAGTCTCGGAGCTTGTCACTTCAACTGATGATCCTTGGAGGAATGGTAGAAAAATTCAACCTGTCCATCTTGTGTGAACTCCACTGTCCCTTCATCGATCAGGTTCTGGATTTTGTTCCTCAGCTCCCAACATTCATTGGTGTCATGTCCTGGGCTAGCAGAGTGGTAAGCACATCTCTTATTGGGGTCATAGGCAGGAGATGCTGTGTTGGGATTCCGGGGATGAGCCTTTAATGTGATCAGATTCAACCTCAATAGGCGTTGCAAAGCTTGAAACAGCGACATGTTGAGCTGGGTGAATTGCCTCCTGGGCTTGTCTGGCTGAACTCGGTGAGGTTGGCGTTGAATTTGTGGCACTGGAGTCATTTGAGGAACTTTCCCTTTATCCTCTTGTCTCGAGGATGATTGGATGATGAATGGCTTTTTACCCTCAGATGTTTGCCCCAGTAGGTTACCCTGAAGCAGTTGGTTGCAGAGAAACCAGAGCTCCTCTTGTCTTCGAACTAGGCAGTGAATGATATTCCTCTGTCCCAACATCTGGGCTTTCATAGCATCCATCTCAGCTTGTAGGTGTTCCAACTTTCCATCCTCAGCATTGCCCCTGGCGGAGGTCTCTGTGAGAAGTGTCCTTAGCTCCTCCTGCCCCTTGGATAGATTCAGGAGGATTTCCCCGAACCGAGTCTCTTGAGCAAGAAAGTCCTGGTTGTCTTGTGGGCGAGCCATTGCTGAAATAAACAGCGAGAAGGGTGAGTGACCTGCAACAAGGGATACCTGCTATGCAATGGTGTGTATGATATGCATGCAATGTTTTCAAGGACCTCGCGGGGTAAACAAGAAAATTGGTTAGCATTTGGGATCCGGCAGTTTGATTGAAAGAACTTCATATTTGTTGAGAGTCTTTCTTCCAAGGGTCAAAGGCTCACCATATCCAGTGGGTCATAGCCCCTGACAACCTTGGCTAGAGGAAAATAAATCCTCTTTGCCCCTTGCTGGGATAATTGTTCATTATGACCTGCATCACAAGCCCTTGAGATCCTTGAAATGGGTTAGGATGTATGCGATGGTATGCGGTGGTATGATGTCATGCTATGCATGGGGTGAAGTAGGTAAACCCTGTTATGAGTCCCAATTAAGGACTGCGAACCCAAAACCTGCAAGAAACCTGATAAACTTGTTATGAGTCCTGGTTAAGGACTAAAACAAACCCTGCAAGAAAATTGGTTAACCCTGTCATGAGTCCTAGTTAAGGACTATAAACAAGACCTGCAAGAAACTTAATACACCCTGTTATAAGTCCCCATTAAGGACTATGAACAAAACCTGCAAGAAACCTAAGTAACACCTGTCATGAGTCCCAATTAAGGACTATAAACAGAACCTGCAAGTGATTAGTGTACCCTGTTATAAGTCCCAATTAAGGACTATGAACAAAACCTGCAAGACATCAAGGGTCAGATAACAAGCATGCAAGTAGTCAAGTACGAAGGCACGCAAGTCACACAAAGGAAACCCTTAGGGTTTAGGCCAGCATGGGGTCTAGGTATTACCCTTTTGAAGTTGGTGGGTTCAACCTGTCCTATTAGAAGTAACCGGGTTCTAAGGTTCCCAATATCACGGGATTGCTTTCATTGTTCATCGTTTCGATTTAGCCACTGTACTGGCGACCGAAATATTCCAGGAAAGCAACCCTCAATTGAGTGTAGTATCGAGTATCAACCAACCTCAGACTGCACCAAGGTCAGTTATCTCACTACCCTAAAGAGGCCAAGATTGTTCAATTAAGGTTCCTAAGGTCTGTTGATGCTTCACGACACCACGCGGAGGCCCCGTACTCTCCTTGACTGAACTCAAGGGTTACCGGTACACACCAAAGTGCCACATCAACGTAGCAGACTGTTTCAACCGTGTCGGTATACCCCGCACAGTTCCCTCACAGCCTTGTTGCTACTTTCTAAGAAAGGTATCCCCCAGATCCGGGTTTAGGATCTATAGAACTCCCAAGCAACCCACAATTTAAAGCACACAAAGCAATACAATTGAAAACATAGTTATAAGCTAGCCCTAAGATACACCTCACTTTATACAGGATCCCCAGCAGAGTCGCCAGTTCTGTGATCGGTGGATCTGGAACTGACTGTTTAACGCTGGTTCGCGAAATGTCGCGGAAGCAAGAGTCGCCACCGTCTTTTATTTTCTCCAATAGGAAAGGACAAAAGCACAGAAAAATTCCTTTTAAGAGATTGCTCTCGGTTCGGGAGGTAGGTTATAGAAAGGGAAGGTGTTAGCACCCTTTCTATCCATGGTTATCCATGGGCTCTTAGATACTTGCTCATTGTGTTTTCAAAATTGTTTTGCTTTTCAATGTGGGTTTAAAAAGTTTCTTTTGAAAAATTTCAGATCGACTCATACGTCAGAGTGTTTGAAAAGTTTGCTTTGAAAGCTTTTGAAAGTGTCGGTGCGAAAAGTCTTTTTGAGTTTGTTTCGAGATTAGAGCAAGTATCTACGAGAACCTACCTACCCTAAGGAATTCGTCTGTGTAAATGTCCGTAAAAGTAGTGCCATCCCACCATTGAGAGGTAGGTAGCACCACCGTTGGAGGTGTTCGGGTCAATTCGAGGTTCGGGACATGGTGATCACCAGAGCAATGGGAAGACACCTTAGAAGCTACCCTCATGCCAGGTTCCCGGATCATGAGGACTTACTAAGACATCCTCTACTCGACGATCACCTTTCGAAAGGCAACAGTGAGGCGTACCCTAGGGGTGGTGTGTGCGATTCGTGTGTCATGTTTCAGTTATTTGTCTTGTCATGTTTGTCGTGTTCTACGCTTGATTTTAATTTGCCATTCATTCTTTCATGCTTGATTAACAGTTAGGAGTGCGGAAAATAAATCTAAGACTATTACAAAGGCGCGGGTCCATATCGCCAAAATTTAAACCGGACCCGATTTAGCGGAAAAATAAATAATGCGAAGAATTAAAATGCGAAAAGTAAAATTACACGGCTTTGGGGCAATTACATAATTATATAAACGATAAAAAAGTAAATGCGCAACGAAATGATTAATGACGGGCGTTGGACCCTTTTTTTGCAAATAATTAAAATTAATGAGCATTAAAAATAAAATAATAAAAAAGGAAATTAAATGTTTTTGATATTTTGTATTTTTCAAGATTTAAAAGAAAAAGGAGTTAATAAAAATTAAATTAAGAAGCAAACCCTAATTCTAGTATTTTTTTATTTATTAAGAAAGAATTAAATTAAGATCTAAATTAACCTAAGATTTATGTACAATTTAAATAGGAAAATAAATAAATAAATAAATAATAATTATTATTAAAAGGGAAGGGAAAAATATTAAAAGGAATAATAAAAAAATAGCAATCAACCTAATTCTACATTTTTGGATTTTTATTAAAAGGAAATTAATATTAAAACCTAATTAAACTAAGTAATCTACATTTTTTATTTATTCATGAAAATAATTAATATATAAATATTTATTAATTTTGGCCTTTTCTGATTTTTTAGTATTTTTATATTCTATAGAAAAAATAAATTAATTAATCAAAGCAATACAAATAAATAATATAATTATTAAAATAATAAAAGAGAAGAAAAAAGCAAACCAGAGTGGGGGTGTTGCCCCAAATAAGGAGGTTCAAATTTAAGAGGCCTGGCCCAATAAGCTGGAACTTGGTTGACCGTTTGGATTATGTGCAACGCGTTGACTGGTGCTTATGGTGCGCCCTGGACTTTGGCCTTTGGATTGCTGTTGATAGACGCGTGGATGGTGATTTTTGGATGGACTATGGTAGTCCTTAGAAGCGTGCCTGCATGTGAATTTGATTTGAAAAATAATATAGGAAATATACAGACCTGGGACTTGAACCCAGGTCTTTGACGTTGCCAACTAACCACTTAACCACTGAACCAAGCCCTTTCAATTTAATATATGATATCAAATAAATATAATAAAGGAAATATGGTGTTAGTGGAGATTTTGGGCGCGAAATTTAAAAGGACCATTCACGCCTTGCCAACTCAGCTTCTTCTTCGTTGCCTTCGTTTCCCTGAAAAAACAACAAATATTTAACGGGGGTTTTGAACCCCCTCAATATATGCTTATTTTAAAAATAGCGATTAGCACGCTTTGATTCAGAAATTTGGCGCGACCATTGGAATCGTTTCGTCCAAACCTCCTGATTATGATCCTGGCATTATCGTGTTCCAATTTTACAGAATGAAAGAATCCCCAATTTCAGAAATCTATAACCCTAGCTTTTGTCAATGGCGAAATCTCGTATGGCACAGAAAAACTCAATTAAATGCATCAGTCAGCTGCAAAACCTTATGACAAACATGAATCAATGGACAAAATGCTATAAAAACATGTAAATCATGATGCACGAGTTTGGAATTTTCTTGGTTCCGTTGGGGTCCGTTCTACCAATTCTTTACCTTTGAGTTGAGGTTAGGGATTGGAACACGTCCAGGAGATCACAAGGAAGCAATTGGAATTGGTTTGGGGCCTTGAATCGCCTCCTAGAACGGATTTCAGTTTTGAGTTTTTATGAGAATTTTTCAATTTGCCAATGCTTGAGTATGCGCAGCTTTCAGTCTCTAGGGCTTATGGTTGTGATGCTGAGCATATATGGTAGCTATTAGGTTAAAGATATTGAATAAAATCCAAAGCAATAATTGATTTTCAATCTTTGATTTCATGAAATCTTTTTGAATCTTTTTCTCATAGTTTTTGTATCAATCATGCTCAATTCTTATCACAACTTGCCCTAATCAGTTAAGCACGAAATATTGAGGTTATAATGTGCATAAAAAGATTTTTTAGGTTAAGGTTTATATTTTCCATGAATTAAAATCATTTAAATGAATATAAATTAATATTAATTCAAATAAATAATTAAAAAATATGAGAATACTTCCCTTTGGGCCTAGTGGTCGTGCATAGGCTTGGTATGAAGAAATTTGGAAGATAATTGGGCCCATTTGCATTTTTAGGCCTTTAGCATCAATGTTGACTTTCAAAAATTTCCAAAAATTTCCCAACTTCCACAAGGCATAACTTGGTCAATTTTTAAGCTTTTCACATGTTCTTGGACATTTTGGAAAGGTCTTTGAGTCCTTTAACCAATGCCTTTGGTCCCATGTCATTTTGATTTACCAATCTCAAGTTATGGCCTTTGACTTAAAGTCACTTTTTGTTGACTTTTGAAAATGACCTATAATGTTGAAATTGATAACTTTTTGTGAGAGCATTTCTTGGACTTGGAACATGAAGATGAATTGTAGGAAATGTCTTTCTCTTCAAAATGAGCTTTGGATGGAATTTTTCTGATAATCCATGTGAAAGTTATGCCCTGGTCAATTTTAGTTGACTTTTTCAGTTGTCCAAATATAGCAACTTTTGCATCTTTGATGATTTCTGAGCCAAATTTTGAGAATCATGATCAAGCATTGATCAAATGATGTTTGTGGCTTCAAAATGATATGTTGACCAAAAATTTGAACTTTTGACTGTCAAATGACCATTTTGCCCCTACAGTTGACTGTAGTGCAATCTAGGGTTTTGACTGTGCAATTTTGAGCTAAATGCCTTGAAACTTGACATGAGGATATTTGACCATCTTTGTAGGCACATGAGACTTGATTGGGCCTTTGGAAAGTTCATTTGCTTGACCAGAACTCAAACCCTAGTTTTGACTGTCTAGGAGACAGTTGAGCTGCACAACCCTGGGGGAATTTTGTGACCTTGACTTTGACAATTCTTGATGAATATGGGAGGGCAAATTTTGGGGTACAACAAACCTCATAAGTATACAGATTGATCCAAATATCCTTACTATGCTAAGACTTCTTTTTGTACGAGGTCCTTTTTCATTCAGGCGCAATCACATTAAGCCCGTTATCCGTACATACTCATGGTGTAGTGACCGGTTAGTGACTCTGATCTCAAGTGATGGGATTCTGGTACAAGAGTTGGTTTAATCCCTTTTTATTTTACCCATTTGCAGTTGCGGGGGATCGGACCGTAGTCCGCCCTACCAAGTTCAGCACCAGATACCTCTGAACCAACTACAACAGATATGCCTTATATATTTTTTTCTTTGTTTTTGTTAGTGTTTACAACTTTCTTGAGTTAAGTAATCTTTGTGAGGATTACCCAACTCGTAGTCGTATTCATACTTTATTTTGTAACTTTTAAGGCAAAAATAGAGATCATCCACTTATATTCATCGATCCCACACTTAGAGCATGCTTAGGCCGGAGCTGACTGCTAAGATAAACTACTTGAAGACCTATTTGTACAGCTTTATTCAAAATCATAGCATATTGGGGAGAAAGGATCTAATCTAAATATTCAAAAAGGCTTATGGTGTAAAAATGATAACGACTTTTTCAAAAAGTGAGTGTCCGAGAAACAGACCCTATCTAGGACCTGTCTCATAGCCCAAATCCTTAAAAACAACCATAAATCTTTGAAAAAATAAAAATTTTGTAAGGCTAAAAGGTGGGGGAAATGAAAGGGTACACTACGCAGAAAGACTCGCCTATCACATGCATTTTATTAACTACGAAAAAAAAGGAAAAATGCGGAAGGTAAATAAAAGCAGGAAAAACGGAAAATAAAAGCGAAAAATGGGAAATAAAAGCGATAAATGCTCCTCCCACACTTAAATCAGACATTGTCCTCAATGTTCCAAAATAAGGTAGGAGGAGGTACCTGAAAACACTAGTGGGGGCCACTAGGACCTTCACCATCCTGGTTGGTACGACCGGAACGGCGGCTACGGCTGCGACGGCGGCTATCTCGGTCCAAAACAAGCTGCTCCAGTCTCTCTGACAAGGCGGCATTTGCCGCTTGTAGCTCTTGGGTCCGACCAATGAGGGTTCCTTGGGTTGCCTCCATCAATTGGAAGTGACGAGCGTTTGTGGTCTGGTGTAGGTGCTGTTCTCTCTGAAAAGCCAGCTGACTTTCCATAATAGTGCGCAGAGAGCTAGCATTTTGTTCTTGGGACGCTTGCATGAAGGCCATGTTGTCGGTCGCCTGTTGCTGCAAGGTAGCAAGGAGGGTGTCCCTCTGGGCCTCTCGGGCCATATGCTCACGCCACATGTCCTCAGTGACATGGAAGCTAGGAGCTGTACCTGCATGTGGGTTAGAGGTTGAAGGTGCCGTGTGTGGAGGTGAAAAATGGGGTGGTTCCTCTGTTTGGAAATCGTACTCATCATCAGTGTTGTTACCCTCATTTAAAGGTAGATTTGGGGGCAACGGACCAATAAAAGCTGGAGCGTTGAGATCGTAGGTCCAGTTACGCTCAAATCGAATATCAGTACGACGGGTGCAAGGCATAACAACACTGGGTACGGCAGCACCTCCAACCATTAGGAAGTAACCACCTTCCTTCCTCGTCTTGCATAAACGCATATCCCTGAAAAATTTAAGATTTGCAATCCGAGGAGGAAGTGGTTCTAGGGTGGCAAGTTCCGTATCCAATCCTATGGCACGGGCAATAGTGGTAATCAGTCCACCAAAGGAAATCGGCCCACCTTTTCTTAAAACATGGTGCATGTGGGCAATCATGAATGGGACGGGATTAACTTTGGTGTCTGTGAGGCAGCTTTGCATGATAATTAATTCTTTAGCATTCACCTTGTTTGGGTTTTCCCGAGCAAAGATGGTGGATGCTAAAAGAAATCTAAAGACACGAAGGGCAGGATTGTGGATGTGAGAAGCAAGAAGGCCATCAAAAGATGTTGCATTTTGTTTAGTAATTCTGGCCCAAAATGCTTCAAATGCCCAATCCGTGTCTAAAGGTGCTTCACAAATGGCACCATCCCCATAAGGCAATCCTAACATGGCGGCTAGACCGTCAGTGGAGTAATCATATTCGACATTAAACATTCTAAATTTGACTCCACCTACGGTGCTAGCAGTGTTAGGGGAGACGTTATAAATTAAAGAACTTAAAAACTCGAACGTCAGCCTAGGGTAGGTTGGTGCTTGAGTAGCAAAAATATCATGCATACCTATTTTATCTAGAAGGAAGAATACACTATGGTATATACCTAATGAATATAGACAGTTTTCATCGATATACCTGGTAGAGTGTATTGGTGTTGTCAGCAATTTTTCAAGCCGCTTTAGTTGCCTTTCTCCGGCTTGACCACCACGTAAAATGTAACCGTGATATTCCATAGGATTTTCTTGTGGGTAAAAAGAGAGAAAGAATGGGATGTAGAAGTAATGAAGGTGTGAGGAAGAAAATGATATAGTAGGGGGTATTTATAGGAAGGGAAGAAAGAAAATGGTGGTTGTAAATATTTATGATGAAAATAATGGAAATAAATGTAGTGGGTTGGTATGGGTAATAAAGTGGGTTAAAATTGGAAGAAAATGGGATTGGAAATTGAAAAAGTGGTAAAATGGTGGGAAAAACGAGCTACTAGCCGTTAGGTGACCGTTGCGTCACCGCGGGCGCGGCAGGGCCTACCGCGGGCGCGGTGAGGTCGAGGTCAGTTTGGCTGGCCTGGCTTTCTTTCCATTGGGCTTTTTCTTCCTTGCCATTATCTTCAATTTCTGGAGGTGTACCTATTTTTCTTATAAATGTGCATATATGTACGTGAATACATAGACACATGTTTATTTATTTTATTTTTATATTAAAACTATGGTGACCTAGAAAAACAAAAACATTAGTAAATAAATAAAACATATGCAGATATATATATATAGATATAGGTACGGTCATTGGGTCATTAAAATAAATATTAACAACTCAGGAAACAGATAATGCAAAAATAAAAATGAGTCTGAAAAGGAAATCAACATAATACTAATAATACTGAAACTAGATGTCTTGTGAACAATAAAGATCTATTGCCAACCGGTAGGATGCTCTGCAGGAGTGCCTGGGCCACGCAGCTCGGTCAGCTGGCGTCGAATCTCTGCCACCTCGTGAGCTAATTCATCTAACTCACCAGCGAAGGTAACATCGTTTACTTCCAACTGCAAATGAAGGTCAGCCACCTCATTGCGGAGAGTGGTTATCTCAGTGCGCATAGCAGTCAATAGAGTGCGAATATCAGGTTCCTGCAAGCTGAGGTTATTAGTAAGAACAGTAGTATGTGTAACCTCGGGTCGGGATGTGTGATCTGGAGCGGAGTCCTCGGAGGCAGGAGTGTAGTCCTGAGTGGGATCTTCAGAAGCAGGAGTGTATTCTGGAGTGAGATCTTCGGAAGCAGGAGTGTATTCCGGAGTGTACTCTTCGGAGGCAGGAGTGTATTCTGGAGTGTACTCTGATATCTCACCCCAACCTTCTACAGAATAGTTCCAATTAGCAGAGTTGGAAACACAAGTCATCTGAGGGTCTGGCATGGTGAAGGTGTAAACTGTCTGGTCATTGATAAGCAATCTGTACCGATATGGGTGGAAAGAGGCCCTCCTCATGAATCCACGATCCATGCAAAAGTCTAAATCTAGAAAAGTATATCCACAGTATGGGGTCAGCTGTGCTATCATACTGTCTAAACCCAAAGCAGAAGCTATCTGTGTCACATTCCCTCCGGAATGAATGAGCCCTACAGCGGATCGAGCAGTCTGCTCGAGGCTCTCTATCAGAAAACCTCCACTAGCTATAGGTCTGGACTGACTAGCACAGTATAAGAAAAGGATCTCCTCAGCGGTGACCAAGTGGTCACAGTAACTCCTCCCAAAGAAAGTGTGGCATAGGATCATCTCGAAGTATCGGAAGGCCGGGTTATGGATCTTCCGGGACAGCTGGGTAGAGGGGTCAAGACTGGCTCTATCAGTAATGTCCTGCCAAAATTTGTCAATGTCTCTGTCCATGTAGCAACTCAATGGGAACTCAGTTATAGCGGTCGGTCCAGTTTGGAAACCAAGCAAATCCCCAAATTCTTTGGTGGTCAGGGTATACTCGGTGCCAAACAATCTGAAACTCAGGCGTCCTCGCTCATCTCCTTCACCTACTCGTGGATTATAGTCCATAGAGCTAAGAAACTCCAGAGTAAGGTTCCTGTATGTTTTGTGGACATCATCGGCATAAGAATCCCAGCTAAGTTGGTTGCATAGATACCGAATACTTGGCTCGATCCCTAGTGCCTCCATGCAGCTCTGATCGGGGTACCTAGTGGGTACCATAGGTCTAGCAGATAAGGTAGCAAATCGGGCCTTTTGCGCTTCATCTCTGAAAATCACAACCATACCATCGGGGTGATGCATCCTGAAAATATAAACACAAGAAATTAGTCCAGATAAAATATATAAATTACTAAAATAAAATAAAATAAAATAAAGAATAAACCATGGGTTGCCTCCCAGGCAGCGCTTGTTTAACGTCGTTTAGCTTGACGATTAGATCTTACTTTATGTGGGTATTGGTGGGTCTATAAGAATATGACTAGAGTAGTCAACAGGCAAATCGCCTCCTTTGTAGAGCTTCAGTCTTTGTCCATTTACCACAAATGGAGCACATGAATTGTTTTTGATTTCTACTGCTCCAGACTTTAGAACTCTTGACACTTCAAATGGACCTGTCCATCTTGAACGAAGCTTACCAGGAAAAAGTCGTAATCTTGAGTTAAATAGGAGAACAGGATCACCAATGTTGAAATCTTTCTTGATGATTTTTTTATCATGCCACATTTTGGTTCTTTCCTTATATATGATGGCATTCTCATAGGAATTCAAGCGAAGCTCTTCTAGCTTGTGAATGTCCAGGATACGTTTTTCTCCGGCTTTCAGGTAATCTAGATTCAAGGATTTAATGGCCCAATAGGCTTTATGTTCTAGTTCGAAGGGTAAATGACAGGACTTTCCATAAACCAATTGATAAGGAGTTGTTCCAATAGGGGTTTTATAAGCCGTTCTATAAGCCCATAAGGCGTCTTTAAGTTTTCCAGACCAGTCTTTTCTGGATAATGATACGGTTTTTTCTAGGATCTGCTTAATCTCCCTATTCGATACCTCTACTTGGCCACTGGTTTGCGGGTGATATGGTGATGCTACTCTATGTTTTACTCCGTATTTGCTTAGAAGCTTGTCAAATATCTTAGATATAAAATGTGATCCTCCATCACTTATGACTAACCTCGGGGTTCCAAACCTAGGGAAAATAATATTCTTAAACAGTTTGATAACTACCTTGGTATCGTTTGTGGGTGATGCAACAGCTTCGATCCACTTTGAGACATAATCGACAGCTACTAGGATATACTTGTTACCCATTGAGGAAGGAAAAGGTCCCATGAAATCTATACCCCAGACATCAAATATTTCCACTTCTTGGATGTTTCTTAAAGGCATTTCATCACGTCTTGAGATGTTCCCAGTGCGTTGGCATCGGTCACATTTTGTAATGTAAGTGTGGACATCGCGCCATACAGTAGGCCAATAAAAACCTGCTTGAAATATTTTGGCGCATGTTTTAGACGTGCTTGCATGTCCACCATAAGGTGAAGCATGACAATGTTTAATGACATTGCCTACTTCTTCCTCCGGCACACATCGTCGGAATATATTATCTATTCCTCTTTTGAATAGGAGGGGTTCATCCCAAAAGAAGTGTTTAACATCTCTGAAAAACTTCTTCTTCTGTTGGTAGCTTAAGTCGGAGGGTATGATATCAGCGGCTAGATAATTTACAATATCTGCGTACCATGGTATTTCGTTCATGGTTGAGATTTCCTCATAAGTCTCTTCTTCAGTCGAGTTTATCCCAGCTATTAATCTTTCATAAGTAGAGTGATCGTCTATAGGTATAAGTTCAGGCTTAAGGTGTTCTAACCTAGAGAGATGATCAGCTACTAAGTTTTCAGCTCCTTTTTTATCCTTAATATCCAAGTCAAATTCTTGGAGTAAAAGTACCCATCTGAGCAATCTAGGCTTAGCATCTTTCTTACTTAACAAGTACCGGATTGCTGCATGATCTGTGTATACTATTATTTTTGCTCCCACCAAATAAGATCGAAATTTATCAATAGCAAAAACTACGGCTAGCAATTCTTTTTCTGTGGTTGTATAATTTAGCTGGGCGGCGTCTAGTGTTCTACTAGCGTAGTAAATTGCATGCAGTTTTTTGTCTTTTCTTTGCCCTAGTACAGCCCCTACAGCGAAATCACTAGCATCGCACATGATTTCAAAGGGTTGTGTCCAATCAGGTGGTCTTATGATAGGTGCTGAAATAAGAGCTTGCTTTAAAACTTCAAAGGCCTCAAGACATTTTTGGTCGAATTCAAACTCGACATCCTTCATCAATAAGTTAGTTAAAGGCTTAGTTATTGCGGAAAAATTCTTGATGAAACGTCGGTAGAACCCGGCATGTCCTAGGAAACTTCTTATTTCCCTAACGGTCTTAGGTGGGTTTAAGTTTTCTATAACTTCTATCTTGGCCTTATCGACTTCTATACCTCTTTCAGAAATAATGTGTCCCAAGACTATCCCTTCACTTACCATAAAGTGGCACTTTTCCCAATTCAACACAAGGTTTACTTCCACACATCTTTTTAAGATTTTCTCCAAGTTCGAGAGGCAGTTTTTGAAATCAAACCCACACACTGAAAAATCGTCCATAAATACTTCCATAATTCCATCTAGGTAGTCTGCGAAAATTGACATCATACAACGTTGGAAAGTGGCAGGTGCATTACAGAGTCCAAAGGGCATTCGTCTATAAGCGAATGTTCCATAAGGGCATGTAAATGTGGTTTTTTCTTGGTCCTCTGGGTGAATAGGGATTTGGAAAAATCCCGAATATCCATCAAGATAGCAGAAACATGAGTGTCTTGCTAGACGTTCAAGCATCTGATCTATAAATGGGAGAGGGAAATGGTCTTTTCTTGTTGCCTTATTCAACCTTCTGTAATCTATACACATTCGCCATCCTCCTTCTGTTCGTTTTGCCACATGCTCACCTTTCTCATTTTTTAGAACAGTGATACCTCCTTTCTTGGGTACCACATGGACTGGGCTTACCCATTCACTGTCCGAAATTTGGTATATGATACCAGCCTCTAATAACTTAAGAACTTCTTTCTTGACTACATCACTCATGATAGGGTTTATTCTTCTTTGATGTTCTCTTGAGGGTTTCGAATCTTTTTCTAGCATAATCCGATGCATGCATACGGATGGGCTTATACCTCTTAAATCTGAAACTTTATACCCTAAAGCTGAGGGATATTTTCGCAAGGTATCTAATAGTTGATTTGTTTCTATTTGGTTTAGAGTGGCGCTAATTATAACAGGTCTACTCATCTCCTCATCCAAAAACTCATATCTTAGATTCTTGGGTAGTTCCTTAAGTTCTATAGTGGGTTTCTCAGTACGCGGCATAAGGTCAGGGGTAAGAGCTAAGCATTCGAAAAGGTTGTCGTCAATGTACGGTTCGATACTCTCAAATCCGTCATCCTCTAAAATAGGGGTTGATAATAATTCGTTTTGTTCGAGCTCATTTACACATTCATCAATGATGTCGATGGCATAACACGCATCTCCTATTACTGGTGCCATTAGAAATTTTGATAAAATGAACTCAATCTTTTCATCTCCTACCTCGAAAGTCAGTTTCCCTTTCTTAACATCTATTATAGCTCCGGCGGTCGATAGGAAAGGTCTTCCTAAGAGGATTGGGATGTCTTCATCTTCTTTGATATCCATTACGACGAAGTCGGTCGGAATGTACAACTGACCAATCTTGACAGGTATGTCTTCTAAAATACCCATGGGATATTTGACAGATCTATCAGCTAGTTGTAAGGACATCTTAGTAGGTTGAAGTTCTCCTAATTTTAACCTCTTACAGACGGCCAGAGGCATCAGACTTACACTTGCTCCTAGGTCTAAAAATGCTTTGTCTATCATATGGTTACCTAGGATGCAAGGGATAGAAAAACTTCCAGGGTCTTTATCTTTCTTGGCGAGTTTATTTTCGGATATAAAATGACATTCTAAAGGCTTGGGATCATCGAGTCGTCGTTTATTGGTCAAAATATCTTTCAGAAACTTAGCATATGATGGTATCTGGGTTATAGCTTCAGTAAAAGGAATCTCAACATGGAGTTTCTCTATTACCTTAATAAACTTTTGGTACTGGTTTTCTACTTTGGTGTTTTTCAGCCTCTGTGGGAATGGAATAGGTGGTTTATAAGGTTGTTGAGTGTTTTTCTCTACTTCTGGTTTTGATTGCTTTCCTGGTTTCTCTGGTTCCTCCACCTGGTCTTTGGGCGTAGCATCTTCTGATGTGCTTAAGTCAGGATTTCTAGGTCCTTCATAAGCGGTTCCACTTCTTAGTGTGATAGAATTTGCTTGGCCTTTTGGATTTGGTTGAGTTTGTCCAGGGAATTGTCCTCCAGGTGCAACTTGTACAGAGGTGTTTTGTGCTACTTGGGAAATCTGAGTCTCAAGCATTTTGGTGTGGGTTATTATCTGGTCAAACTTGGTTGCTAGTTGAGTAACCAGTTCGTTCGTGTGAATATGTTGGTTCATAAACTCCTTATTTTGCTGGGTTTGAGCTTGAATAAAGGTGTCTATGGTTTCTTTAAGGTTTGGTCTTGGGGGTACTATTTGCATAGGTTGGTTTTGTTTTTGCGTTTGGAATCCTTGAGGTCTCGAAGGTCCGGGATTTTGGATAGGGTTGTTGTTTTTGTAAGAGAAATTCGGGTGGTTCCTCCATCCAGGATTGTAGGTATTCGAGAAAGGGTTCCCTTGAGTATAGTTAACTTGGTCTGAGCTTGATTCGTTCAAAAGGTTACAGTCAACGGTTTGA
The DNA here is from genome assembly GCA_948472305.1 of Vicia faba. NCBI lineage: Eukaryota > Viridiplantae > Streptophyta > Magnoliopsida > Fabales > Fabaceae > Vicia > Vicia faba. The sequence goes on along the minus strand of OX451741.1, from coordinate 716,232,857 downwards.
TGTCCTTGAGCTCCACAGAGTTCGCACTCCGATTGGATTGCTGCTACTGTGGTTGGGTTTTGAGACATGTTCTCAACTCTCAAGGCTAGGGCGTCCATCTTGGCATTGATCATGTCCATGCAACTTACCTCATGCTTTCCTCAATGGCTCTCCTTTTTCTCTACTGTCGCTCGTTCTAATCCCCATTGGGCATGGTTTTGGGCCATGTCCTCTATTAGGGCACAAGCGTCAGGGTAAGGTTTGTTCATCAACGCTCCGCCAGCGGCAGCGTCTATGGACATCTTTGTGTTGTAATGGAGTCCATTATAGAAGGTATGTATGATTAACCATTGCTCTAGGCCATGGTGCGGACAGGCTCTTAAAAGTTCTTTATATCTCTCCCAGGCATCAAAAAGTGATTCGCCTTGGTTTTGGGTGAAACAAGTGATCAGGTTCCTAAGAACAGCGGTCTTGCTTGGTGGAAAATACCTCGCAAGAAAAGCTCTCCTAAGGTCTTCCCAAGTTGTTATTGAGTTAGTTGGAAGGGCGTCTAACCAGTCGTGAGCTTTACCTCTAAGGGAAAAAGGAAATAGTCTTAATCGGATAGCTTCGGGCGTGGCTCCATTTGCCTTAAGGGTGTCAGCTAACTGGATAAATACCTTTAAATGTTGATTCGGGTTCTCGGTAGCGAGACCAGCGAATTGGTTTTGTTGTACTAATTGTAGTAACGAGGGCTTTAGTTCAAAGTTGTTGGTAGTTATAGCAGGGTTTACTATACTAGAACTAGGTTCCTCGTTAGATGGTTGGGCGAATTCCTTGAGCGGTCTTTGGTTACGATCTTCTGCCATAGCTCTTCTTATCTTGCGAATAAAAAGACGGGCACGAGCGTAACGTTCAGGTTCTACTAAAGGATCTATTAGGTTGCCGGTGCTACGATTTCTACGCATCTACCGGCTAGAATAGCCTTAGTCTAAACGGGATAACAATAGGGTACGAAATTTGACGAAGTTGGTCCCCGGCAACGGCGCCAAAAACTTGATGGGGGCTGTATTATCTGTAACGTATAGCCTAAATATAGTACTGCAAGTGTACAGCCTATCGAAGTAATATATAAGATTATCGAACCACAGAGACCAATTGTCAATCTATCAACTCTATTGCTAAGGTGCTTATCTAAGGCGAATAAGGATATTGATGTGAGTGCAGTGCACAAAGTAAATATGCGAGGGAAATAACAGTTTAAAAGACAGGTTGGAATGTAAATCATGTAATCAGATATTGGTCCGGTCATGCGTAGATGAACCTACTTATGGGGCAGTATTTTCTATTGATAGCAAAGAATCAGTTTAACGGGAACTTGTAGCTTTTGACTACTAAGAACCGAGTTTACTCTTTAAATTAAATTCCTTTATTGTCACATATAAAGGGTGCCTTCCGCGTTAAAGAGGTAAACCTATTTTTAAGAAATTGATAGTTTTGACTTAATAGAAAAGTGATCTTACTCGGAAAGATTAACTTAAAGAGACTTTTGGCTTTTGGCCAAGAGTCAGATTTTAAACCTACAAACGCGTCCGAAAATAGTTTCAAAATCGTTTTCTAAAAAGGGTCAATGATTCCTATTTAACCAATCAACGGCTGTCGCTCTTTTTGTTTGGTTAAATAATAATCAAGTCGTATCATCAGCTTGGACGGCTTTCGATCTTACCCAATTAAACATTTAAACACAATCGACTTAAGTTAGAAGCAAAACATCCCCAGAGTATTTTCACTAGCATGATAATTGGAACACAACCACGATGACAATCATTACATCCTAACCTTTATAGTTTAGCCAGACATAATAAGTGCGAGTCTATAAAACGTGTAGACTATGGTAAGAGCGTTTAAAGTCTATAAAACGTGTAGACTATGGTAAGAGCATTTAAAGTCTATAAAACGTGTAGACTATGGTAAGAGCATTTAAAGTCTATAAAACGTGTAGACTATGGTAAGAGCATTTAAAGTCTATAAAACGTGTAGACTATGATAAGAGCAATTAAATAAAGAAATGCAATAAATTAGAACCTTGCTCCGGTCGGAGACTTGAATCTGATACAAATCTACGGAAAAGTAAGGCCGGTATGATGAACTTCAACCAAAGTGCTCCAAGACTCGATTACAACTCAATCTACACCGCAATAACTCCCCGATGTGAAGAGATTATTACTTTACAGAAACTGATAGTATATGGCTTAAGATTGTACTAAGCTTGGATGAAAATAAAGAATGAGAATCGAAAGCTATTTATAGAGGAACTTTGAAGTGCGTAAGGACCAGTATGCCCCTTAACTTCCTTTGAGCGGGAACCATTTTGTGAAGGCCGCGGGCGCGGTGAGGGTGGCCGCGGGCGCGGCGCCTGGAACCGCCACATCATGGGAACGTGGCACTTGATCTCTGGGTGAAAGTGGGCCACGTCATCGCGTTTCCTGTAGCCAGCGCGGTGCTGAACGCCATAAGTGCAAAATATCTTGAAAAACCCTAATTTCTTGGCGTTTTGGCTCGTTTCTTCACAGAAGGCTCTGAAATGACAAGGATCCTGAAAACAAAGGAAAAAGGAACATAATACGAGAAAATGACAATAAAAACTAAGAAAAACATGTGATATTTGAGTCAGAAACATAGTGCGATTTAGTGCGATCAATAAACAACCACACAAAATAAAAATAAGAATTAAATAGTATGTTGACAAAATTAAATAAAAGATGAAATTTTAATTAAACATTTTTTATTTGTTTTTTATAATAATTAATAATTATACAACAAAGTAAATTAATATATAATTAAGTATATTAAATAAAAGGGAAATATGGCTAAAAGAATAAAAGAAAGAAAAAAGACCCAACAAGGAATTGAACTCAGGTCCTTAAGGTTGCTAGTAATATGCCTTGCCAATTAAACTGTTAACATTTTCTATTATATCTAAAACTCAATTAAATTAAAAGGAAACGAACTAGAAAAAGCTAGGCCAAACAGGCCCAATGGGCCAACCGGGTTATGGATTAGGAGGGACAAAACGAAACCCTAGTACACTTAGAGACAAGCCGCCGCTGGTTGTTCTAGCATAGGGAAAAGAAAAACAAAATATATTATTAAAAATGTTTTGGGAAGAGGGAAAGAATACACTATTATTATTATATATTATATTGTTACTGTTAAAGAAAGATTTTTATATAATCAAATTTTTAATGAAAGAACAAAACAAAAAAAGGTTAGGTCTTGACAAAATCAACGTTATTACTTCCTCTCTCTCACGCAACAAATCTCTTCCATTACAGATCTGGATTCCTCTCTCTAACACATCCAAACTCCTTCCTCCTTTCACTATGCAGATCTGAACTCTCTTCTCTCTGTTAACGAAAAAACATCTGTCGCCTCTTTCTTCATCCGTAACAACAACGATACATGTTAGATCTGACGACAAAACTGCCGGTGTTGGAAAAAGCGGTGTCGAGCCTTCAGTTTCCGGTGGCAGAATAAGAGCAGTCGTGGCTGGTTTTAATCGCCGATGATGGTGGCGCGTCGGAGAGTGATTGCCTGTCATCTGTGGTCGTTGATGGTGAGTTTCCGGCGAGATGCATTTGGAAGCTGTTTTATCTTTTTTTTTTTTTGTTTATTTTTTAATTCAAGAAATATGATAAATAAAATTTGATTGAATATTTACATGGATTTTGGATTTTTGTAACAGCAAGTGGATTTTGGAGGTTTTAAGATTTTTGTAACAACAAAAGGATAATGAGCTCTTTTTGGACAGTAACAACAAAAATGGCTTTATGGATATTTGTAACAGCAAAATATTTTTTGGTTTTGTAATTAGAATAGAAAAAATATTTTTGGTTCTTGATATTAGAATAGCAAAATATTTTTTGGTTTTTGATATTATAATAGCAAAATATTTTGGTTTTATAACAGCAAATGTTTTGAAAATTTTGTGACAGCAAATGATTTGTGGACTTTGAGATTTTGTAAAGCAAAAAGGATAACCAAGTTTTTTGGGACAGCAACAGCAAAAATGGTTTTTATGGATATTGTAACAACAAAATATTTTTGTATATTGTAACAACAAAATATTTTTGGATATGGTAACAACAAAATATTTTTGGATATTGTAACAACAAATGGGATTTTTTTTATTGTGTAACAGCAGGTGTTTTGAAATTTTTGTAACAGCAAAAGGATAACCAAGGTGTTTTGGACAGCAAAGGTGTTTTTTTTATTTTGGGACAGCAAACTCTAAACAAGTTGGGACAACAAGTTCTAAACAAGTTTTTGGGACAACAAGTATTTGGGACAACAAACGATAAATTAGTATTACGCGACGGAAGAAGTAAGCTTTTTATTACACTTGTTATTATTATCGATATTATGAATACTAACATGTTTAAATGCTAACAATCATGCAACAACTCAACTCAAATACAGTACAACAAAGAAAAGAATGATAAAGCAAATATTACATGGCAAAGAAAAATGGTACATCAAGTGATTCAAGCATGAACATATGCAACAGTAGAGCAACAGTAGATAGAGAGGAGAAAAGAATAATACCTATCGGAACCTCTCTGATGGGGCTTCTAACAAAATGGTAAGCTTCCTTGAGTTTGCTATCTTTTCTCCTTGCTAGATTTTTTAGAACAACACCAATTTTCTGTTTTCACTCTTGCTGAAACTTTAGAACAACACTAATTTTTTGGTTTTTTCTTGCTGAATTTTTCTTCTCTTCTCTTTGTGTTGACAAAGGCTCTTATTTATAGTGGAGTATGTGGGATTTGAGGAAGAAAAAACAGTAGAAATTTGAATTATTTTGGCAAGTTGTTTCTATGCTTTGTTCACACAAATTACTTTAGCCATTTTGATGCAAATTGCTGCTACTTTGATGCAGGTTGGAGCAGGTTTTGGCAGAACTTGGAGCTGCTGTATGTTGCTGTTTTTTTTTTACTGTTTTGTAGCATTTTACAACATCTCTATTTGCTGTTTTTTTCAGGCTATTTGGAGCACTGTTGACCACTAAAAATGTAGCAAAAGTGGGCTTGAAGAAAGGTTGCAAACATGGACTGCATTAGCAACTTTGCTGAATTTTTTTTTATGTTGAAAATACATTTGTACACACTTGTAGCTTCTTGCAACTTTGTAATAAACTCCAATAAATTGTAACATGAATAAACATGCATTCTTCAATATATTTTCCAATCTTTGGTAGTTATGAATAATCTTGAATCTTCACATAAACATAAATCTTGATATATCTTGATAAAAATTCAAGATCTTCCATTTAAATTTGGGAAATAATTGAATAATACTTGGATGAATTGTTGAATGAAGAATAAATAATAATGCAAGTCTTGGATTTTAATCTTACACTTTTGTAATAGAAATCCAAATAAATCACATGGATTAATTTGTAATCAAATAAAATTCCTCATGTAATTAAATAGAATTCCTCACTAACTTCTTGAAATAATACTTCAATGTATTTAAATAACCATGATGTAGATCTTCCAACATAATCACAAAAATAATCTTGAATAAATATTCCATGTGATAAATGAATATTCTTGGATGAGATATCTTGATAGCTCCTCTTTAATTATCACTTGGATTCAAATAAAGATAATTCCAAATATTCCAAATAAATTCTTCTAGAACAGTTTTGAATTTAATTATCCCATTTCGGCGAAATTCAATCCGCGTCATGAGAAAAATTTGCAGATAACTTTTGGTCCAAGAAATCGAAAATGACGGTATAACCTGTTTTTCTTGTATTTTAGAACAATGTGAAACACACATGAACCAAAGCCGGTAGAATTTCGACTGTTCTTCCTGAAAAATATTCAGAGAAAACGGAGACCATTTGCTGGACAGTGTGTGGAAATAAATTCACAATTCTCTGAAATTCTTTGATGAACCATTCTTTTGGAAATTAACGAACGACAGCACTTTTGTCCTGAGACCCGAAATCCTGATCGACGTACAACATCTGACGCTCTTCTTTCAGACCTGTTTTCTGCACATGAAAATAAAACAGCGAAACATACACTTCGTGCGTGATTAGTGGTTAGTCATTCATAAGATAAAATGCTCACAACACTCGGTAATCTCTACACAGTCAAAGCTCGAAACGTTCAAAACCTACCGTATTCTGTGACCTTGATGTGTATAAAAAATAATGCAGATGAAGCAGGGATCTTAGGTCAAAAATTGGGGTATGACAGCCCTCACAAGCAAAGCCAAGGTGCCTCGGGAAAGGCATCGGGCCGTAAAGTTTCGAACTGTTTATTACAAATCTTAAAACAAATAAATAAATTACTGCGGAATAAAAGAAACATGTATGAAGTCCCTAGCTGTCCAATTACTCGGTCCACCGTTGGTAGTTTGATAAATCCAACTATCAATGTCTGAGTCCTCTTCACTGTCTTCAATGGCGTTAATCCCACGATTGCTGATGCGTAGGGGAGGTCCTCCAGCCCGAGCGTGTCTAACAGCTCTTTGACCCCCTGTATTAAAGCCCAAACCAAATTTATCAGTTTTATGAGTGAAATCAGGGAGATGACCCCAATTGGCACACCCACCTTCTTCAACCACGGCCCTGGCGTCTTTGATAGAAGCCATCTTTAAAGGAGGTTTGTTGCTAGTAGTTTCAGTTGATGCCAAGATCTGACGGACCTCTTCAAAATTCTGACAAGGAGTTTATATGAATTCCCCGTCCATCTCTTTGTAGCGGAGAGAATTGAAGTGGCTCACCATATATTCTTCTTCACCCTGCATCATAACAATCTTTCCTTTCACCGGATACTTCAACACCTAACTTCAGCAAGTGGCAACCAGAAGGTAGAAGCGAACACATGTGGCAACTTTCACCATAACCCGGAAATAAACTGGCCAACATCAAATTCTTCTTGATAGTCATGAGAGGAGTATACACTTCATCGACAGAGGTAACAAACAAATCAGTATCAATAGCATTGACTCCACGGTCGTGCTTAGGCATGGGAGAAGTTATGACATTTGGCTTCTCCGGAGCATCAAAATCTATCTCCTTGGCTTCAATCAAGTCTTTTACTTTGTTTCTCAGAGCCTAGCAGTCATTTGTATCGTGGCCAGGACTCTCAGAATGATAGTGTGATACGGTGGCAGAACCAGAAAATTTAATACTGGTTTGCGTTTTGCGTTTTTCGTTCGCAAAATGTCGCGGTAAGCAAGAGTCGCCACCGACTTTTATTTTATCCAACTGGAAAGGAAAAAAGCACAGAAAAATTCCTTTTTTCGAGATTTTGAGTACGAGGAGTAGATTATAGAAAAGGAAGGTATTAGCACCCTTTTTATCTGTAGTTTTCTACGGGCTCTTAGGTACTTGCTCATCATTTTAAAATTGCTTCCGTGTTTGTGTGTTTTGAAAAGTTTTTGTTTACTTCGTTTTAACCCTTGCTTATGTCTTCAAGAGTGTTACGAAGTTGTTTTGAAAACTTTGTTTGAAAAGAGTGTAAGTGTGGAAAAGTTTGATTTTTGAGCAAGTACCTACTAGCATCTACCTACTCGAAAAAAGAATGTTTATGTTCTTGTTTCCTTTAGACAACGCTAACCCACTATTAATGAGTAGGTAGCACCACCATTGGAGTTGTAAGGGTCAATTCGAAAGGGACGTACGATCACTAAATCAATGTTAGGAGATCTTAGTAATAACCCTAGTATCTTAAGATCATATTCGAGGCAACATTTCCGAGGCAACCTTTCCGAGGCAACATTTCTGAGGAAACATTTCCGAGGCAACATTTGATCTTTGTTTAAACAAGAGGGCAATCACTAAGACACCCTATACTAAATGATCGTTTACCGAAGGCAACCGAAGTGAGAGTATACCCTAGGAGTGCACATGTGCAAGTGATTTGATCTCAGTTATTATCTTTGCACATTTAGGGTTTGCTAACCATTTTAAAATTAACATACATTCTTGTCATGCAATCCTATTATCATACATCTAATAGTTAAATTTGCGAAAATTAAAATGCGAGAAATAAAACTACGCTATTACAAGGCTTCGAGGAACGAGATTAATTACATAGCCAAAAACCCGTAAAACGATAAATAAAAGAAAAATCCTAGTTAAACTATTACATCCCATGAGCAGTTACATTAATATCGTAAAAAATAATAAATGCGCGCGATGAATCGAGAACAAGGAAAAATTAGGGTTTTGGCCCCGTCTAAACCTAATTGAAAGAAAAATTATTTTTTGTTGTTTTTGATTTTTTTTGGAGAAAAATAAGGTTTTAATTAAATAAATACAAACCTAGTTACTAGTTAATTTAATTTGAGAAAAGTAATTAATTTGACCTATTTTTATATTTTTGTTATTTTAAGAAAAGAAAATAAAATCAAACAAATCCTAATTTTCTAATTGATTTTAATTTATTTACAAAAAGGTTAAAATTACCCTAAAATTAAATTAAACTAATTATTAAATTAAATTTGATAAAAATAAAACCTAAACCTAAATTGTTGAAAATTGATTTTATGAGTTTTTTATAAAAAAGAATTAAATTTATGTTAGAAAATAATTAATCAAAATAAATTGAATAAACAAATAGAAAAGAAAAATAAATAAACGAGCCTGATATCAAAGCAAAAAGGGGTGTGTCAATTTGACTTTCAAGCCCAATAAGCCTTGGTCCATGTTTGACTTCCCAGATCCTGTGCATTGGCTTGACTAGGGTGCATCATGGACCTCCTTGTGAGAAACGCTAGATATGGATAGAGATGGATCTTGTGGCTGACTGATTGGAGGCACATGGTAAGCTTCAGGACGTGTGGGGTATAGGATCTATAAAGAGAAATTGAGAAAATGGAAAATGTTGGAGGCAGGGGTCGAACCCCTGACCTCATGCCTACAAAGCCTTAACGCCTTCCCTGGCTACCACTGGGCCACTTGGATTTATTTGTTAGTATATGAAATAATAATAATATAATGAAAACAATGCCAACTATCAAACAAACTCGCCAGAATTCAAACAGGCGAATGATGTGTTGCCACGCAATCATCATCTACCCCCGTCCGTCGTTTTAGATTTTAGGACTTTTACCTACAGACGCCAAATGTAGGTATAACCCCTATAATCTTCCAAAATTCACTGCACGCATCATAAATCAATTCCTGTGGTGCCAATCAACTCGTGGCAACCTCACGAGCATCATGGTACCACTCTCCATGGCTAATTGTTCCTGCAAGCAAAATCCCTAAAAATGAATCCTAAACCCTAATCATGGCAACTTTCTGTATGGTTGATAAAAATGCAATTCATTATTATCATTATCTTGTAAATGTTTCAAGGATTTAGAATATATGAACAAATCATGCTAACAATGCCAGATTTATGAGATTCGATTTCAAGAAAACATGGGGTTCGTGGGATACTTACAGTGCGTATATGGGCATGAAAATGCTTACTAATGATTGGGATAGACTCCTTAAATGCCCAGCAAGCGAATGGTATGCTTGGAATGGCTTAAATAAGCCTGGAATTGGAATTTGATTCACCACTTTTATTGAGTTTTTGCAAGTTTTATCGCAGCTTCTCACGCCTCCAATCCTTGTTCTTTTGCTTTGGATTTGTTCAATATATATCATAGAGTGCATTAGGGTTACAAGTTTGCATCAAATCCTTGCGATTATGAAGATTTGACCATTGATTCACCCTTGCATCAAATCTTTCCAAAACAAGAAAAATTCAATCTTTTTTCTGTCCAAACAAGCCTTGAACGATTTGATTCTCTTCCCAGCTGTATAAGAGACCTAAACATGCACAAAATCTCAAGCCTTGATTAGTTTTAATATTTTCATGATTTTATTTTGATTTAAATTAAATTAATTGAAATAAAAATCAAAATAAATGACAAAAATAAAATAAAGGCAAGTGGGAAGGATAATGGGTCGTGCACTATGTTACAAACTCAACACAAACATAAAAAGTTGGGCCCATTTGACAAAAATTGCAATTTTGGCCACTTTTGACTTTTGGCAATTTTGCAAAAAGGGTCAACTTCACCAATGCATAACTCCTTCAATTTTGATCCTAGAGATGTGTTCTTGGACATTTTAAAAATATTAAGATGTCCTTTAAGCAACCCTTTTGGTCTCATCTCAATTGAGTCTTCCATGTTCATGTATGAAGCTTTGACAAAAAAGGTGTTTTTGTTGACTTTTCAAAATTACCTATAATGTCCAAATTTATATCTTCTTGTGAGTGCATTTTTTGAACTTTGGAGCTGGAGAGGAATTGTAGGGAATCACATCCTCTTCAAAATTAGCTTTGGATGGGTCATTCTTGATAAATTATGATAAAGTTATGCTTGGTCATAGTTGAGTTGACTTTTCCTGCAAAACCCTAATTTAGCAACTTTTGAGTTTTAATGAATTGTGAGCAATCCTTGAGGAATCATGATCAATCATTGATCAAATGATGAATAATACTTCAAAATGAGGATGTTGACCAAAAATCTTGAAGTTTGACTGTATGTAAGACACAGTTGAGCAATTGATTGAGCAAACTTTCTCTGTAGGGCTTGAAACTTGACATGGATGATCTTGAGAACATATTAGGACCATGGTGAGCATTTGGGATCCTTTGGACTCAAGTACCTTGATGCAAACTAAATCCCTAATTTGAAGTAGACTGCCTTAGGAGAGAGTTTGTCTGGTCAACTCTTGGACTTCCTTGAGCAATTTGAGGATCTCACTTGAAATGTATTGAGAAATATGGGAGGGAAAATTTTGGGGTATAACAGCTTCCCTTGTTCAATCTTCTTAAACCTGAGGATGTAGATTGGCTTGCTTGCCTTTTGTGATCCCAAGGTGGAATATGATTGAACACTAGAGTGCCCAGAAATTTGCACTCGCATGAAGTGGTGCTTGTCTTGTGATGTCGGGAATGGGCTTATGGATGCCATTTGGAGATTGATGACGGAGGATGGGCTTAAAGATGCCATTCGAAGGAGTGTCAATCACATAAGATATTCCTTTGCGAGAGCTTGTATACCTGTTATTTGAGGAGGACTTCGCTGGGGAATGCTGGTCTTTGTCTTGGTAAAAGTTGAACTTTAGGAGCTTCGGTCGTCCGTTATTCTACTGGAGAATCGTCTCCTGGTCAAAGAGGTGAAAATGAGCTACTATCTGGTCGTGATCCAGGCTTCATAGTGATAAGATCGACTGCTATCTGGTCATGCTCCAGGCTTTATAGTGACTTAACGGGGAGATGATATTAAACTTGCTATCCGGTCTTTTTCTAGGCTTCGCGATTTCTCAGTTCTTATTTGGTCGTACTCCAGGCTTTAGAAGGAATTAAGTTGTTATCCGGTCGCATCTGGGCTTCAACTTGAATTTAGGGCACACTAATATCCGGTCAATTTTGGGCTTCTTAGTAATTGTCCGGGTAAACTGCTATTTGGTCAAAATTCAAGCTTCACAGTGTCCCATACTTTTATCTGGTCGTGTCCCAGGCTTCAGTGTCCGTTGCCGCTATCTGGTCGTAATCCTGGCTTCGCAACTTCTTACTTCTTATCTGGTTGTGTTCCAGGCTTCAGAAGAAATCAAGTGGTTATCCAGTCGCATCCGGGCTTCCATTTGATTTTAAGGCCTACTAATATCCGGTCGATTTTAGGGCTTCATAGTAATTGGCCGGGTAAACTTCTATTTGGTCGAAATTCAAGCTTCGTAGTGTCCCTTACTGTTATTTGGTCGTAGTCCCAGGCTTCAGTGTCTTTTACCGCTATCTAGTCGTAATCCAGGCTTCACTATGTCTTATACCATTATCTGGTCGAATCCAGACTTCATGGTGTCCTGTAGTGCTATCTGGTCGATTTCCAGGCTTCACAATACCTTGTTAAGCTATTTTCTGGTTGATCTCCGGGCTTCACCACTTGTGTTTATGATATACCACTATCTGGTCAATTCCAGGCTTCATGGTGTCTTTGTACTGCTATCTGGTCGTAATCCAGGCTTCATAGTAACTTGCATTGCTATCTGGTCGTTCTCCAGGCTTCACAATAACTTGCTGAGGATTAAACTATTATCCGATTGAATCTGGGATTCATAGCTTAAATTTAAGATAAACCACTATCTGGTCGATTCCAGGCTTCGTGGTTTTTTGGTACTGTTATCTGGTCGTTCTCCGGGCTTCACAGTATGATGGAGAAATCAAGATATTATCTGGTCGGATCCGGGCTTCATAGCTTGAATTGGAATAGAAATCTTAGCATCGGTTTGACTGAACCAGAGAAACATGTGAGAATTTTGATTGCATCTTTCCCTGAAAGGTAAAGAGTTAGTCGTATGTAATGTCATGATGCATGACATGTATCGAATAATGATGTTCTCAAAATAAATGAGATTGTGCTGTATGATGCGTATGCATATGCCAAGATGTATAGATATGCAATGTTCTTGTGATGTTCTTTAGCTGGGGAAAATAAGTCATGGACTACTGCTGGAGAGTGCAAGGAGTTGGATTCTTCGTTCTCGTTGGGGATAACGATCGAAGATGATTTGAGAACAAATTGGCGGGAGAATAACTCTGCTGAAGCATAAACTGGCGAGAGAATGACTCTGTGGGGAAGAGATACTCTGTCATAAGGTCTACTGATTTGGAGAAATAACCTCGGCTGGGGATGAATTTCCGTTGCTGGTGATAATGAACCTTGTCGGGGATTGAGTTTCTGCTTGTGGAAGAAATAAACTTCACTAGGGATAGTCTTCCATTGTTGGTGATAGATAAACTCTGCTTGGGGAGAATTGACACCACTGTCTTCAGACATTTCCTACTTTGCGGGGAGTGTATGCATTTTTAGTCATATTCTCAGGCTGGCTCTATCCCTGTAACTGGTGGGTAGAGCAACTGTAAGGTTTGGACATTTCTTGTTTGCCCCTGTTCCTGGAATTACGAGTAATTGTCTTTTGTTTCGCATGTGAATATTTATGAGCAACAATTATTTTCAAAGGCATATATCAAAAAATGAATCATTGGATGTTCTTGCAAAACAAAACAGGAAAAGAAAAAACAATTTTGAAATTTGATGTAAAATGAATTGTATTGATTTTGAAGTTGGCATGTAATAGGCATTTTGTACAAGAGGCTGACGTCCTAGTAAGAGAACGCCGCCGAATAATAGAATTTACACGATTTTTGAAAAACTAAACAAAACAACTATGTGAATAGTCCCACTGGGTTTCAACTCTGCTATTGCCCTTATGTCCTCGAGCATCTCATCATTTTGCTGCTTGGTTGAAGGTAGATCAGATTGATTAGTGCCTTCCGAGCTTGATAGTTGATACCGAAGTCTAGATGCAAGGTGATCCAATGAGACATAGTGTTACGCTTTAATCCCTAATTTTTTCCTGGACCTCCCTTTCGGGTTTTCAGTCCACCGGGGTACCCTTTTTTGCCCAAGCTGCCTTTTCAGGTTTTTGACTTGCTGGGTGTACATATTTTTTCATTTTCATCCCTTATTTATGCCCGAACCCTTTTGGTTCGCCGGGAAGCCCTTATTTTTGCCTAGGCCAGTCAACCTAGCGGGTCTTTGATCATGCGTAGTATTTTTTCACTATGTCTGTGTTGACGGGGTGGGGGAGGTCGTCACCATCCATGATGGTTAGAATCATAGCTCCGCCTGAGAAAATGTTCTTAACCACAAATGGACCTTCGTAGGTAGGGGTCCATTTGCCCTTGGGATCACCTTGTGGCAGGATAATGTGCTTGATGACCAGGTCCCCAACTTGATACTCTTGTCGTCTGACTTTCTTGTTAAATGCCTTGATCATCTGTTTTTGATACGTCTGACCATGACAAATAGCAGTAAGTCTCTTTTCGTCTATGAAGTTCAGCTGATCAAGTCGGGTCTGAATCCAGTCATCTTCACTCAAACCTGCATCCTTCATAATTCGAAGAGAGGGTATCTGGACCTCAATGGGTAAGACTGCCTCCATGCCATACACTAAAGAGTAGGGTGTTGCCCCTGTTGATGTTCGCGCTGAGGTACGGTACATATGAAGAGCAAATGGTAACATCTCATGCCAGTCTTTGTAGGTCATCATCATCTTCTGCACAATCTTCTTGATATTCTTATTTGCTGCTTCAACAACCCCATTCATCTTCGGCCGGTAAGGAGAAGAGTTGTGATGCTGTATCTTAAACTGTTTGTAGAGCTCGGTGATCATTGTATTGTTGAGATATGTACCATTGTCCGTAACGATCCTCTCTGGTACACCATATCGAAAGATCAAGTTGTGTCGGATAAACCGCGCTACGACGTTCTTGGTTACTGTAGCAAAGGAAGCTGCCTCGACCCACTTCGTGAAATAATCAATAGCTACCAAAATGAAACGATGCCCGTTAGATGCAGTAGGTCTGATCTCGCCGATCATTTCGATGCCCCACATTGCAAAAGGCCAAGGAGCTGCCAAGACGTTCAGAGGAACTGGAGGTCATGCACCTTATCAACATGGACTTGGCACTTATGACAGGTCCGAGAATGTTGATAACAATCGGCTTCCATAGTAGACCAATAATATTCTGCCTGTAGGATTTTATTTGCCTTGGTATGTCCACTAGAATGAGTTCCGAAAGTACCTTCATGTAACTCTGCCATTGCCTCACTTTTGTCTACACATCGCAGTAAGGTTGAATCGTGGTTACGCTTATAAAGAATTCCATTACTGATGAAGAACTTTGCAGAGAACCTTCTCAAGAACTTCTTATCATTAACAGATGCATCCTCGGGGTACTCTTGAGCCTCAAGTTACCTCTTTACCTCGTGGAACCAGGGTTTATCTGCCACCTCTTTAGTATCAATGTCACAGCAATGCGCGGGTTCGTCTAACCTCTCAATGGTAATCTGGGGAGCTTCATTGTCCCACCTGACCTTGAACATAGAAGACATAGTAGCTAGCACGTTCGCTAACTGGTTCTCTTCTCTTGGGAAATGTTCAAAGGTTATCTCCTCAAAGTGTGGAAGCAATGTCAACACATACTCTTTGTAAGGAATAAGATTTGGGTGTTTCGTATCCCACTAGCCTTTGATTTGACTGATCACTAGAGCGGAATCTCCGAACACACTCAAGAACTTAATCCTTAGGTCAATAGCAGCTCGAAGGCCCAGGATGCATGCTTCATACTCCGCCATATTGTTGGTGCAGTGAAAACATAATCCAGCGGTGAACGGAGTATGACAACCCTCAGGGGATATGATCACAGCGCCAATGCCATTACCCAACGCGTTTGAAACTCCGTCAAAATACATAGCCCATCGGGATCCTTCCTCAGGTCCTTCATCCGGTCCAGGTTCTTCATAATCGGTCCCCAACATGATGTTCTCATCTGGGAACTCGAAATTCATGGATTGGTAATCATCCATGGCATGATGCGCCAAATGATCTGCCAATACACTCCCCTTAATCGCCTTCTGAGTTGTGTATTAGATGTCGTACTCAGTTAAGATCATCTGCCATCTTGCTATTCTTCCAGACAAAGCAGGCTTTTCGAAGATATACTTGATTGGATCCATCTTTGATATCAATAGGGTAGTGTGAGTCAGCATATACTGTCTCAGCCGACGAGCAGCCCATGCCAAAGGGCAGCAAGTTTTCTCGAGCAACGAGTATCAGGTCTCGCAGTCGGTAAACTTTTTGCTAAGGTAGTAAATAGCGTGCTCTTTTCGGCCAGACTCGTCATGCTGCCCCAGCACGCACCCCATTGAATTATCCAGTACCGTCAAGTATAAAATCAAAGGTCTTCCTTCAACTGGAAGCATCAAAATTGATGACTCTTGGAGGTATTCCTTGATCCTTTCGAAGGCAGTCTGACATTCATCATTCTATTTTACCACTTGATCTTTCTTCAGCAGTTTGAAGACTGGCTCACAAGTAGCAGTCATATGTGAAATGAATCGGGAAATGTAATTTAGACGTCCCAAAAATCCTCTGACTTCCTTTTCTGTATGGGGAGCTGGCATCTCCTGTATAGCCTTCACCTTTGCAGGATTTAATTGAATACCTTTATCACTAACGACGAAACCCAGCAGCTTACCAGACCTTACCCCGAAGGTGCACTTGTTCGGGTTTAACCTCAGCTTGTACATCTTCAACCTGTCGAATATTTTTTGGAGATGGTCAATGTGTTCTTATTCAGTCTGGGACCTTGCAATCATGTCATCAACATAAACCTCAATCTCATGGTGAATCATGTCGTGGAATAAAGCGACCATGGCGCGCTGATAAGTTGCCCCAACATTCTTCAACCCGAAAGGCATTACATTGTAACAGAAGGTGCCCCACTGTGTAACGAAAGTTGTCTTTTCCATGTCCTCGGGAGCCATCTTAATCTGATTGTAACCAGAAAAACCATCCATAAAGAAGAACATCTTATGCTGCGCAGTGTTGTCGACCAGAACATCAATGTGAGGAAGTGGGAAATCATCTTTGGGGCTCGCCCTGTTCAGATCTCTATAGTCCACACACATTTGTACCTTACCATCCTTTTTAGGCACCGGGACTACGTTGGCAACCCATTGTGGGTAAGAATTAACAACTAGAAATCCGGTGTCGAACTGTTTCATGACCTCAGCTTTGATTTTCTCAGAAATCTCTGGGCGCATACGACGAACCTTCTGCTTTATCAGAGGAAAGTCTTCTTTGGTTGGCAGGCGGTGTACCACAATATCAGTGTCCAAACCAGGCATATCTTTGTAAGACCAGGCGAAAATCTTAACATAGTCGCGTAGCATCTGTATCAACCATTGCTTGACACTAGGCTCCAAATTCGCACCTATCTTGACCACTTTCCTATCTTGCTCTGTACCCAAATTCACTGATTCCACTGGCTCTTCATGAGGCTGTATGGCCCTCTCTTCCCGTAGTAACATTCTAGCAAGTTCCCCAGGCACCTCACAATCATCCTCACCTTCGTCCTCGGCTTGGTTGATCGGATTTTCGAAGTCATAACTAGCAGTAGCAGAGTCGTTATCAATGGGATCCATAGTGGATGTGGATCTGCATTATGATACGTGAGTGTGTGTAAGACAATAGATGTTTTGATAAAGTGCGAGATAGAAAGGAAAAACAAGGAGCGTAAAATTTGTAATGCAAGAAAACGTCCAATGCTATATTGATGATATATGAAAATGACAAATAATAAGCCCTGACAAACAAAGCCAAGGTGCCTCGGGCCGTAAAGTTTTAAACTGTTTATTACAAATCTCAAAACAAAAGTCTATTACTGTGTAATAAAAGTAACAGGCACGAAGTCCTTTGTCGTCCAGTTGTTCAATCCACCGTTGGTAGTCGGGTAGATCCAGCTGTCGATATCTGACTCTTCTTCATCATCCTCAATTGCATTCACTCCCTGATTACTGATATGCAGAGGAGGTCTTCCAATCCGTGCGCGTCGAACATCCCTTTGAGCCTCTGCAGTAAAGCCCAAACCAAACTTGTCAGTTTTGTGTGCGAAATCAGGGAGTTAACCCCAATTTGCACACCCACCTTTTTCAATTACATCCCTAGCATCTTTGAAGAAAGCCATCTTCATCGGTGGTTTGTCAGCAACAACTTCAGTCGACGCCAGAGTCTGGGGGACCTCTTCAAAGTTCTGACACGGGGTTTCAATGAACTCTCCATCCATCTCCACATAGCGAAAGGAATTAAGATGACTCACCATGTACTCCTCCTCACCTTGTACCATGATGATCTTCCTCTTCATTGGATATTTCAACATCTGATGGAGCGTAAAAGTCACTACCCCAGCCTTATGAATCCAAGGGCGACCCAGTAAGCAGGAATATGATGGTCGGATATCCATCACGTAGAAAGTAGATGCAAAATTATGGGAGCCAACTTTAATAGGGACGTACATCTCCCCATGCACCATCCTTTTTGACCCGTCGAAAGCTCTAACCACAATATTGCTCGGCTTCAGAATCAAACCTTCACAGTCTAGACGGTCTAATGCTTTCTTTGGAAAAACATTCAATGAGGACCCAATATCCACCAGTACGTGGGCCAGAGTAGTGCCCCTTCACTCGATCGAGACGTGCAGAGCATCATTATGATTTCTTCCTTTAGCAGTTAGATCTGCATCTGAGAAACCCAACCCATTGTCGGCAGTCAAACTAGCTACGCAATCTTTGAACTGATCAGCCGAAGTTTCTTGCGGCACATGCGCAGTTTTGAGGAAAGCAATTAAAGCCTTTGCATGGGCTTCCGAACACAATAACAAGGACAAAATGGAGATTTTTGACGGGGTCTGCCCCAGCTGCTCGACTATGTTGTATTCGCTCTTCTTGATAATCTTCAGAATTTCCTCTATCCCCTACTTAGAGGTTTCTACAATGATCTTCTTAGGCGCCTCCGTCCGGGAAGGCTCACTTGTGATTTCTTTTCCCCGAGTTCCAGATGGCTCGGAGACAGGGGTAATAACTGGAATAGGCACTGGGATGGTAGCTGATGTACTAGCAGATGGAATGACAACAGGTTTGTGAACAGTCGGAGGGGAAATCTTGGGAGAAAAGAGTCTTCCACTTTTGGTGACCTTGCTAGCCCTGACAATATTGCTGATATCAGCATCAGCTTCTTCAATCTTTAATTCTTGCTTAACTCCATGGTAATACACATCGGCCCCATAGTGCCAAGGAACAGCCTTATCCGAAGTGTATGGGATAGGACCAGGGATAGTAATGATTAACAGAGCGATTCTTGGAACAGATGTAATCCTAACAGGATTTCTCGAGGAAGCCTTGGAAGGATTGGCGGAAATGGTTATGATGGAAACATCTTCAATTGGAACTAACAGAATCAAAGTCTTTTCGAACATGATCTCTTTTTAATCCATCAGGCGTTGAACACCTGATTTCAATAAATGGCAACCAGCAGGCAGGATTTAACATAGGTGACAACCTTCGCCACAACCCGGAAATAAACCGGCCAACAATAGATTCTTCTTAACTGTCATCAAAGGAGTATAAATTTCTTCCACGGAGCTCACAAATAAATCATCGTCCACAGCATTCACTCCATGACCATGTTTAGGCATAGGAGCAGTCATGATGTTGGGCTTCTCCGGGGCGTCAAACTCAATTTCTTTAGCTTCGATCAAATCTTGCACCTTATTCTTCAAGGCCCAACAGTTGTTTGTATCATGACCTGGGCTATCAGAGTGATAGGCGCAACGGGCGTTCGGGTTATATAACGGATATGTGGTGATGGGATTCTTCGGGGCTTCCCTCAGAGTTACCAGGTTGGTCTTCAACAAGTGTGGTAGAATTTGAGAAAAGGTCATATTAAGCCGAGTGTACTGTCTCTGCGGTCTCTCCATTCTTTGTTGACTGTTGCATTATGGGGCAACGGTGGGTCTTGATATCACTACCGCATTTACTGCTTGATGGCGTTCAGGTCTGTTTTGCTCCTCGAGCCGTAGACTGCACTAGCTTCTTTCTTACCGGTGAAAGGCTTCTTTTCTGCACTTGATGAAGTACCTTTCTGTATCTTACCACTTCGGATACCAACTTCTACTCTCTCCCCAGTCAAAATCAATTCAGTAAACCCAGATGACGAACTGTCGATCAAATGATTGAAAAATGGACCAGACAACGTCCCTAGAATCATATCAACCAACTCTCTATGAGACAAAGGGGGTTGGACTCTTCCAGCCAAATATCTCCACTTTTGAGCATAGTCCTTAAAACCTTCACTTGCACCCATAGATATACCCTGAAGCTGAGTACGAGTGGGAGCAAGGTCAGCGTTATACTGATACTGCTTGTAAAAAGTAGCAGCAAGGTCCTCCCAGTTTCAGACATTAGCTCCTTCCAGTTGATAAAACCATTCAAGTTGAGTCCCTGATAGACTATCTTGAAAGAAATGCACCCACAAATTTCTATCAGCAGTGTAAGGTTGTATTTTTCGGACATATAAGCGGAGATGGAGTTTTGGACAGGATACTCCATCATACTTGGCGAAAACCGGAGCTTTGAACTTATGAGGGATCACCACCCCAGATGCCAATCCCAGTTCTTCAAAATCCAAACCAGGGATCTTTTGACACTCCATAGCACTCAAACGGTCTTCAAGTTGTTTGTACCTATCCTCAGCAGGAGGATACTGTTCTTCATCATAATCTGTATCATTATCAGAAACTGCAGGACTAGGGCCCTTTTCTTCTTCTTGGTCCTCCTCTCCTTTGGATGAAAGAGACAGATCAACTTGTTGTTTCAGCCTATCCCCAAATCTTTTACCCATATTCAAAAGAACAACCTTCTTCTTCTTATTCTCCTTCTCTTTCTCTTTCAGGATGAGAGCTTTCAAATCCTCTTGCCCTTTAGCCAAGCTCAAGAACATCTCTTGGAATTGGGCATTTTGCGCCTGAAGATCTTTGATAGCTTGATCAGAAGACATAACTGCTGAAATAAACAGCAAAGAAAATGAGAAACCTGTAAGGGTACCTGTAATGGTGTGCATGATAATGGAATGCGTATGTAATGATTTCAAAGACCTTGGGAGATTTAAATTTGCAAACCAAGAAATAAACAAACTTTATTAGATTAAACTTGTAAAAAATGTCTAAGAATGCCTTTGAGGCATTACAAAGAAGTAAATGAAAAACAAATCTAAACTAGAAAAAGAAAAAATTAGAAATCCCATGGACGCTTCCCCTTGGTGCTGACGTAGTCATTGATCGTTTTTTCATTCTCGAGTTGTGGGTGAGCTTCAAGATCTTCCTTTCTTGCTCATGGTACTTCTCTCGGTAGGCATCTCTCTCCTATTTCAACTGAATCCAGGATCTCTTCAATGCCCCAAGATCAGTGGGCATGTAGGGATAAAGGACTGTATAAGGAACGCCCTCTTCATTGGTAGTCTCCACAATCACTGGCAACACAGCTTCATAAGGCATCCCAAGCATCTGAGCACGAGCTAGGACCCACTAGAGATAAGGTTGCATAGGGAGACAAGTCCTTGGTCCTAGATCTTGAGGGTCAGACCTGTTCACCATGCCCCAAGCTCGTATAAATCTTCGGCGATGCTCGTCAACGTCCTCCTTGTAGTCAAATGCAATATCTGTAAGAAGTAGCTCATGAGGACCGTCTCTCCGAGCACTACCAAATTATCGTAGAGCTAGGCATGGACTGTAGGTTATACCCCCTCTGATCCCGAGCAATGGGACATTAGGGTATCCCCCACATCGATCAATGACAACAATGCTTTCCATAGCCTTAGAACTCCAAAGAATGTCTGTATGGGCAAGGGACACTATCCTATAAGACCATCTTAAACCTTCCTCATTCTTCAACACCGACTTGGGGAGGTGAGAAATAAACCACCCCGCCAGCAGTGGCATGCAACACATGAGAGTCCCTCTTCTCCGCACAGTACGGGTGTAGAGGGCATGCAAGATATCACCCAGAAGAGTAGGTACAGGATTGCAAGATAGGAAGATCTTAACCATATTCACATCAATAAAGGAATCTCAATTCAGAAAGAGAACCAAACCGTAGATAAGGAGAGCCAAGATGTCTTCAAAATCCTGAAAGTCCAAGTTATCCCAGAATAGTTGAGCTTGATCTATCAGAAACTTGGCTAAGAAACCTTCAACCCTGCTTCGTGTTTCCCAGTTGGATACTACATCAGCCCTTTTTAAATGTAGAGCTGAAGCAATGTCTTCTGGTCTAGGAGTCTCTTCCAAACCTGTGAAGGGCATCTGCTCGAGGATGGATATACCCAATAAGTGAGAAAACTCTTCCATAGTAGGAACTAGCTGATAATCCGGGAAAGTGAAGCAATGATGCACTGGATCGAAGAACTGGAAAAGCACACTCATCATCTGCTCATCAAACTTTGATGTAACCAAGCTAAGAAGCTGACCATGTCTCCTAATGAATGAAGAAGTATCATAAACTCTCGAGGATAAATCTTTGAGTTGAGCAGGTATTTGCATAAAGCTAACTCGGATGGTGTTTCTACGTATGGAAGCCATAATCTGCAAAACAGAAAGAAAAAAAAATTCCCTCGGTCTTTGAAGTGGTTAGTATAATGGAGTATGCATGATATGTTATGATGCATGATGTCATGATAAAACACACAACTGGTATAGCAGATAACAGACATGGTAAAGGCAAACAAGTCACACAAGAGCCCTTAAGTTTCAGGCTTGCATGGGGTCTAGGTACTACCCTCTTGAAGTTCAATTGGTTTCAACCTGTCTTAGTAATAGTAACCGGGTTCTATGGGATCTCAATATCACTGACCATCCTCCATCGGTCATGGTTTCAGCTTACGCAATCTTTTCTTGCAGCCGGAACTATCTCGAGAGTATGGTCTCAATGAGTGTAGCATCGAGTATCAACCAGTTCTTATCTTTACATCGAGGCTGGCTATCTCACTACTTCCTAATGGGCAAGTTGGTCAATTATAAGTTCTAAGGTCAGTTGATGCTTAACGACACACATAGCTGCCCCGTATTCTCCTTGTTTCTCCACAAGGGATACCGGTACCAACCAATGTTCCACATCAACGTAGCTACTGCTTCAACTGTATCGGTCTACGCCGTACAGTTCCCTCACAGTTTATTGCTACTTACCTAAAAGGTGTTCCCCAGATCCGGGTTAGGATCTATAGTAACTCCCAATACAAAACCCTTAAAAGTAAAGCAACCAAAACAAACAAGAGAAGCAATTTATGATGAACTAATCCTAAGGTATACCCCACTTATATAATTCCCAAGCAGAGTCTCCAGTTCTGTGATACGGTGGTAGAACCAGACTGTTAATACTGGTTTTCCTTTTCCGTTTTTCATTCGCAAAATGTTGCGGTAAGCAAGAGTCGCCACCGACTTTTATTTTATCCAACTGGAAAGGAAAAAAGCACAGAAAAATTCCTTTTTTCGAGATTTTGAGTACGAGGGGTAGATTATAGAAAAGGAAGGTATTAGAACCCTTGCTATTCGTAGTTTTCTACAGGCTCTTAGGTACTTGCTCATCATTTTAAAATTGCTTCCGTGTTTGTGTATTTTGAAAAGTTTTTGTTTACTTCGTTTTAACCCTTGCTTCTGTCTTCAAAAGTGTTACGAAGTTGTTTTGAAAACTTTGTTTGAAAAGAGTGTAAGTATGGAAAAGTTTGATTTTTGAGCAAGTACCTACTAGCATCTACCTACTCGAAAAAAGAATGTTTTTGTTCTTGTTTCATTTAGACAACGCTAACCCACTATTAATGAGTAGTTAGCACCGCCGTTGGAGTTGTAAGTGTCAATTCGAAAGGGATGTACGATCACTAAAGCAATGTTAGGATGTCTTAGTAATAACCCTAGTGTCTTAAGATCATATTCGAGGCAACATTTCTGAGGAAACCTTTCAGAGGCAACATTTTCGAGGCAACATTTGATCTTTGTTTAGACAAGAAGGCAATCACTAAGACACCATATACTTAATGATCGTTTACCGAAGGCAACCGAAGTGAGAGTATACCCTAGGAGTGCACATGTGCAAGTGATTTGATCTCAGTTATTATCTTTGCACATTTAGGGTTTGCTAACCATTTTAAAATTAACATACATTCTTGTCATGCAATCCTATTATCATACATCTAACAGTTA
Organism: Vicia faba; assembly: GCA_948472305.1. Classification (NCBI taxonomy): domain Eukaryota; kingdom Viridiplantae; phylum Streptophyta; class Magnoliopsida; order Fabales; family Fabaceae; genus Vicia; species Vicia faba. The sequence goes on along the minus strand of OX451741.1, from coordinate 716,209,224 downwards.
ATATTTGAGAAAATTAAAATGCGAGAAATAAAACTATGCAATTACAAGGCTTCGGGGAGGGGGATTAATTACATAGCCAAAAACCCGTAAAACGATAAATAAAAGAAAAATCATAGTTAAACTATTACATCCCATGAGCAGTTACATTAATATCGTAAAAATAATAAATACGCGCGATGAATCGAGAACGAGGAAAAATTAGGGCTTTGGCTCCGTCTAAACCTAATTCAAAGAAAATTCATTTTTTGTTGTTTTTTATTTTTTTTTTGAGAAAAATAAGGTTTTAATTAAATAAATACAAACCTAGTTACTAGTTAATTTAATTTGAGAAAAGTAATTAATTTGACCTATTTTTATATTTTTGTTATTTTAAGAAAAGAAAATAAAATCTAACAAATCCTAATTTTCTAATTGATTTTAATTTATTTACAAAAAGGTTAAAATTACCCTAAAATTAAATTAAACTAATTATTAAATTTGATAAAAATAAAACCTAAACCTAAATTGTTGAAAATTGATTTTATGAGTTTTTTATAAAAAAGAATTAATTTTATGTTAAAAAATGATTAATCAAAATAAATTGAATAAAGAAATAGAAAAGAAAAATAAAATAATGGGCCTGATATCAAAGCAAAAAGGGGGGTGTCAATATGACTTTCAAGCCCAATAAGCCTTGGTCCATGTTTGACTTCCCAGATCCTGTGCATTGGCTTGACTAGCGTGCATCATGGACCTCCTTGTGAGAAACGCTAGATCTGGATAGAGATGGATCTTGTGGCTGACTGATTGGAGGCACATGGTAAGCTTCAGGACGCGTGGGGTACAGGATCTGTAAAGAGAAATTGAGAAAATGGAAAATGTTGGAGGCAGGGGTCGAACCCCTGACCTCATGCCTGCAAAGTCTTAACGCCTTCCCTGGCTACCATTGGGCCACTTGGATTTATTTGTTAGTATATGAAATAATAATAATATAATGAAAACAATGCCAGCTATCAAACAAATGCGCCAGAATTCAAACAGATGAATGGTGTGTTACCACGCAGTCGTCGTCTACCCCTGTCCATCGTTTTAGATTTTAGGACATTTACCTACAGACGCCAAATGTAGGTATAGCCCCTGTAATCTTCCAAAATTCGCTACACGCGTCATAAATCAATTCTAGTGGTACCAGTCAACTCGTGGCAACCTCACGAGCATCATGGTACCACTCTCCATGGCTAATTGTTCCTGAAAGCAGAATCCCTAAAAACGAATCCTAAATCCTAATCATGGCAACTTTCTGTATGGTTGATAAAAATGCAATTAATTATTATCATTAGCTTGCAAATGTTTCAAGGATTCAGAATATATGAACAAATCATGCTAACAATGCCAAATTTATGAGATTCGATTTCAAGAAAACATGGGGTTCGTGGGATACTTACAGTGCGTATCTGGGAACGAAAACGCTTGCTAATGATTGGGATAGACTCCTTAGATGCCCAGTAAGCGAATGGTATGCTTGGAATGGCTTGAAGAAGCCTGGAAATTGGAATTTGATTCACCACTTTTATTTAGTTTTTGCAAGTTTTTCACAGCTTCTCACTCTTCCAATTCTTGTTCTTTTGCTTTGGATTTGTTCAATATATATCATAGAGTGCATTAGGGTTACAAGTTTACATCAAATCCTTGCAATTATGAAGATTTGACCATTGATTCACCCTTGCATCAAATCTTTCCAAAACAAGAAAAATTCAATCTTTTTTTGTCCAAACAAGCCTTGCACGATTTAATTCTCTTCCCAGCTATATAAGAGACCTAAACATGCACAAAATCTCAAGCCTTGATTAGTTTTGATATTTTCATGATTTTATTTTGATTTAAATTAAATTAATTGAAATAAAAATCAAAATAAATGACAAAAATAAAATAAAGGCAAGTGGGAAGGATCATGGGTCGTGGACCATGTTACAAACTCAATACAAACACAAAAAGTTGGGCCCATTTGACAAAAATTGCAATTTTGGCCACTTTTGACTTTTGGCAATTTTGCAAAAAGGGTCAACTTTACCAATGCATAACTCCTTGAATTATGACCCTAGAGATGTGTTCTTGGACATTTTAGAAAGCTTAAGATGTCCTATAAGCAACCCTTTTGTCTTATCTCAATTGAGTATTCCATGTTCATGTATGAAGCTTTTACAAAATATGTGTTTTTGTTGACTTTTCAAAATGACCTATGATGTCCAAATTTATATATTCTTGTGAGTGCATTTTTTGAACTTGGGAGATGAAGAGGAATTGTAGGGAATCACATACTATTCAAAATGAGATTTGGATGGGTCATTCTTGATAAAGTATGAGAAAGTTATGCTTGGTCAAAGTTGAGTTGACTTTTCCTACAAAACCCTAATTTAGCAACTTTTGAGTTTTAATGAATTGTGAGCAATCCTTGAGGAATCATGATCAACCCTTGATCAAATGATGAATAATACTTCAAAATTAGGATGTTGACCAAAAATCTTGAAGTTTGACTGCATGTAGGACATAGTTGACTTTTGCCCTAGCATAGTCGATTTTCAGGCCTTTGAGCAATTGACTGAGCAAACTTTCTCTATAGGGCTTGAAACTTGACATGGATGATCTTGAGAACATATTAGGACCATGGTGAGCATTTTGGATCCTTGGACTCAAGTACCTTGATGCAAAATGAAACCATAATTTGAAGTAGACTGCCTTAGGAGAGAGTTTGTTTGGTCAACCCTTGGACTTCCTTGAGCAATTTGAGGATCTCACTTGAAATGTATTGACAAATATGGGAGGGAAAATTTTGGGGTACAACAGATAGGCACACCATGAATTTGGATTATATCGGGGAGATGTAGTATTTGGAATCTTGGGGGCCTCTCTTAAGGTTGCCAAGTTGGATCTCAGCAGGAGAGGTAGAACTTCAGCCAATGTCATGTTAATACGGGTAAACTGTCATTGTGGTCTTTCCACCCTTTGTTGATTGTTGCATTGTGGAGAAACTGTAGGTCTGGGTATCATCACAACATTTATTGTTTGACATTGTTCAGCCCTGTTCTGACCCCTCGGGCTATAGATGGCACTGGCTTCCTTCTTACCAGCAAAAGGTTTCTTTACTGAACTTGAAGAGGCATCCTTCTGTATTTTTCCGCTTCGAATCCCAGCTTCTACTCTTTCTCCAGTTAGAATCAGCTCGGTGAAACCAGCTAATGAGTTGTCGATCAAATGATTGAAAAATGGACCAGATAGCGTCCCTATAAACATATCAACCCACTGCCTATCAGACAACGGGGGTTGAACTCTCCCATCCAAGTCTCTCCATGTTTGTGCATAGTCCTTAAAACCTTCACCTACACCCATGGACATACTCTGGAGTTTAGTACGAGTGGGAGCAAGGTCAACATTATACTGATACTGCTTGTAGAAAGTAGCAGCCAGATCTTCCCAGTTTCGGACATTGGCTCCCTCCAGCTGGTAGAACCATTCAAGTTGAGTCCCTGACAGACTATCTTGAAAGAAATGAGCAGATTTCTATCAGCAGTGTGGGTCTGGATCTTTCTGACATAAGAGCGGAGATGGAGCTTTAGGCAGGACACCCCATCATACTTGGCAAAAACTAGAGCTTTGAACTTCTGCGGGATGACCACTCCCGACACCAAACCCAATTCTTCAAAATCTAATCCAGGTATCCTCTGAACTTCCATGGCACTCAGACGATCTTCCAACTATATGTATCTATCCTCAGCAGGAGGATATTGCTCATCATTGTAATCGGTATTATTGTCAGAAAATGCAGGACTGGGGTCCTTCTCTTCTTCCTGATTCTCCCCTTCTTTAGATGAAGAGGTCAAATCGACTTGTCGCTTCAACCGCTCTCCAAACCTTCTGCCCATATTCAGAATACCAGCAGCCTTCTTCTTTTTATTCTTCTCTTTCATAATAAGGGCTTTTAGATCCTCCTGCCCTTTTGCCAGACTGATGAACATTTGTTGGAATTGGGCGTTATGTGCCTGCAGGTCCTTAATGCTTTGTTGGAAAGACATTTCTGCTGAAATAAACAGCGAAGAAGATGAGAAACATGTAATGATACCTATAATGATGTGTATGATAATGGGATGTGTATGCAATGATTTCCAAGACTTGGGGAAATTTAATTTTGCAAATCAAAATAAACAAAAACTTTATTAGCTGAATTTGAAGTTCAAATTCCCTTTAGGTGTTACAATTAAAAATAAACGAATCTAAAACCATAAAAGACATCAAAAATCCCATGGATGCTTCCTCTTTGTTCCAAGATAGTCATCCAGTCTTCTTTCTTCTTGCAAATGCTTTGTGAGCTCTAAGACCTTCCTCTCTTGAGCATGGAACTGATCCCTGTAAGTGTTCCGCTCCTTCATCAATTGAATCCAAGACCTCTGTAATTCTCCAAGATCAGTGGGCATATAAGAACTGTGTAAGGAATACCTAATCTTTAATGGGTTCCACAATTACTTGCAAAACAGCCACATAGGGCATCATAAGCTGTTGGGCACGAGCTCGTACCCATTGGAGGTAAGGTTCCATAGGAATGGAAGTCTTTGGCCCCAAATCCCTGACGCTCGATCTGTTTACCATGCCTAAAGTTCGTATGAACCTCCAGCGACACTCTTGAATATCATCCTCATAGTTGAATACAATTCCCTCAATAAGTAACTCATGGGGGCCATCCCTTCGAGCGTGACCAAATTGTCGCAGAGCTAAACAGGGGTTACAGGTTATACCTCCTCTGATACCAAGTAGCGGGACATTAGGGTACTCTCCACAGCGATTAATGATAGAAATTTTTTCCATAGATCGAGAACACCAAAGAATATCCATATGAGCGAGTGACATTATCCTTTGCGATCAATCCAAACCTTCTTCATTCTTCAGTATGGACTTAGGAAGGTGAGAAATAAACCACCTCGACAGCAATGGAATGCAGCACATAAGAATCCCTCTTCTCCTCATGGTACGAGTATGGAGAGTGTGTAAAATATCTCCGAGAAAGGTAGGCACAGGATTGCGAGAGAGAAAGATATTGATAGCATTCATATCTACGAATGAGTCCGGATTAGGGAAGAGAACTAAACCATAGATAAGAAGAGCCAAGACCTCTTAAAAAGCCTGAAAATCCATATCCTCCCAAAACCGCTGGGCCTTTTCTATCATAAACTTATCTAGAAAACCCTTGACTCCACTTCTCGTTTCCCAACTAGATACCACATCGGCCCGTTTCAGATGTAAAGTTGAGGCAATGAATTCTGGCTTAGGAACTTCTTCTAGACCTGTGAAGGGTAACTGCTCAAGAATGTGTATATCCAATAGCTGAGAGAATTCTTCCAAGGTAGGTACCAACTGATAGTCTGGAAAGGTGAAGTAGTGGTGCTTGGGATCTAAGAACTGAAAAAGTACACTCATCATCTTTTCATCAAAGTTTGAAGTAACCAGGTTGAGAAGTTGACCATGTCTCTTAGTGAACGCAGAAGTTTCATAAACCCTTGATGCTATCTCTTTGAGTTGGGAAGGTATCTTCACAAAGCTGACTCAGATGGTATTTCTACGAACGGAAGCCATAATCTGCAAAACAGAACAAAGATAAATTCCCTTGGTATTTGAAATGGTTAGTTCAATAAGCATGGATGCCATGTTATGATGCATGATGTCATGATAAACCAAGGGTATAGCAAACACAGTCAAGTCACACCAAGTCCTTAGGTTTAAGGCTTGCATGAGGTTAAAGGTAGTACCCTCTTGAAGATCTTGAAGTTTAGTTGGTTTAAACATGTCTTAAAAATAAACCGGGTTCTAGAGATTCTAAATATCACTGAACATCCTTTATCGGGCATTGTTTCAGCTCTCAATCTTTTCTTGCGGCCAAAATATCCCGAAAGTATGATCTCAATGAGTGCAGCATCGAGTATCAACCAGTTCTCATCTCTACACCATGGCCGGCTATCTCACTACTTTCTAATGGCCAAATTTGTTCAACTAAGCTTCTAAGGTCCGTTAGTGTTTCACGACACCATGCAGAGGCCCCGTATTCTCCTCGTTTCCCTACGAAGGATACCGGTACCAACCAAAGTGCCACACTAACACAGCCATCGCTTAAACCATATCGGTATACGCCGTATAGTCCCCATGATCTATTGCTATTTACCAAAGGAGTGTCCCTAGATCTAGGTGTAGGATCTATAGTAACCCAAGCAATAACCCTTTAAGAATATAGTAAACAAACAAGAAAGAAGATTTGTTAACATGACCTGGATCCTAAGGTAAACCCCACTTTATTTTAGTCCACAGTAGAGTCGCCAGTTTTGTGATACGGTGGCAGAACCGACAATTTTTACTGGTTTGCGTTTTGCGCTTTTGTTTGCAAAATTTTGCAATAAGTAAGAGTCGCCACCGACTATTATTTCATCCAATCATGGAAAAGGAAAAAGAACAGAAAAAACCTTTTTTCGAGATATTCTGAGTACGGGGGGTAGATTATAGAAAGGGAAGGTGTTAGCACCCTTTCTATCCATGGTTTTCCATGGGCTCTTAGGTACTTGCTCATTTTTAAAATTGCTTATGTGTGCTTGTCTTGAAAATGTTTTACTTCGTGATAATCCTTGTATCAGTCCTCAAGGATGTGAAGAAGCTGTTTTGAAAATTTGTTTTGAAGGTGTTTGTGTGAAAAGTTTTTTATTGAGCAAGTACTTAAGATTCTACCTACTCGAAAAAAGATTGTTCGTTCTATTTCCTTTAGACAGTGCTATCCTACTATTAAGGAGTAGGTAGCACAGACGTTGGAGTTTTAAGGGACATTCGAAAGGGACAAGTACAATCACTAAAGAAATAGTTAGAAAACTTTAGTAGCAGCCCTAGAGTCTTAAGATCTTTCTTAGGCAACACTTCCGAGGAAACATTTGAATGGGACATTTTGATCTTTTTAGACTGAAGGGCGACCACTAAAATCTCCTATGCCTAATGACTGCTTACCGAAGGCAACCGAAGTGAGGTAAACCCTAGGAGTGAATATGTGCATATGATTTGTTTCAGTTATTTAATCTTTGCACCTTAGGTGATCTACCATTTTAATCTTTGTATATGAGACTTCTTAGGACGCCTAAATTACATTGCCAAGTTCATTTCCCATTTAACTGCTACTTGTGAGCCAATCTTTAAGCTCCTGAAGAAAGATCAAGTGGTATAATGGAATGAAGAATTCCATACTTCCTTCGAAAGAATCAAAGTATACCTTCAAGAGCCTTCGATTCTGATGCCTCTGATTGAAGGAAGACCTTTGATAATGTACTTAACAGTGTTAGACAATTCAATGGGGTGTGTGTTGGGGCAACATGACGACTCTGGTCGAAAAGAGCATGCAATATTCTACCTTAGCAAAAAGTTTACTAACTGTGAAACAAGATACTCACTGCTCGAGAAAACTTGTTGCGCTTTTGCATGGGCTGCTCGCCGACTAAAACAGTATATGTTGACCCATACCACTTTGTTGATATCTAAGATTGATCTGATCAAGTACATCTTCGAGAAGCCCGCTCCCTCTGGAAGAATAGGAAGATGGAAAATGATCTTGACCGAATATGATATCCAGTACACAACCCAGAAATCAATCAAGGGAAGTGTACTAGCCGATCATTTGGCTCATCAAGCTGTGGATGACTACCAGTCCATTTATTTTGAGTTCCTGAATGAGAATATTATATCAGTGACTGACTGTGAAGAACCTGGACCGGATGAAGGACCTGAAGAAGGATCCCAATGGATTATGGTTTTTGACGGAGCCATGAACGCACTCAGTAATGGAATTGGTGTTGTGATCATATCTCCTGAGGGCTGTCATACTCCTCTTACTGCCAGATTATGCTTCAATTGTACCAATAATATGGCGGAGTATGAAGCATGCATCATGGGTCTTAAAGACGCTATTGGCCTAAGGATCAAGTTCTTGAGCATTTTCAGAGATTCATCCTTGGTAATAAGTTAAATCAAAGGCAAGTGGGACACAAAGCACCCGAACCTCATCACTTACAAAGAACATGTGCTGACACTTCTACCATAATTTGAAGAGGTCACCTTTGAAAACATCCCACCAGAAGAGAATCAGTTAGCGGACGCGCTAGCTACCATGTCATCTATGTTCAAAATCAGGTGGGATAATGAGGCCCCTCGGATCACTATTGAAAGGTTGGATGAACCAGCATATTGCTACGAGATTGACACTGAAGAGGTAGCAGACAAACCTTGGTTCCATGAAGTGAAAATGTATATAGAGGCTCAAGAGTATCCCGAGGGGGCATCTGTCAATGATAAGAAGTTCCTGAGGAGGTTCTCCGCAAAGTTCTTCCCCAGTAATGGAATCCTCTATAAGCGCAATCATGACTCTAGTTTACTCCGGTGCGTAGATAAAAATGAAGCAGATAGAATTATGACAGATTTACATGAAGGTACCTTCGGCATCCACTCTAGTGGACACACCATGGCTAAAAAGATCTTGTGGGCAGGATACTACTGGTCCACTATGGAAGCAGACTGTTATCAGCATTCTCGAACTTGCCACAAATGTCAGATCTATGCTGATAAGGTGCTTGTACCTCCGGTTCCTTTGAATGTATTGACGGCTCCATGGCCCTTGGAAATGTGGGGCATTGACATGATCGGAGATATTAGGCCTACCGCTTCCAATGGGCATCGCTTCATCCTAGTGGCCATTGATTACTTCACAAAGTGGGTTGAGGCTGCCTCTTTTACCTTTGTTACCAAGAATGTTGTGGGGTTAAGTTATCAAGCATAAACTGGTGTGTCGATATGGTATGTGTGATACGGGGGTAGAACCGACTGTTTTTTTTGTTTGCGTTTTGTGTTTTTGTTTGCAAAATGTCACGGTAAGCAAGTGTCGCCACCGATGTTTATTTCACCCAATCATGGAAAAGGAAAAAGAACAGAAAAAACCTTTTTTCGAGATATTCTGAGTACGGGGGGTAGGTTATAGAAAGGGAAGGTGTTAGCACCCTTTCTATCCATGGTTTTCCATGGGCTCTTAGGTACTTGCTCATTTTTCAAATTGCTTATGTGTTCTAGTCTTTATAATGATTTACTTCATGATAATCCTTGTATCAGTCCTCAAGGATGTGACGAAGCTATTTTGAAAATTTGTTTTGAAAGGTGTTTGTGTGAAAAGTTTTTTATTGAGCAAGTACTTAAGATTCTACCTACTCGAAAAAAGATTGTTCATTCTATTTCCTTTAGACAGCGTTATCCTACTATTAAGGAGTAGGTAGCACCATCGTTGGAGTTGTAAGGGACATTCGAAAGGGACAAGTACAATCACTAAATAAATAGTTAGAAAACTTTAGTAGCAACCCTAGAGTCTTAAGATCTTTCCGAGGCAACATTTGAATGGAACATTTTGATCTTTTTAGACTGAAGGGCGACCACTAAAATCTCCTATGCCTAATGACTGCTTACCGATGGCAACCGAAATGAGGTAAACCCTAGGAGTGAATATGTGCATACGATTTGTTTCAATTATTTAATCTTTGCACCTTAGGTGATCTACCTTTTTAATCTTTGCATATGAGACTTCTTAAGACGCCTAAATTACATTGCGAAGTTCATTTCCCATTTAACCGCTACTTGTGAACCAATCTTTAAGCTCCTGAAGAAAGATAAAGTGGTATAATGGAATGACGAATGCCAGACTGTCTTCGAAAGAATCAAAGTATACCTTCAAAAGCCTTCAATTCAGATGCCTCTGATTGAAGGAAGACCTTTGATAATGTACTTAACAGTGTTAGACAATTCAATGGGGTGTGTGCTGGGGTTGCATGACGAGTCTGGTCGAAAAGAGCATGCAATATACTACCTTAGCAAAATGTTTACTAACTGTGAAACAAGATACTCACTGGTCGAGAAAACTTGTTGCGCTTTGGCATGGGCTGCTCACCGACTAAAACAATATATGTTGACCCACACCACTTTTTTGATATCTAAGATGGATCTGATCACGTACATCTTCAAGAAGCCCGATCTATCCGGAAGAATAGCAAGATGGAAAATGATCTTGACCGAATATGATATCCAGTAGACAACTCAGAAAGCAATCAAGGGAAGTGTATTAGCCGATCATTTGTTTCATCAAGCTGTGGATGACAACCAGTCTATTTATTTTGAGTTCCCGAATGAGAATATTATTTCAGTGGCTGACTGTGAAGAACCTAGACCGGATGAAGGACCTGAAGAAGGATCCCGATGGACTATGGTTTTTGACGGAGCCTCGAACACACTCGGTAATGGATTTGGTGTTGTAATCATATCGCATGAGGGCTGTCATACTCCTCTTACTGCCAGATTATGCTTCAATTGTACCAATAATATGGTGGAGTATGAAGCATGCATCATGGGTCTCAAAGCCGCTATTGGCCTAAGGATCAAGTTCTTGAGCATTTTCAAAGATTCAACCTTGGTAATAATTCAAATCAAAGGCAAGTTGGACACGAAGCACCCGAACCTCATCCTTTACAAAGAACATGTGCTGACACTACTCCCATACTTTGAAGAGGTCACCTTTGAAAACTTCCCACGAGAAGAGAATCAGTTAGCGGACGCGCTAGCTACCATGTCATCTATGTTCAAAGTCAGGTGGGATAATGAGGCCCCTCAGATCACTATTGAAAGGTTGGATGAACCACCATATTCCTACGAGATTGACACTGAAGAGGAAGCAAACAAACCTTGGTTCCATGAAGTGAAAAGGTATCTCGAGGCTCAAGAGTATCCCGAGGGGCATCTGTCAATGATAAGAAGTTCCTGAGGAGGTTCGCCGCAAAGTTCTTCCCCAGTATTGGAATCCTCTATAAGCGCAATCATGACTCTACTTTACTCCGGTGCGTAGATAAAAATGAAGCAGAGAGGATTATGACAGATTTACAGGAAGGTACCTTCGGCATCCACTCTAGTGGACACACCATGGATAAAAAGATCTTGCGGGCAGGATACTACTGGTCCACTATGGAAGCAGATTGTTATCAGCATTCTCGAACTTGCCACAAATTCCAGATTTATGCTGATAAGGTGCTTGTACCTCCGGTTCCTTTGAACGTCTTGACGGCTCCATGGCCCTTGGCAATGTGGGGCATTGACATGATCAGAGAGATTAGGCCTACCGCTTCCAATGGGAATCGCTTCATCCTAGTGACCATTGATTACTTCACAAAGTGGGTTGAGGTTGCCTCTTTTGCTTCTGTTACCAAGAATGTTGTGGCGCGATTTATCAAGCATAACCTAGTTTGTTGATATGGTATGTGTGATGCAGTGCAAGATCCGACGGTTTTTACTGGTTTGTGTTGTGTTTTTGTTTGCAAAATTTCGCGGTAAGTAAGAATCTCCATCGACTTTTATTTCATCCAATCATGGAAAAGGAAAAAGAAGAGAAAAAACCTTTTTTCGAGATATTGTAAGTAAGGGGGGGGTAGATTATAGAAAGGGAAGGTGTTACCACCCTTTCTATCCATGGTTTTCCATGGGCTCTTAGGTACTTTCTCATTTTTCAAATTGCTTGTGTGTGCTTGTCTTGAAAATGTTTTACTTCGTGATAATCCTTGTATCAGTCCACAAGGATGTGACGAAGTTGTTTTGAAATTTTTTTTGAAAGGTGTTTGTGTGAAAAGTTTTTTATTGAGCAAGTACTTAAGATTCTACGTACTCGAAAAAATATTGTTTGCTCTATTTCCTTTAGACAGCGTTATCCTACTATTAAGGAGTAGGTAGCACCGTCGTTGGAGTTGTAAGGGACATTCGTAAGGGACAAGTACAATCACTAAATAAATAGTTAGAAAACTTTAGTAGCAACCCTAGAGTCTTAAGATCTTTCCGAGGCAACATTTGAATGGAACATTTTGTTTTTTTAGACTGAAGGGCGACCACTAAAATCTCCTATGCCTAATGACTGCTTACCGATGGCAACCAAAGTGAGATAAACCCTAGGAGTGAATATGTGCATACGATTTGTTTTAGTTATTTAATCTTTGCACCTTAGGTGATCTACTGTTTTAATCTTTGCATATGAGACTTCTTAGGACGCCTAAATTACATTGTGAAGTTCATTTCCCATTTAACTTCTACTTGTGAACCAATCTTTAAGCTCCTGAAAAAAGATAAAGTGGTATAATGGAATGACGAATGCCAGACTGCCTTCGAAAGAATCAAAGTATACCTTCAAGAGCCTTCAATTCAGATGCCTCTGATTGATGGAAGACCTTTGATAATGTACTTAACAGTGTTAGACAATTCAATGGGGTGTGTGTTGGGGCAGCATGACGAGTCTGGTCGAAAAGAGCATGCAATATACTACCTTAGCAAAAAGTTTACTAACTGTGAAACAAGAAACTCACTGCTCGAGAAAACTTGTTGCGCTTTGGCATGGGCTGCTCGCCGACTAAAACAGTATATGTTGACCCACACCACTTTGTTGATATCTAAGATGGATCCGATCACGTACATCTTCGAGAAGCCCGCTATCTCCGGAAGAATAGAAAGATGGAAAATGATCTTGACCGAATATGATATCCAGTAGACAACCCAAAAAGCAATCAAGGGAAGTGTATTAGCCGATCATTTGTTTCATCAAGCTGTGGATGACTACCTGTCCATTTATTTTGAGTTCCCGAATGAGAATATTATATCAGTGACTGACTGTGAAGAACCTGGACCGGATGAAGGACCTGAGGAAGGATCCCGATGGACTATGGTTTTTGACGGAGCCTCGAACGCACTCGGTAATGGAATTATTGTTGTAATCATATCGCATGAGGGCTGTCATACTCCTCTTACTGCCAAATTATGCTTCAATTGTACCAATAAAATGGCGGAGTATGAAGCATGCATCATGGGTCTCAAAGCCGCTATTGGCCTAAGGATCAAGTTCTTGAGCATTTTTTGAGATTCAGCCTTGGTAATAAGTCAAATCAAAGGCAAGTGGGACACGAAGCACCCGAACCTCATCCCTTACAAAGAACATATGCTGACACTACTCCCATACTTTGAAGAGGTCACCTTTGAAAACTTCCCACGAGAAGAGAATCAGTTAGCGGACGCGCTAGCTACCATGTCATCTATGTTCAAAGTCAGGTGGGATAACGAGGCCCCTCAGATCACTATTAAAAGGTTGGATGAACCAGCATATTGCTACGAGATTGACACTGAAGAGGTAGCAAACAAACCTTGGTTCCATGAATTTAAAAGGTATCTCGAGGCTCAAGAGTATCCCGAGGGGGCATCTGTCAATGATAAGAAGTTCCTGAGGAGGTTCCCCGCAAAGTTCTCCCCCAGTAATGGAAACCTCTATAAGCGCAATCATGACTCTACTTTACTCCTGTGCGTAGATAAAAATGAAGCAGAGAGGATTATGATAGATTTACAAGAAGGTACCTTCGAAATCCACTCTAGTGGACACACCATGGCTAAGAAGATCTTGCAGGCAGGATACTACTGGTCCACTATGGAAGCAGACTGTTATCAGCATTCTCAAACTTGCAACAAATGCCAGATCTATGCTGATAAGGTGCTTGTACCTCCGGTTCCTTTGAACGTCTTGACGGCTCCATGGCCCTTGGCAATGTGGGGCATTGACATGATCAGAGAGATTAGGCCTACCGCTTCCAATGGGCATCGCTTCATCCTAGTGGCCATTGATTACTTTACAAAGTGGGTTCAGGCTGCCTCTTTTGTTTCTGTTACCAAGAATGTTGTGGCTCGATTTATCAAGCATAACCTGGTTCGTCGATATGGTATGTGTGATACGGTGGAAGAACCGACTGTTTTTTCTGGTTTGCGTTTTGTGTTTTTGTTCGCAAAATTTTGCGGTAAGCAAGAGTCGCCATCGACTTTTATTTCATTCAATCATGGAAAAGGAAAAATAACAGAAAAAACTTTTTTCCGAGATATTCTAAGTATGGGGGGGGGGGGGGGGGGTAGATTATAGAAAGGGAAGGTGTTAGCACCCTTTCTATCCATGGTTTTCCATGGGCTCTTAGGTACTTGCTCATTTTTCAAATTGCTTGTGTGTGCTTGTCTTGAAAATGTTTTACTTCGTGATAATCCTTGTATCAGTCCTCAAGGATGTGACGAAGTTGTTTTGAAATTTGTTTTGAAAGGTGTTTGTGTGAAAAGTTATTTATTGAGCAAGTACTTAAGATTCTACCTTCTCGAAAAAAGATTGTTCGTTCTATTTCCTTTAGACATCGTTATCCTACTATTAAGGAGTAGGTAGCACCGTCATTGGAGTTGTAAGGGACATTCGAAAGGGACAAGTACAATCACTAAAGCAATAGTTAGAAAACTTTTGTAGCAACCCTAGAGTCTTAAGATCTTTCCGAGGAAACATTTGAATGGAACATTTTGATCTTTTTAGACTGAAGGGCGACCACTAAAATCTCATATGCCTAATGACTGCTTACTGAAGGCAACCGAAGTGAGGTAAACCCTAGGAGTGAATATGTGCATATGATTTGTTTACGTTATTTAATCTTTGCACCTTAGGTGATCTACCGTTTTAATCTTTGCATATGAAACTTCTTAGGACACCTAAATTACATTGCCAGGTTCAATTCCCATTTAACTGCTACTTGTGAGCCAATCTTTAAGCTCCTGAAGAAAGATCAAGTGGTATAATGGAATGACGAATGCCATACTGCCTTCTAAAGAATCAAAGTATACCTTCAAGAGCCTCTAATTATGATGCCTCTGATTGAAGGAAAACCTTTGATAATGTACTTAACGGTGTTAGACAATTCAATGGGGTGTGTGCTTGGGAAGCATGACGAGTCTGGTCGAAAAGAGCATGCAACATACTACCTTAGCAAAAAGTTTACTAATTATGAAAAAAGATACTCACTTCTAGAGAAAACTTGTTGCGCTTTGGCATGGGCTGCTCGCCGACTAAGACAATATATGTTGACCCACACCACTTTGTTGATATCTAAGATGGATCTGATCAAGTACATCTTCGAGAAGCCCGCTCTCTCCGGAAGAATAGCAAGATGGCAAATGATCTTGACCGAATATGATATCCAGTAGACAACCCAGAAAGCAATCAAGGGAAGTGTACTAGACGATCATTTGGCTCATCAAGCTATGGATGACTACCAGTCCATGAATTTTGAGTTCCTGAATGAGAATATTATATTAGTGACTGACTGTGAAGAACCTGGACCGGATGCAGGACCTGAAGAAGGATCCCGATGAACTATGGCTTTTGATGGAGCCTCGAACGCACTCGATAATGGAGTTGGTGTTGTAATCATATTACCTAAGGGCTGTCATACTCCTCTTACTGCCAGATTATGCTTGAATTGTACCAATAATATGGCGGAGTATGAAGCATGCATCATGGGTCTCAAAGCCGCTATTGGCCTAAGGATCAAGTTCTTGAGCATTTTCGGAGATTCAGCCTTGGTAATAAGTCAAATCAAAGGCAAGTGGGACACGAAGCACCCGAACCTCATCCCTTACAAAGAACATGTGCTGATACTGCTCCCATACTTTGAAGAGGTCACCTTTGAAAACTTCCCACGAGAAGAGAATCATTTAGCGGACACGCTAGCTACCATGTCATATATGTTCAAAGTCAGAGGGATAACGAGGCCTCTCGGATCACTATTTAAAGGTTGGGTGAACCAGCTGTGATCGGTGGGAATGAGAACTGACTGTTTTGGAATGCTGGTTCGCGTTTGCGTTTGTTTTCGCAAAATGTCGCGGTAAGCAAGAGTCGCCACCGTCTTTTATTTTATCCAACAAGGAAAGGACAAAAGCACAGAAAAATTCCTTTTTGAGATGTTTCTCGGGTTCGGGAGGTAGATTATAGAAAGGGAAGGTGTTAGCACCCTTTCTATCTGTGGTTATCCACGGGCTCTTAGGTACTTGCTCACTATGTTTTCAAAAGTTTGCTTTTCTTTGTGTTTGTGGGTTTTTAAAAGAGTTTTGTTTTTGAAGAGAGTGTAAGTGCGAAAAGTTTTGTTTTGTTTTAAAAGGAGCAAGTACTTAAGAACCTCTACCTACTCAAAAAGGAATTAAACTGTGTAAATGTCCTTTAGACAATGCTATCCCACTATTGAGGAGTAGGTAGCACCGTCGTTGGAGTTTTCAGGTCAATTCGATTTAAGGGGCGTGTGGTCACTAAAGCAATGTTAGGACGCCTTAGCGGTAACTCTAATGTCTTAGATCATTTTTCCGAGGCAACCGTTTCGAGGCAACTTATGATCTTTGGACAAGAGAGCGACCTCTAAAACATCCTATACTCAATGACCACGTTCGAGGCAACCAAGTGAGGTGTACCCTAAGAGTGGCATGTGCGAGTGTATTGTTTTTTTCCAGTTTATATTATCTTTGTACATGTTATGGTGAGCTACGACTGATTTTAAATCAAGATAGATCTTGTCATGCAATCCTAGTTAGCATACATCTAAACAGTTAATATATGTACAGGAATTTAAAGTGCGGGAATTGTAAATCCTACGTTATTACAAGGCTTCAGGGAGGGGGATTATTTACATGTCCAAAATTGGGGGAATAAAGTAGTAAAGTGTAAAAGTCTTAGTTAAGCTATTACAAACCAGTAGGCAATTACAATAAAATAAACGCGCACGAATCTGAACATAACCTCTAAAAATCCTAAGAATAAAATCTTTTTGTGTTTTATTTTATTTTGGGAAAATGATCTAAATCTATTTAATTTTAGTTTTGAGAAAATGTAAGATAATTAAAAGATTAATTAACAAAGTTAATTTAATAGAAAAAACTAGCCTAATGTTTTTGTGGTTTTCTTTTTTAATTGATTTTATGTTGATTAAATAAATAAATAAAATAGTCTAAACAAAGATGAAATCGAAGGAACAGGCAGTAAATAAAAAAAAGTATAATTCTGGAGGCCTGGGTCGAAAGAGGTGTGGGCTGTCTTTCGACCCAGTGAAGAGGCTTGATTGAAGGTGCCTGAGGGGCTGCACTCTGGGGGTGTTTGATCTGGATATGTCATCCTTCGATCTGGAAATCCTGGATCCAGTTCGAAGTTAAGCTACTAAGCTTCGAAACTCTGAACAGGATTCTGAGAAAATATTTCCTGCAAAACGAGACAAATGTTAAAGGTCCAGGGGGGATTTTACCCCCCTGATTCGAATCTCCTCCCAATTCGGATCCTCCCTCAACTTGAATCTGCTGAATCTGGGTCTGGGTTTGTTTTATCCTAAGATTCGAAGGAGAAACTCAGATCGTGCCCAAGCAATGGCACGATCTCATCTTTGCGTTGTAGCTTACGTGCAACATAATCAGTAATAACAAGAATACATATGCAATGTGTATTTAAATGTCATGAAGGTGCAATTTTGGTTTTACAAACCCTTACCAATTGAAGATGTATGATCTGTGGCTCTGGGTGTGGAGATGTTTGCAGAATGGCTGCTTTGGCTTGGATTACTTCTGAAAATGTTGACAACCTTTGGTGGGTTTGTGGGCAGGGTATCTCCCAAATCCCCCCTGTTTCTTTTTCTCCTTTTTCGTTTCTGTTCCTTTTTTCATTTTTTGTTCCTTTCCTGTTTTGTTTCTGCAGAGTTTTGTGTGTCTTTTTATTTCTGTAGAGTTTTCTTTTCTTCTCCTTTTTTCGTTTCTGTTCGTTTCCCCTGGCACTGTATGCTGGCCCTTGTATTTATAGGAGTATGATGGTCTAGTAACGGCAAGAGACAACCAATTAAACACACCTTTAAAGCCATGAGACAAGAATCAAACATATTAAAAGATTTCCTTTTTTGAAATATTCATGTCTCTTTGGAATCTTGAATGAACCTGGACATCTTTGATTTTCGAATGCCTTCAGGCCCTGCTCTTCGATTGGTCTTGATTTGAAAAGAATCACTTTGGACATGTTTTTTGAGTGCCCTCTTGATGGCCTCTTTCGAATGGCCTGGAAGGAGTTCTTCAAATGGCCCTTGTCCAAATATCAATTGAAGGGTGTTTATTGAAATATCAATCGAAGAGTCCTTTGCTACGTCAATCGAAAGATCTTGTTCAGATACCAATCGAAGGGTACTAATTAAAATTCCAATCGAAAGGCTTTGTTAACAGGCCAATCGAAAGGTGTTGTTCATGCTAATTGAAGGACATGGTTAACATGCCTGTCGAAGCTGCCTTGACACAATGCTAAATCGAAGGATCCCTTGGCATGCCATTTGAAAGGCTTGGCCCAAGGTACCAAACAAAAAGGTCTTTTAGAATTCCAATCGATGGTCTTGACACAATGCCAATCAAAGTGCTTGTCCATAATGCCAATCGAAGTTCTTGTCCATAATGCCAATCGAAGCATTTTTGGAATGTCAATCAAAGTGCTTGTCCATAATGCCAATCGAAGGGAATTATCCATGCCAATCGAAAGGCTCCTTCAGAATACCAATCGAAGGGTCTTTCAGAATGCCAATCGAAAGGTACTTAAAGCACCACTCAAAAATTTTATTTTTCCTTAGGCAAGGGTTTGTGATCAACCATGCAGGGGGAAGACTTTGGAAAACATGAGAGGGCAAATTTTGGGGTATAATAGTTGCCCATGTTCAATTTTCTTAAACCTGAGGATATAGATTGGCTTTCGAGCCTTTCGTGATCAGAAGGTGGAAGATAAATGAACACTAGAGTGCCCAGAAATTTGCACTCGCATGGTGTAGTACCAGTATTGTGACATCGGGAATGGGCTTACAGATGCCATTTGTGGATTGTTGGTAGGAGTATGGGCTTATAGATGCCATCTGCAGGAGTGTCGATCGCATAAGAGATTCCTTAGCAAGAACTTGCATACCTGTTGTTGTAGAAGATTCCACTGGGGAAGTCTAACTTTGTTGAGATTTAGGAACCTGCATGTACTTCAACTGAGAGAATGCTTCAGCTGAGTTTTAAGAACTTGTTCATAATTCAATTGGGGGGAAACATCTTCATCAAGATCTAGGAACTGTCTCGTGCCCACCGGGAGAATACTGCTGAGGTTATAGAACTTGCCCACACTATGACGGAGGAGAACATCAAGATCTAGGAACTGACTCGTGCTCAATGGAGTATACCGTTGAGGTTATAGTACTCGTCCACACTATGACGTAGGGAAACATCTTCATCAAGATATAGGAACTGTCTCGTGCCCACCGGGAGTATACCGCTGAGGTTATAGAACTTGTCCACACTATGACGGAGGAGAACATCAAGATCTAGGAACTGACTCGTGCTCAATGGAGTATACCGTTGAGGTTATAGTACTCGTCCACACTGTGACGTAGGGAAACATCTTCATCAAGATCTAGGAACTGTCTCGTGCCCACCGGGAGTATATCTTTGAGGTTATAGAACTTGTCCACACTATGACATATGGAAACATCTTCATCAAGATCTAGGAATTGTCTCGTGCCCACCGGGAGTATACCGCTGAGGTTATAGAACTTGTCCACACTATGACCGAGGAGAACATCAAGATCTAGGAACTGACTCGTGCTCAATGAAGTATACCATTGAGGTTATAGTACTCGTCCATACTATGACATAGGGAAACATCTTTATCAAGATCTAGGAACTGTCTTGTGCCCATCGGGAGTATACTGTTGAGGTTATAGAACTTGTCCACACTATGACGTAGGGAAACATCTTCATCAAGATCTAGGAAGTGTTTCGTGCCCACCGGGAGTATACCGCTGAGGTTATAGAACTTGTCCACACTATGACGGAGGAGAACATCAAGATCTAGGAACTGACTCGTGCTCAATGGATTATACTGTTGAGGTTATAGTACTCGTCCATACTATGATGTAGGGAAACATCTTCATCAAGATCTAGGAACTGTCTCGTGCCCACCGGGAGTATACCACTGAGGTTATAGAACTTGTCCACACTATGACGGAGGAGAACATCAAGATTTAGGAACTGTCTCGTGCCCACCGGGAGTATACCGTTGAGGTTATAGAACTTGTCCACACTATGACGTAGGGAAACATCTTCATCAAGATCTAGGAACTGTCTCGTGCCCACCGGGAGTATACCGCTGAGGTTATAGAACTTGTCCACACTATGACGGAGGAGAACATCAAGATCTAGGAACTGACTCGTGCTCAATGGAGTATACCATTGAGGTTATAGAACTTGTCCACACTATGACGGAGGAGAACATCAAGATCTAGGAACTGACTCGTGCTCAATGGAGTATATTGTTGAGGTTATAGAACTCGTCCACACTATGACGGAGGAGAACATCAAGATCTAGGAACTGACTCGTGCTCAATGGAGTATAACGTTGAGATTATAGTACTCGTCCACACTATGACGTAGGGAAACATCTTCATCAAGATCTAGGAACTGTCTCATGCCCACCGGGAGTATACCGCTGAGGTTATAGAACTTGTCCACACTATGACGGAGGAGAACATCAAGATCTAGGAACTGACTCGTGCTCAATGGAGTATACCGTTGAGGTTATAGTACTCGTCCACACTATGACGTAGGGGAACCGTCGAGATTGAGAACCTTATCTAAAATTCAACCGAGGATAATTCAATTGAGATTTAAGAATCAGTTGGGTCTTCGACGTATTTGAGAACTTTAACTATATCTTTCCTGAAAGGAAAAGGTCAGTCATATGCAATGCATGATATGGATCAGGCAATGATGTTCTCAAAATAAAAGAGATTGTATTCGTATGATGCGTATATGCATGTATCATGATGTATGGGAATGTGATGTTTTAGCTGGGGAAAATAAATCTCGGAGCTGCTGGAGAATAGAGTTGAGTTCTTCGTTTCCGTTGGGGATGATGAACGAAGATGATTGTAAGAATAAACCTGCAGGAGAAAAGAACTCTGTTGGGGAATAAACTTGATGAAGAGATTACTCTGAGGGGGAGAGATGTTCTGCTGAGGATTTTGACGATAGACTCCGCTGGGGATTCCATTGATAAGCTCTGTTGGGGATTTTGATGATAAACTCCGTTGGGGATAGATTACCATTGCTGGTGATATTGAACCTGTTGAGGATAGAAGTCCTGCTGGGGGGAAAGAAAGAACTTTTCTGGGGATGATCTTTCAGTTGCACTTTGTTGAGGATAACCCAGTTAGGTTCTTGTGAGGATAACCTTCTGAATTTGGCTGGGGAGACTTATTTGTGCTTCGCAGGGGATAAGCTTCCTGAATCTATTGGGGAAGATGATTCAACTCCATTGGGGAAACTTTTTTATACTGCGCTGGGGAAATGGCTCAACTGGGGGTATCTTGCATTTTGCCGGGGAACATTCTTATATTCTGTTGAGGAATATTAAGACTGCCAGGGATACTCTTACGCTTGCTGGGGAATATCCTTATACTCCGCTGGGGAATATTAAGACCTTCTGGGGATACCCAACCTTTTTAGGGCTGATGGTAGACCAACTCTGCTTGGAGAGAGTATTGTTGATTCGTTCATAGTTGCAAGTCTCGGCTGAGAAATCTATCCCTTTTACTCTACGGGGAGTGACGGTATCTTGGTCATATTCTTCATCTGAATCTACCTTTGTACCTGGTGAGCAGAGCAGCTGTACAGTTTGGACAATTTTTATTGCCCCTGTTTCTGCGGGAGAAGGTGCCTGCGGAGGCCCTGTGGATCGAGTATTATCCCCACCTATGAGGTGCTTGGTATCTTTCGGTCAAAATGACAAGTCTTCTTCTGGTAGGCCAGTGACGAGATGACGGGACATAGTCATACGCTTTGATCCCTAATTTTTTCCTGGACCGCCCTTTTGGGTTTTCAGTCCATCGGGATACCCTTTTTTTCCCAAGCCGCCTTTTCAGGTTTTCGACTTGCCGGGTGTGCAGATTTTTTCATTTTCATCCCTTATTTTTGCCCGAACCCTTTTGGTTCGCCGGGAAGCCCTTATTTTTGCCTAGGCCAATCAACCTAGCGGGTCTTTGATTATGTGTAGTACTTTTTGACTATGTCCACGTTCTCAGGATGTAGGGAGGTGTCACTGTCGATAGTGTTGTATTGCCATACTACCAGAAGATCTTCGTTTGATCATGCAAGATTCGTTGCTGGAATTCATGTCCAATGCCCCAATTGATTCTGATGGAGATTTGCCCCTGGCTATTTGGCATTTTGAGAGATTCCTTGAATCTTGACTTGACTGCCCCAGATGATGGACAATGATCATGACGTGCCCCTTGATTGGAAGTGTTTTTCCACTTGAGGTGATCCTTTTTTATTGAAAAGGTTTTTGTTCACTAGATATTCGTCGTGCGAATTTCTCTGCTATTTGAACAAATAGTCATATGCAAACAATGTTATTTTAAGAATGCAAAGCTTATGTCTGTCTTGAAGTTTTTGAAAATGCATTTTTTCAGTAAGATAGGAAAATTTTGTAAAATGTGACGTCAACTCAGGATTTACAGCAAGCCCTACAGGAGTCAGGATACCTTTGTAACAGTATGCTTTCGGACTAACCCATGCTTCAGCTAGGACTTTTGAAGGGTTGTAACGTGGCTTGGTTCACGATTTAAGAAACAAAGGATAAAGGCTCAAAGTATATTTGTACCCACCCGCTCTTCATGATGTTCTTCAATCCTAAACTCAGCTAATCGTGCATTAGATCTTGTTTGAGTCTTTGCTCTGATATACCAGTGATGGTTCGGATATTGACAATTTATTTTGAACAGGCAGTCATTTTGTTGAGAGTTTGCAGGATCTCTTCCCTTTTGGTTTTTATTATCCCTGTCTTTTGCTTGAACTGTTTCTTTTGTAATTACAGTAAGCGGGATGTCCCAGTTTTTGTGTAAGTCTCCTTCATAGGTTTTGACTTATTGGGCTTTTATTTCGAAAGGTAATGACTGCCTGTCCTTACGATTATACGGAACCATCACCGTCTTTTGTTTCAGAAGGACTTCTTTGATGCCATTCATTATGCACCTGGATCAACTGAGAGAACTACCCTGCCCCAGGTTATAATTAAGGGTTTTAATTCATGAAAAGAAAAACTCCAACTTCTTTGGCTCAAAGGGGTTGACTAGGGATTATCTTCCTTATAACTCCAGTGTTTAGGATTTGAAAGAGACAACTGTACATCGTCAGCAAGGTCTGTCCAAAAGCATATTGTATGAGATTATGGCATTGTTTCGTCATCCTCCCTCTAAAGTCTTGTAACTTTTATCAAGAGTTGAATTTCATAAAGCGAGTAAAAAGCATAGTTTAAATGTAATTAAAATGATTGGATCAAATCAAGACAAATATATGCAATGCATTAATGAAACAAAGTTTGGCATTAATAGATAATTGTTTGAATAACAAAGAGATTACAACTTGAAAATTCAAATGAACAAAAGCTTTCAATGATTCGTCATAGGAGCAATGATTATGTTTGGAGTCTCCGGAGGGTCAAACTTGATCTCCTTGGAATCAATCAAGTCTTGCACCTTGTTCTTCAAAACCCAACAATCGTTCGTATTATGCCCCGGGCTATCAGAGTGAAAAGCACAGCGGGCATTAGGGTTATACCTCGGTGATGTGGTATTTGGATTTTTCGGAGCTTCCTTTAGAATTACCAGATTGGTCTTCAGCAACTGGGGCAGAATCTGAGACAAAGTCATGCTGAGACGAGTAAATTGCCTTCGAGGTCTCTCGTCCTTCTGTTGATTGTTGTGCTGAGGGGAACCAGCAGGTTTTGAAATAAAAACCGCATTCACAACTTCGCGGTGTTCAAGTCTATTCTGTCTTCTCGAACTGTAGATAGCACTGGACTCTTTCTTAAACGGCTTCTTCTTAGTGCTAGATGAGGCACCCTTCTGTATCTTTCCATCCTTAATACCAGCTTCAATCCTTTAACCACTCAAAATAAGATCTGTAAACCCAGCAGAAGAGCTTCCAATCAGATGGTTAAAGAACGGACCTGATAGGGTCCCCAGAAACATGTCAACAAGCTCACGATCAACTAAAGGTGGTTGCACCCTTCCGGCAAGGTCTCTCCACTTTTGAGCATACTCTTTAAATCCTTCACCCGTCCCTATTGACATACCCTGGAGTTGGGTACGCGTAGAAGCGAGGTCGGAGTTATACTGATACTGCCTATAGAACGCAGTAGCCAAATCCTCCCAGTTGCGGATACTGGCTCCGTCCAACTGATAGAACCACTCAAGATGAGTCCCTGAAAGACTGTCTTGAAAGAAATGGATCCACAAGTTCTTATCAGCAGTGTAAGGTTGGATCTTCCTCACATATGACCGGAGGTGCAGCTTTGAACAGGAAGCTCTGTCATACTTGGCAAAGGCAGGTGCCTTGAATTTATGGGGAATCACCACCCCAGAGGATAGACCTAGATCTCCGAAGTCCAGACCGGGCACCTTCTGTATTTCCATAGCGCTCAAACGGTCTTCCAGCTGTTTGTACTTATCCTCAGCAGGAGGATATTGTTCTTCATCATAGTCTGTCTCGTTGTCGAAGACCATAGGGCTAGGAGCCCTCCTTTCTTGTGGACTATCTTTCCCTCCCGATGGGGTGGTCAGATCAACTTCATTCTGCAGCCCGTTTCCAAACCTGCATCCAGTGTTGAACAGGATGGTCCTCTTTTTCTTCTTCTTTTTCTCTTTCAGAATCAAAGTCTTCAGGTCCTGCTGACCCTTAGCTAGATTCATGAACAACTCTTGAAATTTGGCATTCTGGGCCTGGAGGGCCTTGATAGCTTGCTCGGTTAAAGGTTCAGTAGACATGATGATTGCTGAAATAAACAGCGAAGAAGATAAGAGACCTGTACTGGGAGACCTGTTATGCAATGATATGTATGATATATGTATGCAATGTTTTCAAGGATCTCGCGGGGTAAACAAGAAACTGTTAGAATCTGAATCTGGTAGCTTGATTGAAGGAACTTCATGTTGCTGAGAGTCCTTATTCAAGAGTCAAGCTCACCATATCGAGTGGGTCATAGCCCCTGACTCAAGTTATCGTGTTCTGATTTCTAGACAACCTTGGCTAGAGGAAAATAAATCCCCTTTGCCCCTTGCTAGCCATTTGATTTACCATAACCTGCATCAAAGACCCTTGAGATCCTTGAAATGGTTAAATAAATGCTAAGGCATGATGTTATGATGTGTATGCTATGTGTTTAAGCAAAAGTGTGAGGTGATGTAAGTAAGCCCTGCAATAAATCCAGATTATTGGATAAGGACTGTAAACAAAACCTGCAAGGAACCCATGTTGTCAGATAACAAGTATGTGCAAGTAGTTCAAGTTTGAAGGCACACAAGTCACACATATAGCCTTAAGTTTAGGCTGGCATGGAGTTTAGGCATTACCCTCTTCCAGTTTAGTTGGTTTAAACCTGTCCTAAAAATAGTAACCGGGTTCTAGAGGATCTCAATATCACTGACTACCCTCAATCGGTCATAATTCCAGTTTCACAACCTTTTCTTGCAGCCGGAATCATCGCAAGAGTTTAGTCTCAATGAGTGTAGCATACTGCTACTGTTCTATGGCCAAGTTGGTCAATTTAAGGTTCTAAGTTCAGTTGGTGCTTAATGACTCCTTAGAAGACCCATATTCTCCTCGTTTCAACACAAGGGATATCAGTACAGACTAAGGTTCCACACCAACGTAGCTACTGTTTCATCCGTGTCGCTATAAGCCGGACAGATCCCTCACAGTTTATTGCTACTTACCTAAAGGGTATCCCCAGATCTGGGTTAGGATCTATAGAACTCTGATACAAGCCCACAAAATTTAAAGCATACAAAGCATACAATTGAAAACACAAGTGATCTAATCCTAAGGTACACCTCACTTATATAATTCACTCCCCAGCAGAGTCGCCAGTTCTGTGATCGGTGGGATAGAGAACTGACTGTTTTGGAATGATGGTTCGCGTTTGCATTTGTTTTCGCAAAATGTCGCGGTAAGCAAGAGTCGCCATCGTCTTTTATTTTATCCAACAAGGAAAGGACAAAAGCACAGAAAAATTCCTTTTTGAGATGTTTCTCGGGTTCGGGAGGTAGATTATAGAAAGGGAAGGTGTTAGAACCCTTTCTATCTATGGTTATCCACGGGCTCTTAGGTACTTGCTCACTATGTTTTCAAAAGTTTGCTTTTCTTTGTGTTTGTGGGTTTTGAAAAGAGTTTTGTTTTTGAAGAGAGTGTAAGTGCGAAAAGTTTTGTTTTATTTTAAAAGGAGCAAGTACTTAAGAACCTCTACCTACTCAAAAAGGAATTAAACTGTGTAAATGTCCTTTAGACAATGCTATCCCACTATTGAGGAGTAGGTAGCACCGTCGTTGGAGTTTTTGGGTCAATTCAATTTAAGGGACGTATGGTCACTAAAGCAATGTTAGGACGCCTTAGCGGTAACTCTAATGTCTTAGATCATTTTTCCGAGGCAACCGTTTCGAGGCAACTTATGATCTTTGGACAAGAGAGCGACCTCTAAAACATCCTATACTGAATGACCACGTTCGAGGCAACCAAGTGAGGTGTACCCTAAGAGTGGCATGTGCGAGTGTATTGTTTTTTTCAGTTTATATTATCTTTGTACATGTTATGGTGAGCTACGGTTGATTTTAAATCAAGATAGATCTTGTCATGCAATCCTAGTTAGCATACATCTAAACAGTTAATATATGTACAGGAATTTAAAGTGCGGGAATTGTAAATCCTACGCTATTACAAGGCTTCGGGGAGGGGGATTATTTACATGTCCAACATTGGTGGAATAAAGCAGTAAAGTGTAAAAGTCTTAGTTAAGCTATTACAAACCAGTAGGCAGTTACAATAAAATAAACGCGCACGAATCTGAACATAACCTCTAAAAATCCTAAGAATAAAATCTTTTTGTATTTTATTTTATTTTGGGAAAATGATCTAAATCTATTTAATTTTAGTTTTGAGAAAATGTTAAGATAATTAAAAGATTAATTAACAAAGTTAATTTAATAGAAAAAACTAGCCTAATGTTTTTGTGGTTTTCTTTTTTAATTGATTTTATGTTGATTAATAAAAGAAATAAAATAGTCTAAACAAAGATGAAATCGAAGGAACAGGTAGTAAATAAAAAAAAAGTATAATTCTGAAGGCCTGGGTCGAAAGAGGTGTGGGCTGTCTTTCGACCCAGTGAAGAGGCTTGATCGAAGGTGCCTAAGGGGCTGCACTCTGGGGGTGTTTGATCTGGATATGTCATCCTTCGATCTGGAAATCCTGGATACAGTTCGAAGCTAAGCTGCTAAGCTTCGAAACTCTGAACAGGATTCTAAGAAAATATTTCCTGCAAAACGAGACAAATGTTAAAGGTCCAGGGGGGATTTTACCCCCCTGATTCGAATCTCCTCCCAATTCGGATCCTCCCTCAACTTGAATCTGCTAAATCTGGGTCTGGGTTTGTTTTATCCTGAGATTCGAAGGAGAAACTCAGATCGTGCCCAAGCAATGGCACGATCTCATCTTTGCGCTGTAGCTTACATGCAACATAATCAGTAATAACAAGAATACATATGTAATGTGTATTTAAATGTCATGAAGGTGCAATTTTGGTTTTGCAAACCCTTACCAATTGAAGATGTATGATCTGTGGCTCTGGGTGTGGAGATGTTTGCAGAATGGCTGCTTTGGCTTGGATTACTTCTGAAAATGTTGACAACCTTTGGTGGGTTTGTGGGCAGCGTATCTCCCAAATCCTCCCTGTTTCTTTTTCTCCTTTTTCGTGTCTGTTCCTTTTTTCGTTTTTTGTTCCTTTCCTGTTTTGTTTCTGCAGAGTTTTGTGTGTCTTTTTATTTCTGCAGAGTTTTCTTTTCTTCTCCTTTTTTCGTTTCTGTTCGTTTCCCCTGGCACTGTATGCTGGCCCTTGTATTTATAGGAGTATGATGGTCTAGTAACGGCAAGAGACAACCAATTAAACAGGCCTTTAAAGCCATGAGACAATAATCAAACATATTAAAAGATTTCCTTTTTTGAAATATTCATGTCTCTTTGGAATCTTGAATGAACCTGGACATCTTTGATTTTCGAATGCCTTCAGGCCCTGCTCTTCGATTGGTCTTGATTTGAAAAGAATCACTCTGGACATGTTTTTTGAGTGCCCTCTTGATGGCCTCTATCGAATGTCCTGGAAGGAGTTCTTCAAATGGCCCTTGTCCAAATATCAATCGAAGGGTGTTTATTGAAATATCAATCAAAGAGTCCTTTGCTACGCCAATCGAAAGATCTTGTTCAGATACCAATCGAAGGGTACTAATTAAAACTCAAATCGAAAGGCTTTGTTAACAGGCCAATCGGAAGGTGTTGTTCATGCTAATCAAAGGACATGGTTAACATGCCTGTCGAAGCTGCCTTGACACAATGCTAAATCGAAGGATCCCTTGGCATGCCAATTGAAAGGCTTAGCCCAGGGTGCCAAATGAAAAGGTCTTTCAGAATTCCAATCAATGGTCTTGACACAATGCCAATCGAAGTTCTTGTCCATAATGCCAATCGAAGTGCTTGTTCATAATGCCAATCGAAGCATTTTTGGAATGTCAATCGAAGTGCTTGTCCATAATGCCAATCGAAGGGAATTATCCATGCCAATCGAAAGGCTCCTTCAGAATACCAATTGAAGGGTCTTTCAGAATGCCAATAGAAAGGTACTTAAGGCACCACTCAAAAATATTCTTTTTCCTTAGGCAAGGGTTTGTGATCAACCATGCAGGGGGGAGACTTTGGAAAACATGAGAGGGCAAATTTTGGGGTATAACACCAGCATATTGCTACGAGATTGACACTGAAGGGGTAGCAGACAAACCTTGGTTCCATGAAGTGAAAAGGTATCTCGAGGCTCAAGATTATTCCGAGGGGGCATCTGTCAATGATAAGAAGTTCCCAAGAATGTTATGGCACAATTTATCAAGCATAACCTGGTTTGTCGATATGGTATGTGTGATACGGTGGCAAAACCGACTATTTTTACTGGTTTGCATTTTGCGTTTTTGTTCCCAAAATGTCGCGGTAAGCAAGAGTCGCCACCAACTTTTATTTCATCCAATCATGGAAAAGGAAAAAGAACAGAAAAAACCTTTTTTTCGAGATATTATGAGTACGGGGGATAGATTATAGAAAGGGAAGGTGTTAGCACCCTTTCTATCCATGGTTTTCCATGGGTTCTTAGGTACTTGCTCTTTTTTCATATTGCTTGTGTGTGCTTGTCTTGAAAATGTTTTACTTCGTGATAATCCTTGTATTAGTCCTCAAGGATGTGACAAAGCTGTTTTGAAAATTTGTTTTGAAAGGTGTTTGTGTGAAAAGTTTTTTATTGAGCAAGTACTTAAGATTTTACCTACTCGAAAAAAGATTGTTCGTTCTATTTCCTTTAGACAACACTATCCTACTATTAAGGAGTATGTAGCACCATCGTTGGAGTTGTAAGGGACAATCGAAAGGGACAAGTACAATCACTAAAGCAATAGTTAGAAAACTTTAGTAGCAACCCTAGAGTCTTAAGATCTTTCTGAGGAAACATTTCCGAGGCAACATTTGAATGGAATATTTTGATCTTTTTAGACTGAAGGGCGACCACTAAAATCTCCTATGCCTAATGACTGCTTACCGAAGGCAACCGAAGTGAGGTAAACCCTAGGAGTGAATATGTGCATATAATTTGTTTCAGTTATTTAATCTTTGTACCTTAGGTGATTTACCGTTTTAATTTTCCAGACATTCTTGTCATACAATCCTATTAGCCATACATCTAGACAGTTAAAGATTGCGGAAATTAAAAGTGCGAGGAAATAAAACCTAGCTATTACAAGGCTTCGTGGAGGGGGATTAATTATATAACCAAAAATGGGGAAAAGCGGTAAATAAAAACCCTAGTTTAAAGCTATTTCATACCCTTAATAGTTAAAAAATAATGGCAAAATAATTAACAAGCACGCGGCGAATTAAATACGAGGATGGTTGAAAAGATAACCTAAAACTCTAATTGAGAGAAAAAAGATTTTTGTTCTTTGTGGATTTTTATTTGAGAAAACACTTAATTGCAAATTAATTAAACCTAATTTCTAATTGTTTTTAAATTATGAAAGAAATTAAATTAACCTAATTTCCTAATTAAGTTAATTAATTACAGAAATAGAAAATATTTTGTACAAAAAGATTTTGTATGTTTTTGGTTTTTTATTTGAGAAAAGAAATATAAATTGTAAAATTAAAAATTAGATTCTATTTGATTTTAAATGAGACAAAAATTAAATTTACCTAACTTACTAATTAAATTAAATAAATTATTATTAAAAAATGTTTTTTTTTGTGTTTTTTGTGATTTATTGATTTTATGATTAATTAAAAAAAACAATTAATTTTTGGTGAAAAATGATTAATCAAAAATAATTAAAACAAAAGAAATAAATAAAGAAAAGAAAAAGAATGGGTCTGTATGCTAGCAAAAAGGGGGGGTGAAGTTGAAATTTCAAGCCCAATATGCTCCAAGCCCGGTCAACCATGTTGGATTAGGTGCAAGTGTTGAATTGAGGAGCACCAAGGACATTCAAGAAGGAAGTATTAGATATGGCCGGCAGTACATCCAGTGGTCATGAATTGCTAGTGCATGGTGGATGGTTGAGAGCGTGATACACCTGACCATAGAAGAAAAAATAACACAAAGAAATTGTTGGGACCTGGGATCGAACCCAGGTCCTTCTACTCATCACCAATGATACGCTGCCAATTGCGCTAGCTTGTTATTTTGTTTATATAATGAAAACAAAACATAATAAGCAAAACAAAATAATGGATTCAGAAAATGCGCGCAAAATTCAAATCAGTCGTTCATGGGATGCCATGCATCATCTCCTTCGTTGCAACCGTCGTATTAGATAAAAGACTTATACCTACTGACGTTTTACTATAACTACAGCCCTGCACAATTTAAAAATTTCATACGATCATGATAAATTAATTGTGATGGTACCAATCAACTCGTCTTGGTCTCACAAGTATCATGGTACTTGATTCATGGCCCAGTTTTTCATGTACACAAAGACCCTAAAATTCATGTAGAAACCCTAACCATGGCAGATGCGTGTATAAGCTTCAAAAATGCAATTAAACCATCCAGTTAGCTTGCAAACATGATAATAATCACAAATATGACAATTAAAGGTGCTAATGATGCGTAAATTGTAATATTCAAATTTGAAAAAGCTTGCAAACCGTGTGAGGTGTAGGGACGAATTCTAAATATTTCAGACCTTGCAAATGGTTGAGATGGCTTCAGTGCACGCCCAAGATGTGATGGCTGGCCTTGAATTTCTCTGAAAGGTCCTCTAGACTGAAAACTGAACCTCACTTTTTGTCAAGATTTCTGAATTTTCTTTTTTTCCTTTTCACGACTGTCCCCCTTGTGTCTTTGATCTGTAATTGTTATATACATATAGTAGACTGAATTAGGGTTGTAAAATTGCATCATATCTTTGAGAATTATGAAAATGTGATTTGATTTGATTCATGTATGATATCTTTCTAAAACATGCTTCAATCTAATATTTCCCAAACCTAATGAGTCTTGCATGAATTGATCAGTATGCTAGTTGTACATGGACTCCAAATGTGCACAAAAATCCCAAGATTTGATTTGTTTTCATTATTTTACCATTTAATTTGATTTATTTTGATTTACATGAATAAAAAATCAAAATAAATGATAAAAGTAATAAAATAATAGGTGGAAAAGCTCAGGGGTCGTAGGTCCTATTAGAAACATATTTCAAGCAAGAAAATATGGGGCCCTTTGGAAAAAATGCAAATTTGATGAATGTTGACTTTTGACAATTTCCCAAAAATTACCAACTTTGACAATGCACAACTCTCTCAATTTTGACCCTAGGAGGGTGTCCTTGGACTTTTTAGAAAGCTTAGGATGTCCCCTAAACAACCCTTTTTGTTTCAATTCAATTGGATCTTCCAAGTTCATGTATCAAGCTTTGACCCAAAAGGTGTTTTTGTTGACTTTTCAAAAGGACCTATAATGTAGAAATTCAAATCTTTTGATGAGTTTATATTTTGAACTTGAGGGATGAGGATTAATTGTAGGGAATGGAATCCTCTTCAAAATGAGCCTTGGATGGAAAATTTCTGATAAAGTATGAAGAAGTTATGCTTGATCAAAGTTGGGTTGACTTTTTCTGCAAAACCCTAATTTAGCAACTTTTGGGTTTTGATGAATTTGGAGCATTCCTTGAGGAATAATGATCAATCCTTTATCAAATGATAAAATTCACTTCAAAATATGGATGTTGATAAAAAATCTTGAAGTTTGACTGTATGTGGGTCACAATTGACTTTTGACCTAATGTAGTCGATTCTCAAGCATCTGAGCAGTTGACTGAGCAAACTTCTTGTGCAAGGTATGAAACTTGACATGTAGGGTCTTGAGAAAATATTAAGACCATGGAGAGAATATGAGGCCTTTTTGGTTCTCCCAGATTGATGAAAATAGAAACCCTAATTTTGAGTTGCACTGCCTTAGGAGAGAGTTTGTCTGGTCAACTCTTGGGCAACCTTGAGCAAATTGAGGATCTTAAGAGACATGTGTTGAGTAAAATGAGAGGGAAAATTTTGGGGTACAACAATATGCCATATAGAATCATCACAGACAATAGTACAAATCTCAACAATACAATGATCATCAAACTCTGTAAGCAATTCAAGATCCAGCATCATAATTCCTCCCCTTACCGGCCAAAGATGAATGACGTTGTGGAGGCTGCTAACAAGAATATCAAGAAAATTGTACAGAAAATGACGGTGACATACAAAGAGTGGCATAAGATGTTACCATTTGCTCTTCATGGCTATCTCACTTCAGCACGCATGTCGACAGGGGCAACACCTTATTCTCTAGTATATGGTATGGAGGTTGTCCTGCCTATTGAGGTCCAGATCCCTTCTCTGAGGATCATGAAGGATGCAGGCTTGAACGAAGATGATTGGATCCAGACTCTACTTGATCAACTAAATCTGATTGATGAGAAAAGGATTGCTTTCGTCTGTCATGGTCAATTGTATCAGAAACGGATGATCAAGGCTTTCAACAAAAAGGTCAGACGTCAAGTATATCAAGTGGGTGATCTGGTAATCAAGTGCATCATACTGCCACAAGGTGATCCTAGGGGAAAATGTACTCCCACATATGAAGGGTCATTAATGATCAAAAGCATATTTTCAGGTGGAGCCATGATTTTGACAACCATGGATGGTGACGACCTTCCTCACCCTGTTAATGCGGACATAGTGAAAAGATACTACGCCTGAATAAAGACCCGCTAGGTTGACTGGCATAGCCAAAAATAAAGGCATCCCGGCGAACCAAAAGGGTTCGGGCAAAAATTAGGGATAAAAGACAAAAAAATCTATACACCTGGCAAGTCGAAAACCTGAAAAGGCGGCTTGGGAAAAAAAGGGTATCCTGGTGGACTGAAAACCCGAAAGGGCGGTCCAGGAAAAAATTAGGGATTTAAAGCGTATCACTATGTCCCATTGGATCACCTTGCAATCAGACTCCAGTATCGACTATAAAGCTCAAACGGTACCGACCAATCCAGTCAGCTTCGGACAAGCAGCAAAGTGATGAGACACTAGAAGACAAATGGGCAATAGAAGAATTGAAACCCAATGGGATTATTGCACATAGTTGTTTTCTTCTCTTTATACACTATTTTGTATAGTTTTCACTTCTTACGGTGGTGTTCTCCTACTAGAACATCAGCCTCTTTGTACAAAACACCTATTATAGGCAAAACTTCAGAAATCAATACAAATCATTTCTTTGAAAGTACAAAACTGTTTGTTTTTCTTTTTCTGTTTTGTTTTGAAAAGACATCCAATGACTTATTCTTGACATATGCATTTGAATATGATAGATGTTCACAAATATTTGCATAAAAAACAGAAAGAAGGTTACTAATGACTTTAAGAAACTGGGGCAAAGTCTAAAAAACCAATTTACAGTCCCGACAGTTATTCCTTCACAGAGACAGTTTGAGACGAAGTCACCATTGCATACGACCCCATGACATCTATGTTCCCCACAGAGCAGAAACAACCAATTTTTGACTCCATCCCCAAGCAGGATTTATCTCCTCGAACAAACTTCCTCCCGCAGAGAGTTGAAGTCTGTGTTCCCCAGCCGAGCTTTATAATTTCAAACAGTTATAAAACCTCCTCCCAGGTAGAGTTTGTTTCTCAGACTACAGAAGTTCATTCCCCAACATAGTTTATTTCTCTACATCGGCAGAATCTTCCAACAAGCATCTCTCTCAACAGACCTACACTTAAGCAGAATCAATTCTCAAGCAAAGTCAATCCCCAGCAGGTTATCCTCAAACAGAAAGAGGAAATCCCCAGCGAATAATCTCTATTCATCATCCCCAGTGGAAATGAAGGATTCAGCTTCCCAATACTCTCCAGCAGTAGTCCGGGATTTATTTTCCTAGACCGCGAAACATCTCAATAACATCCCATATTTCATGCATCATGGCATGTGTATACACATCGCATACAACATAATCTCATTTATTTTGAGAACATCGTCACAATGCATTTAATACATCATGACATTGCATATGACTAACTCCTTTCCTTTTTCAAGTAAAGATCAAATCAACGAACACTGCTACTTATGTGACCGGGTAGTCTTCTCAAAAGCTACGTCTAATGGAGGGTTATTTTCAGCAATTTCCTCAGAAAGATGTCCTCCCAAGATTTTCTCTGGTTCAGTCAGATTGACACTAAGATCTCTCTAATTTCCATTCCAATTGAAGAAACTATAAAGCCTAGATTTCGACCAGATAACGTATAAGGTGTTGCGAAGCCTGGAATCCGACCAGATAGTAGTTCACTTCTTCAAAGATACTATGAAGCCTAGATTTTGACCAGATAACAGTATAAAGCGCTGCAAAGCCTGGAGTCCGACCAGATAGCAGTTTACCCTGTCAGTTACTATGAAGCCTGGATCCGACCAGATAATAGTCAACCAACACTTTAAGATGCTATGAAACTTGGATTTCGACCAGATAACAGTATAAGATGTTGCGAATCCTGGAATCCTTCCAGATAGCAGTTTACTCTGTCAAATTACTATGAAGCCTAGATTCGATCAGATAGTAGTACGCCTCAGATTCAAGTTGAAGCCTGGATCCGACCAGATAACAGCTTAATTTCTTCACATTACTGAAGCCTGGATACGACCAGATAATGGTACACCTCAGATTCAAGTTGAAGCCTGGATCTAACAAGATAACAACTTAATTTCTTCAAATCACTGAAGCCTGGGCATGACAAAATAACAGTTCAAGTCACTTAAGCCTGGAGTACAACCATATAACTGTTTAATCTCATTTCCCCAATAAGTCGATGTGAAGCCTGTAGCACGACCAGATAGCAGTCAGCCTTATCACCCTCAACAAGTCATTATGAAGCCTGGATCCTAACCAGATAGCAGTTCACTTCAGTCTCTTCAATCAAGAGATAACTCCCCAATAGAGCAACGGAAGACTAAAGCTCCTTAAACTATGTGTTCCAAGACAAAGATCAACATTCCTCAGCGGACTCCTCCTCAGACAGCAGGAATGAGAATCCCCACAAAGGATTATCTCATGAAATCAACGGTCTTCTGGATGTCATCTTTAAGCCCATCTCCGATAGTCTCTTGTCACCTTTTCCAAATGGAATATGTAAGCCCATTCCCAATATTATTCACCAGCAGTATCACTTCAGACGAGTGAAAATTTATGGGCACTCTAGTGTTCAATCATCTTCCACCTTCAGATCACGAAAGGAAGACAACCAATCTACATCTTTAGGTTTAAGAAGATTAAACAGGGGCAGCTGTTGTACCCCAAAATTTTCCCTCTCACTTTTTACAATATCTTCTCTCACATGGGTGGATACAAACACTTTCTTGAAGAAAAAATAAAAAATTTAGAAGTTGGTCAAAGTGTCCTTCGATAAGGTGTCTTTCGATTGGCATCTTTACAATGTCTTTTTGATTGGCACCTGAATAAGGCATATCGATTGGCCTCATGTCCAAGCCCTTCGATTGGCATTATGGCCAGGCCTTTCGATTGGCATTCCAAAAGAAGATTTCAATTTGCCTCATGGCCAAGCCCTTCAATTGGCATGGTAAAGAATCCTTCAATTTAGAATTTCAATCAAAGACAGCTTCGACAGGCATGATAACCAAGCCCTTCTATTGGTATGGCCAAGCACTTCGATTGGAATTCCAAAAGGTCCATTCGAGGAAGCCTTCAGAGGACTCATTCGAAGCATGCATAAGAGGTTCATTCGAAGAAGTCTTCAGAAGGCCTATTCGAATCATGCATAAGAGGTTCATTCGAAGAAGTCTTCAGAAGGCCCATTCAAAGCATGCATAAGAATTCCATTCGAAGATGCATTCAGAAGATCCATTCGAAGGAGGCTAGCATCCCATTCGAAGGACAGCATTTAAAGGTCAGTTACACAATAGAAAATTCAAAATGGACAAGATCCCATGTATTTGGCCAACGTTACAAAATCCTATTCATGACTTTCAAACACAACCAAGGTTATTTAAACCCTTGCCTTCTTGCCCCCTCTACCCCCTCTATATAAAGAGATCACAAGTGTTGTCTAAAGGGGAGGAGAACGAAAAAACCTTGGAGAGAGACTGCCCACAAAATCCATCAAAAGTTTCCAGAATTTACCAAGCAGTAGCCACGTGCAAAAGCCCCAGATCGAAGGTGCTCACCTCCAGCAAGCCCCCCAAATCGAAGACTCAATCTACTGGTAAGAAAGGGTAAACTATCCAACTTTGCATTTGCATAATGCATCATTACTAGTTGTTACTTACGATTTTCCATCCTAGACAGGATCAAAAGGCCTGGGCTTGGCACCCAGGTCATGTTCTTCGTTTGCTAACATTTGCTGCAGACATAACCTGAAGAGACTCAGCAAGCGCATGATCGAAGGGCCTGGGTTCGATACCCAGGCCCTGCATTTTATTTCGCTAAACATATTTTTGTAGGTATAGCATCCCAGATAGAAGGAGACACCTTCTCTGGATCGAAGCTTCCTGTTAACCTGCTGAACCGAAGGAGGAACTTCCTTCTTGAATTGAAAGAAGGCATCTTTCCCAGGATCGAAGGGAAATCCCCTTCCATGGATCGAAGACTATTCATGCCCACTTTCTGGCCCAATCGAAACGACCATGGCCCTCTCTGGATCGAAGCTTTCATTCCCTCCCTGGGTCAAAGCTCCTTTTTTTCCCTGAATCGAAGGATCCCTCTTGCATTTTATTTTTGTTTTCATTGACTTCTTTTTAATTAACATTGAAATTAAAATCACAAAAATATTAGGCTAGTTGTTTTTTACAATTAAATTAATTTTTGTAAATAAGTTAGTTAATTATTTTAACATCTTTTTTTATTAAAATTAAAATTAAATAGACTTAGGTCTTATTTTCTTTTATACAAAAAAAAATATATAACAAAAGATTTTCTTTTACTTTGCGCGTGTTCATTTAATTTTTGTATTATTATTATTATTTTATCTGCCTACCGGATGTAATAGATAAATTAATATTTTTATTGATTCTATTCCCCATTATCCTTGTATAATGTAAACCCCCTCCCCGAAGCATTGTAATAGCGTAGGACCTCTATTTTCCGCACTTTCTTTTTACTGCTTTTTATATTAACTACTAATAATTAGACATGCATGGCAAAAATCTTAAAACAAACGGTAGAACACCTAAATGTTTAAAGATAAAATAATTGAAACACAACACACTGGCACATATACACCTCTAAGATATGCCCACTTTGGTTTCCTTTAAAAAACAGTCATGAGATAGGAATGCTTTAGCAAAGACCCGTAAAAATCAATAGATCATAGTCCCTCGATGACCCTACAGTTGCCTTATCGGTAAATGATCTAGTCCCTAAAAAACCGAATTGCTAAAGCATCTCCATAATTGCCTTCGTGACTGTAACGTCCCTTCGGTTGTCCCTCAAAATATTCAACGACAAGGCTACCTACTCACTAATAGTAGGATAGCATTGTCTAAAGGAAAAGATGAAAAGAATGGTCCTTTTCGAGTAATAAAGCAGATAACTGTTAGAAGTTTGCTCAAAAATACGTTTTTGAACTTACACAGAAAACCACTTTTCAAAAACAATTTCAAAACATTTGCTTTGTTAACATTCTTGAGGACCGATACAAGAGTTAAACACAAAGAAAATCACCGTACTAAGGCATCTTGCTAAACATTTTCAAACACAAAGCACAAAAGCATTTTGAAAAATGAGCAAACCTCTAAGAGCTCGTGGAAAACCACAGATGGAAAGGGTGCTAACACCTTCCCTTTCCATAATCTGCCCCCCTTACTCAGAAAACATCTTAAAAAGGTCTTTTTCTGTTCTTTTCACCCTTTCCTTTGTTGGATAAAAGAAAAGACGGTGGAGACTCTTGCTTACCGTGACATTTGCAAATACGAAACACAAACCAGCATATTAAACAGTCGATTCTGCCACCGTAAAACAATAACCTTTTTTTAACTTTTACATCTTATGGTTTGCTTTATGCATCAAAAGTAACTACGAGTCTTATCATATTTCGGCATAAGTTTTCATTCCCTATGTCTAATTTTCAATCGTCAGACCTCTCCATCAAAGGTGAACAATTTTTCCATTTCAACTTTTTTTTCCATTTCTCTCTTCGGTTTCTCCATCTCCCCATTTTAGGGTTTCATCTCTCTCTTCTACTATCTTTATCTTTCTCTTCCAACATTCTTTACTTCTTATTTTCTACTTCTTATCTTCCTATGCCTCCATTATTTATTTACTTCTTATCTTCCTCTACCTCCATTATTTGTTTACTTCCGATTAATCTTATAATATGCTGGATTTTAGATCTCCCTTTGTGGTGAAGAACTTAAGGCGGGTATGGGTTTGGAAGCTATTTCTGGATTGTTTTAAGCATATCCTATATCAGAAGAAATTTGTAAGGAAAAATGTTCCCACCAGTGAACATGTCTCCTTCTCTCATTGATGATATTGAAAGGATTAACAGACAAGGTCGCATGTCGGTATCAAAGCATATTATTTTGATTTTCGGTTTTTTGTTGTCTTTTCTTGTGTTGCTTTCTTCTCAGATCTCTGCCGAGGAACCAAACCGATTTTTATTAACCTTGATCGAATTTTTGCTTCATTAACCTTGATTGCGTTTTAACCCTAAAATATGCAGAATTGGTTTAGATGGAAGATGGTTTGATCCATTCTTTGAGTTCTTGGACACATTTATGCAGGAGGTTAAAGAGATCACAACAGGTTATGTGACTTTAAAATTATATAATGGACTTTATTTCTTATTTATAATGCTTTTCATTTTGTTATCCTGTAATACTAACTAAAATAACACTGCTTGACATTGCATCAAGAAGACCATTGTTATGTCTTTATGGGGTGATCTTGCATAGTACAAGAATATGAGTATCATTTCTGATCCAGCAAGTTCCCTTATATTCCTTGGAGGAGTTCTTTGTGCAAAAGGTTCTATCTTGTTCCAATTTATTTGATTTGAATTACTATGTCAAGATTTCACATACATGTTCAACCTTATCGAGTCTTGACTGCCAATTGCATTGAATGTCATAATCTATTTTGTTTAGGCATTGCTTTATAATTACAATTGTTAAGAAGTTCTGAATATCAAACGACTTAGGTGATGATGCTATTGAATTTTGAGTGGAGATGAGATATTGTTTAGATTTATGTTAGGTTGACGCTGGGACATGTTTTAGAATCAAGTATTGAGTTGCAGATGCTTGGTAATTATCTTGTCTTTATAGTATGGGGTGGTTGATATTTTGTGTACCAAATGTTTAATATGTTAGTTTGATTAATCTGTTATAGTATTTTGTTGGAGCAATACTAGTGTATTATGTGCTTTAGATAATAAATTATTTAGATTTTTTTTAATAATAAATTATTAAATAATAGGTGAAAAGGGGTGACATTCATGGGATTTAGATTTGCAGAGGGGCACCTAGTGTGTCCAATCTGCTTTTTGCTAACGACTGTTTTTTATTTTGCAGGGCCAATGTATCGGAGGTGAAAACTCTTATGAGTCTTCTAAAAATTTACGCGAAAGCGTCAGGCCAAGAAATTAGATGACGAAGTCCGATGTTTTCTTTAGAAATAATTTGAGTAATTTGGCTAAAGAACACCTTGCAGGTATTATGGGAGTCTTCCATGTTCTGGGCATTGGTACTTATTTGGGGCTGCTCTCGATGATTGGAAGGAGTAAAAAAGCAAACTTTTCTTATATTAAAGATCGGATATGGAAAAGGATAAATTCTTGGAAGGGGTGATCTTTATCCAACGTTGGGAAAGAAGTGATGATTAAATCGGTCTTACAAGAAATTCTAGCTTATGTTATAAGTATGTATATTATTCCCGATGGAGTGATTGATGATATTTAGAAAATGTTGAATTATTTTTGGATGGGGGAGGTAATAATAACCAAGGAATAAGGTGGATAACGTGGGAGAAGCTTACTTGTACTAAGAAGGAGGGTGGTTTGGGGTTCCGAGACTTGAGACTTTTATCATGGAAATGGTGGCTAAGCAGGGGTGCTTTCTCATGTCTAAACTGCATGCTCTTGTTTCCAGAATTTTCAAAGCAAGGTGTTTCCCTAGAACATCTTTCTTTGACGCTAATATTGGATATAACCCAAGCTTTGTTTGGAGGGGTATTTGGAAAGTTATAGAAGTATAACTTTAGGTTATAGGTGGAGTTTCGGTGGCGGTAGTAACATCAAGGTGATGAATGAACCTTGGCTCTGTGGTGGAGAAGGGGAGTGATTGAAAGGACCTCAGA
Source organism: Vicia faba (assembly GCA_948472305.1). Taxonomy (NCBI): domain Eukaryota; kingdom Viridiplantae; phylum Streptophyta; class Magnoliopsida; order Fabales; family Fabaceae; genus Vicia; species Vicia faba. The sequence continues at coordinate 716,168,302 of OX451741.1, read as the reverse complement.
GGCAAGGTGCGTATAATATTACTGTTAATAATCTCATGCTAGAAAATGTTAAACAATGGAATATTGGATTATCACGTGACATTTTTTATTATACAATGATTGAAAATATTATCCAGGTTTCGTTAGTGGACGAAGTAACAGAAGATTTGTTGGTTTGGAAATAGGAGCAAAATGGTTGCTATAGTGTGTGATCGGGGTATAAAATTTGAAGGAATGCGCGGAAAAAAATTCTTCATTCGGATGTGTCAATAAAATGGAGTTGCATTTGTAACATTAAAGCTCCCGCTAGAGTTAAGCATATTTTATGGAGAATTTGTCACGATTGTCTTCCATCTCGAGTTCGACTTCGACAACATCATGTTCAGTGTCCAGGTGAGTGTCCTTTTTGCGATAATAATTGGGAAGATTCTTGGCATTTTTTCTTTAGCTGTTTTGACACAAATCAATGTTGGCGTGAAGCAGGATTAAATAATGTTATTGATCACCGTATATATTCTTTTCAATATGTAAAGTCGATTATTGTTGATATTTTTAACAAAGACGATAGAAATACTGCCGGTAGAGTTACTGTGATGATGGATATTATGTGGAAAAATAGAAATAAATTTATCTCGAACAATGAGAAGGAGGATGCGTCGAAGCTTGGTTGGTTGGGTTTTCATAAGTGGAAGGAATGGTTCGAATCTCAACAGAAGGAAGGCGAAGCTTCCAGGAAGCAAGATGAAATGTGCTGGCTTCCACCATCTTCTGGGTGGAATAAGTGCAATGTAGATGCAGGTTTTAACAATAATTGTGGGACTTCAAATCGTGGTTGGTGTGTTCGTGATAAATTAGGAAACTCTCTTGTAGCAGGTGTGGCGTGGGAACTTGGGAAGTGTCATACCCCAAATTTTCCCTACCCTTATATTTATATTTATTTTTCTTTTTGAATAGGTCACATTATTTAATTTTTGTTTCCAGGGGGGAGTAAGATATGAAAATGGGTGTATAGATGTAAAATGGACCATCAATATCTGATGGCCCATTAGGCTTTAATAAAAGTCCATTTCAAATGAAGGGAGGTGTATTGTTTAACCAAGGAGGTATGAACAAACTGTTTTTTCAATAAGGACCATCTAGGTTTTGGAATATTTGAAAAAAAGGATGTATAAAAGCAATATGTTTCTTTGTTAGAAGCCCACATAAATTAAACGTTTTTTCTCCTATCGAGTTATAATTGTTTCTTTGTTAGAGGCCCAAATGAATTAAAAATTTAAAATTATCGGGCCCAATAACTAAAATACAGTACAGACCATTCAGTTTGTGTGTTTTAAAAAAAAGTTGTCTTTATTTTAACATTATTTTTATCTTATAATTATTAATTATTATTGTTGATTAGTTTTTAGAACTTAATAAAAAAAGAAGAAAATTGTGTTTTAGTTTTTTTTAAAAGTGTTAATAAGAAAGTTTTTTTACGTGGATCTTTCGGAGCCCAAGTGTGTAGTCAAGAGGGTCTAACACATTTTCAAGTCCAAATCTAGAGATTGCTTATCCAAAATAGAAACAAGTATTATGCAAATTTAATCAGAAAAAATGTGTGCGTTAACTGAACATATATTGTTTCATCAAACCAGTATCTTGGCATTTTCAGAACGGTTTTTTTACTGATGCAAAGAACCAATTACAAAAGCAAAATCAACAAAAACAACAACAAACATCTACATTTAAAACTCAATTAATACAGAACATTCATATAAACAAAATCAAACTAATGATTTCAATTAATACAAATCAATTACAATTAAATTAATAGACAACATAACTCGTTTCTTAATCTATCTAATCCCTAATTGAATAATTTCCTAAACTAAAAAACGTAATTACTACGAATTCAAATTTACAAGACAAACTTGTCTCCTTCCTAATTTGCAATTTCTAAAAAAAAATCTATAAAACCCTAATCTAAATCTACAGAATGGAGGGAAAAAAGAGGAATTGCAGTAAGAAAAAGAGAAATTGTTGCAATAAAAAAGACTAATAATTGGGATTCTTTACTGAAGGTCGCATTGTCGTTCATTGTCTCGTTCGGGATTTGGGTTTCAAGATCCGAAATCATAAATCAGTTGCAGTTGTCGTTGCTTCGACCTCCATCGCCGCTTTCATTGTCCTCACCATGCTCCGTCACCTGCGAAAATGAGAGAAAACAAAGAAAAGGGATTAGAATCGAATCAAGACAAAGCTCTGAATCGGCAAAAGAGGATTTTAGAATAAAGAAACAAAAAATAAACAAGAGGAATCAACGCTTTTCTTCTAAACAGGTTTTCGTTTCTTTCTCATTCTTTTTATTTTAGGGTATTGTTTCCTAATATAGCTCTTTTTATTTTAATTGTAATAATAATAATAATAATGTTGTATAAAGGTTTGTTAAAATTAATGATAAAAGTTAGAAGGTTTTAGTAGGAGATCAGGAAATAGGGTGCTCCCCACATGCATGCAATATAGAGTTTTTTAATTCATTTATTTACTTTAGTAACTAGAAAATTTGATTAACTTATGATATTTAAGGATGCAAAATTCCAAAATGTGATTCTATATATTTAATTCAATGTAAACCTTATAAATAATTGTTTTGCATAAAATCAAACTTTATAATTTTTAAAATTTAATATTTTACATTAAAATATTAAAACCAACGCCACTAACAAATTACTACATCCGCAAGTAACATGTGGCCAATATTTGGCCACGTGATGAGGAGATTATATCAGACTCACTCGCTCTATGTATAAAAAATATTCAACGAAACACCAAATAATTTTTCACAAATTAAATTAATTTAAACAATTAATTTTCGAAAAGGAACGCGAATATATTTAAATTAACTGCGTACTTGGTCTAACAAACTCTGCAATTCATAATCTTAGGCCACGTATGCGGGAAATTCAAATATATTTTGTGATCCATAAAAAACACAAGCAACCCCGCAAACTACAAAATGGGACTCTGATTCCTCCTAAGAGGATGCGTAGGCATACGATTAAAGTCGTGGCGAGTCCCTCTAACTAAAACTCAAACCTTTTTCCCATAAGTAAAATTCAAACCCTTTTTCCCCAATAATAATTAAGAACCCTATTTTCTAAACTTCGCGCTTCTAAACATAGTCTAGAACTGAGTCCAAATCTAGAATATCTGAATTTTAGGGTTATTCCTTTATACTCTATTCCTTTAGGATAAAAATTAATGGTGGCGACTCTAATTTAAAAACCAGTTGCAACAGCTGGGGACTCAACCCTAGGTTTAGAAGCCTTATCTTTCGACTTTAGGGTTTTTAGGGTTTTTCTTATTTCTTTTGGATTTTATTATTTCTTGTTTAATTATTTATTTATTTTCTTGCTTATTTTTTTATTATTCAATATGTTTATATATTTTTTGTGGGATTTATAATTTTGCAAATTTATTCTCAAAAAACCTTCGAAAGAAGGTTTGTTTATTAGCCAAGGGGTTACATCAACCCTATGAGTTTATGTGACGACTTCGCCTAGAGTCGGTGGAGTTCCGCAAAAGGAATACCTCTTGAGAGACATGCTCTTGGGAAGTAGGACTTTGAAATAATACTTATGACTCTTTGTACGGCCTTTAAACCAAAAATTCATGATGAGACCTTTCATGACCTACAGACGAAAGTTTCGATCTGTAAAGAGACTCCGCTTAAGGGAGGCCCTTATGCCTTTCCCTCTAGTGTCATTCATGATACCCTTAAGGAAGCCACCTTATGGGGAGGGTCGAATATTCGTAGGCCAATACTAAGAACCTACCTTATAAGGATACCTTTCACAAACCCCACTACAATCTGCAAACCCGCTAGGGTTATCCCTTCATTCACTACTATCTCTAGCCCGTAGGGCTTCCATCTTTATCATCATCCATGTCGTGTAGGGACTTCTCGTCGTCTTTCATTAGGCCATAATCCTCAAAAAATTCCTATGTGTCTCAATCTCTGAGATAATGTAGGACATCATCAAATCTATGCCTATTATCACCTTCATCCTTAAAGAGTCCCTTCCTGTCTCGATCTCTGAGATAGTGTAGGATATTATCATTTCCATCATTAAACTTGTATATGGTACCCTCATGTTTACCTTCATATTACGTCCACGTCGCATTGCATTTCCATGAAATTTTTAGCTTACCCTTAAAGCCAAAAATATTTTTGCATACCCATGCATTTACATACATTCATACGTTTTCATCTCATGTATTTCCACCTTTGCCCTTTATTATCCATATGCTATCTGATTTCTCGGTACTCGCAAACGAACTTAAGAAAATCTGAAATTATGGAAGAAGGAGATTATATACTAGAGACTCAATGGAGCTTGGTCTTACAAGTCTTATTGGAGAGATAAGGCCGCCCTTCACCATGACAAACTACAGGCCTACACATCGCCTCAAATGCCCCTACCATTGGTGATTCCTCTACATCAAGAGCAATTATCTTATCAACAAAATAAGTATGCCCAAGAAAAGTCAAGGGTCATCCCCATGATCTGAAAAGTCCAAAAACTACGAAGCATCTCCTAAAGTTAATGGATAAACAAGAAGGCTTATCTCTAGATCATAAGGCTTTAATCATTTCAAATTGTAATTTTTTTCTTGCTAAGTGTTATTTGTCATAAACTTTGTACTCTTTGGTCAAGTAATTCTAATAAAATAAGCATGCATGTTTTTGAAATCGATTCATTCCACAAATAATCAACGACTTTCTATTCTTATCTTCTTTTTCCATTTTTCACTTCAAAAAACTTCGATGGAGAATGATGAAAATACAAAATTATCGAATTTTGATGACGTATGATTTTTAACAGTAAGACTTAGCCAACGATGTAAGGCATTGTTTCACTTCTTAAACAGTGGATATATAAGGAGTTAATCTGTAGTTAACCCCCTTGAGCCAGAAGTCGGAGTTCTTTCTATTCTCTAAAAAACTGTAATCTTAACCAATGGCAGGGTAGACTTCAATTAATTTGACGATGCATTCAAATCCCAGGAGAATCGAAATGATCTAAGCAAAGGTTCAAGCATATATATTTCCTCGATACATCATCGATAGAACGATCTAAGCAAAGACTCGAGCACATCATCTTCCTCGCATTCATCATCCAGGATTGAGGAATCAACTAAGACAAAGTTCCCAATATCTTTCTCCTCAGTGCATCAATCAAGATCGAGGAAGCGATGAAGACGAAGCATATAACAATTAACACAGAAGTCATAAATTGTCAAAATCAAAAGCAAAAAAAAAAATTAAAAAAAAAAAGTGAAAGCCCGCTAAGTCAACAGAAATAAAAAATTGATTGAGGTAAAAGTTAGGGCATCTTGATGGATCGAAAAATTAAAAAAAAAATTGGTCCATGCAAAAATAAGGGATTGAAAATAATAAATTGGAAAATAATCTTGTGACTGCCACCTCAAGAATCAATAAGGCTTCTCATCAATGCTTGGATCTTATCAATGCTTGGATCTTATCAATGCTTGGATCTTATAAAAGCTTTTTCATGGGTGTTTGAATCTTATCAGCACTTGCATCTTGTCAATTCTTTTCATTGGCGCTTGGATCTTTATCTACGTTTCTCATCATCTGCATGACTACGAACTTTCTCTTGGGGATTAAACGCATCTGTTGGATTAATTGGACATAGGATTGAAGAATATCAAGGATGTTGGGGAGGGATAAATAAATTTTGAGCCTTATATCTTTTGTTTCTTAAACCATGAACCATGGCCATGTTACAACCTTTAAAACTCCTAATTGAGGCTAGGTTCACTATGAAAGCATACTCAACAAGATTTGTGTTAAAATGAATCCTATGTTTGTTAAAATTATTTCTAACTACTTCGCTTCTTTGAATATTCATCTTCTAACCTTCCATTTCTATTCAAATAATCAATTTTTATTTCAAGAACTTGCATGTGCATCAAATGGAATTACTTTTTCAAAATGTACAATTTTGTCTACGAATCAATACTTAGCATCAAGGAGATCTCAAATTTGGTTTGATCAAAAGTCATCCTTCCTAGCAAGCTCCTAACTAGGGGAAAATCATCTAAGGGGATCCCTATGTACGAGGGAAAATACTAATGATCATAGGGTGTATCACATACTATTGACAAGGGGTGATCATTCTGAGGTTCAATCAACTTGGATCAAATTTCAAAATGCTGTTCAACAAGGGGCATACCTTTCTAAGAAGCATTCATGCCACGACAGGCTATGACTCGATTTCCTCGTTTTAATAAACCTCTCAAGGCCTGGAAGCAGGGGCAACCTTCCAAGATTCAAATGTTGGGGAAGTACATACCAAGTTCATCCTACTGCACATACGGTCCGAATTCTTCAAGCAACTTCGAGTACAAATCTTTTCAAGCTTGGAATACTTGGGGCAACCTATGTTGAGTTCATGGTGAAGTCTAAAGCTCTTTCTGAGGGTATTTCCTCCAGATCCTGGAGATTGAGGGGGCACATCTTTTCAAAATTTGAATGTTTGGGAAAACTACTGCGAGGCTCGATCAAAAGGAGTTGATTCTAAATGGCTCTATCAAAGCTAAGAATTTTCAAGAATCTGTTAATCAGGGGCATAATACAAAATAGTGGGGTCATCCACATTATGATCAAACAGTTTCCAAGCTCATATTAAAGAGAATATCCTCCAATACCCTACCCATAAATTAAAAAAGAAACAGTCCACACAGGGGCAAGTTGTCTGCACACTTTCACAAGCTCCATTGGGTCTTTCTTCTACATCAGCAGTCTTAAAATTCAAATCGAGTATCAGGGAATCATGTAAGAATAACACTATACCATCATGTGACAAGCAACATTGTTGCATAACCAAACCTCTATGCTCTAATCATCCACTACCCATCATAGGGGCACCATTCAAAAAAGCATTCAAGTCATAATCATAAAGCATAAGGCTGCATAAATCATGCATTAGGACTCTTCGATCCAAAACCAGGCTATACTTATCATCTCATCCGTCTGAAGAAATCTGACAGCATGGGTCGAGCATACCTCAAAAGGATCAGTTACGCATTCACATTTCAAAATCCAACATCCATTCACATTATCCAAGTCATTCATCATATACATCAATCAATCATCACATCACATACATCAATCAATCATTAAACATCATACATCGCATATGGAATTCCTTTATATTCAAACATATTGTGTTAGTCTCCATGCGACAATGTATGAATTATTCTACATATTGTGTCAGTCTCCATGTAGCTATATGTTATCCCTTTGCGATCTAGCTCATTGTGTCAGACTCCAGGAAACAATGTTGCGAAAGCAGCAATTCCACCCATTGTGTCAGCCTCTATGCAACAATGTCCGAAATTTTCAAATTAACTTATTGTGTCAGTCTCCATGCAGCAATGTGTTTCTTTCTTAGCTTGTTGTGTCAGACCCTAGGTAGCAATGTTGCGAAGTCGACAATTCCACCCGTTGTGTCAGTCTCTACGCAACAATGTGTGAATTTTCTACATATAACTTATTGTGTCAGTCTCCATGCAGCGATATGTTTTTCCTTTGTGATCTAGCTCATTGTGTTAGATTCCAGTCAGCAACATTGCAAAATCATAAATTCCACTCATTGTGTCAGTCTCTATGAGAAAATGTGTGAAATTTTCTATATTTAACTTATTGTGTGAGTCTCCATGAAACAATATATTCTTTCTTCGCGATCTAGCTCATTGAGTCAGACTCCAGGAAGCAATGTTGCAAAATCAGCAATTCCATCCATTGTGTCAGTCTCTATGTGACAATGTGTGAAATTTTCTATATTTATCTTTTTGTGTCAGTCTCCACACAACAATATTTTCTTTCTTCGCGATCTAGCTCATTGTGTCAGACTCTAGGCAACAATGTTGCGAAATCAGCAATTCCACTCATTGTGTCAGTCTCTATGCAACAATGTGTGAAATTTTCTATATTTAATTTATTGTATCAGTCTCCACGCATGAATGTATTCCTTCCTCTGCAAAATAGTTCATTGTGTCAGGCTCCATGCAGCAATGTAATTATCAAACTTTTTTCGCATCAGTCTCCATGCATCAATGTTATTATCAAACCTTTTCCATTGCATCAGTCTCCATGCAGCAATGTTGTTATCAAATTTTTCTACGATATAATCCATTGCATCAGTATCCAGGAAGCAATGTCATTATCAAGTTTCTTCCTTGATATAACTTATTTCCTAAGTCTCCATGCAATAATTTAGTTATCAAGCTTTTATCAATTATCTATCCCCTAGGTTGCGATAGATATGCAGATAAATCAGCATAATCCATTGCATTAGTATCCATGCAGAAATGTGTTATTAGAATTTGTTTTATTCATCTCCTAAGTTGCGATGAATAGACGAAATCAAATCAAACAAAAACTTACTATATTAGTCTCCAAGCATTAGTAAGTCAGCTTTGCAAAACTTGTATTATTTTACCTCCTAGGTTATAGTAAATATTTACAATCTATTCTAGATACTGACGAACTATCTGCGTCGTCATATCTAAATTCAAAACAAAACTTTGGTTCAAACGTTGGTAAAATGATACATCATTGGATCGCTGTACATCGTATCCTTATAATCTTTCTGAAAAAATTTGGGGTCTTTCTATATTTAATAAACTTCTGATCAAAACATGCGAGACCTGCGTATTCTCGCACTATTTAATCTAAAGCAATTAAATCGGGGAAACTGGCATACCCTAAATTTGACCTATCCTTATATTTATATTTAGTTTTCTTTTTGAATAGGTCACATTATTTAATTCTTGTTTCCAGGGGGAGTAAGATACGAAAAGGGGTGTATAGATGTAAAATGGACCATCAATATCTGATGGCCCATTAGGCTTTAATAAAAGTCCATTTAAAACTAAGGGAGGTGTATTGTTTAACCAAGGAGGTGTGAACAAATTGTTTTTTCAGTAAGGCTCATATAGGTTTTGGAATATTTGAAAAAAATGATGTATAAAAGCAATATGTTTCTTTGTTAGAAGCCCACATAAATTAAACGTTTTTTGTCCCATCGAGTTATAATTGTTTCTTTATTAGAGGCCCAAATGAATTAAAATTTTTAAAACTATCGGGCCCAGTAACTAAAATACAGTATAGACCATTCAGTTTGTGTGTTTTAAAAAAAAGTTGTCTTTATTTTAGCATTATTTTTATCTTATAATTATTAATTATTATTGGTGATTATTTTTTAGAACTTAATAAAAAAATAAGAAAGCTTTTTTTACGTGAATCTTTCAAAGCCCAAGTGGGAAGTCAAGAGGGTCCAACACATTTGCCAGTCCAAATCCATAGATTGCTTGTCCAAAACAGAAACAAGTACTGTGCAAATTTAATCAGAAAAAGCGCGTGCGTTTAATGAACATATATTGTTTTCATCAAACCAGTATCTTGGCATTTTCAGAACAATTTTGTTTACTAATGCAAAGAACCAATTACATAAACAAAATCAACAAAAACAACAACAAACATCTACATTTATAACTCAATCAATACAGAACATTCATTGAAACAAAATCAAACTAATGATTTCAATTAATACAAATCAATTACAATTAAATTAATAGACAACATAACTCATTTCCTAATCTATCTAATCCCTAATTCAATAATTTCCTAAATTAAAAAACTTAATTACTACGAATTAAAATTTACAAGACAAACTTGTCTCCTTCCTAATTTGAAATTTATAAAAAAAATCTATAAAAGCCTAATCTAAATCTACAGAAAAGAGGGGAAAAGAGGAATTACAGTAAGAAAAAGAGAAATTTATGCAATAAAAAAGACTAATAATTGGGATTCTTTACTGAAGGTCACATTTTCGTTCGCTCCTTGTTTGGGATTTGGGTATCGAGATCCGAAACCTTAAATTCATTGCAGTTGTCGTTGCTTCAACCTCCATCGCTGCTTTCACAGCCATCACCATCCTCCGTCACCTGCGAAAACGAGAGAAAACAAAGAAAAGGGATTAGAATTGAATCAAGACAAAGCTCAGAATCGGCGAAAGAGTCTTTTATATTAAAGAAACAAAAAATAAACAAGAGGAGTCAATGCTTTTCTTCTGAATAGGTTTTCGTTTCTTTCTCATTCTTTTTATTTTAGGGTATTGTTTCCTAATATAGCTCTTTTTATTTTAATTGTAATAATATTAATGTTGTATCAAGGTTTGTTAAAATTAATGATAAAACATAGAAGGTTTTATTAGGAGATCATGAAATAGGGTGCTCCCCGCATCCATGCAGTATAGATTTTTTTAATTCATTTATTTATTTTAGTAATTAGAAAATTTGATTAACTTGTGTCATTTAAGGATGCAAAATTCCAAAATGTGATTCAATATATTTAATTCAATGTAAACCTTGTAAATAATTGTTTTGCATAAAATCAAACTTTATAATTTTTCAAATTTAATATTTTTCTTCAAAATATTAAAACCAACACAACTCTCAAATTACTACATCCGCGAGCAACACGTGGCCAATATCTGGCGACGTAATGAGGAGACTATATCAGACGCTCTTGCTCTACGTATAAAAAAATAGTCAATCAAACACCAAATCTTTTTTCGCAAATTAAATTAATTTAATCAATTAATTTTCGAAAAGGAACGCTTATATATTTAAATTAACTGCGTATTTGGTCTAACAAACTCCGCTATTCACACTCTTAGACCACGTATGCGGGAAATTCAAATATATTTCGTGATCCATAAAAAACACAAACAACTCTGTGAACTACGAAATGAGACTCTGATTCCTCCTAAGATGATACGTAGGCATACGATTAAAGTCGTGGCGAGTCCCGCTAACTAAAATTCAAACCCTTTTCCCTAAATAAAATTTAAACCCCTTTTCCCCAATAATAATTAAGAACCCTATTTTCTAAACATCGCGCTTCTAAACCTAGTATCCTTGTGAACAAGGTAGATAAGGGGTGCCTAACACCTTCCCCTCGTCTAGAACCAAGTCCAAATTTAGAATCTCTGACTTTTAGGCTTATTCCTTTATACTTCCTTCCTTTAGGATAAAAATTAAGGGCGGTGACTCTAATTTAAAAACCAATTGCAACAGGAAGCTTTCTATCATAGAAACGAAAACTCTAACTCTCAAAGAGGCTATTCAACAAAAAATAACTATAAACCTTGATCATATAATTTTTTAAAGTGATTCCCTTCGAGTGGTGCAAAACGTTCCGGCCAAATCCATAGGAGTGTCAGAGTTTTCTACTATATATTATTAAATCTATTCAGTTGCTATTAGTAAATTTTCCAAACTTTGAGGTTGGTTTTGTAAAACGTCAAGCGAATATGATTGCTCATTCGTTAGTGAAAGAGGCCAATTCATGGGCTAGACATAATCTTATTTATAATGTTCTTCCTTGTATTGAACTATTGATTCATAATGAAAAAAAATTATTTTTACTCTGTTTAAAAAAAAGGAATAAATTAATAAATTAGGAATATATTAATAAATTAATGATTAAAAAACATTTTATAGAAAACGTTAAATATTTATTAACATTTAAAAATAATATTTTCTATAATTAACGTAAGAAAATTAAATGAGTAATGCCAAATAAAACAAATTTTTCATTCACGAAACATAACAAACACTAATGTGGCACAATTTTAAATTTTAATGGCACAATTTAAGGGAATTTTTTTTTGAATAACCAGGTATTAAAAATTTTTTTCGCAAATAACCACGTTTCGGGAAAAATTACGCAAATAACCATGTTTCAGATGACTCCCCAAAGGAGGAGCCATCTCACTTGGCGCCTCCACTTAGCATTTAGCCCTAGGCGCCATCTCACTTGGCGCCTCCTCTCTCTTTTAGCCAAGTGAGATGGCGCATGCACTTTAAAAGTGAGAGGAGGCGCCAACTCACTTGGCTCCTAGGGCAAAATGTTGTTTTTATAAATAATTTGTCCGTTTCTCCGTCATTTCTCACACTTTCTCGCACTGTTTTCTTATTTTTTACTCTGTTATTTGCGTCCTGACATCGCCCATGATTTTTACCAGAGATGGTTACGTTATCTTCTCTGCCACAAAACCTGCGATGAAAATGATATTCTGGCACATTCACCCCATGGAGCGTCTGAAGCGGGAGTTGATGCGATGGCTAGATGGAGACATCGTGGAGGGGGAAAAAATTCGAAGGATCCAGCGAAGACGAACAACAACCTCACATGAGGGCACCTGAGGCTCTCGCAGCATAATGTAAAACTCAATAGAGTCGTACCCGGAATACACATGACTGGAAAACATATTCTGAAGATCCTCGTCATCTTGAACCTTAACCTTATAAAATATTATTTGGTTGTTCCCAAAAAAACTGGATTCTGATAAAATATTTGTGTCACCGGGCCTCGTCCAAGTTTGGCCTCCAATCATTTTTTGAAGTACAAGAAATTGGATTTCCCGTTTAAATGAAATCGGATATTGTCTTTGTCTCTAAACAAAAACCCAGAGGTGGGACAAATGTATGTCTCATCGTTGAAATGTGCACTGATGACATATTGGGGTGCAAAGGCCATTGTGTATGATTGTTTGAAGGTTTGAAGGTTTGAAGGTTAGAAGGTTTGAAGTTTATGAGTTATTCGAAGGCTTGAAGGTTTGAAGGTTTTATTTTTTAAAGGTTTGAAGGTTGGAAGGTTTGAGAGATTAAGTGAATCAGTGTTTTGATAAATCTAAGACTAAATAGGTCATACTGAATTTGGATTAACTAAGGCTGTAACCTCTAAGGCTCCTCCCATCATGTCTAATAGTGTTACCAAGGCCGTCACCTAGCCTGCGCCTACTCTGCAACCCATGCCACCTCTTATTCGCCAATGCGGATGGCAACACCTTTCATTTTTGTACTCTTTCGCCAAGTCCAATGGCGCCTCCCTTCACGTCCAATAGTGTTACATGCATTCAGGGATGCCTTCTCCAAGGCTGCCACCTAGCCTGCGCCTACTCTGCACATACTATGTAACCTGTAAGTCTCCTCCCATCACCTCTAATAGTGTTACATGCATTCAGGCATGCCTTCTCCAAGGCTGTCACCTAGCCTGCGCCTACTCTGCAACCCATGCCACCTCTTATTCGCCAATGGGGATGGAGACACATGGATCAGTATTTATCTTGGTACATATCGGTTAGTAACCCTGAAATGCACGTGTCTCATCCAAGGTATTTGGTTGAACCACGAACACAATGGGCACAACCCTCATTTCCCCAACAACAAACCCAACACACATCAACCTCCCACCAACCCCCCAGACGAAACAAAACCACAAACACCCAACTACAATCGCCACCACAATACAATTACACCCAAATGCCCCACAACCAACCACAATCACCACCTCAGTACCAATACCCCCATATGCCTCACACCCAAATGCAATTCCAATCACAATATCAACACACCCGCATACCCCACACACAATTTCAGTCTTATGTATATCCCAATATGGGCCCCTCAACATCTAACCTTAGCCTTGATCTGGGAATGTTGGAAGATTATGAACGAACCGACCCAACTTACCATCAACCAAAGTATCACAAAACCACCCAACATCCTCAATACCAAACACCCCAAGATCCATTTCCTTTCTACCACCCGTACTCAGACGATCAATTCTACAGACCAACCATGGAACCCCACCCACCACCAACACGACCAAACTTTGAGGGTATGGGTAACCGACTGTACCAAAGCGGATCTTCTAGATATGGAGATCTGACTGATTTCATGGATCCGGAACGCATTGACTTCGTTGGGCCATCGACCCTGCCACAACAGGAAACGCGACGACACCCAGCACGGGAAAGGCGATGACGGGGATGCGGAACCGGGGGTCATTATCAGGTTTCGGGGGACCACTGATTAATCTGTTTTTTTTTTATTTAATCTGTTTTTTTATGTAATACTTATGTGTGTAATCCTTTTTTGTAAATAAAAAGTCAATTTTGTTGATCCTATATCGAATACGTAACGCACCAGATTTAAGAAAAAAAACACGAAAATTTCCCTAGCAAATGCACTAAGGCGCCATCTCACTTGGCTTAGGGCAAGCCCTAAGCACCTAGGCGCCAAGTGAGATCGTGCCTCCCCTTAAAAAGTAGGTGTAGGCGCCAAGTGAGATGGCTCCTCCTTTGGGGAGTCATCTGAAACATGGTTATTTGCGTAATTTTTTTCCGAAACATGGTTATTTGCGAATTTTTTTTTAATACCTGATTATTTAAAAAAAAATTCCAATTTAAGATATCATGCATTTTGAACAATACTCATTAATTAATTAATAGACTATATTTAAAGTAAAAAAAAGTTATAATTAATATTATTAATTAACATTTATACAATTAAAATAATAAATGCATAATTAAATATGAAATAAATTAAAAATATATATTTTATTTAAGTTCATGGTTTAATAAAAATTAAAATAATAAATTACTAAAACAATTATAATCAACTATATTAAATAAATATTTTTAATTTAATTTAATAAGTAAATGATAAAATTAAGTTTTTTTATCATCTATATATAACAACTTTTGTTCTTAATTTCTCTAAAAATTTCTTTAAAATATGATACTCTAAACATTTTATTATCAAATTTTAAGTTTCATGTTTGAAATGAATATTTATATGACGTTATTGATAAAACATTGAAATATTATTAGTTTTTAATAAATCTTAAATAAATTATAAATACTTTGTATCAGTCAATCATTTAAAAATAGTTTTTTATTGACTAATTAGTTAAAAACAAATATTTAGAATAAGTGTATAAACAAATCCTGAACACATAATCTGCTCTAATTCTAAAAAACAAAAATTAATAAATGTAGTTGTTTAGGTATTGCCTTGCATTTTTGGTAAAACCCAAGTGTATGTGTGAATGTCATGACTGATGTCATAACATTATAGTTTAGTTTGTACTGACTCATTAGGTACCTTTGCAGAAAAATATTGTAATTCAAGTACTGATGTTTATAAGTGTGTATCTGAGCATTTTGCAAAATAATCAAATTTTGCTAAATCAGTAGACAGGTTTTCTCAGATGTCATAACAGATGTTATGACATCCTGTTCTGAACTAACAGGTTTGCAGGTTGGATAAGTCTGAGTTTTTTCAGGAAAATAACTCAGTCTTTCCTGAACAGAATCCTGCGTTTTCTGAGGGGTAACCTAGCTCAACCCTAACCTGGTTAATAAAGTCATGTGACCTGGTCTTTAGGTCAAACGGAATTAACCCTAGGTTTTTGTGGAAACCCTAACTGAAGTTGCAGCTGCTATATATTCAACAGAGCTGCTATTTTGCAAGGCATCCCTTTTATTGATCAGAAGATCATTTGTAATATGTATAGGTTTGATTATTGTACTCCAAGCAATTATCATTGTGATAAGTGACTTGGAATAGGTTTCTAATTGTAAGGGTTGTGTAGCACTCAAAGCTTTGAAGCAAGAGTGTTTGAATGTTCCTTGACTAAAGCTGTGAAGCAGAGTCAAGTTAGTTGTGTGCATCACTCAAAGCTGTGAAGCAAGAGTGATTGTGTTGCTTGATTAAAAAGCTGTGAAGCTTAATCAAGTGTTTGTTTTTGAAGAGTGTCTTCATCAATTCTTAAGTCAAATTGTTTTATGTATCACTGCTGTGATTGAGGGGGAGTGAGTAGGAACTCAGGTTTAAGTTGTACTTAGATTGGAATTGCATTGGGTAGGTCTTAAGTGAAGGAGATAAACTGGTTGGTTTATTCCTGAATTAACATCTCTTATAGTGGATTTCCTCCCTGGCTTGGTAGCCCCCAGAGTAGGTGTTGTTGCACACTAAACTGGGTAAACAATTGACTGTGTTCTTTATTGCTTTTGTATTTACTGTCATATAGTAAGTCAGATACGGTGTCATAACATTGAACGTGACATTGAGTATCTGCAGCCAGAATTTCAATTGGCATCAGAGCAGGCACCCTGCCTGTATTACTGGGTGAGATATAGGGATATCACTTTCTGGCACTATGGACAAAGAAGGAGTTTTTGGAAATAGACCATCCATTCTGGATGGAACGAATTATGACTACTGGAAACCTCGTATGATTGCCTTCCTAAAATCTCTGGACAAAAAGGCTTGGAGAGCTGCTGACAAAGGTTGGATTCATCCCACTATAACTGAGAAAGATGGGACAATCAGTCTGAAGCCTGAGGAAGATTGGAGTAAAGAAGAAGATGAGTTAGCTCTGGGAAATTCAAAAGCTTTAAATGCCTTGTTCAATGGAATTAATAGAAACATTTTCAGACTAGTACATCAATATGAACTGGCCAAGGAAGTTTGGGACACCCTCAAAACTACTCATGAGGGCACTTCCAAAGTAAAAATGTCAAGGCTTCAGATGTTGACTACCAAATTTGAGAATCTAAAAATGATGGAAGATGAAACCATTCATGAGTTTCACATGAACATCTTGGAGATTGCCAACACCTCAGGAGCACTGGGAGAAAAGATATCAGAAGAAAAACTGGTGAGGAAGATTCTCAGATCCTTGCCTAAAGGATTTGCAATGAAGGTAACTGCCATAGAGGAAGCCCAGGACATTAGCAAGTTGAAAGTGGATGAACTTATTGGGTCTCTTCAGACTTTTGAGATGGGGATCACTGATAATGGTGTCAAGAAGAACAAGAGCATAGCACTTATGTCCAACACTGATGTTGAAGAAAATATTTCAGAAGCTGTAGCCATGCTTGGAAGACAGTTCAACAAACTCATCAAAAGAATAGATCCAAAGTCAAGGTCTAATGTTCATAACATTCCCTCTGACATTGACAGTTCCAGCAGAAGACCAAGGTCAAAAGAGAAGGGAATTCAAGGCAGAGGAATTCAATGCCATGGTTGTGAAGGATATGGGCATATTCGAGCTGAATGTCCTACCTTTCTTAAGAAACAAAAAGGAATGACAGTTACTTGGTCTGACTGTGATTCAGAAAGTAATTCTGAAGAAGAATCTGCCAAACGAGTTACTACTTTAACTGGTGTTTGTACCTCTGAAAGTGACATCAGTGATGAAGAGGTGACTTTTAAAGAACTGGCTGATACTTACAAGAAATTGTGTATCAGAAGTACTGAAGTCTGTGTGCAGAATGAGAAACAATCAAAACTCATCATAAAGCTGGAGGCTGAAAAAAGGGCAAACCTTGAAACTATAAGTCATCTAGAAGGAGAAGTTCAATTGCTAAACTCACAACTGAATCAAATGACTAAATCTGTCAAGATGTTGACAAATGGAACAGACAAATTGGAAGAGATCCTTCAGGTTGGACAAAATGTAGGAAATAAATCTGGACTAAGATTTATGGAAACAAAGAAATCTGGTACTGGTAAGCAAATGTCAAAACAGATGTCTCAACACAACTCTCAACATCAGGAACAGAGACATATGAAGAAAAGGTACCAAAGATGGAGATGTCATCATTGTGGGAGATATGGCCACATAAAGCCCTTATGCTTCAGATTACATGGATATCCTAATCAGAACTCAGGTGTCAAACCTAAGTCTAAAAAGGTACCACATGCTACTAAATGGAAGAAAAAGGCTACTGCACTGATAGCTCACACTTCCCTGAGGGTCTCTGCAAAGGAAGACTGGTACTTTGACAGTGGATGTTCCAGACACATGACTGGAATCAAGAACCTCCTCAATAATGTTAAGCCTCACACCACCAGTTTTGTGACCTTTGGAGATGGGGCTAAAGGTGAAATCAAAGGAGTTGGGGATTTGGACTGTCCTGGAGTTCCAAGTCTGAATGAAGTACTGCTGGTGAAAGGGCTGGCCGCTAATCTCATTAGTATCAGTCAATTGTGTGATCTAGGATTCAAGGTCAATTTCTCAAAATCTGAATGCCTTGTAATCAATGACAAACAAGAGATAGTAATGAAAGGAGTCAGATCCAAAGACAACTGTTACTTGTGGGAGCCTGAGAACACTAATTTCTCATCTGTGTGTTCCATTGCAAGAGAAGAAAAAGAGGTGAAACTGTGGCACCAAAAACTTGGCCATCTTCATCTAAGGGGTATGAAGAGGATCATCTCCTTGGAGGCAGTCAGAGGGATTCCAAGACTGCAAATTGATGAAGGAAGAGTTTGTGGTGAATGTCAGGTTGGTAAGCATACTAGGATGTCACATCCAAAGTCAAGACATCTGACCACCTCTAAGGTTCTAGAACTCCTCCATATGGATCTGATGGGACCAATGCAAGTAGAGAGTCTTGGTGGTAAAAGATATGCCTATGTGGTTGTGGATGATTTTTCCAGATTCACCTGGATTAATTTCATTAGGGAAAAATCAGATGTATTTGAAGTTTTTAAAGAATTGTGCAAAAGAATTCAAAGAGAGAAGGAAGGATGTATTGTAAGAATCAGAAGTGATCATGGCAAGGAATTTGAAAACAGCAAGTTTGGTGATTTCTGCTCTTCAGAAGGAATTAATCATGAGTTTTCTTCTCCTATAACACCTCAACAAAATGGAGTTGTGGAAAGAAAAAACAGGACCATACAGGAATCTGCCAGAGCAATGTTACATGCCAAAAGACTTCCTATGTACTTTTGGGCTGAAGCTATGAATACAGCCTGCTATGTTCATAACAGGGTCACCTTGAGGAAGGGAACCTCATCCACCATATATGAACTCTGGAAAGGAAGAAAACCAACTGTGAAGTACTTCCATGTGTTTGCCAGCAAATGCTATATTCTGGCTGATCGTGAACAAAGAAGAAAACTGGATCCTAAAAGTGATGAAGGCATATTTCTAGGATACTCCTCAAACAGCAGAGCTTATAGAGTATTCAACTCCAGAACCAAAACCATGATGGAATCAATAAATGTTATAATTGATGACTATCATGAAGAAATAGATGTTCCTTGTACTGTTGAGACATTCTTTGAGACTTCAACCCAACAGAATGACCTACCCAACTCCACCACAACAGAATCTGAATCAAAGGAAGCTAGCAAGATCCCTTCCATCAGAATTCAGAAGGATCATCCAAAAGAGCTCATCATAGGAGATCCCAATAGTGGAGTCATCACAAGATCTAGAGAAATCATCTCAAACTCTTGTTTTGTGTCCAAAATGGAACCAAGAAATGTCAAGGAAGCCTTAACTGATGAATATTGGATTGGTGCAATGCAAGATGAACTGAACTAATTCAAGCAACATGAAGTTTGGGAACTGGTTCCTAGACCTGAAGGAACTAACATCATTGGGACAAAATGGATATTCAAGAACAAGTCAGATGCTGAAGGAGTTGTCACCAGAAATAAGGCAAGACTTGTTGCTCAAGGATACACCCAGGTTGAAGGGGTTGATTTTGATGAAACCTTTGCACCTGTAGCCAGGCTGGAATCAATCAGACTCTTGTTGTCAATTGCTTGTCTTCTGAAGTTCAAGTTATTTCAGATGGATGTGAAAAGTGCCTTTCTAAATGGGTACTTGAATGAGGAAGCTTATGTGGAACAACCTAAAGGCTTTGTGGATCCAACCCACCCTGATCATGTCTACAAATTGAGAAAAGCCCTATATGGCCTGAAACAAGCTCCTAGAGCATGGTATGACAGGTTAACAAAGTTTCTCTCAGACAAAGGCTACAGAAAAGGAGGCTTGGACAAAACTCTCTTTGTCAAAACTGAAGGAGGAAAGTTGATGGTTGCCCAAATATATGTTGACGACATAGTGTTTGGAGGAATGTCAGAACATATGGTTAAACACTTTGCTGACCAAATGCAGGCTGAATTTGAAATGAGTCTCATGGGAGAACTAACTTATTTTCTTGGACTACAAGTCTCACAGATGGAGGACTCAATCTTCTTATCACAAAGCAAGTATGCTAAGAACATTGTAAAGAAGTTTGGTATGGAGAATGCAAGTCACAAAAGGACTCCTGCTCCTACTCATCTAAAGCTTTCCAAAGATTCAAGTGGGGTTAAGGTGGATCAAAGTCTGTACAGAAGCATGATAAGAAGCTTGTTGTACTTAACTGCCAGCAGACCTGATATTGCCTTTGCAGTTGGAGTTTGTGCAAGATACCAAGCTGATCCCAAAGTCAGTCATATCAATCAAGTGAAGAGAATTTTGAAGTATGTAAGTGGTACTTACAACTATGGATTGATGTATACTCATGGATGTGAACCAGCTCTGACTGGGTATTGTGATGCTGATTGGGCTGGTAGTGCTGATGATAGAAAAAGCACCTCTGGAGGATGTTTCTTCTTGGGAAGTAATCTGGTTTCCTGGTTCAGCAAGAAACAGAATTGTGTGTCTCTTTCCACTGCTGAAGCTGAATACATTGCAGCTGGTAGTAGCTGCTCTCAAATGATATGGATGAAACAGATGCTCACTGAGTATAATGTCACACAAGATGTTATGACATTGCACTGTGACAATCTGAGTACAATCAACATTTCCAAGAATCTCATTCAGCATAGCAGGACCAAACATATTGACATACGACATCACTTTATCAGAGACCTTGTAGAAGAGAAGACAATCAAATTGGAACATATTGCCACTGAGCTACAGCTGGCTGACATTTTTACCAAGGCTCTGGATGCAAATCAATTTGAAAACTTAAGGGGTAAGTTGGGTATTTGCCAACATGAGGAATTGTAGCAATTAATTTTGCTTAAAACAAGTATCAAAGGAGTTATGCCTGTTCTGATTGGTTTAAAATTATATTTTCCCATTTCCTACAATTCTTTTAAGAAGTTGAATAGACACTCCCTTGCTTCCTTCCCCTCTCGTCTTCTCATCAAAACCCAGTCTCTCAATCAGAATTTTCTCCTCAGTTGTTGTTGGTCCTCTAGGACTGTCAAAATGTCTCAAACACCATCATCATCCAATACGACTATTTCAACCTCTTCCTCTGATCAAGATTCTAGGACAATCTCTTCTTGTCTGGACTCTGAAGTTCTGGAGATCTCTTCTCGTAGAAAAGTGGGAACTAACCCCACCAAGGTCAAAGAGTTAAGAACAAGACATGCAGGAAAGCCCCAAGCTTCTGCCTCTGGTAATCCATCTCATCCTTCTTCTTCAGTTCCCCCTGAAATTGCAAATAGGGAAGGGACAACCTATGTTAATCAAGCAATAGCAAAAATTGTTTCAAGAATTCTGAACGAGAACCACTCAGTTCCTGGCATTTCTGTTCCTCTGAACCAAGAAAGTTCAAATGCTGAAACAAATCCAGATGTCTCTAAGAATGTTGAGACATCAAACAAAGAGAAGAATGCTGACATTGCTCACAAGAAAAGAAAGAAGCCCGAATCCTCTGGATCTGATGACAGTGCTTGAAGGTTGGTTGCTGTTTGGTGGTGTTGCTGGTTAGTGCTGATATCTGGTGGAGTTTGGAAGTGTGTTGCTGCTCTTATTAATTGTTTTTGGATAACTGTATAATCATTATGAACATGTATCTTTGGCCCATTTGTGGCTAAAGAGGGGGAGAATATTTTGGTACTTAATATGTACTTGCTCAATTAGACATTCTATTTTTGTGCAGTCATTTATTTCTGCTGCTATCTATCTCTGATTGCTTAGGGTCTTTAGCCAAAAATCTGCCAAAGGGGGAGTTTGTAGTTGTTTAGGTATTGGCTTGCATTTTTGGTAAAACTCAAGTGTATGTGTGAATGTCATGACTGATGTCATAACATTCTAGTTTAGTTTGTACTGACTCATTAGGTACCTTTGCAGAAAAATATTGTAATTCAAGTACTGATGTTTATAAGTGTGTATCTGAGCATTTTGCAAAATGATCACATTTTGCTAAATTAGTAGACAGGTTTTCTCAGATGTCATAACAGATGTTATGACATCCTGTTCTGAACTAACAGGTTTGCAGGTTGGATAAGTCTGAGTTTTTTCAGGAAAATAACTCAGTCTTTCCTGAACAGAATCCTGCGTTTTCTGAGGGGTAACCTAGCTCAACCCTAACCTGGTTAATAAAGTCATGTGACCTGGTCTTTAGGTCAAACGGAATTAACCCTAGGTTTTTGTGGAAACCCTAACTGAAGTTGCAGCTGCTATATATTCAACAGAGCTGCTGTTTTGCAAGGCATCCCTTTTTTTGATCAGAAGATCATTTGTAATCTGTATAGGTTTGATTATTGTACTCCAAGCAATTATCATTGTGATAAGTGACTTGGAATAGGTTTCTAATTGTAAGGGTTGTGTAGCACTCAAAGCTTTGAAGCAAGAGTATTTGAATGTTCCTTGACTAAAGCTGTGAAGCAGAGTCAAGTTAGTTGTGTGCATCACTCAAAGCTGTGAAGCAAGAGTGATTGTGTTGCTTGATTAAAAAGCTGTGAAGCTTAATCAAGTGTTTGTTTTTGAAGAGTGTCTTCATCAATTCTTAAGTCAAATTGTTTTATGTATCACTGCTGTGATTGAGGGGGAGTGAGTAGGAACTCAGGTTTAAGTTGTACTTAGATTGGAATTGCATTGGGTAGGTCTTAAGTGAAGGAGATAAACTGGTTGGTTTATTCCTGAATTAACATCTCTTATAATGGATTTCCTCCCTGGCTTGGTAGCCCCCAGAGTAGGTGTTGTTGCACACTGAACTGGGTAAACAATTGACTGTGTTCTTTATTGCTTTTGTATTTACCGTCATATAGTAAGTCAGATACGGTGTCATAACATTGAACGTGACATTGAGTATCTGCAGCCAGAATTTCAATAAAATTTATAGACACCTTTAAATTATAAATACTTTTTATAAGTCAATAATTTAAAAATAGTTTTTTTTTGACTAATTAGTTAAAAACATATATTTAGAATACATATATAAACAAATACTGACACTACAAAAAATATACTCTCCAGCGATGTGATTTAGCGACGTGATTATCTTGACACTAAAATTAAGTGGTTTCGACGTGATAATCACGTCACTACAATATTATGTAAATTAAATAATAAAAGTAATGCATAGGCTGCGCTAGTCTATTTTTTTTATATATAAAAGTTTTGACGTGGGAAACACGTCACAACATAAAAAGTTAAATAAAAAAATATTAAAGTTGCAAGCGTTTTGAAGAGGAAAGTTTAAATATTTCAAAAAAATATATTGTGACGTGTTAAACACGTCACAACTAATTTAGAAGGAAAAAACCCAGTCTTTGACAAGATGCCATTCTGAAACGTGCAGGTTGAGTGTAAAAATATAACCATTGGAGGAGTTGCGACGTGATATTCACGTCGCAGATTGGTTAATTTTAAAATTATAACGTTAGGATTGCAACATGAATATCACATGGCAAGGTTGCGACGTGATATTCACGTCGCTGATTGGTTAATAAACTTGCGTAATCCTCTTTACAGAAACCATTGTGTTTCTTTGTCCTCTTTCTTTTATTCTTTCTCTCTTCTGTTTTCTTCTTTCCCTCTTCTCTATTCGTCCATTCTACCATAATCAAATCCTAATTCCATCATCAGTTTCAAATTTATTTTGTAACAAAGGTATAATATTTATTGAATTTATTTTTAACATTTTTGTTTTAGATTAATTATGTTTTATGATATACTAATTTTTTTGTAACGAAATTGAAGAGATTAAAAAGAAGATTCAACAAAAGGGTTGTACAAGAAGTTGAAGGAGTTTGAAGAATTGGTATTTATGTTATTTAATTATATTTTGAATTTATTATATATATATATATATATATATATATATATATATATATATATATATATATATATATATATATATATATATATATATATATATATATATATATATATATATATATATATATATTTATATTTATATATTAATTGAATTGTTAGTTGTTATTTGAATTTTTTTAAATTTGATATATGTTTCTGTATATGTATATATAGTGTAACAAGAAAAAAAATTGAATATATTTATTTAAAATAGAAATATACTATTTTTTTATTAAAATATAATGTAATATATATATATATATATATATATATATATATATATATATATATATATATATATATATATATATATATATATATATATATATATATATATATATATATATATATATATATATATATATATATATATATATATATATATATATATATATATATATATATATATATATATATATATATATATATATATATATATATATATATATATATATATATATATATATATATATATATATATATATATATATATATATATATATATATATATAAAAGTATGAATTTTGACAATATATTAAATAAAATAAAGATTATAAAAAAATAACGTTATAAATATATATTTATAAAAACAGAATATAAAAAAAAAATGAAATATAGTAAATATTTTTAACAATATATTTTAAAAATAAAAACAGTTTTATATATTTAATAAAAATGGTTATATAATATAATGAAAAATATATTAAAACAGTTTTATAAATATATTTTAACAACATATTTTAAAAATAAAAAATATATATAAACATTTTTTAATTAATACCATTGTTCGAGGGGTCATCAGACTCAAAGTTATCAATGTGTGTGAGATTATTGGCCGCCAAGTCAAATTGGAATATTCCTGATCAGTGTTTAGAACATTTCACAAAAATGATTTTGGATTTCACCGCAACAAAAGACAATTTTTTAAATATAAATTAATTTAATTTAATTTATTTTATATTTAACTTAATTTTTTATTTTTTATTGAATGTATAAGAAGATTATTAGACATTGCTCGCAAATTTTATGAGTCATAATCCTCAATATATTCTGGAAGAGGGAGAGCCGCTTCATCCAGATGTGGACTTTTATATTTGGGATCAAGTAATTGGCGGAAAAGGCCCTAACCGTTATTTTTTTAGTGGTGGAAATTTGGCGGTCACCTTGAGAAGTGAGGATATAACTCTATTTCAAAGAGTTAGAGATGGGGAAGGGGGTCACGTCAACTAAATTTGACACCAGAATAACTTAAAACGGTAAGACAATTAGTTTTAAATGAGGCGAGACGCGAGTCAGCGCAACGTGAGGCGGTAATGAAAGCCCAAATGGAGGCCCAAATGGAGGCAATGAGGCAAGAGCAACAACGACAAATGAAGGTCATGGCGAAGAGGCAAGCTGATATGGAGCAACAAATGAGACAATTCATGCAAGGGTTTGGTGGAAATCCAAACTTTCGCGGTCAAGAGATGGAGGATGACGGAAACGAAGATAATTTTGACATTGATAATTATGACCCGTAAACTTAAATTTTTTTATTTTACTTTCAAATTTGAATTTGTATAACATACTAATTAATTCTTAAATTTATAATTTTAGTTTATAAATTTTATTGTATTAAATTTAATATATTGAATTTATTATATATTGAATTTATTTTATATTAAATTTATTATTCAATTTATTATATTGAATTTATTAAATTGAATATATAAAAGAAAAAAAAATCAGTTATTAAATTTAAAAAAAAAAACATTAGTGACGTGATTTTCACGTCACAAGTTGTGACGTGAAAATCACGTCGCAACTCACTTTTTATATAAAAAAAAACACAAAAACTTAATGCCCAAGAGTTGTTAAATGTAACTATTTAGTGACGTGAAAAACACGTTGTAACTAAAGTAACTGTAAGCTTGCTACGCCTGCTTTCCTGCAGAGTTGTGTTTTTTATAAAAGATTGTTGCGACGTGATTTTTACGTCACAACTTTGTGACATAAAAATTACGTCGTAAACTATTTGCCACCCTCTCCTCAACCACGTGAACGCACACGTCGGAAATAATGTATAGTGACGTGATTTTTCATGTTGTGACATAATAAACACGTCACAAATAAATATTTTTTTTTGTAGTGTGAACACATAAACTGTTTTAATTCTAAACAAATACAAATTAATAAAATTAATAGACACCTTTAAATTTTAAATATTAATATAAATATAAAAGAAAAATAACACGGAAAATAACATAAAATAATATATCAATTTATTATTTCATGCAACTACAAAATATACACGACAAATCATGTGTTATTTTTAAAAAATATTTAAATGTGCTAATATGATAATGCATGCCCTTAATAATCTTTTATAATTTAAAATAAATATTATAGAATTGTGTCGTTTATACTTTAATTTCAAATATGTTGTTTCAATAATTTATAATTATGAGCTTTAATAAATTAGTTTCTCTTTATTAGGTTCTGATTTAGTTTCAACGTTAATTTTATATACGGAAAAATATATACAGTTGGTTCAAATACATTTAGAAATAGTGTAAAAAATAAAAGCAATATTTATACACGAGAAAATATATGGGTGATCTAATGACAATGACAATTAGGATGTCTAACTAAAACAAAAATAATTTTAATAAAACAACAATTTCTTATATCTGTGAACAAATGCGCATATCAGACCAAAACTCGTGCGTACGCACGAGTTTTTTTACAAATAACTCTTGATCACAAAGTAAAAAATTATTAAGGTAATGAAGACCAGGATAATCTAACTCCCCCTTTTTCTTTTAACACCATCACCAAATATAACATAACTATTGAAATACAAGTTGATGTCCTTCAGGCCGTTTCTTTTCGCTATCATATGTCTAGAATAACTACTATCAAAATACCAATATTCATAAGAAACCTTGAGGGAGATACGTGCAACATAAACTATGTTGGGAAGCCAAACTTGTCTATGCTGCATATCAAACTTCTCATTCCATTGAGGATATATTTTTTGGTGATGAGGTTGTCTATCAAAAAATTTATAACAGTACAGTCCAATATGACCATATTGACCACAATAGTGACATCCCAAAGAAAGTTTGGTGTAGACAAAACTAGTGCGCTTATAATTATATTTTCCAGAATTTTGAAACTTGTTAACTCACATTGTGAATTATGTTTTCTAAATATGAGTAACATGTTTTTTTTTAATTTGAAGGCTTACATGTATCTAACACACCTTTCATGTATTTTATGTGATTAGTGAACGTCACACTATTATTTTCTTGATTAGATTCACTCTTTTCATCTATCTTATCATCATTGATATTCCAACCTTTTCTTTGTTTCCTTAAAAAACTTGGGCATTCAGCCTGAATGTGTCTAAAATATTTGCATTCATGACATTGGATCCCTTTTCCTATTTAAGAACAATTGAGGTTTTGTATTTCACCATCTTTTCCTTTACACTAAAAGTTACAACTCTTGAAATTTGACATGGGTAACGACATTATTCCCAGTATCATATTCTCATGACCTTTCTCATGATTTAGCAAGCACAATATTTTCTCATGACCGTTCTCATGATCTTAACAAGCACGAGACTTTCTTCAGTATCATATTCTACTTAGTCTTCAGATCCATTCTTTGGAGGATTATTAGTACCATCAATAATTTCTGATTGATTAACTGATCCTCCTTATTTTGGATTATCCATCCTGAACATAATAAGAACCATGGAACACACCCAAACAGAACAAGGTGTCAGCTCTGATGGCAATTGAAATAATGTTCTTTGAATGACAACATGTAAGACACAATGATGGAACAATGTGTATGACAAGTTAAATGCGTAGTAGACATAATAAAGTCAAAATATAAATAACACAAGAATTGGTAACCCAGTTCAGTGCAAAATCACCTACATCTAGAAATGACCCAATGAAAGGAAAATCATTCTTAATAGTCATAATTACAAATTGGTCTAATTTTAACTCTCTTAGCTCAATTCCTCTTTTCCTAATACCACATGTGAATTTCTATTAAGGTCTCCCTCTGAATATGAGACACCTCTCACTTTCACTTGAGCACTCTCCCAAGTAAATTATTAAGTTTCAAAGATGAAAGATAAAACTCTAATACAATTCAAAACTCTATTCGGCTCAATTTGATTAAGATTAAATGTTTATTTAAACAAAAAACATACATAATCAAACAAATCTTCATTATGATGATTGAGATCCTTGATTGATATAAATATTGAACAAATTAGAACACCAAATGCAATATTTC
This sequence comes from Vicia faba, assembly GCA_948472305.1. NCBI lineage: Eukaryota > Viridiplantae > Streptophyta > Magnoliopsida > Fabales > Fabaceae > Vicia > Vicia faba. Next base: position 716,140,257 of record OX451741.1, on the reverse strand, counting down.
TAAAAAAATTTAGGATAAATCTTTTCCAGACAGAAAAGGAAACCAAACTTAAAAGCGCGAGATATACTTCAATCAACATTGTGTGTCAAGGAACCATTTTGAGACAGGATGTCAACTAAAATGTCTAACATTTTGCTTAACATGTTTCTTTCCATGAATCTTCATAAATCCAATTCTGAATCTTCATTAAAACAAATCCAACAATGTATTTACTTGATATAAGTAAGAATTTCAAACTCTCATGTAGAGAATTCAAAATACAATCTCTTATAAAACAGAAACGCACTATAAATAATATTTAATAGAAATTGAAGATCTTGTCATTAAATTCAAATCCAAATATTGTAACAAAAACAAATTCAATTAAATATCTTCATGCAATATTTTTTTAATTAAATATTCAATAATATATTTGCAAATCCACTTCAACAAAATTTAGGACTGGCTCAAATCGTTCCTTCAAAGCATATCCAATTAAATCTTTTCTTCAAAGCACATCCAATTAAATATTCTCACTCTATGCAAATACAATTAAATCTTTTCAATATGATTATAACAATTATCCCCTTTCTAACAAAAAACTTTAGCAAACAAATATATAAACTCTTGAATAAATAAACCATTATTGGATCACAAAAGTAGGAATCAGTCGTAGAATCAAATGAGCCAAAATCAAGTTTTCTATAAACAATCTTCTAGATCATATCTCAAAAGCACAAACACGTCACATATCATAACAGAACACCAAAATTTCATTACCGTCAACAACAAAGATAAAAGAATTCAGTAGATTAGAGCACACATAACACATTGGTCAAACCAGAGGAAAAAGGTTGAGATGAAAAAGCGTCAGCAAATTTGAGAGTCCATATTTTGATAATAAATTTACTCACATGTGTAATCTTGAATAAATCATCCATTACTGGATCACAAAAACTTGAATCTATCGTAGAATCACTTGCAAATCAGAAGGTCCATTACCAGTTTAACTTTTTATAATTGTCATTATAATATTAGTAAAAGAAAATGTTCTCATATGATTTTTTTAATTAAAAAGCCGACTAAATACATGCTTGAAACTTGTTTAGTGAAATACGACACATGAAAATCGAGAAGCAAAAATGATCAGTTTGATTTTTGGAAGATTTCAATTATCTCTTTATTAGCTAAGGAGATTTGACATTAATTTAACATTGCTCCTATATATTTAGGAGTTGCATTTTATTCCAAAAATCCAAATGAATGTTACCTGAATGCCATGCTTTGAGTTTGTCAAGAGTCATGAGTTATAATAAGAAAACCAGAAACACTTTGTAACAAGCTAATAATAATAGAATGTAATGTAACTAAGGAAAAAAGAACAAAAGATAAGAGTTACTCTTAATATTTTTTGTATTGATAAATGTACAAGTAGCTGTATACAATGTACATAAATATTCCCATAAAGCATGATTGATGTAGCTAATAGATGGTAAATGCAAAATCAATCATAATTTAGCTTGATTTACAGATTTTAGGTAACATAAGTACTTAAATTTAATATTTAAGCAGTGGGATAAGATGCTTGCATTGCAATGCCACATAGTCCTTCAACAGCATCAACTCCCATTTGCATCCTAATGTATCCTTCTTCACCCCAATCAGTTCCCCATGAGTTTTTAACCAACCAATATTTGGTTCCATCACTGCCTATACCAAAACCTACGGCTGTGACACCATGATCCAGCTGAGTTCCACATGAACCAGTAAAGACACCACTTTTGTAAAATTGAAAGTCAGAACCACTAGCATCGATGGCTACAGAAATAGGTTGATTTGCAACAGCTTTTTGCAGTGCCTGCTCATTGTTGGCGGGAACATCTTCATACCCAGTAATGGTAGCCGCTTGGGTGGATGCTTGGTTTGCACTGCACGTTCCATCAACACCTTGATAGGGGTATTGAGCTTCCGTGCTGAGTCCATGATTTTGAATGATGAATTTGAAAGCATCATCCATAAGACCACCTTCACAACCTTGGTCCACACCTTTTGTGTCACAATCAACAAGTTCTTGCTCTGATAAAGAGACCAATTTTCCAGTAGTCAACTGATGAATTCCTTCGGTTGCTGCAACAGCAGAAAATGCCCAACAACATCCTACAAAAGATAAATTGATATATTAACTAGAGTTTATGATCAGATAATAATGATTTATTTATTAGATAGACACTTACCACATTGTCCTTGATTCTTCACAGGTGTGACTGCTCCTTTCTTCCTCCAATCAACTGTGGATGGAACGGCACTTGCATTTTCATACTTAAAAGTAGATGTTCTTGTGATTGAGGAGCACATATGCCCCTTGAATTTGTTTCTAGAAGCTGTGAATTCGTCGTTGGTGAGGTCTGCAAATTGATTGATGCCTAGTTTGTATGATTTGTTACTGTCAGCATTGTTGGATGATTCAATGTATTTCACGTTTTGTGCGAATATCTTTAGACGACTCTCCCTTTCTTGAGAATCCTTATAGACTTTGCCATAGTGACTCATCCATTGTTGGTGCCTCTCATACATAGAGTCGTCTTGGAGGGTGCGAGAAGTGACTTGGAGAGCACACAATCCCAAGCAGAATATGAGTGTGAATGCAATACTATTAGCAGCCATGGTGTGTGTGTCTTTGAGTTGATTAGTTAGCAGTTAAATGTGTGTGTATAATCAATGATCTTTGTGGTATTTATAACAGGCAATATTAACATTTAGAGCTTAAAACAAATTTATGGTGAATTGAATATTAACATTTAGAGCTTAAAACAAATTTATGGTCAGTATGTAGTTCCGTAGTCGGGAGAGATATTTGGGAAGGTGCTATGGACAAATTTTATGTCAAGCAAGGGCCTTAATTACTGCCTAAAGGAAACGTTGTGCCTTGCAAATATTTTGGATTTTAAAAGTGAAGGTAGTAGACCAGCTGTTTGTTTGAGACAATAATTATAAAAAGCGTATCAACGAGTTTCTTTTTATTCATTGTTTAATTTCTATTTCAATGTTTTCTTCATTAAATTTCAACATGTTTACCATTATACTCGTTTTATAGAAGCAATGTCGATCTTCAAGTTTACAAAACTTATACTCTTTTTACCTCCGGCATTGCCAAATATTCTTTATTTTTTTCTATATCATAATTACATCTAATTATTACAATTCTCTCCCAAGTATCATGATCAATTAATAAATTATTTACAATAATCTATAGCCTCATAACCTTCTCCTTTAATCACAACACCACATTATTTTTTATAGCCTCATAACCTTCTCCTTTAATCACAACACCACATTATTTTTTATGAAATCGTAATTAAAGAAGGTTTTAACGAATGCAAATTCCTATATCGCAAATAAATAATTTAATATGTTTAACCTAATCATATTTAGGTAGTTAAATTAAATTCACTTTCAAGAGTTATGATTATATAAGCTAATATCCCTCTTATGTTGGACTATGGATACTACAAAGTTTCAATTTGGTCAAAATAGTCGGTAAGCTAGAGAATGTAATGGTTTAGTGAAAATGTCAGCAAGTTGAGCAGTAGTAGATATAGGAAACTGATCAAATTGGACTATCATGTGTGATGTGATGCTATGTGGAGCATACTGAAAATTAAGTGATATTGAGTGGTTTAGATGTATTGGTTAGTGGTTTTTACACCTTTGTTTGTCGTTAATTCTAGTTAATTGTGTCATTGTTTTTAAGCGCTTGATTTCCCTTTTCCTGCATATTTTATGCCTTGGTTGTGTCTCTTTAATATTTTTAGGTTCAGGTAAGTTAGGCTAAACTAACTGACTAGCTATACATATGAATATACTAAGGTTAGTTAGGCTAAACTAACTGACTAGCTATACATATGAATATATAGTTTGCTTATACAAAATAGATATATAGTTGTATGTATAACCTAATATCCCCCTTAAGTTGGACTATGGATATTACAAAATTTCAATTAGATTAAAATAGTCGGTAAAGCTAGAGAATGTAATGGTTTAGTGAAAATGCCAGCAAGTTGAGCAGTAGTGGATATAGGAAACAGATGATTGAGTTTGGATTGAAGTTTTTTTCTAATCACATGACAATCAAGTTCTATGTTTTTTCTTCTTTCATGAAATGTAGGATTATGAGCTAAGTAAATAGCAAATTTAATGTCATAAAAAACAGAAGCTGGTTGAGAGATTGAGATAAAAAAAAGTATTTAACAAATATTGAAGCCACTGTAGCTCATAAGTCAAAGAAGCCAATGAACGATACTCTGCTTCAGTTGAAGATCTTGACACTGTATTTTGTTTCTTGAATTTCCAACATAAGAGTGATGAACCAAGAATGATACAAAATCCATTGGTGGATTTTCTTATTTCAGGGCATCTGTCCCAATTAGAATCAGCAAATCCATAGAGTTTCAAGGAGCTGGAAGTAGAAAATAAGATGCCTTTAGCATGGCAATATTTAAGATACCTGAGAACTCATGTAACTACCTGATAGTGTGATATGAGTGAATTATAGACATATTTACTCAAATGTTAGGCAACATATGAGATATCAGGCCTTGTGTTTGTCAATTAAATGAGTCTACCAACCCACCTTCTGTAAGAAGAAGAATCAGCTAGTGGTAGTCCATATGTAGTAGAAAACGTTAGAGTGGGTTCAAAAGGAACAAAAAATGGTTTAGAGGAAAGAAACCATGTGTCCTCAAGAGGCTCAAGGATACATTTCCTATGATTCAAGAAGTTTCTTGAATTGGATCTAGAAATTTCAAAGCCCTAGAAGAATTTAAGTGGACCAAGATCCTTAATTTTGAATGGTTGACCCAAAGGTTGTTTGACAAAATTGATTTCCTTAATAGAGTTACCAACCAGAACTATGTCATCAACATACACAAGTAAAATAGTAGAGTTTTTCTTATTAGATTTAATATATAGTGAGTGATCTGCCTGTGATTAGTTGTAACTCAAGGAAATCAAAAAAAGATGAAAGCTTAGAATACCATTGTAGACTAGCTTGCTATAATCCATATAATGATTTATGAATTTTGCACACTTGAGAGGAATTAGAGACTAGTAAACCAGAGGAAGTGTCATATATACTTCTTTTACCATGGAGGAAGGGGTTGTTAACATGTAAGTACTCCAAATTCTAACCTTTAATTGCAACAAGAGAGCCAGAGAGAGTAACACTCTGAAAGTGGTGATATTTGCTATAGGGTAAAAGCATCAATATAATTCACACCCTCCATTTGTGTGTAACCTTTATCTACAAACATATCCTTGTATCTCTCAATGGAACTATAACACGGTGGGAGAACTGACTTGGTGGTTTTACATTTTATCGCAAATGTCGCGGTTAGCAAGAGTTGCCACCTACTTTTCTTTTATCCAAAAGGAAAGGCTGAAAAGAACAGGAAAGACCTTTAGAGATGTTTTCTTGAGTTCGGGGGGTAGATTATGAAAAGGGAAGGTATTATCACCCTTTTCATCCGTAGTTATCTACGGGATCTTAGTTGCTTGCTAGATCACTTGCTTTTGTTTGAAAATGTGCTTTGTGTGGTTTTTTGAAAGTGTTTTGAAAAGGCGCCATCGTTTAGGAAAACTTTGTAATAGTACTCGTTCGTAAGAACGTATACAAAGTGTTTACCTTTTGAAAATATTTCAAGTTTGAAAGATGTTTTGAAAGTGTTGGTGTTTGTTTTGAAAATAGCAAGGATGTTTTGATTTGAAAATGAGCAAGCAACTAGGAACAATCTACCTACTCAAAAGTCTTAGTTCATTTCTTCCTTTCCTTTGATATTTCTATCTTACCGTTGATTTGGTAATAAGCCCTATCTTTAGATGTAAAAGGGACGGGCAAGGATCATCGTATAGCCATGATAGCAATGTTGTGAAATATCTTAGCAATTCTCTTTGAGGTACTAAGATCATTTTAAAAGGCAACATTGATAGCGTCATCGAGGGACTATGATCTTGTATTTTTGACTGCTTTTGCTAACATACTTCACATGCATAACATGGTCATTTTTGTAAAGCAACAAAGTTGATTTACCCTAAGGGTGTAAGTGTGAAAGTGTGTTGATTTACATGCATTGTTTTGTCTTGAATTAGGGTTTGCTAACTTTTTAATTTTAATTTTTCCATACAAACCCTAATTTACTAGCATTTATATATAAAGCATTAAATTGCGGAAAATAAAAATACTAAGCTATTACATCAATAGGGGAGGGGTGTACAAATTTACAAATGGGGATTTTGCAAGAAAATTAAATCTAATTAAATATTACAACCATATTGAATATTATACAAAATTGAAAATAAAATGCATGAATGTAAATAAAAAAGAAATGATTTTTGTTTGGTTTTTAAGGGTTTTTTTTTATATGAAAGGTTTTAAGTTAATAAAAATGAAAATGAAAATTAATTAATTAATTAATTAAAAGAAACCTAAGTTCTAAATTGATTTCAATTTAAAAGAAAATAATATAATAAATAAACCTAAGTCTAAATATTAATAAAAGAAAGAAATTGAGTTGTTAAGAAAATTGTTTTTGTTCTTTTTAGTTTTTATAAAGAAAAATAAAATATGAGTGCAAAAATAATAAAATAAATATTTTTGGATTTTTTATTAATAAGTAAAAAACCTAATATTAGTAATAAAAATAATCACAAGAAAAAATATGAAAGTAAAATAAACTAAAATAAAAATGAAAATAAAATAAAGAAATAAAATGGGTCAGGGGGGTATGAAACATAATCAGGGGGGAAAGTCAGCAAAAAAATGAAAGTCCAATGTTTGGGGCCCAGGCGCTGCAAACAAAAACCAAAAAAAGAGAGGAAAAAGTGAAAAATGAAAAAAAGGCAGTGCGTTGGGTGTTGAACCCACGCCCTCTTGGTTACCAGCGCGTTGCCTTACCACTGGCCTGAACTTCATCTTCAACCTCACGCCCAGCCAGACAACCTGCAACTTGTTCATATCTCAACAAAAATGGAAAGTACAAACATGAAAGTTGTGGCATTTCTTCCCACGAATCCAACCATATAAATAACTAAAGCTGTAAATCCAAGATGAGTGAGAATTTTTCTTGCCCTAATTTAAAACCTAAAAATTTCAGAAACTTCAACTCCAAAATTCTCTAAGCTCAGGTCATATAAATGCAAACTATGGATATGTACAACTTCGTGGCAATGGTATCTACATTTTATCTTTGAAAATGGAAGCCTAACAATGCCTATATGAATAGTTCAAAAGTCATAAAACTCGCCTTGCAAGATGGTATCGTGTTTTGAGTTGGAGCGGCTTTCAATGAGTTCTAGTGATTGGGTTAGCTTCCTCAAGTTCCCAGGAAGCTAATGTGATGCTTGGATTAAGCTGAAAGTGGCTGAGGAGTTCTGGAGAAGTCAAGTTGCAGGCCTCTGTTTTTGAAAATGGAACTTGATGATGGAAGTGTTACAGTTGGGCAAAAGGACTTTGGATGGTTTGTATTTGATGTTTAGAATCTTTAGGAACCAAAAGGCTTGGAAACGCACGAGGGAGATGTGAGTTTCAAGTTTTTGGTCAGATTATGCAACAATGGAGTTTTTGTGTGTGATTCGTAGTTCTAGGGAGTTTTAAGGCTTAAACATGCGTCTGTTATCTTGCAAATAGTGTATGTATTTATAGGCAAGAGGTTTTGTGTTCTACAACAAGTCAGAATTTGAATTTACATGTTGTAAAAACTTTACTTGTTTTTGAAGCAAACATGAAAAACATCTTCCCAAAGCTTGTACCATGCTATTGTAGAGTGGTTGAGCTTTAAACAAGCTTGCTTCTGACTTGTAGATGTTGTGTGTGCAGAAGGATCCATTGAGATGCTCAAGAAGGGTTGACATTTGCAAAAGCACACTTTTCCAAAATGGAAGTCTTGCCTTTCTTCCAAAAATGGCAAGTTAACTTAGACAAAGCTTGGATTTAACGGATAATAGCCATAAAATTTATGTAATCTTCTGATTAAGGATAGATACACAAGTTAGAGGGCCTGAATAGTGGGATTATTCAACATGGCTATGTGATTTGATCCATTGTGCATCACAAATTTTGCCTTGTAAAACAACTTGAAACCCTAACTTCTTCTTGCCTTCGATTCTCCTTGATCAAGAATGATCTCAAGGAGTTCTTAGATATTTTGGAAAGCTTGTAATGTTATATACAACCCCTCTTTGAATCACTTTTGCAAAATCCAATTGGAAGTATGTGAAACTTGGCCCATAAGTTAGGTCAAAATCCTGACCAAAATGCTCAAAATTTCACTAAGTGTTTTAGTTTCATGAACATGATTTCATGGATTAATAACTTGAAATCTAAGAATTTCTAGGAGGATTTTTGTTCAACAATGTTTTATATCTCACTGAGATCTACAACTTTCATGTTGAAATTTTCCTTTGAATCATCTTGTATCATGGTGAAAATTTGGCTCAAAGTTGTGAAAAATATGAAGTTTTCAACACTTAGAAAAATTTCTAAGTTTGGAAACATTGACTTTTCAAAATGAAATCTGGACTTTTTGATTTCTTGATGAAAAAGTTTCAATATTTTGACATGTTTTGATGGATTGTGATCTTTGACACTTGATTTTGACCAAAAATTCAAAGTTTAACTTTTCAGTATACAATTGACTTTTGATCAGTTGACTAAAATAAACTATCAATCAATTGATCTTGAGGGAAGTTTTGAGTCATATCATCAGGTCAAAATAATTTATAGGCTCATAACCTTCTCCTTTAGTCACAACATCACATTATTTTTTATGAAATCATAATTAAAGAAGGTTTTAACTAATGCAAATTCCTATATCACAAATAAATAATTTAATATGTTTAACCTAATCATATTTAGGTTGTTAAATTAAATTAACTTTCAAGAGTTATGATTATATAAGCTAATATCCCCCTTAAGTTGGACTATGGATACTATGTTTTAATTTGGTCAAAATAGTCGGTAAGCTAGAGAACATAATGGTTTAGTGAAAATGTTAGCAAGTTGAGCAGTAGTGGATATAGGAAACAGATGAATGCGTTTGGATTGAAGTTTTTTTCTAATCACATGACAATCAAGTTCTATGTTTTTGCTTCTTTCATGAAATGTAGGATTATGAGCTAAGTAAATAGCATATTTAATGTCATAAAAACAGATGCTGGTTGAGAGAATGAGATCAAAAAGTATTTAACAAATATTGAAGCCACTGCAGCTCATAAATCAAAGAAGCTAATGCACGATACTCTGCTTCAGTTGAAGATCTTGACACTGTATTTTGTTTCTTGGATTTCCAACATAAGAGTGATGAACCAAGAATGATACAAAAGCCATTGGTGGATTTTCTTATTTCAGGGCACCTGTCCCAATTAGAATCAGCAAATCCATAGAGTTTCAAAGAGCTGGAAGTAGAAAATAAGACGCCTTTAGCATGACAAGATTTAAGATACCTGAGAACTCATGTAACTACCTGCTAGTGTCATATGAGTGAATTATAGACATATTTACTCAAATGTTAGGCAACATATGAGATATCAGGCCTTGTGTTTGTCAATTAAATGAGCCTACCAATCCACCTTCTGTAAGAAGAAGAATCAGCTAGGGGTAGCCCATATGTAGTAGACAACGTTAGAGTGGGATCAAAAGGAACAAAAAATGGTTTAGAGGCAAGAAACCATGTGTCCTCAAGAGGCTCAAGGATGCATTTCCTATGATTCAAGAAGTTTCTTGAATTGGATCTAGAAATTTCAAAGCCCTAGAAGAATTTGAGTGGACCAAGATCCTTAATTTTGAATGGATGATCCAAAGGTTGTATCACAAAATTGATTTCCTTAATAGAGTTACCAACCAGAACTATGTCATCAACATACACAAGTAAAATAGTAAAGTTTTTCTTATTAGATTTAATATATAGTGAGTGATCTTCTTGTGATTAGTTGTAACCTAAGGAAATCAAAAAAAGATGAAAGCTTAGAATACCATTGTAGACTAGCTTGCTTTAAGCCATATAATGATTTATGAAGTTTGCACACTTGATAGGAATTAGAGACTAGTAAATCAGGATAAAGTGTCATATATACCTCTTTTACCATGGAGGAAGGGATTGTTAACATGTAACTACTCCAAATTCCAACCTTTAATTGCAACAAGAAAGACATAGAGAGTAACACTCTGACAATGGTGATATTTGCTACAGGGTAAAAGCATCAATATAATCCACACCCTCCATTTGTGTGTAACCTTTAGCTACAAACATATCCTTGTACCTCTCAATGGAACCATTAGCTTTATATTTGATCTTATATACCCATCTGCAACCAATAACTGCTTTGCCATGTGGTAGATCAATTATAGTCCATGTATGGTTTGATTCAAGAGCTTTTCGTTCAACATCCATATCATGTTTCCAACAGACAAAATTGATAGCTTGATTAAAGGTTTTTGTTTCAATGTTAGAAGATATAGTGCAACAAAAATATTTATAAGCATGAGAAAATTTATGGTAGGAGAGGACATAAGATAAAGGACGGGAAATTTGATATTTTGTAGAGGAGGAAGCATCATAGTAATAATAATCTGCTAAGTAGTTAAGGGGATGAGAGGCTCTTGTGGATTATGTAACACCACAAAATAATTAGATTATTTATTTAATTATTTAATTATTTGTGATGAGTATTTGTGAATATATGTGATGTTTGATGAATATGATGTACGGTGTGAGGGAATGGTGAAAATTAAGTGATATTGAGTGGTTTAGATAAATTTAGATAATTAAAGTAATTATTTAAATTATTTTAATTAGTAAAATTAGATAATATGAGGTGTAGAAATAACAAGGACAAAATAGTAATAGATGAAGTGATTAGTGAGGGTAAGATGGAAAGACCATAGAAAGAGTCCAAGGTTAAACCAAAAATAGAGGGAAAAGTGTGTCATTATGTTCGATCGTGAAAAGAGTTGGAAGAACGCAACAAATCTAAGGCAGGAAGAAAACAAAGAGATTTTTGGTAGAATACAAAGAAGAAGATCAAAGCTATAATCTAAGGTAAGGGGGGGGGGGGGGTTATCCTTGTTATTATGATTTATATAGGGTTTAGATGTATTGATAAGTGGTTTTTACACCTTTGTTTTCCGTTAATTCTAGTTAATTATGTCATTGTTTTTAAGCGCTTTATTTCCCTTTTCACGCATTTTATGCTTTGGTTGTATCTCTTTAATGTTTTTAGGTTCAGGTAAGCACTCAATAAGAATAAGAGCGAAACTAAGGAAATATCAAAAGAATTCAGAAAAGTTTACTGCATACTCCAGAAGGTCTAACACGACCGTCTGTGTCAGGAAAGCAGCAAAGGCAAAGCAAAAATCAGAGGTATGACACGGGGGCCCGTGTCAAGATGCTTGGGATCTGACACTGCGTGTGTCAAGATTCCTGGGACAAAAAATCAGTATTTGAAATTACAAAAGAGTTACACGGGCGCCCGTGTTGGCTGACACGGCCCGTGTTAGCTTATGACACTGATTTCCTGATTTTTTTTTAATATTTTCTCCATGGGTTAAGCAGTGGGGGTGTTTTGGGTATTTTCAACCGATCTGAGTGAATGTTTTCTACTTAGATGAGTTTTGAAGAGGAATTAGGTTAATTTTTGGGAAGCCAATAATTACAAGAGAAAAGATTAGAGAAGACAAGGGTTTCGATGGAAGGAGATTTTAATGAACGTGAAATTATGGTATCAGATATTTGGTGTCGAAAGAGATGTCACGACACAAATATCTGTTTTCAAGTAAGGTGCAATAAAATCAAAAGCAGTAAAAACACAAGAGATTGTTCACCCAGTTCAGTGTACAACAACACCTACTCCGGGGGCTACCAAGCCAAGAACAAGTTCACTAAATAGTATCAATTCATAGACCCTCAGTAAACAACCAGTTTACGATCTAATCACTTAATCACTATCCAAGTTAAACTTTTACTTAAGACTCACCTAAGTATGAAGCCATCCTCAAATCCCTTCAATCACTTACATAATTAATAAGTTTGAAACACTTCAATCATTCAATGCTTGAAAGCTTATGAATGATACACAATTAACAACCCAAATAACAACTCAAGTATTTAAACTAATACTTAGATTGTATTACAAATAAAAAGCCTAAACTTATAATCAGAAAGAAAGTATTCTTCTTCAAAAAAATGCTTTTCTTTGAATAAGGAAGCAAGTCCTTATATATGCGCAACTTTGGGCTTGGGCTTGAAAACAAATATTCAAATCTTTTGAATATTTCCATAAAAACAGGCCAAGATATAATTATGCAATTTGAAAAATATTCCTCCATATTTTTCGCAATCTGTAGTTCACAAATCCTGATTTATAGAGTGCTGGAAATCAGGAAACAAAAGACATAGCTGATTTTGGGTTGAGATCAGTTCTGTAGGCAGATGTCAAGACATCTGCTTTGACATCATTCAAAACAGTTTTGCTCCAAATGTTAAGACATTTAGAAAAACATTAATAAGTCATTGTTTTACCAAAATTTCTGCCAATAAACACTTACAAATTCCCCCTTTGGAAAATTTTGGCTAAAACATTTTGAGAGTATATTATCAGAGCAGCAGCACAATTATTAGAGCATTATTAGGACAGCAGCAAGCAAGGCAATCAAAACATACATTTAGTTAGCAGTTAGCTGTTAGCACAGGAAAATGTCAAAAACATCTTCTGGGACATGAGGCTCCCCCTCAACCTATGGTCAGTGGTCAGTCAATGGTTAGTGGTTAGTCAATCACTCATTCACTTTCTCCCCCCCCCCATTTTTAGTCATAATATGCCAAAGGAAAGATGAAATCAAAGGAATATTAGTATTAAGGTACAGACCATAAAATTCAAATGTCAAGCACATGTAAGTGCCAAAAAAGAAACAAAGTGTTCAGAGAAACATCAAATAGTATAACTGTCATCCTGACCAGTTGACTTGGTTGAACCAGAACTTCTTTCCTCACTGGAATCTTCACCTTCAGAGCTCACTGCATCATCAAGGTTGCTATCCCTTTGCAGGTCCTTGACCATCTTTTCAAAGACTAGCTTCCTAGCTGAGCTCACTCTAATCACATCATCTAATTCCTTGCAAGCTTCCTTTAGTTCATTGATCATTTCATCCTTAGTGGAGGTCTTGTCAGCAGGAGCATATGTTAAAACAATGTCTGGGACATGTTTTCCTGAAAAGAGATTAAAATGGAGGGTTAAGGCAGACTCTCTCTTGCACATAACATCATTTCCACTTAGGATTCCAGGGTGATGATTTAGGATAATTCCACAGAGGAGGGAAGGAAAAGAAATTGGCATCTTAATGGCACAAGTTCCTGCATGTTTGATAGTCTGATCAAATATATAAGTCCCATAATAAAAAAAAATTGGTTTCCAATAGCATAAATGAACTTTCCTAAACCAATGCAGATGGTTGAAGTGTGGTTAGTGGGAACCCAATTTGCATCTCCAATACTATGTAGAATTGCATATTTCACACTCATTTTGCTGACAGGGAGTTTTTTTTTCATTGGCCACTCACTTACTTGATTGGCAGTAATGGTTCTACACACTTGATTATCTGTAACTTCCAGCTCACAACATACATCTTCAGACCTATCTAGAAATTTTTTTATAGTGGCAGGAGAAAATTCAACACACTTTCCTCTAACAAAACCTTTCTATATTCCTTACTCTTATGGTCAACACAGTCAACAGGAATATTAACAATAAACTTCTTAAGAGTTTCATAGCAATTTGCAAACTTGGTAACTGTTTTCATCAGTCCAGCATAGGATATTAGCTCCATGATTTTCTTACATTCCAAGGCACCAACTCCTAGTTCTCTCTCTAGGGAAATCCTTCTTTGATACACATACTTCCACTTTTCAGCATTTCCAACAGAGTGAAAGGAGATGTTGTCAAGTGGGGCATCAGGAACCCTAACAAACAATTTCTTATTTGCAGACTTTTTGATAGGAGAGATGTCCTGGACATCTTGCTCGACATCGTACTCAGAGTCAGTCTCTTCAACTAGAACAACTTTCTTCTTACTCTTGGACCTTTTTACAGCATCCTCATCATCATCAGTAGAAGTAACATGTCTAGATTTTCTCTTGTTAGAAGGAGGGACCACTTTACTTTCTTCTTTTGGGGGTCCATACATGGTTTTATTCTTGATAGTCTTTGGAGGGGGTGTGATAGTTGCATCTTTCACTCTCCTGGACTTTAGCCTTCTAGCAATACCAGGTACAACATTAGTGATGAGCTCATTGTTAGAGAGCTCTTCAACATTGACAACATCCACAACATTGTGACATTCTCCATTCTTGGAGGCAGCAACATTTTCTTCAACATTTTGATCAACATTTTCCTCAACATCTTGATCAACACTTTCTTCTTCCACATCTTTTAGGGAAGAGGTAGCAAGCTTCTCAAGTTTGCTATTAGCAACATCATTCTTGGATGATTCAGCATCATCATTTTTGGATGATTCAGCAGCATCATTCTTAGGATTACTTCCTTTCTCAGCTAGAGGGGGCATGCGAGCAAGGGGAGTAGAAATCCCAAGCACAATAAATCCTTCATTTAAAACTCTATCCACAAGTCTTCTGATGCTTCTATCAACATTGACAATTTCTTCTTCAGTTCTAAGAGGAGTTACCTTTACCATCTTTAGATTTCTTAGTTGGTGATATAGGTTTCTTGACCTTTTTATCAAGCGGGGGGATCATTGATAGAGGTGTAACATCTAGTACTCTATCAAGAGAAATATTTTCATTTGTAGATTTTGAGGAAGATGATGTGTGATGTTGATACATGATTGAAAAATTTCTGGCAAGGAGATGAGGAATGGAAAGGGTTCTTCTTCTATTGAGTAGAATGAAGAGTTTGTGAAAATAGAGAGAAGAGATATAGTAGCGTGTGGGAAACAATTTTAGGCAGTCTTGTAATGATTGTTTTCTAAAATTTATTTGTTGGAAACACAAACAATATAATATCACTTTAATGATATTCGTACACACTTTTAAATGCTACAAACCCTCATATAAACATATCCCTAATTTTCCTCTTAAATTCTAAAATTTATTAGCATCCAAAGCCTTTGTGAAGATGTCAGCCAGTTGCAATTTAGTGGCTACATGTTCTAAGGCCACAATCTTTTCTTCAACAAGCTCTCTTATGAAGTGATGACGGATGTCAATATGCTTGGTCCTGCTATGTTGAATAGGATTCTTTGAAATGTTTATGGCGCTTAAATTGTCACAGAATAATGTCATGACATCTTGTTTGACATTGTATTCTATTAACATTTGTTTCATCCAAACCAATTGAGAATAACTGCTTCCTGTAGCAATGTACTCAGCCTCAGCAGTGGATAGAGAGACACATAATTTTGCTTCTTGCTGAACCAAGATATGAGGTTATTTCCTAGAAAGAAGCATCCTCCTGATGTACTCTTTCTATCATCATCACTCCCTCCCCAATCAGCATCACAAAAGCCAGATAAGGAAGAATTTGATCCATGAGAGTACATCATACCATAGTCACTTGTCCCATTCACATATTTGAGAATCCTCTTTACATGGTTGGCATGGCTAACTTTGGGATCAGCCTGATATCTTGCACACACTCCTACAACAAAGGCAATGTCCGATCTGCTAGCTGTGAGATATAAAAGACTGCCTATCATACTTCCGTAGAAACTTTGATCTACACTTACTCCTTTTTCATCTTTAGTCAACTTCAGATGTGTGGGAGCAGGGGTTCTTTTGTGACTTGCATTCTCCATCCCAAACTTCTTCACTATATTCTTGGCATACTTGCTCTGAGATAAAAATATGGATTCTTCCATTTGTTTAACTTGCAGACCAAGAAAATAGGTTAATTCACCCACAAGACTCGTCTCAAATTCAGACTGCATCTGCTTGACAAAATGTTGAACCATCTCATCTGACATCCCACCAAATACAATATCATCAACATTGTTTTGAGCAATCATAATCTTCCCTTCTTCTTCTTTGACAAAGAGAGTCTTGTCTATACCACCTTTCCTATATCCATTCTCCCCAAGGAATACTGTCAGTCTTTCATACCAAGCTCTTGGAGCTTGCTTCAATCCATACAGAGCTTTCTTCAGTTTATAGACATGTTTAGGAAAACTTGGATCAACAAATCCTTTTGGTTGTTCAACAAAAACTTCTTCATTCAAGTGTCCATTTAAGAAGGCATTTTTCACATCCATTTGAAACAATTTAAATTTCAAAATGCATGCAACTCCTAACAGTAGTCTGATTGATTCAAGTCTAGCCACAGGAGCAAAGGTTTCATCAAAGTCCACTCCTTCAATTTGAGTGTATCCTTGAGCAACTAACCTTGCCTTGTTTCTAGTGACTATCCCTTTTTCATCAGATTTATTCTTGCATACCTATTTAGTGCCAATCACATTTGTCCCTTCAAGTCTTGGGACCAGATCCCAAACTTCATTCCTACTGAATTGTTCCAGCTCCTCTTGCATAGCATTAATCTATAACTCATCAGTTAAGGCCTCTTTGACATTCTTAGGCTCAATTTTTGATACAAAGCAAGAGTTAGAAATTCCTTCTCTTGATCTTGTAGTTACTCCCTTGTTTGGATCTCCTATGATGAGCTCCTTAGGATGATCTTTCTGAGTTCTAATTGAAGGTCCTTTATTGAGATGACTAGGTTGGGGATCTTCTTGAGGAAGATTAGAATCAATACTCGTGTCATTTGATTCAGTTGGACTATCAGACAAAGATGTTCCAACATCTTCTGAGACATCTTCTTCAACATTCCATCCTCTATCATCAATAGTAACATTTATTGCCTCCATCATAACTTTGGTTATGGAGTTAAACACTCTGTATGCTCTGCTGTTAGTAGAGAAACCCAGGAATATTCCTTCATAACTCTTAGGATCCATCTTCCTCCTTTGTTCACGATCAGCTAAGATGTAACATTTACTTCCAAAAACATGAAAGTATTTTACATTTGGTTTTCTTCCCTTCCATATTTCATATAAAATGGCTGAAGTACCTTTCCTTAGAGTGACTCTGTTATGAATATAGCATGCAGTATTCATAGATTCATCCCAAAAGTGGTAGGGTAGCCTCTTAGCATGAATCATGGCTCTGGCAGATTCTTGGGGAGTTCTATTCTTGCGTTCTACAATCCCATTTTGTTGAGGAGTAATGGGAAAAGAGAGTTCATGTCTGATTCCTTCAAAGGAGAAAAACTCAACAAATTTGTTGTTCTCAAATTCTTTTCCATGATCACTCCTGATTCTTATGACATGACTTTCCTTTTCCCTTTGAAGTCTTTAACAAAGATTTTGAACACTTCAAAATTTTCTTATTTTTCTCTAATAAAGCTTATCCATGTGTATCTAGAAAAGTCATCTATAACAACATAGGCATACTTCTTACCACCAAGACTTTCAACCTGCATAGGTCCCATCAAGTCCATGTGAAGAAGTTCTAATACTTTTGATGTAGTAAGATGTTGAATCTTCTGATGTGACATCTTAGTCAGCTTTCCAATTTGACAGTCACCGCATACCCTTCCTTCTTCTATCTTGAACTTAGGAATCCCTCTCACTGCTTCTTCAGATATAATTCTCTTCATACCTTTTAGATGTAAGTGCCCCAATTTTTGATGCCATAGTTTAACCTTAGTCTCTTTAGCTGAAACACATGTTGATGAGAGTTTTAACTCTTGAGGAACCCATAGGTAACATTTGTCTTTAGATCTGATTCCTTTCATGACAACTTCATTCTTTTCATTGCACACAAGACATTCTTCTTTGGAGAAGTTAACTTTGAATCCTTGATCACATAGTTGGCTTATACTTATCAGGTTAGCTGTTATTCCTTTTACAAGTAACACATTATCAAGTTTAGGAACTCCTGAACAGTCAAGCTTGCCAACACCTTTGATTTCTACTTTTTCTCCATCACCAAAAGTCACATAACTGGTGGAATAAGATTTGACATCCACCAAAAGATTCTTGACACCAGTCATGTGTCTAGAACAACCACTGTCAAAGTACCAGTCATCTTTGGTTGATACTCTAAGAGAGGTGTAAGCAATGAGACTTTTAACATTGTACTTGGGAACCCATTGTTTCTTCTTTTTGCTATTTTGGGGAATATTATCAGTTTTAGGAAGAGGAGTATTTTTAGGATACCCATACAGCTTGAAATAGAAGAGCCTTATATGTCCAAGCCTTCCATAATGATGACATTTCCAGGGCTGGGGATTTTCTCTGGTGTGATTAAGCTTTTTCTTCCCATGAGTTTTCCCAAGATGTCCTTTCTTATCATGATGTTTTCCCACATGTAGATACATCTGATTCTACATCTTTGGTTTAGCCTTGGCATGTGTGGAAACAGATGCAGGCTGTTTGCCATGATGTTCTTTCTTCACATGATGTCTGCCAAGATATCCTTTCTTACCATGATGTTGAAACATTTGATTCGACATCTTTGGTTTAGGCTTGACATGAGTGGAGACAGATGAAAGCTCTTCTGAGTTAGGTTCCTTTTTCTCATTGAAACCTAAACCACTCTTATCTCATGTCATTCTTCCTGCTTGGAGAATTCCATCTAATGAGTCAGACCCATTATTCAGCATCTTGAGAGATTTGACCATTCTATCAATATTTGAACTTAGAGAGGACACTTCACTTCCTAGATCAGAAATAGTTTTAAGATGCTCTTCCCTTTCCTCCTTCAGCTGAGTTATAAGGGCTTTCTGTTTCTCCCCTTCAAGACATACTTCTGCACTTCTAAGACATAATTCTTTGTATGAAGCACCTAACTCATCAAAGGTTAGTTCCCCATCACTAGACTCTTCATCAGATACATATTTTCCTATCAATGCTTTCACATATTTGGCAGATTCTTCAAGATCACTCTCTGAGTCCTCTTCAGACCAAGTAACAGATAGATTCTTCTTTTGTTTCTTTAGATATGTAGGACATTCATATCTAATGTGACCAAAGCCTTCACATTCATGACATTGTATTCCCTTCCCTTGAGAAGATTTTTCTTCAGCCCTTTTTCATTCCACCACATTTGACTTATAGATGTCAGATGGGATGTTCTTGACATTTGACCTTTGGTTCCTATCCATTCTTTTTATTACTTTATTAAATTATCTTCCAAGCATAGCTAGGGCATTTGATATTCCTCCATATGTATCCAGATCACATTCTTCTTCTTCATCTTCATTATTAGATACAAAGGATATGCTTTTGTTTTTCTTCTCAGATCTTTCATTTATGCTCAATTCAAATGTTAGAAAGGGATCCAACAAGTTCATCCACTTTCATTTTGTCAATGTCTTGGGCTTCTTTTATACCAGTTACCTTCATATCAAATCTCTTGGGAAGAGATCTGAGCATATTTCTCACCAATTTGTCTTCAGATATGTGATGTCGAAAGAGATGTCACGACACAAATATATGTTTGCAAGTAAGGTGCAGTAAAATCAAAAGTAGTAAAAACACAAGAGATTATTCACCAAGTTCAGTGTACAACAACACCTACTCTGGAGGCTACCAAGTCAGGGACAAGTTCACTAAATAGTATCAACTCATAGGCCCTCAGTAAACAACCAGTTTACGATCTAATTACGTAATCACTACCCAAGCTAAACTTCTACCGAAGACTCACCTAGGTATGAGGCCATCCTTAAATCCCTTCAATCACTTACATAATTAATAAGTTTGAAACAATTCAATCATTCAATGCTTAAAAGCTTATGAGTGATACCCAATTAACAATCCAAATAACAACTCAAGTATTTAAACTAATACCTAGAGTGTATTACAAATAAAAAGCCTAAACTTCTAATCAGAAAGAAAGTATTCTTCTTCAAAAAAAATTGATTGTTTTGAATAAGGAAGCAAGTCCTTCACTACTACAAAAAAGGGAAAAGACAACGCTTTTTAGGCTTTTAACTTCGCTTTAAAGCGCTGCCTAAAGCACTGTAAAAGCGCTGTCTTATGCCTACTTTAGACAACGCTTTTAGAATAGACAGCGCTTTTTTATATACCCCTTTAGCAGCACTTTGTAATTTTTTCCAGATAGGTTTTAGACAGCGCTTTCCTTTGAAAGCGCTGTCTATTCCCCCACTTTAGACAGCGCTTTCAGACTTTAGGCAGCGCTTTTTTTTAAATTTTTTACAACGCTTTTCTCCTAAAGGGCTGTATATTGTTCACAATTTTTTTTAATAAATTATCTATTTTAATCATAATTTTTACCATATTTGGTAGCTTCATTCCAATATTTTGATCCAGGTTTTCAAAATTATCTTTTATGCACCATATTTGGTAGCTTCATTCCAATAAAATATACATATATAAAAATTGCACATATATATAAATTGATGATATAAACAACAACAATTACAAAATTTATGATACAAGTTAAAATTCTACAAGTTAAAATGCCTAACATATTCAAAATTGAATTTACATCTATACATCTTTCTATCTTCGAGAATTCTCATGAAACAACAACAACATGAATATCTTAGCTCTATCTTCTAGACATGTACCTATAAACCTGGAACAAAATCAAATGATCAAAATTCGTAACATGATAATATTAACGTTGCACTTTATTCGAATTTAATTTATACTCAAAACTCGAAAGTTCTCATCAAAGAAAATAAGACAATATACCTTAGCTTATAAAATTCTCAATCCGATAATGAATTGACACCATTCCTCCATAAGATCATCTAATTGATCTTTTGAGTAATGTGCACAATTGAATTCCTCAAAGTACTAGATATATAATAATATAACATAGTATGTGATTAAGTTAAAACAATATGTCATTTTATGAGAAACACAAAATATGAAAATAGTATGTAATTCCTAAGTTAGAAATCTATACCGTGGATGGAATCTCTAATCGATCCAAAATAATTGTTTCTTTCATAAAACTCAACATAAACTAGCCACAATCTATACTGTTATGCTGGCGAGGACACTACACATGGAAAGAAAATACGAATATATATTAGGATATACCCCTTAAATTGTTTTATCAAGTATCATCACTAAAGTAAGCAAAAATGAATATCTCTTTATGAAAATATACCTCCACTCTGATCCATGTAACGTTGTTGGCTCTACTTTTTGGTACTTGAATATCTCGTTGGGAGAGAAAAGCAAGTAGAACACTATAATAAAATATAAATGAATGTTTAGAACAATCTCACATAGAATCATAAACATAAACACAAATCCAGATATGTTGACCATAAACATAAACATAAACTTGAATATCTCTTTGGGAGAGAAACACTTACATGTCAATCATCTATTTCAAATCTGGATATGTTAACCAATCATTGTATAACGAGTCCAGATAATATACAGTTTCTCTCATAGGATTAATCGCAACCAATAACCAATGTCCACTGTAAGATTAAACAAAGATTAAAAAATGGCCAAAAACGGAAAATTATAATAGATCAAGTTAGGATGAAAATGTAACCCGTTTCCAGTATTATAGGGCAAAAAGAACAACTTCTCAGTATATTTACTGGCCACGAATAAACCTAGTACATATGATATGACATCATCTGGTCTCATTACAATCAACCCTGAATTGACAATGTTGGGAGCTAAGAAGCCAAATCTTGCTCTAATCCACGCGGGCGCACAATGTTGTCATACATAAACCTTAAATTAAAACATGATTAACATTATACTATATTCATTGAAATGAGGGATTAAATTGTTCATTTAATTAAACAAAGTTGATCGGAGTATACTTGATGTATATACTGATAACACCGAGGCCTAATTCCAAATGCCTAAAAACTTGCTCCATATCCTCTCTACCAATTTCTTCAAGATATTCAAAACCAAAGATGTCTGCACTCATAGGTATAAGGCGGGTACCACCATCCGGAATATTTGTAATTCCTAAATATGTCCGAAGGCACGACCTGAACTGAGCAGTAGTTTTTTTGCTAGCCACAGTCTTCTTAGCAACATTCTTTTTTTGTGTGGAAATGTTGCTAATTTCAGGCGCCTTACCCCTACTGAGTTGTGCAGTCTCTTTAGCATGAATCTAGTTATCCTATAATTAGTTAGGGGAAGTATAAAATCACAAATTAGCATTTCTCATAGCATAAATGTCATATAATTGTGTTACCTCAAATGATGCAATTGACTCGGTATCCCGCCTAATCCCCTTATCTTTTGGAATGGATTTGATGGGAGTCTAACATTACCATGTAAACAAAATGTAAGTATAATTGCCATAAAAAATTTGAATAGTAAACTATTTTAAGCATACCTCATTATCTATGCAAACGAGGCTTGACGGCCATGTAACAAACGATCCAATTGCATCTGCCACCAATGTTGCATCTTCCACATCGTCAGGTAGTGGTAACAATGCACCCCCCTCTAAAATGACATCAACCGATACTTTCAAAAATCCCTCTGGGAGCGGTCTATGGTGAAGCATTTCACCTGAAATATTATACACTTTTCCCTTGCCAACCATCCGATAAGTCGGTGTCGACAAATAGAGTTGACACCGGGAAATGCCCAATAATTTAATAAAAATGGTTATATAATTAATAAACATGGTTATATAATTAGCAAAAATGGTTTTATAATTTATAAAGATGGTATATAATTACCTCGGGAATATTTTGTCCAAAGTTACCATTGATACTAGCTTTGTCACTAGTATCTTTAAATCCTATAACTTGATCGATTTCCTTTTCCTTTCTCAGCCCATAGACTTCTTGTTGTAACTTTTCCAACTTCTCCTGCAGTTCTTTATTGCTTGGAGATTTTGTCTTTGTTTTTTTTCCAAGGATGTTGGAGTGATCCCAAATCCCTTACCCCTCACCCAACCAGTATACTCACGAATATCTAATGCTCGTGAGAGTATTCTCCTGCAATCATTATCTTCGTCTGGAGGTATAGGCTGGGAAAGACTCTCCTGAAATTCATATAAATATTGTAATTAAAGAATGATATGTTAATAAAAGAATGATTTAATTAAATAAATAAAAGTATGATGTAATTAAATAAATAATGTTATACTTACACATCTCTCGAAAATTTGTTGAACTTTTTCTTCAACAACTCCATCCTTACACACACTGGCTTCCTTCCACAAAATGTGTTTCGGAAGAGATGTTTCAGAACTATTCTCTTTTGTTAGCTACACATTAAGCCAAAAAACATGATTAAATATAAGTGTGTATATATTATAGATACTTTGCAATTTATAGATACTTACAATAGATTGTTGTAAGCGTGCATATCCCATACGGCCTTTTCTGTATGGATATGCTGGACTTGATGCTCGTTGTCGATTTACGACACTTAAGCTCTCAAATTTTTTGGTTGGAACATGAATTACTTGTTTCTTAACAATGCGAACGGATGGATTTATCCAAATTCCCTCATTATGATCATTTCTGATATATGATTCATCTGCTATAATATTCTCATCTTGATCATTTATAATATACGACTCATTCCGTCTAATACATGACTCATTCTCATCATCAATACCACCTTGGTCTACACCGTTATCATCAACCACTTTGTTAGAAAAAAGCACTATAGACCATTTTGTACTCACCGGGTCAGTGACATAGAACACTTGTTTAGCTTGAGAGGCTAGAATAAAAGGCTCTTCTTTGTACCCCTCTCTATTAAGATCCACTTGCAAAAATCCTGACATATCCATTCGTATGCCACCACTACTTACCCACTTGCAACCAAAGATAAGAATCTGAAACTTCTCGTAATCAAACATCCAAATATGCTCGATAACTCCAAAATATGAAAAATTTGCATATTTGGGGTTTAGGTCCTTCATACTTGAAATGTGCATTACTTCAGCAAGCACAGTGACACCACTATTTTGCATAGTACTTTTATCATCTTATTCTTTGGTATAAAATGTGTATCTATTAATTGCGTATGCGCTATAGGAAAACACATGCAAACTTGGACCATATGCCAAACATCTCAACCTTTCTGTTATTGAAGCGAGATCTGAATGAAGCTTTGAGAAAATATGATCCTTAAACCATGGTATAAAACTTTGATTGTGCTCCCGTACTATCCAATTTTCATTTCTATTCTGATTTAACCCTCGGAGTATATCCTTGTGCATTTCAACATATGGCTCAACCTCACTGTCATTGTGCAGAACATATAGATGCACTTGATCCCATTCATCTTTTGATACTGTCACA
The DNA here is from genome assembly GCA_948472305.1 of Vicia faba. Lineage (NCBI taxonomy): Eukaryota > Viridiplantae > Streptophyta > Magnoliopsida > Fabales > Fabaceae > Vicia > Vicia faba. The sequence goes on along the minus strand of OX451741.1, from coordinate 716,115,939 downwards.
ATTTTATTTCCAATTAATCTTTTACCTGCCTTTTTTTCAAAAATATTCAGTATAAAACTCAACCGCTTCTTCAACAATTTATTTCTCAACAATATAACCCTCTAGGCGACTTCTGTTTTTCATGTACCCTTTTAATACTTTCATATAACGTTCAGAAGGGTACATCCATCTCATATAAGCTGGGCCGCATAACTGTGTCTCTTTCACAAGATGAACAACTAGATGTACCATTATGTAAAAAAATGAGGGAGGAAAATACATTTCAAGCTCACACAAAGTAATAAAAATTTCTTTTTGCAATGTTGGTAAGATCTCAGGATCAACCACCTTACTACAAATTGACCTAAATAAAAAACACAACTCAGTTATCGCACTCCTTACTTTATCTGGAAAAATAGAACGTATACCTATTGGTAGAAAATGCTCCATTATAACATGGCAATCATGTGTCTTTAAACTCTTTAACTTGAGGTCTTTCATAGACACAATTCTTCTAATATCTAAAGAGTATCCTTCTGGAACTTTAACTTCACTTAGAAACTTACACAATATCTTTTTCTCATTTCTAGATAGAGTAAAAGTAGCAGGTGGTAGATATGTTCAACTTCCTTTCTTCACGGATCCTAGTTCAGTTTATATTCCCTAATTTAACATGTCCTCCCTTGCTTTAAGGCCATCCTTATACTTTCCTATAATATTGAGTAACGTGCCAATAACACTTTCAAATACATTTTTTCAATATGCATAACATCGATAAAATGTCTCACATACAGAGACTTCCAATATGGCAATTCAAAAAAAATCGATCTCTTCTTCCACCCACCTTTGACAACCGTATGCGCAAAAGGCTTGCCAAACTGAGTACACGCATCTTTCACCTTTTCAAAAATTTGGTCACCTGACAATGCAGGTGGAGCTTTACATTGTTCGGTGTCTCCATTGAATGCTTTTCTCCACGCACGATAGTGATGTTTAGAATGTAAGAATCTACGATGACCGAGAAACACATTCTTCTGACAAAGTTCCAAACGCGTCGTATCGGTTCCATCTTCACAAACAGGACACACACGTTGACCTTTAATGCTATACCCAGATAGATTCCCGTATGCTGGAAAATCATTAATTGTGCCAAACAACATCGCCCTCAAATTGAAACTTTTTTTCCTATATCCATCATAAACCTCCACCCCATTCTCCCACAAAATCTTTAAATCTTCGATAAAAGGTGTCAAATATACGTCTATGTCATTCCCTGGTTGTTTAGGCCCATATATTAACATAGATAACATCATGTACTTACGCTTCATACATAGCCATGGAGGTAGGTTATAAATCATAAGAATCACAGGCCATGTGGTATGTGAGATACTTTGAAGACCATGCAGGTTCATTCCATCAGTAGATAAAGCCAACCGAAGGTTTCTTGCTTCTTCTCCAAAATCAGGATAATCATTATCAATTTTCGACCACTATGGTGAATCTTCCGGATGTCGATACTTTCTATCAATAATTCTTTCATCTGCATGCCAAGTAAGGTGTCTTGCATCGGTTTCACTATGAAACATTATCCTAAATCTCGGAATTATAGGAAAATACCATAAGACTTTTGCTGGAGACAATTTTTTCTTATATCGAGACAAACCACATTTAGGGCACTCATTTAACGATGCATATTCATTTAGAAACTAAACGCAATCGTTTGGACAAGAATGTATCTTATCATAGCTCATGCCAATAGAGCACAACATTTTTTTGGCCTCATAGGTTCGATTAGGAAGAACATTATCCTCCGGAAGCATATCTCTCATAAGGGCTAATAACTCTATGAAACTTTTATCTGACCATCCATTGCCCGCCTTTAAGTTGTACAACTTTAATACCATAGACAGTCTTATGAATTTAGTGCACCCTTTATACAACGGTTTCTATGCATCGCTTACCATTCTCTCAAACATTTTGGGACAATCCTGAAGATCTTCTTCAAGTGCATCTGCAATCTCTTCGACTCGATCAAAATCGTATATATCTGTGTCCTTGTTGTCTGAAGCATAAGTTGTACTACTTTTCTCCCCCGGTTCAACATTGTCGTTACATTTTTCACCGTGAAATATCCAACACGTATAACTTCTATCAATTCCACGCATTAGTAAATGCGATTTCAATCCATCTGCGTTAACCCGACCCACATAACAACAACCCAAGCAAGGACACTTCATTCGACTAGGGTCTTTGGCGCGTTCAACAACAAACTTAACGAATTTCAATACCCCATTCTCGTACTCTTGTGACAATTGATCGACAAACATCCAATTTTTATCCATTTTTTTCTACTTATTCGAGTAAACAAAAACACTATAAACAAGTTATTCTATTTTTGTTTGAATTAAACGAATTATTTCTAGAAATTTATTTCTAGAGTTAATAACATGGACTAAAAATAAATATATCTATATAAAAATAATTGTGTTTTTTAATTGATCGATACAGATAGAATCTAAACTTGACTTACCAAATAAAGAAAAGGGGCTATTGGTGTCGACGGCGGATGATGCGGCTTTGATGTTCTTCGAATCGGTGATGGTGTTCACCTAACTACACCAATACAAAAGTATCATCAAAAACAAGTTGTATATATATTTAGGTTCAAAATACTAGTAACAAAATACTAGTTTATGGAAAATATAAACATGATAAACAATTCAGAAACCAATTAAAATAACAAAAAAAACCATCGTGTATATCATCTTTTATATTCCAAAACATAGAACCAAAAGAAAATGCAATATTGCTAAATGCTAAAAATGTTGCTGTTATATATCAAGCCCTACCAAGAATCCAAAAATTAAAATGCATACATATAACCTAGTTTAGACATCAATAGAAGATAAACACATTTGGACATCAATGGATATAAACAGATTTTCAAGGAGGATAACTTAGTTTGGACATCAATGGAGTTAAACATATTTTCAATAAAGAACATTCCTTGAGAACCGGTCGGTGTGGGTGGAGGAAAACCGAGCGACACGGTGGAGGATAGTGTACGACGGTAAACGATTTGAGACGGAGAAGGAAATGGGTTTCGGGATGGAAAGGGTTTCTAGCTTCTGTTTTCGTGATACTGTGAATACACAAATTCTATTTTTTAATTTTCACTTATAAGGGTTTAGACAGCGCTTTCAAAAATCGCTGGCTAATATGGACCTATAGCAGCGCTTTTGAAAAGCGCTGGCTAATAGTGTCCTTTAGCAGTGCTTTTCTAATATTTTTTTTAAATTTTTTATGACTTTAGACAGCACTTTCTTAAAGCGCTGTCTAAAATGGCCCTTTACCAGTGCTTATGATAAAGCGCTTTCTAAATCAATCCTTTAGCAGCACTTTTTAAAAGCGTTGTCTAAGGTCATATGTTTAGCAGCGCTTTTACTAATTATTTTATATGGTTTCCGTGTTGTGATCGGTGGGAACGAGAATTGACTGTTTTTGGAATGCTGGTTCGCGTTTGCGTTTGTTTTTGCAAAGTGTCGCGGTAAGCAAGAGTCGCCACCGTCTTTTATTTTATCCAACAAGGGAAAGGACAAAAGCACAGAAAAATTCCTTTTCGAGATGTTTCTCGGGTTCGGGAGGTAGATTATAGAAAGGGAAGGTGTTAGAACCCTTTCTATCTGTGGTTATCCACGGGCTCTTAGGTACTTGCTCACTATGTTTTCAAAAGGTTTGCTTTTCTTTGTGATTGTGGGTTTTGAAAAGAATTTTGTTTTTGAAGAAAGTATAAGTGCGAAAAGTTTTTGTTTTGTTTTTAAAAGAGAGCAAGTACTTAAGAACCTCTACCTACTCAAAAAGGAATTTAATTATGAAAATGTCCTTTAGACAGTACTATCCTACTATTGAGGATTAGGTAGCACCATCGTCGGAGTTTTCGGGTCAATTCGATTTTAGGGACGTGTGGTCACTAAAGCAACATTAGGATGCTTTAGTGGTAATCCTAATGTATTAGATCATTTTTATCGAGGCGACCATTTCGAGGCAACTTATGATCTTGGGACAAAGGACGACCTCTAAAACATCCTATACTTAATGACCACGTTTGAGGCAACCAAGTGAGGTGTACCCTAAGAGTGGCACGTGCATGTGTCAATTTTCAGTTTATATTATCTTTGTACATGTTATGGTGAGCTACTGATGATTTTAAGTTAAGACAGATCTTGTCATACAATCCTAGTTAGCATACATCTAAATAGTTAATATATGTACAGGAATTTAAAGTGCAGAAATTGTAAATCCTACGCTATTACAAGGCTTCGGGGAGGGGGATTATTTACATGTCCAAAAATTGGGGGAATCAAAAGCAGTAAAGTATAAAAAGTCTTAGCTAAGCTATTACAAACCAATAGACAGTTACAATAAAATAAGCGCGCGCGAATCTGAAAATAACCTCTAAAAATCTAAGAATAAAATCTTTTTGTTGTTTTATTTTATTTTGAGAAAATGACCTAAATCTATTTAATTTTAGTTTTTTTTTTTTGAGAAAATGTTAAGATAATTAAAAGATTGATTGACAAAGTTAATTTAATAGAAAAAGAACTATCCTAATGTTTTTGTGGTTTTTTGATTTTAATGTTAATTAAAAGATAAAAAGAAGTCTATGAAAAAAACAAAAAAAAACAAAGTACAAGGGGGATCCTTCGATCCAGGAAAAAAAGGGAGTTTCGACCCAGGGAGGGAATGGAAGCTTTGATACAGAGAGGGTCCTTGTCCTTTCGATTGGGCCAGACAGTAAGGCGTGAGTGGCCTTCGATCCAGGGAAGAAGATTGTCTTTTGATCATGGTGGTCATGGCTTTCGATCCAGGAACGAGATGCCTCCTTCGATCCAGCATGCTGATGGGTTCGATCCAGAGAAGGTGTCTCCTTCGATCTGGGATGTTATACCTGCAAAAGTATGTTAGCGAAATAAAATGCAGGGCCTGGGTATTGAACCCCAGGCCCTTCGATCCTGCACTTGTTGGGGTCTCTTCAGGATAAATCTGTAGTAAATGTTAGCACACGAAAAACATGACCTGGGTGCCAAACCCAGGCCTTTCGATCCTGTCTAGGATGGAAAATCGAAAGTAACAACAAGTAATGATATGTTATGCAAAAAACAAGCTTGGATAATTTACCCTTTCTTACCAGCAGACTGGACTTCGATTTGGACGCTTCCTGGATGTAGGCACCTTCGATCTGGGATTTCTGGGGCGTGGATGCATTTGTTGAAGGATTGCTTTAGCACAACCTGTGGTGGGTAGCGTCTCCAACTCCTCCCTGTTTTGTTTCTGCATAGTTTTCTGTATATTTCGTGTGTATACTTTCTGTGTAATTTTCCTCTAATTTTTCGTGTCTTGCACTGCATGCTTGCCTCTGTATTTATAGGGGTGTGAGGGTGCAGTAATGGCAAGAGACAACATTTAACCAGGCCATTAAAGCCATGAGACAAGAATCAAACACATTAAATAATTTCCTTTTTTGAAATGTTCGTGTCTCTTGGATGAACCTGGACGCTTTTGGATTTCGAATGCCTTCAGGCCATGTTCTTCGATTGGCCTTGAGTTGCCTCCTTCGAATGGATTTCTCATGTACCTTTCGAATGAGCCTTCTGAATGCTTCTTCGAATGGTCTTGAGTTGTTTCCTTCTAATGGACTTTTTTTGAATTCCAATCGAAGGGCACTGTTATAATGCCAATCGAAGTACTTGTCCATAACGCAAATCGAAAGGCTCCTTCAGAATGCCAATCGAAGGGTCTTTCAGAATGCCAATCGAAAGCCTTGACATAATGCCAATCGAAATGCTTGAAAGAATGCCAATCGAAAGGCTCCTTCAGAACACCAATCGAAGGGTCTTTCAGAATGCCAATCGAAATATACTTAAAGCACCACTCAAAAATTTTCTTTTTCCTTAGGAAAGTGTTTCTGGTCAACCATGCAGGGGCAAGGCTTTGGAAAACATGAGAGGGAAAATTTTTGGGGTGCAACAGTTGCCCCTGTTCAATTTTCTTAAACCTGAGGATATAGATTGGCTTTCGAGCCTTTCGTGATCCGAAGGTGGAAGATAATTGAACACTAGAGTGCCCATAAATTTGCACTCGCATGGTGTGGTATCAGCATTGTGACGTCGGGAACGGGCTTACAGATGCCATTTGGAGATTGTTGGTAGGAGGATGGGCTTACAGATGCCATCTGGAGATTGTTGGTAGGAGGATGGGCTTATAGATGCCATCTGGAGATTGTTGGTAGGAGGATGGGCTTATAGATGCCATCTGCAAGAGTGTCGATCGCATAAGAGATTCCTTAATGAGAACTTACCTGAGAAATAAAGATGGTCTTCCTGGCTTGTTACAGGTGTTAATCTTCAATCTCTTTGTGTAGATGGTTTTCCTGGCTTGTTACAGGTATCAATCTACGATCAGTCGTCCACAGATATTTTCCTGGCTTGCTACAGGTATTAAACTGGGATCTGAAAAGGTTGGTCGAGGAGATACTATCCTGGCTGGTTTCAGGTGTTGATCTCTGACCTGAGAAAGAAAGGTCTTCCTGGCTTGTTACAGGTATTCATATTCAATATCTTCATGTAGATACTTTTCCTGGCTTGTTTCAGGTATCAATCCACAATCAGTCGTCCACAGATATTTTCCTGGCTTGCTACAGGTATTAAACTGGGATTTGAAAAGGTTGGTCGAGGAGATATCTATCCTGGCTGGTTTCAGGTATTGATCTCTGACCTGAGAAAGAAAGGCTTCCTGGCTTGTTACAGGTGTTAATCTTCAATCTCTTCGTGTAGATAATTTTCCTGGCTTATTTCAGGTATTAATCTACGATCAGTCGTCCACAGATATTTTCCTGGCTTGCTACAGGTATTGATCTGGAACTTGAAAAGGTTGGTCAAGGAGATACTATCCTGGCTGGTTTCAGGTGTTGATCTCTGACCTAAGAAAGAAAGGTCTTCCTGGCTTGTTACAGGTGTTAGTCTTCAATCTCTTCGTGTAGATAATTTTCCTGGCTTGTTACAGGTATCAATCTATGATCAGTCGTCCACAGATATTTTCCTGGCTTGCTACAGGTATTAAACTGGGACTCGAAAAGGTTGATGGTAGCCATCTTTTGATTGACCTTTTCCTGAAAAAGGTAAAACGTTAGCTGTATGCAATGTCGTGATGTATGAAATGCATGATGTCATGATGTTCTCAAAATAAATGAGATCTGTGTTATATGATGCGTATGTGCATGTATCATGATGTATGGAAATGTAATGTTTTAGCTGGGGAAAATAAATCCCGGATAGCTTCTGGAGAATAGAGTTGAGTTCTTCGTTTCTACTGGGGATGATGAACGAAGATGATTGCAAGAATAAACCTGCAGAAGAGGATGACTCCGTTGGGGAATAAACTTGATGAAGAGATTACTCTGAAGGGAATTACTCTGTGGGGGAGAGATACTTTGCTGATATTTTAACGATAAACTCCGCTGGGGATTCCGTTGATAAGCTCTGTTAGGGATTTTGATGATGAACTCCGCTGGGGATTGAATCTGTTGAGGATAAAAGTCCTGCTTGGGGAAAGAAAGAACTTCGCTGGGGATGATCTTTCAGTTGCAACTTGCTAAGGATAACCTTCTGAAATTGGCTGGGGAGACTTATTTGTACTCTGCAGGGGATAAGCTTCCAGAATCTGCTGGGGAAGACGATTCAACTCTGTCGGGGAAGCTTTTTTAGACTGCGTTGGGGAAATGGCTCCACTGGGGGTACCTTGCATTCTGTCGGGGAACATTATTATATTTCGTTGAGGAATATTAAGACTGCTGGGGATACTCTTATGCTTGCTGGGGAATATCCTTATACTCCGCTGGGGAATATTAAGACCTTTCGGGGATACCCAACTTTTTTAGGGCTGATGGTAGACCAAGTATTGCTGATTTGTACATAGATGCAAGTCTCAGCCGGGAGAGAGCTATCATTAATGTCTTATGTTGCGGGGAGTGAAGGTATCTTAGCCATATTCTTCAGCTGAATATACCTTGGTACCTGGTGGACAGAGCAATTTGTACAGTTTGGACAATTTTTGTTGCCCCTGTTTCTGTGGGAGAAGGTGCATGCGGAGGCCCTGTGGATCGAGTATTATCCCAACCTATGAGGTGCTTGGTCATTGCCGATTGAAGTGACAAATCTTCTTCTGGTAGGCAAGTGACGAGATGATGGGACATAGTCGTACGCTTTGATCCCTAATTTTTGCCTGGACCGCCTTTTCGGGTTTTCAGTCCATCGGGATACCCTTTCTTTCCCAAGCCGCCTTTTCAGGTTTTCGACTTGCCGGGTGTACAGATTTTTATTTTCATCCCTTATTTTTGCCCGAACCCTTTTGGTTCGCCGGGAAGCCCTTATTTTTGCTTAGGCCTGTCAACCTAGCGGGTCTTTGTTCATGTGCAGTATTTTCTGACTATGTCCATGCTCTTAGGATGTAAGGAGATGTCACTGTCTGTAGTGTTGCCATACTACCAGAAAATCTTCGTTTGATCATGCAAGATTCGTTGCTGGAATTCATGTCCAATGCCCCAAGTGACTCAGATGGAGGTCTGCCCCTGGTTATTTGGCCTTTTTCAGAGATTTCCTGGAATCTTGACTAGACTGCCCCAGGTGTGGAAGATGATCATGTCTCCCCCTTGGTTGGAAGTGTTTCTTCCACTTGAGATGACCCTTTTTATTGAGAAGGCTTTTGTTCACTAGATATTCGTCGTGCGAATTTCTCTGTTATTTGAACAAATAGTCATATGCAAACAATGTTATTTTAAGAATGCAAAGCTTATGTCTGTCTTGAAATTTTTGAAAATGCATTTTTTCAGTAAGATAGGAAAATTTTGTAAAATGTGAGGTCAACTCAGGATTTACAGCAAGCCCTACAGGAGTCAGGATACCTTTTGTAACTGTATTCTTTCGGACTAACCCATGCTTCAGTTAGGACTTTTGAAGGGTTATAACGTGGCCTGGTTCACGGTTTAAGAAACAAAGGATAAAGGCTCAAAGTATATTTGTACCCACCCGCTCTTCGTGATGTTCTTCAAACCTAAACTCAGCTAATCTTGCATTAGATCTTGTTTGAGTCTTTGCTCTGATATTCCAGTGATGGTTCAGATACTGACAATTTATTTTGAATAGGAAGTCATTTTTGTCGAGAGTTTTTAGGACCTCTTTCTTTTTGATTTTATTATCCATGTCTTTTGCCTGAACTGTTTCTTTTGTAATTACGGTCAGCGGGATGCCCCAGTCTTGTAAGTCTCCTTCATAGGTTTTGACTTATTGGGCTTTTATTTCTGAGAGATAATGACTGCATGTCCTTACGATTATTCGGGACCATCACCGTCTCTTGTTTTGGAAGGACTCCTTTGATGCCATTCATTGTGCACCTGGATCAACTGAGAAAACTACCCTGCCCCAGGTTATAATTAAGGGTTTTAATTTGTGAAAAGAAAAACTCCAACCTCTTTGGCTCAAAGGGGTTGACGAGGGATTATCTTCCTTATAACTCCACTATTTAGGATTTGAAACAATTCCTGTACATCGTCAGCGGGGTCTGTTCAAAAGCATACTGTAAAGATCGTGGTATCGTTTTCGTCATCCTCCCTCTAAAGGCTTGTAACTTTTAGAAAGAGTTGAATGTCATAAAGTGAGTAAAAGGCATAGTTTAAATGTAATGAAAGGATGAATTCAAGACAAACATATGCAATGCATTAGTGGAACAGAGTTTGACATTAATAGATAGATGTTTGAATAACAAAGAGATTACAACTTGAAAATTCAAATGAACAAAAGGCCCTCTCTTGTCAGAACTTGTCACTTCAAATGGTGAGCCTTGGAGGGATGGTAGAAGAACTCACCCTGACCATCTTGTGTGAATTCCAATGCTGCTTCGTCAATCAGGTCTTGAATTTTGTTTCACAACGCCCAACAGATGTTAGTATCATGCCCCGGGCTGTTGGAGTGGTATGCATACCTTGCATCAGGATTGTACTTTGGGGAGGCTGTGCTAGGATTCTTAGAAGGGTCCCTTAACGTCACCAGATTCAATCTTAACAGGTGTTGTAAAGCTTGAGACAATGGCATGTTGAGCTTGGTAAATTGCCTCCTGGGCATGTCTGGCTTACTTTGATCAACCTGTTGTTTTTGGTGAGATTGTTGTTGGACCCTTGAGGTAGTAGCAACTTGGAGAGGTCCATTCTTCACCATACCAAACTCTTGTCTTCTTGGAGGCTGATTAATGATTTGATCCCCGGCCTTGACTGCTTGCTTCATACTGTTGTATCTGTCTTGATGAAGCTGGCTAATAATGGTTCTCAGCTCTTCTTGTTCCCGAGCTAAACCTTGGATAAGAGCCATCTTCCCTAGCATCTGGGTTCTCATTACATCTACCTCAGCTTGCAGATGTTTCAGCCGTTCGTCCTTATTGTCTTCAGGACTTTTCCTGACCAAATTCTCTATGAGGAGTGTTCTCAATTCTTCCTGCCCCTTGGATAGGTTTAGGAAGATTTCCCTGAACTGAGTCTCTTGAGCATGAAGATCTTGGTTGTCTGGTTGGAAAGCCATTGCTAAAATAAACAGCGAGAACATGAGAGACCTGTACTGGAAGACCTGTTATGCAATGAGATGTATGATATATGTATGTAATGTTTTCAAGGATCTCGCGGGGTAAACAAGAAACTGTTAGGATCTGAATCTGGTAGCTTGATTGAAGGAACTTCATGTTGCTGAGAGTCCTTCTTTGAGAGTCAAGCTCACCATATCGAGTGGGTCATAGCCCCTGACTCAAGTTATCGTGTTTTGATCTCTAGATGGCATTGGCTAGAGGAAAATAAATCCCCTTTGCCCCTTGCTAGACTTTTGATGTACCACAACCTGCATCACAGACCCTTGAGATCCTTGAAATGGTTAAGGAAATGTTAAGGTATGATGTTATGATGTATATGTTATGCGTTTAAGAAAAAAGTGAGGTGATGAAAGTGAGCCCTGCAATAGATCCAATTTGTCGGATAAGGACTGTAAACAAAACCTGCAAGGAACCCCTGTTGTCAGATAACAAGAATGTGCAAGTAGTTCAAGTTTGAAGGCACACAAGTCACACAAAAGAGCCCTTAGATTTCAGGCTTGCATGAGGTTTCATAGGTAAGTACCCTCTTGAGTTTAGTTGGCTCAAAACCTGTCCTATAAATAGTAACCGGGTTCTAAGGAGCTCCATATCATTGGATTGTTTTCTATGTTCATTATTTTGGTTTAGCCACTGAACTAACGACCAAAATATTCCAAGAAAACAATCCTCAATGAGTGTAGTATCGAGTATCTACCAACTTCGGACTGCACCAAAGTCGGTCATCTCACTACCCCTAAAAAGGCCAAGATGATCAAGTAAGGTTCTAAGGTCAATTGATGCTTCACGACACCACGCGGAGACCCCGTACTCTCCTTGACTTAACTCAAGGGTTATCGGTACCAACCAAAGTGCCACATCAATGTAGCTACTGTTTCAACCATGTCGGTATACCCTGCACAGTTCCCTCACAGTTTGTTGCTACTTACCTAAAGGGTATCCCCAGATCCGGATTAGGATCTATAGAACTCCGATACAAACCCACAAAATTTAAAAGCATACAAAGCAATACAATTGAAAACACAAGTGATCTAGTCCTAAGGTACACCTCACTTATCAAAATCCCCAGCAGAGTCGCCAATTCTGTGATCGGTGGGAACGAGAACTGACTGTTTTTGGAATGCTGGTTCGCGTTTGCGTTTGTTTTTGCAAAGTGTCGCGGTAAGCAAGAGTCGCCACCGTCTTTTATTTTATCCAACAAGGGAAAGGACAAAAGCACAAAAAAATTCCTTTTCGAGATGTTTCTCGGGTTCGGGAGGTAGATTATAGAAAGGGAAGATGTTAGCACCCTTTCTATCCGTGGTTATCCACGGGCTCTTATATACTTGCTCACTATGTTTTCAAAAGGTTTGCTTTTCTTTGTGATTGTGGGTTTTGAAAAGAATTTTGTTTTTGAAGAAAGTATAAGTGCGAAAAGTTTTTGTTTTGTTTTTAAAAGAGAGCAAGTATTTAAGAACCTCTACCTACTCAAAAAGGAATTTAATTGTGCAAATGTCCTTTAGACAGTACTATCCTACTATTGAGGAGTAGGTAGCACCGTCGTCGGAGTTTTCGGGTCAATTCGATTTTAGGGACGTGTGGTCACTAAAGCAACATTAGGACGCTTTAGTGGTAATCCTAATGTCTTAGATCATTTTTATCGAGGCGACCATTTCGAGGCAACTTATGATCTTGGGACAAAGGACGGCCTCTAAAACATCCTATACTTAATGACCACGTTCGAGGCAACCAAGTGAGGTGTACCCTAAGAGTGGCATGTGCATGTATCAATTTTCAGTTTATATTATCTTTGTACATGTTATGGTGAGCTACTGTTGATTTTAAGTTAAGACAGATCTTGTCATACAATCCTAGTTAGCATACATCTAAACAGTTAATATATGTACATGAATTTAAAGTGCAGAAATTGTAAATCCTACGCTATTACAAGGCTTCGGGGAGGGGGATTATTTGCATGTCCAAAAATTGGGGGAATCAAAAGCAGTAAAGTATAAAAAGTCTTAGCTAAGCTATTACAAACCAATAGACAATTACAATAAAATAAGCGCGCGTGAATCTGAAAATAACCTCTAAAAATATAAGAATAAAATCTTTTTGTTGTTTTATTTTATTTTGAGAAAATGACCTAAATCTATTTAATTTTAGTTTTTTTTTTGAGAAAATGTTAAGATAATTAAAAGATTGATTGACAAAGTTAATTTAATAGAAAAAGAACTATCCTAATGTTTTTTGTGGTTTTTTGATTTTAATGTTAATTAAAAGATAAAAAGAAGTCTATGAAAAAAAACAAAAAAAAATAAAGTACAAGGGGGATCCTTCGATCCAGGCAAAAAAGGGAGTTTCGACCCAGGGAGGGAATGGAAGATTCGATCCAGAGAGGGTCCTGGTCCTTTCGATTGGGCCAGACAGTAAGGCGTGAGTGGCCTTCGATCCAGGGAAGAGGATTGTCTTTTGATCATGGAGGTCATGGCTTTCGATCCAGGAATGAGATGCCTCCTTCGATCCAGTATGCTGATGGGTTCGATCCAGAGAAGGCGTCTCCTTCGATCTGGGATGTTATACCTGCAAAAGTATGTTAGCGAAATAAAATGCAGGGCCTGGGTATTGAACCCCAGGCCCTTCGATCCTGCACTTGTTGGGGTCTCTTCAGGCTAAATCTGCAGTAAATGTTAGCACACGAAAAATATGACCTGGGTGCCAAACCCAGGCCTTTCGATCCTGTCTAGGATGGCAAATCGAAAGTAACAACAAGTAATGATATGTTATGCAAAAAATAAGGTTGGATAATTTACCCTTTCTTACCAGCAGATTGGACTTTGATTTGGACGCTTCCTGGATGTAGGCACCTTCGATCTGGGATTTCTGGGGCGTGGATGCTTTTGTTGAAGGATTTCTTTAGCACAGCCTGTGGTGGGTAGCGTCTCCAACTCCTCCCTGTTTTTTTTTCTGCAGAGTTTTCTGTATATTTCGTGTGTATATTTTCTGTGTAATTTTCCTCTAATTTTTCGTGTCTTGCACTGCATGCTTGCCTCTGTATTTATAGGGGTGTGAGGGTGCAGTAATGGCAAGAGACAACATTTAACCAGGCCATTAAAGCCATGAGACAAGAATCAAACACATTAAATAATTTCCTTTTTTGAAATGTTCGTGTCTCTTGGATGAACCTGGACGCTTTTGGATTTCGAATGCCTTCAGGCACTGTTCTTCGATTGGCCTTGAGTTTCCTCCTTCGAATGGATTTCTCATGTACCTTTCGAATGAGCCTTCTGAATGCTTCTTCGAATGGTCTTGAGTTGTTTCCTTCTAATGGACTTTTTTTGAATTCCAATTGAAAGGCACTGTTATAATGCCAATCGAAGTACTTGTCCATAACGCCAATAGAAAGGCTCCTTCAGAATGCCGATCGTAGGGTCTTTCAGAATGCCAATCGAAAGCCTTGACATAATTCCAATCGAAATGCTTGAAAGAATGCCAATCGAAAGGCTCCTTCAGAACACCAATCGAAGGGTCTTTCAGAATGCCAATCGAAATATACTTAAAGCACCACTAAAAAATTTTCTTTTTTCTTAGGCAAGGGTTTCTGGTAAACCATGCAGGGGGAAGGCTTTGGAAAACATGAGAGGGAAAATTTTGGGGTGCAACACGTGTTTTTTTAATTCACTTATTGAAGCGCTTTTGTACAAAAGCGCTGTCTAATGTGCGCTGTTAAAACTCACTTTTGGCATAGTGCTTATATATGCGCAGCTTTGGGCTTGGGCTTGAAAACAAATATTCAAATCTTTTGAATATTTCCATAAAAACATGCCAAGATATAATTATGCAATTTGAAAAATATTCCTCCATATTTTTCGCAACCTGTAGTTCATAAATCCTGAATTATAGAGTGCTGGAAATCAGGAAACAAAAAGACTTAGCTAATTTTGGGTTGAGATCAATTAAGTAGGTAGATGTCAAGACATCTGCTTTGACATCATTCAAAACAGTTTTGCTCTAAATGTTAAGACATTTAGAAAAACATTAACAAGTCATTGTTTTACCAAAATTGCTTCCAATAAAAACTTACAGAATTGAAGCGATTGAAGATCAAATTTCACCCCGATACTTAATGTCTACAATTTATCTTTTGTTTTCTTTGAATAATATGAGTAGCTAAACCCCCCAATGCTAGGGAGTGTCCCTGGTTTACATTTGTAATGACTTTGATTTGATACTTACAATAACAATGTTTGTTTTCGTAATAAATTCAATCTCATAATGTTTCTAGTGCCTTCTCTATCGGACAAACAAAGTTTGATTTATGATTAGCATTTAGGCTGGACCGTAATTATTAATGCTTGTATGAGATTATGTTATAGTAGATATAAACGAGGACTAGGGATACCCTATAACAATCAGACATTCTTGATAACAAAAATGCTTAATTTCATCGGTAAATTTCTTTGGTCTTAGGGCTTAGGATGAATGATTGAAGATTTTCTCTCTAAGGACTTAGGAGTAAACACCCTTAAGAACCGATAATTGATTATGTAAAATAAGTTGTTGGAATATTGAATTCAACATTGTTACAGGGATAATTCCCACACCTACCCTAGTAGGTTATTCATAATTATTAAAATACATAGTCACTTTTCTTACTTTATTCACAATTATTATTATCTACTCGTAATTCAAACCAAAATGCTAGTTTTTGTATAATTGAGCAACAATTAGAACTTCATATTTACAAGTAGTTCTTGAGATCGACATTCAGGGAACTTTCCTCATTATTACTACAGAGCAAAAATAGTACACTTTCTATTTTACCGATCATGTGTGTAGGTTGTTTGGGGTTTTTATGGGGATGTGATAACATGATGAGTATGATGAATCTTTGATGAAATTAATGAAATTACCATGTTGTTTTGCTACGAATTGATGTGTATGATGTATAATATGATGTGTTGGTATTATATAATTAAAACATGAGTATTTATGATGAATTGGAACCTGTTATGTGTTGAAATTGAAAGAAAATTGGGACTGGTACAATGTAGAAAATGCACAGGGAATTCCCTATTCGCGTTGCATCATCGGGAAAGCCATATGCTTTGTCGAGCGATTGAGCTTTGCCCAAGCAGCATGAGGCGAAGGGAAGGGGTGAAAAATAGATCCCTTGGATTTTTGTATGGAGAGGGTGACTCTCCCTAACTTCGTCAGGCAAAGTAGAAGCGAGAGGAGCTCACCAGACGAGCGAAGAGCTTCGTCGGGCGAGGGTGACAGAAGAAAAACAACGCTCCTGGATTTTTGTATGGGGGAAGTCTTTTTGCCCCATCCTCGTCGGGTGAGCCTTAGGCGAGCAAGGTGCTTCTCCAGACGAGCCTCATGCGAGGGGTGTTTGACACAAACTTTTAATGGCCATAACTTGAGTTTCCAGACTCCGTTTGACGCGCCGTTCAAAGAATTAGGAAGCTAATGCGATGTACTATGCTTTGGTAGAGTAAAATGAGTCATGTGATGTATCTTTCCAGTACCTTTATATGATTAAACTAGATCTTGGATGATGAAATGTGTTAATACTATGATGAACTGATGTGATTATGTGATTAATGCAACATGAATGTATGTTCGTATGACAAACTGATGTTTGTTATGATGATGTTTTAGGTATTACGATGTATGTGATGACATGTGATAAGTTCATGGATGTTGATGCGTTTTGACTAGTCATGGTCGTGTTTATTATGTTGTTGTGCATCATGCATTCATGGAATATTTTAGGACTTCGGTCCAGTGATGTTGTTAGGACTTCAGTCCAATGAAGTTTATAGGAAGATTAATCTAGTGATGGTCTTAATTCTATAGTGTGGATTGTGTGCAATATTATGATATGCTCTAGTTCCAAGTGGGAATCAATCCTATTAGTGTGTAATATTATGACTAAGTCATCAATGAAGTTTTGGTACCACATGCATGAGTCAATGACGTTGCATCGCATGATATGTGATATTGTATAATGATTGATTAAATGATGTTGATGACGTTGTGATTTTGTGTGTTTGATGATTTTTGTTAATATGATGATATGATGATATACTTGGTTAGTATTTTTGAATCAAATGTGTGAGAGTAATATATGATATATGATGATATGTGGAATCTATGATGACCTGTTGTTGTACTTCTATATCTATTCCATATATCTTTTATAATAATTTGTGATTACTCACCCTTTCTGCTTGGAAATGTTGCCTCTATACGTGGGTAACTTGCAGGTGACCAAGAATAGTCATTTGAAGCTTAGAGGATAGCTTCAGAGTGCGTCATTTATTTATGTTGAATAAGAGGGTCTTGCTCTAATATGTAACATTTGGGTTGGAAATGTTTGTTTTGAAACTATTATGTTCTCTTACATATTTTGAGTTGACGAGTTACCTTTCATGGTATTTAGTTGTTTGATTTATGAATCATGAATGATGAAATGTGAGGAAGACTCTATGAAGTATTTTTAATAAAGATATTTTGATACTATGATTCCGCTGCAATAATATGGATTTTTGATATTTGATTATATTAAAGAATTAGTTGTTTTAGATGTTTTGAAAACCCATGTTACAGAGCAGGATGTTTATATAATGTTTATATGAAGATGTGGCACCTTCGTAAAAATTTATGCCAAATAAATGTGGGTTAGAAGGGTGTTACATTAGTGGTATTTGAGCAGGTCAGCCCGTCTGGCCAGGTTTTCTTATGATATGTATGTTCTGTCTGTCGATTAGTATAAGAACACTACCGATACGTTGTTTTCTGATGATTAGTTTTCTGTGTGTAGAATTGCTGGAAGAAATGATGTAGTGATTGCTGCAAAATTGTAGGTCATGGCCCGGGCTGTGCAACATCAGCCTAATGCTGACACAAATGATGGTTCTTGTGTCTTGGAGACGTTTCAAAGGAACCATCCGCCTACTTTCAAGGGTCGGTACGATCCTGATGGAGCTCAGACTTGGCTTAAGGAGATTGAACGGGTCTTTTGAGTCATGGATTGCTCAGAGGCACATAAGGTATAATTTGGTACGCATATGCTGGAACATGAAGTGGTTTGCTTCTAGAACATGAAGTGGAATTTTCTATCGAATTGGCGCCAAGTACAAGTCCGATGTCAATGGCTCCTTACCAGATGTCAGCTTCAAAGCTGGGTGAATGAAAGAAACAGTTGGAAGAATTGCTTGAGAAAAATTTCGTTCGACAGAGTGTTTCCCCATGGGGTGCGCCTGTATTTTTAGTGAAGAAGAAGGACAGAAGTATGATATTGCATGTGGATTACAGGCAGTTGAACAAAATGAATATTAAGAATAAGTATTCACTCCCGAGGATTAGTGATTTGATGGATAAGTTGGTGGGTGCTTGTGTTTTTAGGAAGATTGATTTGAGACCGGGTTATCATCAGATTTTTGTTAAACCAGATGATATTCCGAAGACGGCTTTTCAAATAAGGTATGGCCATTACGAGTACACTGTGATGTCGTTTGGTGTATCTAATGGGCCAGGTGTTTTAATGGAGTATATGAATCAAACTTTTCATTCTTATCTACACAAGTTTGTTATGGTCTTCATTGATGATATTCTGGTCTATTCAAAATCAGAAGAAGAACATGCTAAGCGTTTGTGAATTTTTGAAAGTGTTAAAAGAAAATAAGTTGTATGCCAAGCTGTCGAAGTGTGAATTTTGGTTGAAGGAGGTGAGTTTACTTGGACATGTGATTTCTAGTTGTGGGATTGTTGTGGATCCTTCTGAAGTTGATGCAGTGTTGCAGTGGGAGACTTCGAAGTCTGCGACTGAGATTCCAAGTTTTCTTGGTTTAGCGGGTTACTATCGAAGACTCATTAAAGGATTTTCTAAGTTAGAGTTTTCGTTATCAGTTGACTTGAAAGGGTCCACCTTATGTGTGGAATGTTGTGTGCAAAGAGAGTTTCATAGAATTGAAGAAGAAATTGATGGTCACTCCAATAATAATTTTTCCTATTCCGAGTGAGCCTTTTGTGGTGTATTGTGATGCGTCGAAGATGGGTCTTGGTGGTGTGTCGATGCAAAATAGATAGGTTGTTGCTTACGCTTCTAGGAAACTGAAGGTTCATGAAAGGAACTATTCTACGAATGACTTAGAGCTAACAACTATGGTGTTTGTGTTGAAAATTTGGTGACATTATCTTTTCGACTCTAAATTTCAAGTGTTTATTGATCATAAGAGTCTGAAGTACTTGTTTGGTCAAAAAAAGTTAAATATGAGACAAAGAAGATGGCTTGAATTGTTAAAGGATTATGACTTTGATTTGAGTTAGTATCCTGGTAAAGTAAATGTAGTTGCTGATGCATTGAGTAAAAAGTATTTGCATATGTCCATGCTTATAGTTCAAGAGTTAGAAATGATCAAATAATTCAAAGATATGAGCTTGGTGTGTGAGGAGACTCCTGATAGTGTGAAGTTAGGAATATTGAAACTGACTAGTGGTATTATAGAAGAAATCCGAGAAGGTCAGAAGTTTGATTTGAAATTAGTCAATCAGTTGACCTTGATTAACCAAGGTAATGGAGGTGAGTTTAGAATTGGAAAGAATGGAGTAATGAGGTTTGGTGATAGAGTTTGTGTTCTAGATATTCCAGAACTAAAGAAGAGTATCCTTGAGGAAGGACATCGATGTGATTTGAGTATTTACCTGGGTTCTATGAAGCTGAATCAGGATTTGAAGAATATGTTTTGGTGGCTGGGTATGATAAAGGAAGTGGCTAAATTTGTTTACGCTTGTTTGACTTGTCAGAAGTCGAAGATTGAGCATCAAAAGCCTTTAGGCCTTATGCAACCTTTGAGTATTCCAGAATGGAAATGGGACAATATTTCTATGAATTTTGTGTCGGGTATGCCGAAGACTGCTAAGGGAAATTATTCGATTTAGGTGATAGTGGATAGGTTGACTAAGTCAGATCATTTCTTACTTATGAAGATTAATCATCCTAGGGAGAAGCTAACTGAGATGTATGTTGATGAGATTGTGAAATTGCATGGGATACCTTCGAGTATTGTACCAGATAGAGATCCGAGGCTTACATCCAAATTCTGGAAGGTTTATAGAATGCCTTTGGTAGTAAGTTGAAGTTGAGTTTTGCATATCATCTGTAGATGGACGATTAGACATAGCGGACTATTCAGTGTTTGGAGGATTTGATGAGGACTTGTATGTTGGAACATGAAGGTGCTTGGGATAACCACTTGCCATTGATTGAGTTTACATACAACAATAGCTTTCATACGGGTATTGGCATGGCACCGTACAAAGCGTTGTATGAGTGAATTATAGACATATTTACTTAGATGTTAGGCAACATATGTGATATCAGGCCTTGTGTTTGTCAAGTAAATGAACCTACCAATTCGCCTTCTGTAAGAAGAAGAATCGACTAAGGGTAGGCCATATGTATTTGACAACTTTAGAGTGGGATCGAAAGGAACAAAAGATGGTTTAGAGGAAAGAAACACCATGTCCTCAAGAAGTTCAAGGGTGTATTTCCTTTGATTCAAGAAGATTCCTGAATTGGATCTAGAAATTTCAAAGGCTCAAAATAATTTGAGTGGACCAAGTTCCTTAATTTTGAATGGTTGATCCAAAGGTTATTTGACAAAATTGATTTCCTTTATAGAGTTACCAGCCAGAACTATGTCATCAACATACACAATTAAAGCAGTAAACTTCTTCTTATTTGATTTAACATATAGTGAGGGATCTGCCTATGATTGGTTGTAACTCAAGGAAATCAAAAAAGAAGAAAGCTTAGAATACCATTGGAAACTAGATTGCTATAAGCCATATAATGATTTCTGAAGTTTGCACACCTGATAGGAATTATAGACTAGTAAACCAGTAGGAAGTGTCATATATACCTCTTCATTCAACTCACCATGGAGGAAGTGATTGTTAACATGTAACTTCTCCAAATGCCAACCTTTGATTGCAACAAGAGAGAGTAATACTCTGACTGTGGTGATCTTTTCTACATGGGAAAATCATCAAAATAATCATCACCCTCCATTTGTGTGTAACCTTTAGCTACAAGCCTATCCTTGTACCTCTCAATGGAACCATTTGCCTTATATTTGATCTCATATACCCATCTTCAACACTTATCAGCTTTGTCAGGTGGTAGAAAACTTATAGTCCATGTATGGTTTGCTTCAAGAGCATTTAGTTCAACATCCATAGCATGTTTTCAACAATCAAACTTGATAGTTTGATTAAAGGTTTTTGGTTCAATGTTAGAAGATATAGTGCAAAAGAAATATTTACAAGCATGAGAAAATTTATGGTAGGAGAGGACAAAAGATAAAGGATGGTAGTATGTATGTCATCAAGTGTGTGAAAATGTGTTTGGGGAGGGATAACTGATAATATGTTATTTTTGAAAGGAAATATTGATTCATAGAAGATGACATTCCTAGAGAAAAAAATGCTATGATGTTTTAAATCATACAAGAAAACAAGGAAAATATATTTCCTAGCCCTAGGATCAAATTTAGTCATATTTGCTTGAAGAGTGAAAGAAAAACATAAACAGTCAAAAACCTTCAAATGTATTAAAGAGGGAGGGTTATGGAACAAGAGCTGATAATGACATTTGATTTCAATAAAGGAGTAGAAATTCTATTAATGATATGAACTACATGTTGTACACAAAGAATTCACATGTTCAAAGGAACATTAGAGTGAAAAAATAAGGACCTGGAAACATTGAGAATATGTTGGTGTTTTATTTCCACCACCCAATTTTGTTGGGGGTGTCGCAACATATTACTTTTCATGAATAATACCTTTTGAAAAGAGAAATTTAGACAGGGCCACAAATTCTAGGCCATTTCCGGATCTTAGGTATTTGAGAGATTAAATTGTTTTTCAATATAGGCTACAAATTAAATTAAACTAGCCTTGGTTTGGTCTTTAGTTTTAAGGAAAATAACCCAAGTATATCTTGTGTAATCATCTACTAGAGTTAGGAAATACTTATGACCTAATGTAGATATGGTGGGAATAGGTCCCCACAAATCATTATGTAATATTTCAAAAGGAGAAAATGAATTAGATATGTTGTTAGGAAAAGGAAATTTTCTTTGTTTAGCTAAGTAACAAGAGTCATAAGGTACATTGTTGTTCTTACATGAAATGAAAGGAAATTTTCTTGACACAATTTGTAAACCAATGTCAGATATATGTCCTAGTATTAAGTGCCAAGTATTACAAGGAGTATTGGTAATAGAAGAATAATAAGAGTCACAGCCTGCAGATTCAAGCACATATAAGCCTCTTTGTAACTTAGTTATACTAATAATTTCTTTGGAATGATCATGTAGAATATGACAAGAATTAGCAGTGAATTTTACAAAGCATTCATTGAAAGTAACAAGCTTGGAAATTAAAATGAGTTAAGCATGATATATAGGAATATAGAGCACATTATGCAAAGTTAGACATGAATAAACAACAACAGTAGCAAAAACAGAGGCAATAACTTGAAAACCATCAGGAAAACTAACTGTTATGGGGACAATGTTTTTGTAAGCACTAAAAAGGGAAATATTATGGGAAATGTGATAAGTGGCACCAATATCTAGAATCCATAGATTAGAGTGCTTACAATTGGCAGTGGATGAGTGTGAATTCAAGACAAAATGATAAATAGAGAATGAGTTGGCCTTTGAGGTAAGTTTGGAGTGCTGGATCAATTCGAGTATGTTGTTGTATTGCTCTTGAGTGAATCCAAAGAAAGGTGCATATGAGTGAAAAAAAGAGGCCTCTGAAGCACCTTAGGATTTTCCCTTGCCATTGAAACCTGATGGAAACCCATGCTTTAGGAAGCATGTTTCTATGGTGTGATTTGTTCTACCATAATGAGTGTATACACAGCCATGCACTTTAGGACCACTAGGTGCCTGAGGTTTGCCTTTGAAATTGTAACCATGTTTGCAATTTGAAATATGTGAAATCATTAGTTCTTCACGCAAACATGCCATTGGATTTCCAAGCTTAATCATGAGATTATGTAAATAATTTTGAATGAAAAATTTTAATAACACGGATCCCAACCTGAGAGTCTGCTTCACTTATATTTGGGACATCTATGATACATATTGTTGAATGGCCTTGAAACAAGCCAATTTACTTAGATTTTTGCAGAGATGAGGCTAGAGGTAGTTAAACAGGGAATGGGCATGATGAAGAGGAAAATGAGGAAAAAGAGTAAGAAATATAAGAGGAATGAAATGAGGAAGAATATGGATAATACACTGAAGAAGAGGAAGAGTGAGGTGAAGATACGACAAGTGAGGTTGATCATTAGACTGATGCTACAAGTTTCTCCCCATCAATGTTAAGTATATATATTTTGTTGGTTTTAATTTAGTTACTTCTTGAGAAATTTATGTTTCTTTATGTGTTTTGATGTTTTTCAATGCCATGCAAAAGGGACTTGGGTATGTTGGCATTTTGTACCAAGTACACACGCATGCCCAACCTCCCAAAACACTTGAATATTTTTCTGGACATAATTTTGAGACATATTTCCCTAATTATGTTGTGTTTTGAGATGACTTCAAACAAGTGCAACAAGTACCATCGAGTGATGCAAGAATTTGGCTAAGAGAGATTTGTTGTGCGCTTAGTGCATATTAATGGTCTTTGATGGGTAAGCGAGCCTAGTTGTTTTCTTAGTGTTCTCTGCTGCACATTGTTGGCTAAAAAAGTTTTTGTGGATAAGCGAAGGTCTACACAACATCATATCTATTTTGATGACTTGAGGACAAGCCAAACTTTTCTACATGGGATGGAATACAAGAATGATTGAAGTTAAAGCCTACACAAAACATATGATGCTTACATTTTTTTCATGATTAAGTACTTGTTTGAAAATTTTGAAAATTTCAAAAGTTTCTATTTTTGAAATGTTTGTCTGCAGATGGTTTACTTTACCTGAAAATCCAAATGCAGAGGAATCACAAAGACTAGGTTGTTAACAAAAAGTAAGGAACAATGACATGATACATTTTTATTTTAAATGGTCCATTATTGATAGATGTTTGGTTATTTATGAACTATAGCATGCCCTTGAATTAGTTTCTTACAAATATTTGACTTTACTACTGTTTAGTGAAAACATTTCAATAAATCTCAAGATCATATAGGCCTAACCAAGTGAGTTGTATGCAACGTCATGTTTTATATAAATAAGGAGGTTAGACATGCATACTAACTATGTTGATATAACATCATTCTTTCTATTACTTGGTATATCTGAAGTCATGGATATGATCAAGACACTGTTTGTTATTGAGTGAAGAACTACTTAACTAAAAATCCTACCTTGTAAAGGTATGATCCTTTGACACCCCTCTTTGAGCCTAAAAATTGAAAATTTTGTTCTTTAAAAGTTATAACACTTAGCCAATTTTAAAATAAAAACAATGTTCACCACATTGTCGTAAGGATAGGAGAACACTAAAAAATGCAAAGAATATGCTTTGACATAACAAAAAGAAAAAAGAAAATAAAAGAAATCAAAATATCAAAGCATGCAAATACAATAAAGTCACCAAAAAGAAAGTTTTGTAAAGTACAAATAAAAGAAAAGAGACTTTTGGAAAAAAAAAGTCATATACCAAAATATTTTTTCTTTTATCTTTAGGATTTTTGAATGAAAAAAAAAACCCAATATTTTTATATCCATATAAAAACCAAAATGTTTCTATTGTTTATGCATTGTAAAAAATGCTGGAAACTCTAACCTTTTCGAGAGACAATTAGCGAGAATATGATTTTAATGAGTAATTGACTTTTAATCTCGACATATTTTAAAATCTGATTTTGGTAAATAGAATTATTAATCTTCATACTATGTTTTGAGGATAACTATAATGATGATTTTGAACTGACATTTTAAAGAATATCATTTAATAAAATGATGCTTCCTTAAAATTTCCTGATCTAGTCATCCAACTTCTTCTCAAACATGTATTTTGAAATTCATCTGAACAATCTAAATGAATTTTGTTTGAGGATAAACAAAAGGATAAGTTGAGGAGAGTTGATAAGTTTCATTAATTTATTTTACATAAAATTAATGGCAAAACCCTTGATTTGTCAATCAAAAGTATTAAAAAATGCATGTTTGAACATTTTAATGATGTATTAACTAAAATAGGTAAAAAGGATGAATGTATCACCAAAGCAACACAAAGACAAGACCAAAGTAATTTCCTAACAAAGCAAGGATCTCTAAGCCAATAACATAGGCATGCTTAGAAAGCAAGGGTTCCAACATCGATAAGCCCAAAATAGATGCACACTTATCAAGCAATGGTGATTCATGACTTCAGGACTAAGTTACTTAAAGGTGAAGGAATGATTTGGTGGCTAAGCGACCGTGAGCAGTTCACTTAGCGAGATAAGGCGACAAGGAATGTTGTAGGTAAGTTTGCATTACTTAGCCATGAAAAGGGGAATGTGCTATGTGAGCCTTGGCGATGCACTTAGTGATCCTACCATTTCAAAAACTATAAATAGGGGTGTGTGGCATCTCATTTGAAATATATATGTGGATTCAAGGTAGATCCTAGAGAAATTTGGTTTTCACCACAAATCACAATATGAGAGAATATCAAGGGAAGATTGAGGGCAAAAACATTGTCCGAGGAATCATCAACATATCTTGTTCAAATTCTTTCTTCTAGAGCTTGATTGTAAAGCTACGATAAGTAAGCATGAATAATTTCCTTTTTTATGCTTAAATGTTGTTTTACTAATACTTATGTTTTTACCTCGACCATGGATTTTGAAATTCTGGTACTTCTTAAAAACCAATTTTAAAACTGATGTTTTAACACAAGATGCAATGATAGGACAACATCACCTGTTGACATAAAAATACTTGATTGTGCAGAAAGATAAATTGCAAAAGTTTAAATAACACAATCAATTGTTAACCCAGTTTGATGCAACTCACGTACTCTAGGGACTACCAAGCCAGTAAGGAAATCCACTATGCAGTATTAGTTAAAAGCCTAAATAATCCCAGTTTACAACTTTCGTCCTAATCACTACCCCATCCAACTTCCACCTAGGAACCTCCTAGATATGAGAACAAACTAGTTACAATGATAAACAAACTAGTTATAATCCTAGTAACTAGTATCAAAACAGAAGATTACACTTCCAATCCACAATACTCAGTTAAGACTCTTAACTATGAACAATACTTGATTTTTATTAAAAGCTCCAACCAAGAACAATACTCAACTCTTTTCTTAAAAGCTTAAGAGTGAGAATAATAGCTTGATAAACAAGCAACAATTAGTCAACTCAATACATCAAAGATACATGAATGACATACAAATAACACAAACATTAAAAACCTAAGAGACTCCCAAAACCCTAAACCCTTATATTGTACCCACAATTTCCTTTTATGAATGCTTGCTATTCTAGGTCTAGCAAGCCCTTACTTATAGATGCTTGCAGTATGGGCTTGGACTCTTCAAAAGATCTAATCTTCATGTTCCAAAACAACTGCAAAATCTTCTCTTAAAAATAGGAACAAATCTTTTTAAATTATCCGAAAAAGTCTCCAAGATCCTTTTTAAGAAAAATAATCAAATATGCACATTATACCTAAATCTTCTCCTTTACCTGTGCATAATGATGAGGAATATCTAAAAGGATCTCATCAAATTAAATTAAATCGGTCAAGAGATATACAACAACAGCGCCTTCTGGACACAGTCCAGGATGTCTTAACATCTATCCTGACACCTGGTTGAAAAACTCATAACAGCTGAACTGTCATGATAGTTGATGCAGATGTTACAACATCTTTCTCAACATCTGTTTAGAACCATGTTTTACTGAAATTTAGACAATAAAAAAACCATGGAACTAACATCGTTCTATGTAATTCTTATTAATTTTTAATATTGATGGATTATTTGTTCTTGATGTTTATTTTTGATTAGCTATATAAAACATGTTTTCATGGTATGACTTGATATTCAAAAGTTATTAGTCATTACTAGATACAAGTCTTTCATCAATTGGATGCTCAAGTTTAGACTTAGGTTTTTGTTTAGTATCCAAATTTATTGTTGAAACTTAGTATTGGTGTATTGTTTATTAGGCTAGGCGATAGTCTATTAGGTGCTATCGACGATCTCATATCGTTGAATCACACATGAGCTACGATGAGAACTTCAATAGGTAATAATAATAACTAAACATAATTGCATATTAGTGGTCAAGGATACTAAATTAGATTAGTAGACCAAAAATATTTAACCCCGACAAAATTTTGTCACTGTTAAACACTGAAAGTTAATTTTATTCTCTTCTATTTTTCATTTCAAGTATTCATAATACAATCAATAAACAGATAAACCAACCTTAAAATAATATAAAATCTTAAACGATCTTTGAAACATAATTAATCCATGTGGAGACAATAAATTATTCTTTCTATCTGCATTGCAACAATAGTCACTAGAAAACTATAATTAGGAGGTATGTAACCAGTTTAACTTTTTTCTTCATTTTTTCCTAGTGTAAGTGAGAGAAAATTCTCTCTCTCTCTCTCTCTCTCTCTCTCTCTCTCTCTCTCTCTCTCTCTCTCTCTCTCTCTCTCTCTCTCTCTCTCTCTCTCTCTGTCTTTCTCCCCTTGCGGTAGTTGAATCTCTATAGATGAGGCTGAATCCTTGAGAATATGGTCGATCCAGAACAAAAGGTATCATAATTCTTATGAATAACCTCAACACAGGTGTATCAGGAGTAGTCATCCTCATAGATAAAGAAAAATTTCTTACCTCCAAGGCTATCAAATTGCATGGGTCCCATGAGATTCATATGAAATGATTAACCAACACG
Organism: Vicia faba; assembly: GCA_948472305.1. NCBI lineage: Eukaryota > Viridiplantae > Streptophyta > Magnoliopsida > Fabales > Fabaceae > Vicia > Vicia faba. Next base: position 716,088,354 of record OX451741.1, on the reverse strand, counting down.
AGTAGTGGTAGGATGTTTAAATTTCTTACGTGACATCTTGTTTTGATTCCAAACATGAGAGTCATCATAAGTTTTACCTTCTTCAATTTTAAGATAAGACATACCTATGATAACTTCTTTAGCAATAATATTCTCCATACTCCCAATCTTTCTATGCCATAACTTAGCTTTTGCATCTACAGGGTCATCCATCTTGTTAGTAACATAACCCTTAACATTATGCTTGACAGTGTTAGTAACAATCATCTTCCTCTTTACGAGTTTTCTTTTATTGGCGCTCTATCTATCATTTTTCTCACCATTTTTAGAGATATGACAAGTCTGAGGTTGGCTCTTCTCAAAAGGCAACCACTTGTAGAAGTTATCGGAAGATCTAAATCCTTTCAAAATTTGTGTGTGTTGTTTATTTGTGCATTCTATATTATCAAGCTTGACACATCTATAATATAAGAAAATTAGTTGTTATGATTTTTACAAAACTAACATTTCTTCTTTTCATGCCACATCATTCATTTTGGGGCACAAATTGTCTTTTTCATCTTTTTCCTAACTATTATAACGCTTTTATCCATATTCAACCTCTATTTTTGTAAAATTAATTGAATAACTCTTCATTTGCTCATTTGTTTATGTAATCAATACTTACCATTTTTAAAACATAATTGTTGTACCCCAAAATTTTCCCTCTCACTTTTTACAAGATCTTGTTTCACATGGGTGGCTACAAACACTTGCTTGAAGAAAAAATAACAGATTTAGAAGTTGGTCAAAGTGTCCTTCGATAATGTGTCTTTCGATTGGCATCTTAACAATGTCTTTTCGATTGGCACCTAAACAAGGCCTGTCGATTGGCCTCGTGTCCAAGCTCTTCGATTGGCATTGTGGCCAGGCCTTTCGATTGACATTCCAAAAGAAGCTTTCAATTGGCCTCATGGCCAAGCCCTTCGATTGGCATGGAAGAGAATCCTTTGATTTAGCATTTCAAACAAAGACAACTTCGACAGGCATGATAACCAAGCCCTTCGATTGGTATGGCCAAGCACTTCGATTGGAATTCCAAAAGGTCCATTTGAAGAAGCCTTCAGAGGACCCATTCAAAGCATGCATAAGAGATTCATTCGAAGAAGTCTTTAGAAGGCCCATTCAAAGCATGCATAAGAGGTTCATTCGAATAAGTCTTTAGAAGGCCCATTCGAAGCATGCATAAGAAGTCCATTCGAAGATGAATTCAGAAGACCCATTTGAAGGAGGCTAGCAGCCCATTCAAAGGAGGGCATTCGAAGGTCTGTTACACAATAGCAAATTCAAAAGGGACAAGATCCCATGTGTTTGGCCAATGTTACAAAATCATATTCATGACTTTCAAACACAATCAAGGTTGTTTAAACCCTTGCCTTCTTGTCCCCTCTACCCCCTATATATAAAGAGATCACAAGTGTTGTCTAAAGGGGAGGAGAACGAAAAAACCTTGGAGAGAGGCTGCCCACAAAATACATCAAAAGTTGCCAGAATTTTCCAAGCAGCAGCCACGTCCAGAAGCCCCAGATCGAAGGTGCTCACCTCAAACAAGCACCCCAAATTGAAGACTCAATCTGCTGGTAAGAAAGGGTAAACTGTCCAACTTTGCATCTGCATAACGCATCATTACTTGTTGTTACTTTCAATTTTCTATCCTAGACAGGATCAAAAGGCCTGGATTTGGCACCCATATCATGTTCTTCGTTTACTAACATTTTCTGCAAACATAGCCTGAAGAGACCCAGCAAGTGCAGGATCGAAGGGCCTGGGGTTCGATACCCAGGCCCTGCGTTTTATTTCGCTAAACATATTTTTGCAGGTATAACATCCCAGATCGAAGGAGACACCCTATCTGCATCGAAGTTTCCCGTTAACCTGCTGAATTGAAGGAGGCACTTCCTTCCTGAATCGAAAGAAGGCATATTTCCCAAGATCGAAGGGCAATCCCCTTCCCTGGATCGAAGGCTGTTCATGCCCACTTCCTGGCCCAATCGAAAAGACCATGACCCTCTCTGGATCAAAGCTTCCATTCCCTCCCTGGGTCGAAGCTCCTTTTGTTCCCTGAATCGAAGGATCCCTCTTGCATTTTATTTTTGTTTTCATTGACTTCTTTTTAATTAACATTGAAATTAAAATCACAAAAATATTAGGTTAGTTGTTTTTTTCCAATTAAATTAATTTTTGTAAATAAGTTAGTTAATTATTTTAACATCTTTTTTTATTAAAACTAAAATTAAATAGACTTATGTCTTATTTTCTTTTATACCAAAAAAAATATAACAAAAATATTTTTCTTTTACTTTGCGCGTGTTTATTTAATTTTTGTATTTTTCTTATTATTGTATCTGCCTACCGAATGTAATAGATAAATTAAGATTTTTATTGCTTTTATTCCCCATTATCCTTGTATAATGTAAACCCCTCTCTGAACCATTGTAATAGGGTAGGACCTCTATTTTCTGCACTTTCTTTTTACTGCTTTTCATATTAACTGCTAATAATTAGACATGCATGGCAAAAATCTAAAAACAAACGGTAGAACACCTAAATGTTTAAAGATAAAATAACTGAAACACAACACACTGACACATATAAACATCTAAAGTACACCCACTTTGGTTTCCTTTAAAAAACAGTCATGAGGCAGGAATGCTTTAGCAAAGACCCATAAAAATCAAAAGATCATAGTCCCTCGATGACCCAACAGTTGCCTTCTCGGTAAATGAACTAGTCCCTAAAAAACAAAATTGCTAAAGTATCTTCATAATTGCCTTTGTGACTGTAACGTCCCTTCGATTGTCCAACAAAACATCCAACGACAAGGCTACCTACTCACTTATAGTAGGATAGCACTGTCTAAAGGAAAATAGGAAAAGAATGATCCTTTTCGAGTAATAAAGTAGATAACTGTTAGAAGTTTGCTCAAAAATACTTTTTTGAACTTACACAGAAAACCACTTTTCAAAAACTATTTCAAAACATTTACTTTGTTAACATCCTTAAGGACCGATACAAGAGTTAAACAAAAAACAAATCTCCGTACTAAGGCATATTTATAAACATTTTCAAACAAAAAGCACAAAAGCATTTTGAAAAAATGAGCAATCCTCTAAGAGCCCGTGGAAAACCACGGATGGAAAGGGTGCTAACACCTTCCCTTTCCATAATCTACCCCCCCTTAATCAAAAAACATATCGAAAAGCTATTTTTCTGTTCTTTTTTACCCTTTACTTTGTTGGATAAAAGAAAAGACGGTGGCGACTCTTGCTTACCGTGACATTTGTGAATACAAAATGAAAACCAACATATTAAACAGTCGGTTCTTCCACCGTAAAACAGAACTGGTGACTCTGCTGGGGATTCTTAATAAAAAGTGGGGTTACCTTAGAGATAGTTCATTATTTAACTACTTTTTATACTTTGATTGCTTTACTTTTGAGGGCTCTGTTTGGGGTTACTATAGATCCTACACCCATATCTGGGGAAACCTTTTAGGTAAGTAGCAATAGATCATGGAAACTGTGCGGGGTATACCGACATGGTTGAAGTGATGGCTACGTTGATGCGACACTTTGGTTGGTACCGGTAGCCTTTTAGTTAATCAAGGAGAATATGGGGCCGCTGTGTGGTGTCATAAAGCATAAAGTTACCTTAAAACCTTTAAATGAACAACTTGGCCATTAGGACGTAGCCAGATGGCTGTCTTTGGTGTATTCCCAAAGTCGACAAATACTCGATGCTACACTCATTGAGACTTGACTCCTGGGTTTTGTTTAGTTGCGAGTCAATCTCCTATCGAATGAATCTTGTGGGAAAGGTCGGTGATATTGAGATCCCTTAGAACCCGATTTCTATTTATAGGACAGGTTGAACCAATCCAACTTCAAGAGGGTACTACCATAAAACCCATGCAATCCTTAAACATAAGGTCTTGTTGTGATTTGCTTGTTGCTTGATATATATGTGATCTCCTAGCATAATCATGACATCATAACATGGCATATCATACTAACCATTTCAAGGATTTTCTAGGGCTTATCTTTGTCTTGTTTTGTAGGACATGACATCCACTCGCAGGAAGACTATCCAAATCAATCTTGTAAAAGTGCATCCTCAACTCAAGGAATTAGCGTCAAGAATTCCTGAAAGCTCTCCCTTCATTGAAAAACATGGTCGGCTTCTAAACTTGGTCACTTCAACCCCTGATGAAGAAATGTTAAAGGTTCTCTTTCAATTCTTTGACCTGTTGCACCACTGCTTCACTTTCCCTGATTAACAGTTAGTGCCTACTATGGAGGAGTTTTCTCAGTCATTAGGGGTACCTATCCTTGATCAGCTACCATTCAACGGTATGAAAAGGGACCCAAATCCTGAAGATATTGCTCAAGCTCTATCTTTACAACGGTCTGATGTAGTGGCAAATTGGGAAACCAGAAGATGTGTCCAAGGATTTCCAGTTAAGTTTCTACTTGAGAAAGCCCACTATTTTTGGGATAACCTGGATTTACAAGCTTTTGAGGAGGTGTTGGCCCTTCTCATCTATGGGATGGTACTATTCCCTAACACATACCAACTCATAGATGTGAATGCGGTTAGTATTTTTCTGTCGCATAATCCGGTACCTACTTTACTTGGGGATATTCTACACTCTTTGCGTGCTCGCACTCTGAAGGGAAGATGGAATCTCCTGTGTTGCACTCCTCTATTGGCTAGGTGGTTTATTTCGAACCTACCCCTTTCTATTCTGAGAAATGAGCAAGGTATGAGATGGTCTCATCGGCTGATTTCCCTTACACATTCAGACATTCATTGGTGTTCCCGGTCCTTGGAGTGTCACCGCCATTGATCGTTGTAGGGAATTCCCTAATGTCCCTCTTGTTGTACCCCAAAATTTGCCCTCCCTTTTTCACAAGAAATCACAACCTCAGGGTTTTCTCTGATTTTTCAGATCGGCTCGAGAATCGGTCAAACACACTCTTCTTTAACAGTAAATCCAGAATTAGGGTTTCCACTGATTTTGTTGAAATTGGCTCAAGAATTGATCAAGCAGACCTTTCTTTGACAACAAATCTGGAATTAGGGTTTTCACTCGTATTTCTCAGAAGAAATTGAATCCACAACAATTCAATTGACTGTTACATTATTTTTATGCTTGTTCAAGATTACCAGTTGTTTTTCAAAACCTAAAATATCTGGGATAGGAGCTGGGGCTTTGTTTGAAACTTTGAAGCATTGGTTTGATCAGTGGAGTGAAAAGTGTATGGAATGCTTGTTTGTTTAACTGTACAAAGCATATGTTAATTGGAATGCTAGGCATATTGTGATTAATGCGAGATTGCGAGACTGCAAAGTTCGTTGATTATTTATTTCATCTGGATTAAAGTCATTGGGATACATTTCCAGTTATTTTAATTTAAGAGTTTTAAATAATTAAATAGACAATACAGGGAAAAGTTGAAAGATATTTGACAAAGACTTTTTTTTTTTTTTTATTTCAAATGTTGTTACAAATTTTATTCGAATATTGTGAATTTACAATTTGCAGTATTTACAGTAATATTTGTTTACAATATATGAAAAAAACAATATAATAAATCTAAGTCTAAATCTCTGGAGATCTTTGACTTCTACTTCTATTGTTTCCTCCATTATCCAACTTTTACTTACCTGCAAAAGACAGAAAGAAGTTAGTATAAGAATTTTCAAGCAGAAGCAGATAAATAAAAAAAATCATCATTAAAGCTTGTTGGCCTGAATCAGAATGCTATTGGATTCATCATGTTTTTACTTGTTCTCTTTGCAAATCACAAGAAGATTTCTCTTCTTGGTTCACAAAGAGAAAAGTAAAAATAATTTGCAAGCATACAATTAATTCAAAATGCAAAGATATAAGGCAGCAAGGCAAAGCAAACTGAATTCCAAACTGCATTAGTCAACTAAGTCAGCATGAGCAAGCATGGCAAGCTAACTACAAATGCAAACTAAATGTCAAACCAAGTTGCAAAGCTGTCAAAGCAGAAAAGCTGTCAAAGAAAGCATACAATGCAGGAAATATGGAAACAAGTACAACAATGTAGGAAATGAACCAAGTTACAAGCAAGCAGGCTTGTCAATTTCATCATCATTTTCTGGCCCAACAAGCTTTTCAAAATAAAATATATTAAGCAAGAAAGTACTTTTATGGAGAGAGAAAGAGAGTGAAGTGGGGGTTTTGCAGTTAGGGCAGGCTGTAAAAAGGAAGTAAGAGGAACAAATAGATATAACAGTCTAACAGTCCAGCAAAAGGAGGAGAACATTGAGCAAAAAACAACTCAAGCCTGCTCCCAAAAAAACTGCAAGTTACAAACTGCATCTCAAACTACAGTAACAAACAAAAACCTGCCTGTCCAACAGCAGAAAGCCTGCCTCCAACTGAAGCCTGCTTCCAACAACACAAAATACCAGAAGGAAGCAAACTAACAACAAGCCTGCCTAAAACTTACCAAAAACCTGCGTGTACTAAAAACACCAGAAGCAAAACTTCCTCCAAAACTAAAGACCTGTTCAAACAACATAGCCTGCCTTCCAAAAGCAAGCAGAAAGCCTGCCTTATAAACACTAAAACCTGCAAAGACACAAGCCTGTCAAGCAAGTCCAAAACCTGCAAAAACTGCAACTCAGTTACAAGACTGCCTTCAAAAGCTGCAAGTTACGAGTCTGCCTTCAAAAACTGCAAGTTACAGACCTTCCTGCAAGAGATCACTGCAAACCTGTAGTGAATACAAAACTGCAAAAACCCAAACTGTAGTCACCAAAACTGCAAGTTACCAATCTGCATACACAAACTCAGTTCTTCCTAACAAACAAACATCAAAACATCAAAACATCAAAACATCAATATCAAAAAGAAGAACAAGCAACAAGTTCTAGGTTGTGTTCACCAACAAGTTTCAAACAACATGAAGAACAACAACAAATAGCTTTTTTTTTCCAGAATACATATATTCATCATCAAATAAACAGGGTCCACAAAGGGGAAGAGGTTCAGAAGCAAGAGGGTTTTCAGAAACAAAATCATCATCAAATATCAATGAAAGTTCAAACAACATAGGGTTTTCAGAGCCATCATCATCAAACGATTCAAAGAGAAGTCAAAAGATACAGAGATACCGGAAAGGCGAGCTAGCGACTCTTGTCATCATCTTCTCCACCTCTGGTCACCGAGAACGCCACCGGTCTAACCCTCTTTTCCCTCCATCCATTTTCCAGAAGCCAATCTCTAAGGTATGATCCTTCTTCCAAAAAAACATAACTACATATTAGACGCAAATACCATGAATTAAAAGATGAAACAATAACATAAACGTTCAAAAGAACTACAAATGCAAACTGAATAAAACGCGTTTGGAACGAGAAAGAGATACCTTCTAAACCACCGCCTTGTACCTTCGTGGAGGGGAGATGGATGAAGGTGGCGCTCTGGCGGCTTGAAGGTTGGAGGAAAGATCAGAAACCCCTTGGTTGAGAGAGAAGATGAGAGAACGAAGAGGAGGAGGCGCCGATGTAACCTAAACTGAAAACCCTAAAATGAATGAACCCTAAAAATGTTGTACAACATTTCAATTGGGCCCGTGCGCCCCATTCAGCCTATGCCCAAACATTTTCCAGCGCCCCACCCCCCTTTCCTCATTTCTGGTTTTTTATTAATTTGTTCTTCTTCATTCTCTATTCTTTGGGCCACAATTACTCTAGGCCCATCATTTTTAAAACTAACATTTTCTTAAAAAATCACTTTCTTTCTTGTAAGTAATAAACACTAATTAAATTTTTGTTTTGTTTTCTTTTTTAAATTAATTTTATTTCTCTTTATTAATTTCGTTTTAATATAATAAAAGTACAAAAAAAAATAATAGTTAGCTTAATTTGAGCAATTTTGTTTTTTTTTTAACTTTTTGAATTAATAAAATACAAGAATTATCTTAAACATTAATTTAGATAATTAATCCTTTCTTTTCACAACTAACAAAAAAATACAAAAAAAATAATAATAAATACTTAAGTCTTTAATTAGGTTAAATTTTATTTGTTCATTTGTAAATAAATACACGCAACTCATATTTCTTTGATTTTCATTATCTTATACTTTGTTATAATTTTACATTGAAAATGCGATAGTTCAATTTGGTTGTAATATATAATTGGACATTATTATTCTGATAAGACTTATCCCCATTTGTAAACATTTGTACCCCCATCCCCGGATACTTATTTATAATAACTTAGACTTTAAATTCCCGCAATTTACCACTTTCAATATACTGTATAGTAATTAGGGTTTGTATGCGAAGATTCAAAATCAATCGCTGGATGACCTAATACAAGATAAATACATGAAAATCAATACAAAATTCACACTTGCACCTCTAGGGTAACCTCACTTGTTGCCTTAAAAATGGGCCATGTTATGCATGTTGAGTACTTTGGCAAAACAAAAACAAAACAAAAGACCATAGTCCCTCGATGACACTATCTTGGTTGCCTATACAAAAATGATCTAGTCCCTCGGAAAAAATTGCTAAAGATACTTAACACAATTGCTATCATGGTCCATACGATGACTCGCGCTTGTCCCGTTTAACATCCTAACACAAGGTTGTTCACCAAATACAATGGTGAAACAACACTGTTAAAAGGGTTAAAAACATAAGAAAGATCTTTGAGTAAAATAGGGTGGACAACTCTTAGTTACTTGATCAAAAATCTTGCAAAACATCCTTGCCATTTTCAAACACACTTCACAACATAACTTTAAAACAATTTCAAAACAACTTTCAAAACATTGAAATATCTTTTCAAAAAGACACACACCTTTGTATATATTCAAACAAGAATCATTACAAAGGTTGCCTAGACAAGGCATCTTTTTTCAAAACATTTCCAAAACCACACACACAAAGCACCATTTCAAACAATTGAAAAGCAAAGGCAAGTGATCTAAAACAAGTAACTAAGAGCCCATGGATAACCATGGATGAAAAGGGTGCTAGCACCTTCCCTTTTCATAACCTACCCCCCGAACCCAAGAAAACATCTCAAAGGTCTTTCCTGTGCTTTTTGACCTTTCCTTTGGATAAAATAAAAAGTCGGTGGCGACTCTTGCTAAACCGAACAAGTGTGAATACAAACGCAAAACCTCAAGTCAGTTCTCCCACCGTATCACGAAACTGGAGACTCTGCTGGGGAATATTTCTAAAAGTGGGGTTACCTTAGGGTTTTAGATCACCTTTACATGCTTACTTTGATTGCTTTGATTGCTTTACTTTTTGGGTTCCTTGTTTGGGTTTGTTTTAAATCCTACACCCGGATTTGGGGACACCTTTTAGGTAAGTAGCAATAAACTGTGAGGGAACTGTGCGGGGTATACTGACATGGTTGAAGCAGTAGCTACGTTAGTGTGACATATTTGTGGGTACCGGTAGCCTTTAAGTCAATCAAAGAGAATACGGGGCCGCTGAGTGATGTCATGAAGCACTAACAAACTCTTAGAACCTTACTTGACCATCTTGGCCTGTTTAGGGGTAGTGAGATGACCGACTTTGGTACAGTCCGAAGTTGGTAGATACTCGATACTACACTCATTGAGGATTGTTTTCTTGGAATATTTTGGTCGCCAGTTAAGCGGCTAAACCAAAACAATGAACACAGAAAATAATCCGGTGATATTGAGCTCCTTAGAACCTGGTTACTATTTATAGGACAGGTTTGAGCCAACTAAACTTCAAGAGGGTACTTACCTACGAACCCCATACAAGCCTAAACCTAAGGACTTGTCTGCTTTGTGTGAATGTGATTATCTGTATATACACTTGCCTACTTTTGCATACATGTACATAACATCATAACATCATACCATAGAATTTTCAATAACCATTTCAAGGATCTCGAGGGTCTTTGATGCAGGGTCACGTTGAGCCAGACGTCTACCAAAGGGCAAGAGGTTTCATTTTCGTCTAAACAAATGCTGTTAAAGATCAAGTGCAACAACTTGAATCGGGGGCTATGACCCACTTGACATGGTGAGCTTGATTCTCGTGGAAAGACATCCACCTATACAAAGTTCTCCAATCAAAGATGTTGATCGAAGTTCAATCTCTAACATTTTCTTGTGTTTATCCCGCGAGATCCTTGAAAATATGCATCCACATATCATGCATTGTATCATAGCAGGTTTTCCTTTTCAGGTTTCCTTATTCTCCTACTGTTTATTTCAATAGAGACGGCTCTAGAAAGGACTGTCGAAGATATCCAGGCTCAAAACGCTCAACTTCAGGAATTGTTCTTGAACCTGTCCCAGGGGCAAGAAGAAGTGAAAGCTCTCCTCACAAGGGGCATGGTCCTAGGGAATTCAGGCGGCGTCAGGAATGATCAGTTGGAAGAACTACAGATTGAGCTGGCAACAATGAAGATCCAGATGATGGGACAAGTGGTGGGCCAGATGGCTCTCATTCAAGACCTGGCTCAAAGACAAGAAGAGCTCAGGGTCCTCGTCAACAAACTGCTTCAAGATAACCAAGTGGGGCAAACAACTAGGGTTGAAGACCAAGTCATCATTCAACCTCCTTTGAGACAAGAAGACAAGGGAAAGGCTCCTCAACTTGCTTCAGGGTCACAAGCCCAACAACAACCTCGCCAGCGTCAACGGGGTAATCGGCGTAAGCAAAATACATCTGGAAGACATTTCACTGAGACTGACATACCATCATCTCTAATACTGAAACGCTTGTTGGAGGTCAATCTGCTTGCTTTAAAGGATCCTCTTCGGAATCCCAATACCTCTGCTCCTGGCTATCACCCCGATGCATTTTGTGTATACCACTCCTATATTCCTGGACATGACACCGACGATTGTTGGGCTTTGAAAAACAAAATTCAAGACTTGATTGATAGAGGAGTGCTGGAATTCATGCCGGATGGCGAGATGAAAATATTCCGATGAGGGTTCTCCACCTGAAATGACAAGTTTGAACTAAGAGACTTTTGTTTCATTTGAATTTTCAAGTTGTAATTTCTTTTGTTATTCAAACAATTATCTGTTGATGTCAAACTCTATTTCATTAATGCATTTCATATGTTTGTCTTGAATTCATCCATTCGTTTTCACTATTCTTGAACTATGCTTTCTATTTTCTTTATGGCATTTAACTCTTGCAAAAAGCTACAAGCCTTTAGAGGGAGGATGACGAAACAATACCATAATCTCATACAGTATGCTTTTGGATAGACCTTGCTGACGATGTACAGGCATTTCTTTCAAATCCTAAACACTGGAGTTATAAGGAAGATAATCCCTAGTCAACCCCTTCAAGCCAAAGAAGTAGAAGTTTTCTGTTTTAAACACAAATTGAAACCTTTGATTTAAACCTGGGGCAAGGTAGTCTCTCAGTTAATTCAAAAGATGCGCATTGAAGTCGCAAACTCTTAGTTTGTAATACAACGAATGACATCAAAAACATTCCTTTGGAACCAAAAGACAGTGATGGTTCCTTATCTCATAGGCAGTCATTACCTCTCAAAAGAGAAAAGCCCACTGAGCCAAAACCTACAAAGGAGGCTTAAGAAAGTTGGGGCATCCCGCTGACTGTAATCTCGAAAACAAGAATAGTCAGGCAAAAGTTAGGGATATTAAATCAAAAAGAAAGAGGTTGTTATAAATCCTCAACAACATGAAAAATATTGCAAAAATGACTGCCTTCCCATAAAATTCAACTTGCGTGAACCGTCACCAAAACGTCGTTCCAAACTCGAATAGAGTTCGACACACAATTAACTGAGTATAGGATTGAAGGACATCATGATGAGCGGATGGGTACAAATATACTTTGAGCCTTTATCCTTTGTTTCTTGAACCGTGAACCAAGCCACGTTATAACCCTTTAAAAGTCCTAATTGAGGCATGGGTTAGTTTGAAAGCATACTGTTACAAAAGGTATCCTGACTCCTGTAAGGCTTTGCTCTAAATCTTGTGTTGAATTTGTCTTATAAAAAGTTTTTTTGCTAAAAAACGCATTTTTCAAAATTTCGAGACAAGCATAAACTTTGCATTATTTGAATATCGTTGTTTGCACATGTTTATTTGTTTGACAGCAAAGAAATTCACAACAGTGAATGTTCGGAGGAACGAAAGCCCTCTCAGTGAATAAAATCACTTCAAGTGCGATGACACTCCCGTTGCAAAAATCTCCCATCAACAAAAGGGGATTTGATATGGTATTGTCCAGTAAACCTGGGGTAGTCCAGTCAAGATTTCAACAAATCTTTCAAAGTTCAATAAACCTGGGGCAGCCCAGTCAAGATTCCAAGAAATCTCTCAATTGCAGATAACCTGGGGCAAGTCTCCCTCACCATCACTTGGGGCATTAAAACGTCAATCTCAATAAAAGGTTACGTACAGTCCAAGTTTCCTGGCAGTGCCACAAGCACTTGATATTAGGGGCAGTGACGAATCTCTGCGAAATCTTTTTGAAAAGAAATTCGAGCGTCCTCGAGAAGTTCGTCACCTCTCTAGCAGACCAGCAGTCATGGGTTTATTTCCCCAACACTTATCAAGGATTTATTCTCCAAAACAAATTTCATTTCAAATTGATCGGTCGTTAAAAATTTCCTTCGTCACCTGCTGGAAGTTACGGTCGTCATCAAAAATTCCTTCATCACCTGTTGGAATTCACGGTCGTTAAAAATTTCCTTCATCACCTGCTGGAAGTTACGGTCGTCATCAAAATTTCCTTCATCACCTGTTGGAATTCACGGTCATTAAAAATTTCCTTCATCACCTGCTGGAAGTTACGGTCGTCATTAAAAATTCCTTCATCACCTGTTGGAAGTCACGGTCCTTAAAAATTTCCTTCATCACCTGCTGGAAGTTACGGTCGTCATCAAAGATTCCTTCATCACCTGTTAGAAGTTACAGCCACCAACCGAATAACGGACAACTGAAGCTCCTAAAAATCTGTTTCTCTCAAGAATGAAGATTCTCATCCTTAAAACCTCAGAAGATTGGTATACTCCCAGGCTCCTGATACCGTTAACAGAATGAAGATTCTCATCCTTACAACCTCAAAAGATTGGTATACTCCCAAGCTCCTGATACCGTTAACAGAATGAAGATTCTCATCCTTAAAACCTCAGAAGATTGGTATACTCCCAAGCTCCTGATACCGTTAACAGAATGAAGATTCTCATCCTTAAAACCTCAAAAGATTGGTATACTCCCAAGCTCCTGATACCGTTAACAGAATGAAGATTCTCATCCTTAAAACCTCAGAACATTGGTATACTCCCAAGCTCCTGATACCCTTAACAGAATGAAGATTCTCATCCTTGAAACCTCAGAAGATTGGTATACTCCCAAGCTCCTGATACCCTTAACAGAATGAAGATTCTCATCCTTAAAACCCCAGTAGATTGGCATACACCCAATCTTCTGACCCAAGACCTGAATGAAGATTCTCATTTTGGCTTCCCCAATAGATTGGCATACACCCAACCTCCTGATATTCCCGACAAAATGAAGATTCTCATTTCTCAAAGTGGTAGAACATCTAAATTTCTGATATTCCCGACAGAATGAAGATTCTCATTCTTAAAGTGGCATACAACCTAAACCTGAACTCCTTCCAATACAGGAATAAGCTTTCCCCAGAGTCCTGAGTTTTTACTCTCTAACAGGATAGCTACTTTTCAATAGTATGGCTATCCCCCGTAGAACTCTTATTCCCCAAGCAGAATGAAGACTCTCATTCTCAATTCCTCACATAGTTTTCAGATATTCCCCGGTGAAGATCTCCTCAAAACAGGAATCCCCAGTAGATTGGCATACAACCCAAACTCCTGATTTCCCCAACAGTGGTCCCAGGACTTCTCATTTTCAACGATCAAAGGATTTTCAATCCCCAGCAGCAGTCAAGGATTTATTTTCCCTGACAGCAGTCAAAGATTTCATTATCTCCAGTTGTCAAGGATTTATTTTCCTCAGCAAGACAGCTACTCAGCCTACATGCACATCCATTACATTCATGTATCATAAACATTGATGAAATACAGTTAATTACATCATACATATTATGCAACATAACTTTGTGTTTTAGCTAACATTTTACCCTTTTCAGGATAAGATTAAAAGGCTATCGTTAAAAATTATTCAGATACAATATGGATACACCCCAGACACGACGGTCATTCTATTCCTCATTCACAATTTCAAGTCAAAATACGATACATATATACCCCAGACACGGCGGTCATTCTACTACTCATTCAGATTTCAGCAATCCGATACAGACTAGATATACTCCAGACACGGAAGTCATTATGTCACTTATTCAGATCCCAGTTATAATCTCAGATATACTCCAGACACAGAAGTCATTCTGCTACTCATACAGACCTTAACTTCTGAAAACAGTTTACGGATTCTCCAAACACGGATGTTAATCTATTGCTTATTCAACTTCAAGACTTCTGAAAACAGTTTACGGATACTCCAAACACGGATGTTAATCTATCGCTTGTTCAGATTCAACTTTTGAAAACAGTTTACGGATGCTTCCCAACATGGATGCTAATCTAATTCTTATTCAACTTCAAGACTTCTGAAAACAGTTTACAGAAGCTCCAAACGCAGATGCTAATCTATTGCTTATTCAGACCCCCAGCTCAGAGACGTTCCAAACATGGACACCTTTCTGATACTCACCCACTCACCCACAACATACAAATTCAACAAACATTTTTGGATGGCATCTTTAAGCCCATCTCCGACAATATTCTGTCACATCTCCAAATGGCATCTTTAAGCCCATTCCCTCAACTATGCTTTAACGAGTGCAAATTTTTGGGCACTCTAGTGTTCAATAATCTTTTACCTTCGAGTCGCGAAAGGAAAACTTGCCAATCTAACTCTTCAGGTTCAAGAAGATTGAACAGGGGCAACTGTTGTACCCCAAAATTTGCCCTCCCTTTATAACAAGAAATCACAACCTCAGGGTTTTCTCTGATTTTCCAGATCGGCTCGAGAATCGGTCAAACAGACTCTTCTTTAACAGTAAATCCAGAATTAGGGTTTCCACTGATTTTGTTGAAATTGGCTCAAGAATTGATCAAGCAGACCTTTCTTTGACAACAAATCTGGAATTAGGGTTTTCGCTCATATTTCTCAGAAGAAATTGAATCCACAACAATTCAATTGACTGTTACATTATTTTTACGCTTGTTCAAGATTACCGATTGTTTCTCAAAACCTAAAATATCTGGGATAGGAGCTGAGGCTTTGTTTGAAAATTTGAGGCATTGGTTTGATCAGTGGAGTGAAAAGTGTATGGAATGCTTGTTTGTTTAACTGTACAAAGCATATGTTAATTGGAATGCCAGGCATATTGTGATTAATGCGAGATTGCGAGACTGCAAAGTTCGTTGATTATTTATTTCATCTGGATTAAAGTCATTGGGATACATTTCCAGTTATTTTAATTTAAGAGTTTTAAATAATTAAATAGTCAATATAAGGAAAAGTTGAAAGATATTTGACAAAGACTTTTTATTTATTTATTTATTTCAAATTTTGTTAAAAATTTTATTTGAATATTGTGAATTTACAATTTGCAATATTTACAATAATATTTGTTTACAATATATGAAAAGAACAATATAATAAATCCAAGTCTAAATCTCTGGAGATCTTTGACTTCTACTTCTACTGTTTCCTCCATTATCCAACTTTTACTTACCTGCAAAAGACAGAAAGAAGTTAGTATAAGAATTTTCTAGCAGAAGCAGATAAATAAAAAAAAATCATCATTAAAGCTTGTTGGCCGGAATCAGAATGCTATTGGATTCATCATGTTTTTAATTGTTCTCTTTGCAAATCACAAGAAGATTTCTCTTCTTGGTTCACAAAGAGAAAAGTAAAAATAATTTGCAAGCATACAATTAATTCAAAATGCAAAGATATAAGGCAGCAAGGCAAAGCAAACTGAATTCTAAACTGCATTAGTCAACTAAGTCAGCATGAGCAAGCATGGCAAGCTAACTACAAATGAAAACTAAATGTTAAACCAAGTTGCAAAGTTGTCAAAGCAGAAAAGCTGTCAAAGAAAGCATACAATGCAGGAAATATGGAAACAAGTACAACAATGCAGGAAATGAACCAAGTTACAAGCAAGCAGGCTTGTCAATTTCATCATCATTTTCTGGCCAAACAAGCTTTTCAGAATAAAATATATTAAGCAAGAAAGTTCTTTTATGGAGAGAGAAAGAGAGTGAAGTGGGGGTTTTGCAGTTAGGGCAGGATGTAAAAAGGCAGTAAGAGGAACAAATAGATATAACAGTCTAACAGTCCAGCAAAAGGAGGGGAACATTGAGCAAAAAACAACTCAAGCCTGCTCCCAAAAAAACTGCAAGTTACAAACTGCAGTAACAAATAAAAACCTGCCTGTCCAACAACAGAAAGCCTTCCTCCAGCTGAAACCTGCTTCCAACAACACAAAATACCAGAAGCAAGAAAACTAACAGCAAGCCTGCCTAAAACTTACCAAAAACCTTCCTGTACTAAAAACACCAGAAGCAAAACTGCCTCCAAAACTAAAGACCTGTTCAAACAGCATAGCTTTCCTTCCAAAAGCAAGCAGAAAGCCTTCCTTACAAACACTAAAACCTGCAAAGACACAAGCCTGTCAAGAAAGCCTAAAACCTTCTAAAATTGCAACTCAGTTACAAGCCTGCCTTCAAAAGCTGCAAGTTACGAGCCTGCCTTCAAAAACTGCAAGTTACAGACCTGCCTGCAAGAGATCACTGCAAACCTGTAGTGAATACAAAACTGCAAAAACCCAAACTGTAGTCACCAAAACTGCAAGTTACCAATCTGCATACACAAACTCAGTTCTGCCTAACAAACAAACATCAAAACATCAAAACATCAAAACATCAATATCAAAAAGAAGAACAAGCAACAAGTTCTAGGTTGTTAACGTACAAGTTTCAAACAACATGAAGAACAACAACAAATAGCTTTTTTTCCAGAATACATATATTCATCATCAAATAAACAGGGTCCACAAAGGGGAAGAGATTCAGAAGCAAGAGGGTTTTCAGAAACAAAATCATCATCAAACATCAATGAAAGTTCAAACAACATAGGGTTTTCAGAGCCATCATCATCAAACAATTCAAAGAGAAGTCAAAATATACAGAGATACCGGAAAGACGAGCTAGCGACTCTTGTCTTCATCTTCTCCACCTCTGACCACCGAGAACGCTGCCGTCCAACCCTCTTTCCCCTCCATCCATTATCCAGAAGCCAATCGCTAAGGTATGATCCTTTTCCAAAAAAAACATAACTGCATCTTAGATGCAAATACCATGAATTAAAAGATGAAACAATAACATAGATGTTCAAAAGAACTACAAATGCAAACTGAATAAAACGCGTTTGGAACGAGAAAGAGATACCTTCTAAACCACCACCTTGTACCTTCATGGAGGGGAGATGGATGAAGGTGGCGCTCTGGCGGCTTGAAGGTTGGAGGAAAGATCAGAAGCCCCTTGGTTGAGAGAGAAGATGAGAGAACGAAGAGGAGGAGGCGCCGCTGTAACCTAAGCTGAAAACCCTAAAATGAATGAACCCTAAAAATGTTGTACAACATTTCAATTGGGCCCGTGCGCCCCATTCGGCCTAAGCCCAAACATTTTCCAGCGCCCCACCCCTCTTTCCTCATTTCTGGTTTTTTATTAATTTGTTCTTCTTCATTCTCTATTCTTTAGGCCACAATTACTCTAGGCCCATCATTTTTAAAACTAACATTTTCTTAAAAAATCACTTTCTTTCTTGTAAGTAATAAACACTAATTAAATTGTTGTTTTGTTTTCTTTTTTAAATTAATTTTATTTCTCTTTATTAATTTCGTTTTAATATAATAAAAGTACAAAAAAAAAAGAATAGTTAGCTTAATTTGAGCAATTTTGTTTTTTTAAACTTTTTGAATTAATAAAATACAAGAATTATCTTAAACATTAATTTAGGTAATTAATCCTTTCTTTTCACAATTAAAAAAAAATACAAAAAAAATAATAATAAATACTTAAGTCTTTAATTAGGTTAAATTTTATTTGTTCATTTGTAAATAAATACACGCATCTCATATTTCTTTGATTTTCATTATCTTATACTTTGTTATAATTTTACATTGAAAATGCGACAGTTCAATTTGGTTGTAATATATACTTGGACATTATTATTCTGATAAGACTTATCCCAATTTGTAAACATTTGTACCCCCATCCCTAGATACTTATTTGTAATAAATTAGACTTTAAATTCCCGCAATTTACCGCTTTCAATATACTGTATAGTAATTAGGGTTTGTATGCGAAGATTCAAAATCAATCACTGGATGACCTAATACCAGATAAATGCATGAAAATCAATACACAATTCACACTTGCACCTCTAGGGTAACCTCGCTTGTTGCCTTAAAAATGGGCCATGTTATGCATGTTGAGTACTTTGGCAAAACAAAAACAAAACAAAAGATCATAGTCCCTTGATGACGCTATCTTGGTTGCCTATACAAAAATGATCTAGTCCCTCGGAAAAAATTGCTAAAGATACTTAACACAATTGCTATCATGGTCCATACGATGACCCGCGCCTGTCCCATTTAACATCCTAACACAAGGTTGTTCACCAAATACAATGGTGAAACAACACTGTTAAAAGGGTTAAAAACATAAGAAAGATCTTTGAGTAAAATAGGGTGGACAACTCTTAGTTACTTGATCAAAAATCTTGCAAAACATCCTTGCCATTTTCAAACACACTTCACAACACAACTTCAAAACAATTTCAAAACAACTTTCAAAACATTGAAATATATTTTCAAAAAGACACATACCTTTGTATATATTCAAACAAGAATCATTACAAAGGTTGCCTAGACAAGGCATCTTTTTTCAAAACATTTTCAAAACCACACACACAAAGCACCATTTCAAACAATTAAAAGCAATGGCAAGTGATCTAAAACAAGTAACTAAGAGCCCATGGATAACCATGGATGAAAAGGGTTCTAGCACCTTCCCTTTTCATAACCTACCCCCCGAACCCAAGAAAACATCTCAAAGGTCTTTCCTGTGCTTTTTGACCTTTCCTTTGGATAAAATAAAAAGTTGGTGGCGACTCTTGCTAAACCGAACAAGTGCAAATACAAACGCAAAACCTCAAGTCAGTTCTCCCACCGTATCACACCTCTCTTAGGCATTAGGTAAGGAATCACTTATAATCCTTGCTTGGCGCTGTGCAATTTGGTTATGCTAGAAGGGATAGTCCTCACAACACACGCATCCAAGGAATCACGTTTGACTATGAGAATGATGTCCAGGGTTGTCGCAAGAGGTTCATTCGAGCTTGGGGCATGATAAACAGAGTTGACAGCAAGACACTGGGGCACAAGAATTCCATCCCTCTTGAGCCTTACCTCATATGGGGTCGAGCTCAATGTCTTATGATTCCTTACCTCGCCATCTTATCTGTGATTATGGAGCCAATTGCCGAAGGAGACACTCCTTATGTTGTTCTTCATCCCGACATGCCAACTGACCTTGAGGAGCTATGGAAATCCTGGATCTAACTCAAAGAAGAACATGATACTTTCGAAGCCCAATTCTACACCAACAAGAAGAAGGTTCTAGAACTCACCCGGTTACTTCATGAGAAGAGGAGAATAAATGCCTACATTGCACCAAAAAGGATGCGTCCATGGGAAGCTTGAAGTCTTTTTTTTCTTTAGAATTTTTATTGTTGCTTTATACCCTTTGTAAACCCAAGAGGCATCGTTGTGACCAATAAAAAACTTCTTGATGCAATTAACGTTTGCTATCTTTTTGTTTAAGCAAACTTGAGTCTTAGAAGTCCTTGAAAACATTGCATACATATACCATAAATATCATTGCTTAAGCAGGTTTCATAGCATGTTTCTCATCCTCTTCAATGTTTATTTCAGCAATGGCTCTAGAACAAACAGTGAAGGATCTGCAGACTCAGAATGCCCAGTTTCAACAAATGATCATGGCTCTAACCAAAGGGCAAGAAAAACTGAAAGCCCTGCTTATTAAAGAGAAGAAGAAGACAAAGAAGCCAACTGGATTAGTGAATCTGGGAAGGAGGATCAGAGGACCAGTGCAGCAGGCCTTTGAACTGATAACTTCATCAAGGGGAGGAAACAACCAAGATGAGGAAACAAGAGAGGAAAACTCTAGTCTCAAGGAATCCGATGATGAATTTGACTATGATGAGGAGTAGTATCCTCTTGTTGATGAAAAGTATAAACAGCTGGAGGATCGTTTGAATGCGATGGAAGTCCGAAAGGTACCAAGTCTGGATTTTGAAGAGCTGGGTTTAGTCTATGCGGTTTTCATCCCACAAAAGTTCAAGGTGCCGGTGTTTGGCAAATATGATGGGGTCTCATGTCCCAAAGATGCACCTCCGATCTTATGTGAGGAAGATCCAGCCTGACACTACTGACAAGGACTTATGGGTCCACTTCTTTCAGGATAGTATATCCGGAACTCAACTAGAATGGTTCTACCAGCTGGAAGGAGCCAACATCCTTAATTAGGAAGACCTGGCCGCTGCTTTCTACAAGAAGTACCAGTATAACACAGACCTTGCTCCCACCCATACGCAACTCCAAAATATGTTTATGGGTTCGAGTGAGGGCTTTAAGGACTATGCTCGGAAGTGGAGGGACTTAGCAGGAAGATTCCAGCCTCCCCTATCTGATAGTGAACTAGTAGATATGTTTCTGGGGACCCTGTCTGGTCCATTTTTCAATCATCTAATTGGAAGTTCCTTAGCCGGCTTCACTAAATTTATTTTGACAGGAGAACGGGTGGAAGCTGGAATTAGGAGTGGGAAGATTCAAAAGGATGCGTCCTCCAGTGCTGTAAGGAAGCCATTCGCTGGGAAGAAGGAGGTTAGTGTTGTGTACCATCAAAGAAATCAGGACAGAACCGAACGCCGTCCAGCGGTAGGGGCTGTCATGATCTCTAAGTCTGAACCTACCAAACAAAGGAACAATCAACCGAGGACAGAAAGGCCGGTGAGACAGTTTACCTGAATAAACATGACACTGTCTCAAATCTTGCCACAATTATTGAAGACCAATCTGGTAACCCTGCGGGAAGCTCCGAAGAATCCCAACACTACCTCTCCTCAGTACAACCCTAAAGCTTATTGTGCTTACCACTCTGAAAGTCCAGGCCATGATACCAACAACTGTTGGGCCTTGAAAAACAAGGTGCAGGATATGATCGAGGCGAAGGAATCAATGCTACTGACGTTGTCTCTGCCACAGAAGATGTTGATGGTAGCTATGACCTAGACAAATGGATCTTCTTAGCCATCAGTGGTGGACTCGGTAATTGGGAGGCTGAAGATTTTGTTCTCATCTGTTTTATTCAAGAGTAATTTGTATTTTTGTTTTAAGGAAATGTAATATTTGAACAATTGAAACATTAAAACATTGTGTCTTACCCGGGGCACATTGATTTATTTATAAGGGCTATCATAATTCAATTTCATATGGCATTAATAAAACATTGAACGTTTATGCATACAAATTTTGCGCTCTCTGTTTTCCTTATCTTTTTACTTTGTCTATACAGTTATGCTCTTACACACACTCACGTATCAAACCGCAGATCCCTATCCACTACGGATCCCATTGATAACAATTCTGCTATTTCTGGTTATGACTTTGAAAATTCGATCAACCAAGCCGAGGACGAAGTTGAGGAAGATTGTGAGGTACCCGGAGAACTTGCTAGACTGTTACAGCAGGAAGAAAGAGCCATACAACCCCATGAGGAGCCAGTTGAGATAGTGAATTTGGGCACAGAGGAAGACAAAAAAAAGTCAAGATCGGTGCAAATCTGGGACTTAATTTCAAACAGCAGTTGATACAGATGTTGCATGATTATGTCAAGATCTTTGCTTGGTCTTATGAAGACATGCCCGAACTAGACACATATATTGTGGTTCATCATCTACTAACTAAAGAAGATTGCCCTCTGGTAAAGAAGAAGGTCCGTCGCATGCGCCCTGAAATTTCAGAGAAGATTAAAGTAGAGGTTATGAAACAGTTCAACACTAGGTTCCTAGTTGTCACTTCTTATCCCCAATGGGTTACTAACGTGGTCTCGGTGCCTAAAAAAGACGGCAGGGTACGAATGTGTGTGGATTGCCGAGATTTGAACAGGGCAAGCCCCAAGGATGATTTTCCGTTTCCCCACATTGACATTCTGGTTGACAACACCGCACAACACAAGGTATTTTACTTCATGGATGGTTTCTCTGGTTACAATCAGGTCAAGATGGCACCTGAAGACATGGAGAAGACAACCTTCGACACAATGAGGCATTTTATGTTACAAAGTGATGCTGTTTGGGTTGATGAACGCTGGGGCAACCTATCAGTGAGCCATGGTAGCTTTGTTCCATGACATGATTCACCATGAAATAGAGGTCTATGTTGATGACATGATAGCAAGATCTCAAACTAAGGAAGAGCATCTTGATCATCTACAAAAGCTATTTGACAGGTTGAAGACGTACAAGCTGAGGTTGAATCCGAACAAGTGCACCTTCGGGGTAAGGTCTGGTAAACTCCTAGGTTTCATTATCAGTGACAACGGCATTCAGGTAGACCCTGCAAAAGTGAAGGCTATATAAGATATGCCAGCTCCTCGCACTGAGAAGGAGGTCAGAGACTTCTTAGGATGCCTAAATTACATTGCCAAGTTCATTTCCCATTTAACTGCTACTTGTGAACAAATCTTTAAGCTCCTAAAGAAATATCAAGTGGTATAATGGAATGACGAATTCCAGATTGCCTTCGAAAGAATCAAAGTATACCTTCAAGAGCCTCCAATTCTGATGCCTCTAATTGAAGGAAGACCTTTGATAATGTACTTAACAGTGTTAGATAATTCAATGGGGTATGTGTTGGCGCAGCATGACGAGTCTGGTCGAAAAGAGCATGCAATATACTACCTTAGCAAAAAGTTTACTAATTGTGAAACAAGATACTCACTACTCGAGAAAACTTGCTGTGTTTTGGCATGGGCTGCTCGCCGGCTAAGACATTATATGTTGACCCACACCACATTGTTGATATCTAAGATAGATCCGGTCAAGTACATCTTCGAGAAGCCCGCTCTCTGCGGAAGAATAGCAAGATGGCTAATGATCTTGACCGAATATGATATCCAGTACACAACCTAGAAAGCAATCAAGGGAAGTGTACTAGACGATCATTTGGCTCATCAAGCTGTGGATGACTACCAGTCCATGAATTTTGAGTTCCCGAATGAGAATATTATATCAGTGACTGACTGTGAAGAACCTGGACCGGATGAAGGACCTGAAGAAGTATCCCGATGGACTATGGTGTTTGACGGAGCCTCGAACGCACTCGGTAATGGAATTGGTGTTGTAATCATATCGCCCGAGGGCTGTCATACTCCTCTTATTACCAGATTATGCTTCAACTGTACCAATAATATGGCAGAGTATGAAGCATGCATCATGGGTCTCAAAGCCGCTATTGGTCTAAGGATCAAGTTCTTGAGCATTTTCGAAGATTCAGCCTTGGTAATAAGTCAAATCAAAGGCAAGTGGGACACGAAGCACCCGAACCTCATCCCTTACAAAGAACATGTGTTGACACTGCTCCCATACTTTGAAGAGGTCACCTTTGAAAACTTCCCACGAGAAGAGAATCAGTTAGTGGACACGGTAGCTACTATGTCATCTATGTTCAAAGTCAGGTGGGATAATGAGGCCCCTCAGATCACTATTGAAAGTTTGGATGAACCATCATATTGCTACGAGATTGACACGGAAGAGGTAGCGGACAAACATTGGTTCCATGAAGTGAAAAGGTATCTTGAGGGGGCATATGTCAATGATAAGAAGTTCCCGAGGAGGTTTGCGACAAACTTCTTCCTCAGTAATGGAATCCTCTATAAGAGCAATCGTGACTCTACTTTACTCTGGGGCATAGATAAAAATGAAGCAGAGAGGATTATGACAGATTTACACGAAGGTACCTTCGGCATCCACTCTAGTGGACACACCATGGCTAAAAAGATATTGCAGGCAGGATACTACTGGTCCACTATGGAAGCAGACTGTTATCAACATTATCGAACTTGTCACAAATTTTAGATCTATGCTGATAAGGTGCTTGTATCTCTGGTTCCTTTGAACGTCTTGACGGATCTATGGCCCTTGGAAATATGGGGCATTGACATGATCAGAGAGATTAGGCATACCGCTTCCAATGGGCATTGCTTCATCCTAGTGGCCATTGATTACTTCACAAAGTGGGTTGAGGCTGCCTCTTTTGCTTCTGTTACCAAGAATGTTGTGGCGCGATTTATCAAGCATAACCTGGTTTGTCGATATGGTATGTGTGATACGGTGCCTCTTTCGCCACCGACTTTTATTTCATCCAATCATGGAAAAGGAAAAAGAATAGAAAAAACCTTTTTTCAAGATATTCTGAGTACGGGGGGTAGATTATAGAAAGGGAAGGTGTTAGCACCTTTATATCCATGGTTTTCCATGGGCTCTTAGGTACTTGCTCATTTTTCAAATTGCTTGTGTGTGCTTGTCTTGAAAATGTTTTACTTCGTGATGATCCTTATATCAGTCCTCAAGGATGTGACAAAGTTGTTTTGAAAATTTGTTTTGAAAGGTGTTTGTGTGAAAAGTTTTTTATTTAGCAAGTACTTAAGATTCTACCTACTCGAAAAAATATTTTTTGTTCTATTTCCTTTAGACAATGCTATCCTACTATTATGGAGTAGGTAGCACCATCGTTGGAGTTGTAAGGGAAATTCGAAAGGGACAAGTACAATCACTAAAGCAATAGTTAGAAAACTTTAGTAGCAACCCTAGAGTCTTAAGATCTTTCCGAGGAAACATTTCCGAGGCAACATTTGAATGGGAAATTTTGATCTTTTTAGACTGAAGGGCGACCACTAAAATCTCCTATGCCTAATGACTGCTTACCGAAGGAAACCAAAGTGAGGTAAACCCTAGGAGTTAATATGTGCATATGATTTGTTTCAATTATTTAATCTTTGCACCTTAGGTGATCTACCGTTTTAATTTTCCAAACATTCTTGCCATACAATCCTATTAGCCATACATCTAGACAGTTAAAGATTGCGGAAATTAAAAGTGCGAGGAAATAAAACCTAGCTATTACAAGGCTTCGGGGATGGGGATTAATTACATAACCAAAAATGGCGAAAAGCGGTAAATAAGAACCCTAGTTTAAAGCTAATACATACCCTTAGCAGTTATAAAATAATCGCAAAATAATTAACAAGCGCGCGGCGAATTAAATACGAGGACGGTTGAAAAGATAACCTAAAACTCTAATTGAGAGAAAAAAGATTTTTGTTCTTTGTGGATTTTTATTTGAGAAAACACTTAATTGCAAATTAATTAAACCTAATTTCTAATTGTTTTTAAATTATGAAAGAAATTAAATTAACCTAATTTCCAAATTAAATTAATTAATTAAAGAAATAGAAAATATTTTGTACAAAAAGATTTTGTATGTTTTTGGTTTTTTATTTGAGAAAAGAAATATAAATTGTAAAATTAAAACCTAGATTCTATTTGATTTTAAATGAGACAAAAATTAAATTTACCTAACTTACTAATTAAATAAAATAAATTATTATTAAAAAAAATGCTTTTTTTGTATTTTTATTTATTTATTTATTTTATGATTAATTAAAATAAATAATTAATTTTTGGTGAAAAATGATTAAACAAAAATAATTAAAACAAAAGAAATAAATAAAGAAAAGAAAAAGAATGGGCCTGTATGCTAGCAAAAAGGGGGTGTGAAGCTGAAATTTCAAGGCCAATAAGCTCCAAGCCCGGTCAACCATGTTGGATTAGGTGCAAGTGTTGACTTGAGGAGCACCAAGGACATTCAAGCAAGAAGCATTAGATCTGGCTAGCAGTACATCCAGTTGTCATGAATTGCTAGTGCATGGTGGATGGTTGAGAGCGTGATACACCTGATCATAGAAGAAAAAATAACACAAAGAAATTGTTGGGACCTGGGATCGAACCCAAGTCCTTCTACTCATCATCAACGATACGCTACCAACTGTGCTAGCTTGTTATTTTGTTTATATAATGAAAACAAAACATAATAAGCAAAACAAAATAATTGATTCAGAAAATGCATGCAAAATTCAAATCAGCCGTTCATGGGCTGCCACACATCATCTCCTTTGTTGCAACCGTCGTATTAGATAAGAGACTTATACCTACGGACATTTTGCTGTAACTACGGCCCTGCACAATTCAAAAATTTCATACGAGCATGATAAATTAATTGTGATTGTACCAATCAACTCGTCTTGGTCTCACGAGTATCATGGTACTTGATTCATGGCCCAATTTTTCCTATACACAAAGACCCTAAAATTCATGTAGAAACCCTAACCATGGCAGATGCGTGTATAAGCTTCAAAAATGCAATTAAACCATCCAGATAGCTTGCAAACATGATAATAATCACAAATATGACAATTAAAGGTGCTAATGATGCGTAAATTGTAATAATCAAATTTGAAAAAGCTTTCAAACGGTGTGAGGTGTAGGGACGAATTCTGAGCGTTTAAGACCTTGCAAATGGTTGGGATGGCTTCAGTGCACGCGCAGGATGTGATGGCTGGCCTTGAATTTCTCTGAAAGGTCCTCTAGACTGAAAACTGAACCTCACTTTTTGTCAAGATTTCTGAATTTGCTTTTTTGCCTTTTCACGACTGTCCCCCTTGTGTCTTTGATCTGCAATTGTTATATACATATAGTAGACTGACTTAGGGTTGTAAAATTGCATCATATCTTCTAGAATTATGAAAATGTGATTTGATTTGATTCATGTATGATATCTTTCTAAAACAAGCTTCAATCCAATCTTTTCCAACCCTAATGAGTCTTGCATGAACTGATCATCATGCTAGCTGTACATGGACTCCAAATGTGCACAAAAATCCCAAGATTTGATTTGTTTTCATTATTTCACCATTTTATTTGATTTATTTTGATTTAAATGAATAAAAAATCAAAATAAATGATAAAAGTAATAAAATAATAGGTGGAGAAGCTCAGGGGTCGTGGGTCCTATTAGAAACATGTTTCACGCAAGAAAAAATGGGCCCCTTTGGAAAAAAATGCAAATTTGATCAATGTTGACTTTTAATAATTTCCCAAAAATTATCAACTTTGACAATGCACAACTCTCTCAATTTTGACCCTAGGAGGGTGTCCTTGGACTATTTAGAAAGCTTAGGATGTCCCCTAAACAACCCTTTTGGTATCATCTCAATTGGATCTTCCATGTTCATGTATGAAGCTTTGACCCAAAAGGTGTTTTTGTTGACTTTTCAAAAGGACCTATAATGTAGAAATGCATATCTTTTGATGAATGCATATTTTGAACTTGAGGGATGAAGATGAATTGTAGAGAATGGCATCCTCTTTAAAATGAGCCTTGGATGGAAAATTTCTGATAAAGTATGAAGAAGTTATGATTGGTCAAAGTTGGGTTGACTTTTCCTGCAAAACCCTAATTTAGCAACTTTTGGGTTTTGATGAATTTGGAGCATTCCTTTAGGAATCATGATCAATTCTTTATAAAATTAAGAAAGTCACTTCAAAATATGGATGTTGACCAAAAATGATGAAGTTTGACTGTATGTGGGTCACAATTGACTTTTGACCTAATGTAGTCGATTCTCAAGCATCTGAGCAGTTGACTAAGCAAACTTCTTGTGCAAGGCATGAAACTTGACATGTATGGTCTTGAGAACATATTAAGACCATGGAGAGCATATGAGGCCTTTGTGGTTCACCCATCTTGATGAAAATAGAAACCCTAATGTTGTACCCCAAAATTGGCCCTCCCATATTTCTCAAAACATTTCAAGAAAGATCCTCAAGTTGCTCAAGGTAGTCCAAGGTTGACTAGATAAGCTCCAACCTGAGGCAGTCTACCTCAAATTAGGGTTTCATTTTGCATCAAGATACTTTAGTCCAAGGGATCTCAAATGCTCACCATTGTCGTAATATGTTCTCAAGATCATCCATGTCAAGTTTTAAGCCTTGTAGAGAAAATTTACTCAATCAATTGCTCAAAGGCCTGAAAATCGACTGTGCTAGGGCAAAGGTCAACTATGGCCCACATGCAGTCAAACTTCAAGATTTCTGGTCAACATCCTCATATTGAAGTATCATTCATCATTTGATCAAGGGTTGATCATGATTCATCAAGGATTGCTCACAATTCATCAAGAACCAAAAGTTGCTAAATTAGGGTTTTGGAGGAAAAGTCAACTCAACTTTGACCAAGCATAACTTTCTCATAATTTATGACAAATGACCCATCCAAATCTCATTTTGAAGAGGATTCAATTACCTACAATCCATATTCATCTCCCAAGTTCAAAATATGCACCCACAAGAAGTTATGAATTTGGACATTATAGGTCATTTTGAAAAGTCAACAAAAACACCTTTTTGTCAAAGCATCATACATGAACATGGAATATAAAATTCAGATGATACAAAAAGGGTTACTTAGAGGACATTTCAAGCTTTCTAAAAAGTCCAAAAACACCTCCAAAGAGTCAAAATTGAGGAAGTTATACATTGGTGAAGTTGACCTTTTTTGCAAAATTGTCAAAAGTCAACTATGCCAAAAACTTCAAATTTTGCCAAATGGGCCCAATCTTTTGCACTTGTTTTGAGTTGGAAACATGGTCCACGAGCCCTAGCCTTTTCCACTTGTCATTATCTTATTTATATTATTTATTTTGATTTTTATTTGAATTAAATCATTTTAAATCAAAACAAATCATATAAAATCCAAAACATTGAAACTCAAAGATTTTTTACATGATTCAGGTCTTAATATCCAGCTAGCATCAAATCAAATTCGTGTAAAAGCATGAGGTGCACAACAAGATTGAATTAGGCCATTTTTGGAAAGATATTCAAGTTGTATCAAATCAAAATCAAATTCATTGATGGAAGAAGATTATGATCATTCTTTCAACCCTAATTCATTCCTCAATACATATAGAAGGAACGCATACCAAAAGAGGCTAGAGAAGGAGGCGTGTGATCAAGAACAAAACTCTAAAAAAACAAGAAAAAGTGGTGAATCAAATTCCTACTTAGAGGCAATTTCAAGCCAATTGGACCATTCCAATCGCTTTCTGGGATCCCTAGAAAGCAAAAGCAATCAAAAGCAAGCATTTTCAGGCCCTATATCACGCTGTAAGTCCATCACGACATCCATGTATTTTTGAATTCGGTTTGCATGATTTAGGCATTGATAGCATGAATTAACCATATATTCTTGATCCATGGAACATTTGCAAGCTTTCTATATTGTTTAATTGCAGTTATATGGCTTGTATAAAATTTCACCATGGCTAGGGTTTGTAGCTTCGAATTAAGAGTTTTATGTGCAGGCAAAATTGGCCCACAAAAGAACCACCAATGAACTCAACATGTCCAGACGAAGCCGTCCATGGGATTCGTTTTTATTTATCATGCTTGTGTTGAGTTTTGAGATTTGCAGGACTTGTAGCTACGGACAAACGTCTGTAGGTAAATGTTTGGAATTTTTACCAACATATCCAAGGAGGAAGATGACTAGCTGGCAAGCAACTATTGGCCTGTTTGAAAAAACGCTCGCTGATTTGATACATAGGGCCTTTTTAATATTTGATTATTATTTTTGTATTATTATAACAAATGGAACAATTGGCCCAGTGGTAGCCAGGAAAGCGTTAAGGCGTTGGGAAGCTTGAGGTCAGGGGTTCGACCCCTGCCTCCAACATTTGCATTTTTCTTGATTTCTTTCAGGTGATCCCACGCGTACAAAAGCCAAAGGTCCACCATATGACCTAACCATCCCATCGGCCAAATGTCCTGAGATCCAAATCCAAAGGCCAGCAATGAGGGAGTATCATGAGGCACAATCAACGTGTAACACCAGATCCTGAGAGTCAAACGTCGAACTTTTGGTCTTGGGCCAGAAATCTGATTTTTTCACCCCCCCCAAGCTGCTCTTCTCAGGCCCAATTTCTTCACCTTTTTCTTTTTTATTTCATTTAATTTATTTATTTTATTTTACTAACAAATTAAATAATTCTTTTTTATCAAAAAAATCACAAAATTATATTTTTCATCAATTTAGGTTTAGATTTTATTTTTTATCAAAAAATTAAATTAATTTAATTAGGTTGCTAATTTTAGATAACTTTAATTCTTTTTGTTAAATAAATTAAAAATAGTTAGAATAATTAGGGTTTTGCTTATAATTTAATTACATTTTCTTTTTCTTAAAAATAACAAAAACACAAAAATAGGCCATGCATATATATTCATTAATTAATTTAATTAAACAATTAATTGCATATTTAATTTAGAAAATTTAATTCTTTTATTAAAAACAACAAAAAAATGATGAGCAAGTACCTAAGAGCCCGTAGATAACTACGGATAGAAAGGGTGCTAATACCTTCCCTTTCTATAATCTACCCCCCGTACTCAGAAATATCTCGAAAAAGGAATTTCTCTGTGCTTTTTTCCTTTCCTTGTTGGATAAAATAAAAGACGGTGGCGACTCTTGCTTACCGTGACATTTTGCAAACACAAACGCAAAACGCAAACCAGCATTCTTAAAAAACAGTCCCGGTTCTGGCCACCGTATCACACATAATTTTGGTGTGCACTGCCTTAGGAGAGAGTTTGTCTGGTCAAATCTTGGGCAACCTTGAGCAAATTGAGGATCTTAAGAGACATGTGTTGAGTAAAATGAGAGGGAAAATTTTGGGGTACAACAGCTGCCTCTGTTCAATCTTCTTAAACCTGAGGATGTAGATTGGCTGCTCTGACTTTCGTAATCTGAAGGTGGAAGATGGTTGAACACTAAAGTGCCCATAAATTTGCACTCGCATGAAGTGGAACTCGACTTGTGACATCGAAAATGGGCTTACAGATTCTATTTGGAGATTGATGATAGAAGATTATTGGAGATGGGCTTAAAGATGCCATCCTGGATGCGACGGAGAATTGTCGGAGATGGGCTTAAAGATGCCATCCAGAGAATGTGGATTTCCTGAGATATTCCTTTGACGAGAGTCCCTATTGTTGTTATTGAGGAAGAATCTGTTGAGGAATATTGGCGTCTATCTTGGGAGATATAAAATTTTAGGAGCTTCAGTTGTCCGTTACCCTACTGGGGAGATGCGAACCCCATTGTGTTTGATCAGGTTCTAGTCTTACAGTATTGTGGACTGCTATTTAGAGATAAGAGATGAGGAACCTGGATAGTAAGGTTATGAGAAAGAACCTGGATAGTAGGGCTGTGAGAAGGAACATGGATAATAGGGTTACTTCGATATGAAAAGCCTGGATAGTAGGGTTGTGAGAAGGAACCTGGATAGTAGGGTTACTTCGATATGAAAAAGCCTGGATAGTAGGGCTGTGATAAGGAACCTGGGTAGTAGGGTTACTTCGATATGAAAAGCCTGGATAGTAGGGCTGTGAGAAGGAACCTGGGTAGTGGGGTTACTTCGACATGAAAAATCCTGGATAGTAGGGCTGTGAGAAGGAACTTGGGTAGGGGGTTACTTCTATATGAAAAGCCTGGATAGTAGGGCTGTGAGAAGGAACCTGGGTAGTAGGGTTACTTCGATATAAAAAAAGCCTGGATAGTAGGGCTATGAGAAGGAACCTGGATAGTGGGTTTACTTCGATATGAAAAAGCCTTGATAGTAGGGATGTGAGAAGAAACCTGGGTAGTGGGGTTACTTCGACATGAAAAAGGCTGGATAGTAGGGCTGTGAGAAGGAACTTGGATAGTAGGGTTACTTCGATATGAAAAAGCCTGGATAGTAGGGCTGTGAGAAGGAACTTGGGTAGTGGGGTTACTTTGATATGAAAAAGCCTGGATAGTAGGGATGTGAGAAGGAACATGGGTAGTAGGGTTGTGAGAAGGAACCTAGATAGTAGGGTTACTTCGTTATCAAAAAGCCCGGATAGTAGGGTTGTGAGGAGGAACCTGAGTAGTAGGGTTACTTCGATATGAAAACCCTGGATAGTAGGGCTGTGAGAAGGAACCTGGGTAGTGGGGTTACTTCGATATGAAAAATCCTGGATAATAGGGTTGGGAGAAGGAACCTGGGTAGTGGGGTTCTTCGATATGAAAAAGCATGGATAATAGGGCTGTGAGAAGGAACCTAGATAGTAGGGTTACTTTGATATGAAAAAGCCTGGATAGTAGGGCTGTGAGAAGGAACCTGGGTAGTAGGGTTAATTCGATATGAAAAAGCCTGGATAGTAGGGCTGTGAGAAGGAACCTGGGTAGTAGGGTTACTTCGATATGAAAAGCCTGGATAGTAGGGCTGTGAGCAGGAACCTGGGCAAGGCTGCTTTGTGAGGAGTTTGGATAAAACTGCATCTGAATCGAGAAGGAACCTGGGTAAGGTTGCTTTGGGATAAGTTCATGTAAAACTTCAAAATGAACTGGGGTAAGGCTATAAGTTTGTGTAAAACTTCAAGAGGAACCGGGGTAAGGTTACTTTGAGATAAGTTTGTGTAAAACTTCTGGAGGAACCGGGGTAAGGTTACTTTGAGATAAGTTTGTGTAAAACTTCAGGAGGAACCGGGGTAAGGTTACTTTGAGATAAGTTTGTGTAAAACTTCAGAAGGAACCTGGGTAAGGTTAATTTGTGATAAGTTCGTGTAAAACTTCAGGAGGAACCGGGGTAAGGTTACTTTGAGATAAGTTTATGTAAAACTTCAGAAGGAACCTGGGTAAGGTTACTTTGTGATAGGATAATGTAGATTAGTTAACTCTTTTGATTTTGGGAACTAAGTTTCCATTAGTTGTCTGTAGATGTGATCTGTATAACTGCTGGATTTGTTGAAGTTAATCGTCTCTTCCTGAAAAGATATCAGGGTTAGTTATATGCGATGCATGAAATGCAGGGTGAGATGATGTTCCCAAGATAAATGAGATTATGCTGTATATGATATGTATGCGTATGTCATGATGTATGTTCATGAAATGTTGTCGGGGTATGCTTGTGTCTGGGAAAATAAATACCTGACGGTTGATGGAGATTTGTGAATATTCTGTTGGAAAGAGATGCTGGAGAATAACTCTGCGGGGACCAAACTTTGGGGGAAGAGATACTCTGTTGGTAGACCTGCTGATCCGCAAGAATAAACTCAGCTGGGGATGAAATTCTTATGCTGGAAGTGATGAGCTCTGTTTGAGATTGAGCTTCTATATCTGTAGAAATAGACTCCGTTTGGGGAATGAAATTTGTTGACTCGCCTGCGATTACAAACCTCGGCTAGGGACAGTTATGTACTGTTTCGAGAAAGCTGACATCAATTCCTTTTGGTTACTTTTACTCTGTGGGGAGTGTATGTACCAATAATTATGTTCCCAAGCTGGCTCTATCCCGATACCTGCTGGGCAGAGGAACCGTTGGGTTTGGCACTTCTTATTTTTCCCTATTTCTGGAATTACGAGTAATTTCCTTGGTTTCTTATGTAAATATTTATGAGCAACAATCATTTTCAAATGCATATATCAAAAATAAATCATTGGACGTTCTTGCAAAACAAAATGGAAAAAAGAAAAAAAACAGATTGAAGTTTTGTAAAAATGACTTGTATTGATTTTGAAATTGGCCTGTAATAGGCGTTTTGTACTAGGAGGATGACGTCCTAGTAAGAGAACGCCGCCGAAAGATAGAAATTATACAATTTGTGTAAAAGAAGGAAAAACAGCTATGTGAAACAACCCCATTGGGTTCCAACTCTGCTATTGCCTTTATATCTTCAAGCGTCCCATCACTTTGCTACTTGGCCGAAGGTTGATCAGATTGATTGGCGTTGTTCGAGCTTGATAGTCGATACTGAAGTCTGGTCGCAAGATGATCAAATCAGACATAGTGATACACTTCAATCCCTAACTTTTTCCTGGATTTCCCTTTCGGGTTTTCAATCCACCCGGATACCCTTTTTTTCCCAAGCCTCCCTTTCGGGTTTTCGACTTACCGGGTGTACAATTTTTTTTCATTTTCATCCCTTACTTTTGCCCGAACCCTTTTGGTTCGCCGGGAAGCACTTATTTTTGCCTAGGCCAGTCAACCTAGCGGATATTTGATTATGCATAGTATCTTTTCACTATGTCTGCATTGACAGGGTGAGGAAGGTCGTCACCATCCATGGTGGTTAGAATCATAGCTCCTCCAGAGAAAATTTTCTTAACCACAAATGGCCCTTCGTACATGGGAGTCCATTTGCCCCTAGGGTCACCTTGCGGCAATATGATGCATTTGATCACCAGATCCCCGACTTGATATTCTTGATGCCTGACTTTCTTGTTAAAAGCCTTGATCATTCGCTTTTGATATGTCTGACCATGGCAGATAGAAGTAAGTCTCTTCTCATCGATTAGATTTAGATGATCAAGTCGAGTCTGGATCCAGTCGTCTTTGTTCAAACCCGCATCCTTCATAATCCTGAGAGAAGGTATCTGGACTTTGATGGGTAGGACTGCCTCCATGCCATATACCAGAGAGTAGGGTGTTGCCCCTGTCGACGTCCATGCTGAGGTACGGTACCCATGAAGAGCGAATGGTAACATCTCATGCCAGTCTTTATATGTCACTGTCATCTTCTGTATAATCTTCTTGATGTTCTTGTTAGCTGCTTCAACAACCCCATTCATCTTCGGCCAATAGGGAGAAGAATTAGGATGCTGTAACTTGAACTGTTTACAGAGCTCGGTGATCATTGTGTTGTTGAGATTTGTACCATTGTCAGTAATAATCCTCTCTGGTATACCATATCGATAGATCAGATTGTGTCGGATAAACCGCGCCACGATGTTCTTGGTTACTGTAGCAAAGGAAGCTGCCTCAACCCACTTTTTGAAGTAATCAATGGCTACTAAGATGAAACGATGCCCGTTAAACGCATTAGGTTTGATCTCTCCAATCATGTCGATGCCCCACATCGCAAAGGGCCAAGGAGCTGTCAGGACATTCAAAGGAACTGGAGGCACATGCACCTTATCAGCGTAGACTTGGCACTTATGACAAGTTCGAGAGTGCTGACAACAATTGGCTTCCATAGTGGACCAGTAATATGCTGCCTGTAGGATCTTCTTAGCCATGGTATGTCCACTAGAATGGGTTCCGAAAGTGCCTTCATGTAGATCTGTCATGATCCTCTCTACTTCGCTCTTGTCTACGCACCGTAATAGTGTGGAGTCATGGTTGCGTTTATAGAGGATCCCATTACTAAGGAAGAACTTCACAGCGAACCTTCTTATATACTTCTTATCATTGAAAGATGCCCCTTCGAGATACTCCTGAGCCTCGAGATACCTTTTGAGTTCATGGAACCAGGGTTTGTTTGCCACTTTTTTGGTACCCATTTTACAGCCGTGTGGTGGTTCATCCAACCTATCAAATGTAATTTGGGGAGCTTCATTGTCCCACCTATATTTGAACATAGAAGACATGGTAGCTAGCGCATCCACCAACTGGTTCTCTTTTCGTGGGAAATGTTCAAAGGTTACCTCTTCCAAGTGTGGGAGCAATGTCAGTACATACTCTTTGTAAGGAATAAGATTCGGGGGCTTCGTATCCCACTCGCCTTTGATCTGACTTATCACCAGAGCGGAATCCATGAATACACTTAAGAACTTAATCCTTAGGTCAATAGCAGCTCGGAGACCCATGATACACACTTCATACTCCACCATGTTGTTGGTGCAGTTGAAACATAATTAGGCGGTGAATGGAGTATGACAGCCTTCAGGAGATATGATCGCATCACCAATGTCGTTACCCAGTGCGTTCGAGGATCCATCAAAATACATAGACCATTGGGATCCCTCTTCAGGTCCTTCATCCGGTCCAGGTTCTTCGTATTCAGTCAACACTAGGATATTCTCATCCGGGGACTCAAAATTCATGGACTGGTAGTCATCAACGGCCTGATGAGCTAAATGATCAGCCAATACACTCTCCTTTATAGCTTTTTGGGTTGTATATTGTATGTCGTACTCAGTTAAGATCATTTTCCACCTTACTATCCTTCCGGAGAGAGTGGGCTTCTCGAAAATATACTTGATCGGATCCATCTTTGATATCAACAAGGTAGTGTGAGTCAGCATATACTGCCTCAGTCGGCGAGCAGCCCATGCCAAAGTGCAGCAAGTTTTCTCGAGCAATGAGTATCGTGACTCACAGCCGGTAAACGTTTTGCTAAGGTAATAAATTGCATGCTCTTTTCGACCAGACTCGTCATGCTGCCCTAGCACACACCCCATTGAATTGTCTAGCACTGTCAAGTATAATATCAAAGGTCTTCCTTCAACTGGAGGCATCAGAATTGGTTGCTCTTGAAGGTATTCCTTGATTCTTTCGAAAGCATTCTGGCATTCATCATTCCACTTTACCACTTGATCTTTCTTCAAAAGCTTGAAGATTGGCACACAAGTAGCATTCAGATGCGAAATGAACCTGGCGATATAATTCAGACGTCCCAAGAAACCTCTAACTTCTTTTTCTGTGCCGGGAACCGACATCTCTTGTATGGCTTTTACCTTTGTAGGGTCTACTTGAATACCCTTGTCACTGACGATGAAACCCTGAAGCTTACCAGACCTTACCCAGAAGGTACACTTGTTCGGATTCAACCTCAGCTTGTATGTCTTCAACCTGTCGAACAACTTTTGGAGATGATCAAGATGCTCTTACTCAGTCTGAGACCTGGCTATCATATCATCTACATAAACTTCGATCTCGTGGTAAATAATATAATGGAACAAAGCGACCATGGTGCGCTGATAGGTTTTCCCAGCATTCTTCAACCCAAAAGGCATC
The DNA here is from genome assembly GCA_948472305.1 of Vicia faba. NCBI lineage: Eukaryota > Viridiplantae > Streptophyta > Magnoliopsida > Fabales > Fabaceae > Vicia > Vicia faba. The sequence goes on along the minus strand of OX451741.1, from coordinate 716,051,280 downwards.
ACCTTGTAGAAGAAGGTGCCCCACTGTGTAATGAAGGTTGTCTTCTCCATGTCTTCAGGAGCCATCTTGATCTGATTGTAGCCAGAGAAACCGTCCATGAAGGAGAAGATTTTGTGTTGCACGGTGTTGTCGACCAGAACATCGATGTGAGGAAGTGGGAAGTCATCCTTGGGGCTTGCCCTGTTCAGATATCTGTAATCCACACACATCCGTACCTTACCGTCCTTCTTAGGTACCAGAACAACGTTAGCAACCCACTATGGATACGAAGTGACAGCTAAGAATCCTGCATCGAACTGTTTCATGACCTCTGCCTTGATTTTCTCTGACATTTTAGGGCACATACGACGAACCTTCTGCTTAACGGGAGGACAGTCTTCTTTAGTCGGCAGGCGATGTACCACAATATTAGTGTCTAAACCAAGCATGTCTTTATAGGACCAGGCGAAAATTTCAACATAGTCATGCAATATCTGTATCAACCTCTGTTTGACGCTAAGCTCTAGATTTGCACCTATTTTAACCTCTTTTCTGTCTTCCTCAGTACCCAAGTTCACTGTCTCAACCGACTCTTCGTGAGGTTGTATGGCCCTTTCTTCCTGTTGTAGTAGTCTAGCAAGTTCTCCAGGCACCTCACAATCATCGTCACCTCCGTCCTCGGCTTGGTTGATCAGATTTTTGAAGTCATAACTGGCAATAGCAGAGCTGTTATCAATAGGATCCAGAGTGGATATGGATCAACATTATGATACGTGAGTGTGTGTAAGAGAATAGCTGTTTTGATAAAGTGAAAGCAGGAAATAAAAATAGAGAGCGCAAAATTTGTATGCAAGAAACGTCCAATGCTTTATTAATGATTATGAAATGACAAATAATAGCCCTCACAAGCAAAGCCAAGGTGCCTCGGGCAAGGCACCGGGCAGTAAAGTTCCGAACTGTTTATTACAAATCTTAAAACAAATAAGTCAATTACTATGGAATAAAAGAAACATGTATGAACTCCCTAGCCGTCCAGCTACTCGGTCCACCGTTGGTAGTTGGATTGATCCAGCTGTCAATGTCCGAGTCCTCTTCATTGTCTTCAATGGCGTTAATACCACGATTGTTGATGCATAGGGGAGGTCCTCTAGCCCGAGCGTGTATAACAGCCCTTTGAGCCCCTGTAGTAAAGCCCAAACCAAATTTATCAGTTTTATGAGTGAAATCAGGGAGCTGACCCCAATTGGCACACCCACCTTCTTCAACCACGACCCTAGCGTCTTTGAGAGAAGCCATCTTCAAAGGAGGTTTGTTGCTAGTAGTTTCAGTTGATGCCAAGATCTGACGGACCTCTTCAAAATTCTGACAAGGAGTTTATATGAATTCCCCGTCCATCTCTATGTAGCAGAGGGAATTGAAGTGGCTCACCATATATTCTTCTTCACCCCGCACCATAACAATCTTTCCTTTCACCGGATACTTCAGCATTTGGTGGAGTGTGGAGGTGACTGCCCCAGCCTCATGGATCCAAGGACGACCCAATAAACAAGAATATGATGGCCTGATATCCATCACATAGAAGCTGGACCCAAAAGTCTGAGAACCTATTTTGACAGGGATGTCCACCTCCCCGTGCACCATTCTCTTTGATCCGTCAAAAGCCCCTACCACAATGTTACTATGCCTTAGAGTTAAACCCTCACAATCCAACCGGTCTAATGCCTTCTTCGGTAGAACATTCAGTGAAGACCCATTATCTACCAGTACATGAGCCATAGTGGTGCCCCTGCATTCGATCGAGACATGTAGGGCATCATTATGCTTCCTTCCTTTTGGTGTCAAATCTGCATCTAAAAAACCTAGCCCATTATCAGCAGTTAGGCTGGCCACACAATCCTTGAACTGATCAGCTGAAGTCTCTTGCGGCACATGCACAATCTTGAGAAATGCAATCAAAGCCTTCACATGGGCTTCAGAACACAACAACAAAGACAACATGGATATCTTCAATGGGGTCTTCCCCAGCTGCTCGACCACATTGTAGTCGCTCTTCTTAATGATTTTTAGTATTTCCTCTATTTCTTGCTTAGAGGCTTCCACAACAATTTTCTTAGGCGCATCCGTCCGGGAAGGCTCACCTACAACCTCTTTGCCGTGGGTATCAGATGATTCGCCGACTGGAGTAAGAACAGGAACAATAGTTGATTTACTAGTAGGAACAACAGATGTAATGACAATAAGCTTGTTAACAGTCTTAGGGGAAATATTGGGAGAGAAGACCCTTCCACTTCGAGTGATTTTGCTGGTTCCGACAATGTTATCAATATCAGGATCAACCTCTTCATCTTTCAGATCTTGTTTGATGCCATGATAGTACACATCGGGACCATAATACCATGGGACAGCTTTGTCCGAGACATACAAGATAGGACCAGGAACAATGATTATTAATGGAGCAATTCTTGGAGCAGATGTAATCCTAACAGGTCTTCTCGAGGAAACCTTGGAAGGATTGGCAGAAATGGTTATAATGGCAACGTCTTCAATTGGAACAACATGAATCATAGTTTTCTCAAACAAAATCTCTCTGCTATCCATCAGGCGCTGAACACCTAACTTCAGCAAGTGGCAACCAGAAGGTAGAAGTGAACACATGTGCAACCTTCACCACAACCCGGAAATAAACCGGCCAACAACAAATTCTTCTTGACAGTCATGAGAGGAGTAGACACTTCATTGACAGAGGTAACAAACAAATCAGAATCAATAGCATTGACTCCACGGTCATGCTTAGGCATGGGAGAAGTTATGACATTTGGCTTCGCCGGAGCATCAAAATCTATCTCCTTGGCTTCAATCAAGTCTTGTACTTTGTTTCTCAGAGCCTAGCAGTCACTTGTATTGTGGATAGGACTCTCAGAATGATAGTGTGATACGGTGGCAGAACCGGACTGTTTAATACTGGTTTGCGTTTTGCGTTTTTCGTTCGAGAAATGTCGCGGTAAGCAAGAGTCACCATCGACTTTTATTTTATCCAACTGGAAAGGAAAAAAGCATAGAAAAATTCCTTTTTTCGAGATTTTGAGTACGGGGGGTAGATTATAGAAAAGGAAGGTATTAGCACCCTTTTTATCTGTAGTTTTCTACGGGCTCTTAGGTACTTGCTCATCATTTTAAATTTGCTTCCGTGTTTGTGTGTTTTGAAAAGTTTTTGTTTACTTTGGTTTAACCATTGCTTCTGTCTTCAAGAGTGTTACGAAGTTGTTTTGAAAACTTTGTTTGAAAAGAGTGTAAGTGTGGAAAATTTTGATTTTTGAGCAAGTACCTACTAGCATCTACCTACTCGAAAAAAGAATGTTTTTGTTCATGTTTCCTTTAGACAACGCTAACCCACTATTAATGAGTAGGTAGAACCTCCATTGGAGTTGTAAGGGTCAATTCGAAAGGGACGTACGATCACTAAAGCAATGTTAGGATGTCTTAGTAATAACCCTACTGTCTTAAGATCATATTCGAGGCAACATTTCTGAGGCAACCTTTCTGAGGCAACATTTCCGAGGCAACATTTCCGAGGCAACCTTTCCGAGGCAACATTTCCGAGGCAACATTTCTGAGGCAACATTTGATCTTTGTTTACACAAAAGGGCAATCACTAAGACACCCTATACTTAATGATCGTTTACCGAAGGCAACCGAAGTGAGAGTATACCCTAGGAGTGCGCATGTGCAAGTGATTTGATCTCAGTTATTATCTTTGCACATTTAGGGTTTTCTAACCATTTTAAAATTAAAATACATTCTTGTCATGCAATCCTATTATCATACATCTAACAGTTAATATTTGCGAAAATTAAAATGCGAGAAATAAAACTACGCAATTACAAGGCTTCGGGGAGGGGGATTAATTACATAGCCAAAAACCCGTAAAACGATAAATAAAAGAAAAATCCTAGTTAAACTATTACATCCCATGAGCAATTACATTAATATCATAAAAATAATAAATGCGCGCGATGAATCGAGAACGAGGAAAAATTAGGGTTTTGGCCTCGTCTAAACCTAATTGAAAGCAAAATCATTTTTTGTTGTTTTTGATTTTTTTTTGAGAAAAATAAGGTTTTAATTAAATAAATATAAACCTAGTTACTAGTTAATTTAATTTGAGAAAAGTAATTAATTTGACCTATTTTTATATTTTTGTTATTTTAAGAAAATAAAATCAAACAAATCCTAATTTTCTAATTGATTTTAATTTATTTATAAAAAGGTTAAAATTACCCTAAAATTAAATTAAACTAATTATTAAATTAAATTTGATAAAAATAAAACCTAACCATTGTTGAAAATTGATTTTATGAGTTTTTTTATAAAAAAGAATTAATTTTATGTTAGAAAATAATTAATCCAAATAAATTGAATAAAGAAATAGAAAATAAAAATAAAGAAATGGGCCTGATATCAAAGCAAAAAGGGGGGTGTCAATCTGACTTTCAAGCCCATTAAGCCTTCGTCCATGTTTGACTTCCCAAATCCTGTGCATTGGCTTGACTATGGTGCATCATGGACCTCCTTGTGAGAAACGCGAGATCTGGATAGAGATGGATCTTGTGGCTGACTGATTGGAGGCACATGGTAAGCTTCAGGACGCATGGGGTATAGGATCTGTAAAGAGAAATTGAGAAAATGGAAAATGTTGGAGGCAGGGGTCGAACCCCTGACCTCATGCCTGCAAAGCCTTAACGCCTTCCTTGGCTACCATTGGGCCACTTGGATTTATTTGTTAGTATATGAAATAATAATAATATAATGAAAACAATGCCAGCTATCAAACAAACACGCTAGAATTCAAATGGACAAATGGTGTGTTGCCACGCAATCGTCGTCTACCCTTGTCCGTCGTTTTAGATTTTAGGACTTTTACCTACAGACGCCAAATGTAGGTATAGCCCCTGTAATCTTCCAAAATTCACTGCACACATCATAAATCAATTCCAGTGGTACCAATCAACTCGTGGCAACCTCACGAGCATCATGGTACCACTCTCCATGGCTAATTGTTCCTGCAAGCAAAATCCCTAAAAACGAATCCTAAACCCTAATCATGGCAACTTTCTGTATGGTTGATAAAAATGCAATTTATTATTATCATTACCTTGCAAATGTTTCAAGGATTCAGAATATATGAACAAATCATGCTAACAATGCCAGATTTATGAGATTCGATTTCAAGAAAACCTGGGGTTCGTGGGATACTTACAGTGCGTATCTGGGCACGAAAACGCTTGCTAATGATTGGGATCGTCTCCTTAGATGCCCAGCAAGCGAATGGTATGCTTGGAATGGCTTGAAGAAGCCTGAAAATTGGAATTTGATTCACCACTTTTCTTGAGTTTTTGCAAGTTTTCTCTCAGCTTCTCACGCCTCCAATCCTTGTTCTTTTGCTTTGGATTTGTTCAATATATATCATATAGTGCATTAGGGTTACAAGTTTGCATCAAATCCTTGCAATTATGAAGATTTGATCATTGATTCACCCTTGCATCAAATCTTTCCAAAACAAGAAAATTTCATTCTTTTCATGTCCGAACAAGCCTTGCACAATTTGATTCTCTTCCTAGCTGTATAAGAGACCTAAACATGCACAAAATCTCAAGCCTTGATTAGTTTTGATATTTTCATGATTTTATTTTGATTTAAATTAAATTAATTGAAATAAAAATCAAAATAAATGACAAAAATAAAATAAAGGCAAGTGGGAAGGATAATGGGTCGTGGGCCATGTTACAAACTCAATACAAACACAAAAAGTTGGGCCTATTTGACAAAAATTTCAATTTTGGCCACTTTTGACTTTTGGCAATTTTGCAAAAAGGGTCAACTTCACCAATGAATAACTCCTTCGATTTTGACCCTAGATATGTGTTCTTGGACTTTTTAGAAATATTAAGATGTCCTCTAAGCAAACCTTTTGGTCCAATCTCAATTGAGTCTTCCATGTTCATGTATGAAGCTTTGACAAAAAAAGTGTTTTTGTTGACTTTTCAAAATGACCTATAATGTCCAAATTTATATCTTCTTGTGAATGCATTTTTTGAACTTGGGAGATGAAGAGTAATTGTAGGGAATCACATCTTCTTCAAAATGAGCTTTGGATGGATCATTCTTGATAAAGTATGAGAAAGTTATGCTTGGTCAAAGTTGAGTTGACGTTTCCTATAAAACCCTAATTTAGCAACTTTTAAGTTTTAATGAATTGTGAGAAATCCTTGAGGAATCATGGTCAACCCTTGATCAAATGATGAATAATACTTCAAAATGAGGATGTTGACCAAAAATCTTGAAGTTTGACTGTATGTAGGACACAATTGACTTTTGCCCTAGCACAGTCGATTTTCAGGCCTTTAAGCAATTGACTGAGCAAACTTTCTCTGTAGGGCTTTAAACTTGACATGGATGATCTGGAGAACATATTAGGACCATGGTGAGAATTTGGGATCCTTTGGACTCAAGTACCTTGATGCAAACTGAAACCCTAGTTTGAAGTAGACTGCCTTAGGAGAGAGTTTGTCTGGTCAACCCTTGGACTTCCTTGAGCAATTTGAGGATCTCACTTGAAATATATTTAGAAATATGGGAGGGAAAATTTTGGGGTACAACAGATAGGCACACCGGGCATTTGGATTATATCGGGGAGATGTAGTATTTGGATTCTTGGGGGCCTCCCTAGAAACATATCAACCAACTGCCTATCAGACAACGGGGGTTGAACTCTCCCATCCAAGTCTCTCCATGTTTGTGCATAGTCCTTAAAACCTTCACCTGCACCCATGGACATACTCTGGAGTTGAGTACGAGTGGGAGCAAGGTCGGCATTATATTGATACTGCTTGTAGAAAGCAGCATCCAGATCTTTCCAGTTTCGAATATTTGCTCCCTCTAGCTGGTAGAACCATTCAAGTTGAGTCCCTGACAGATTATCTTGAAAGAAATGAACCCACAGATTTCTATCAGCGGTGTGAGGATGGATCTTTCTAACATAAGAGCGGAGATGGAGCTTTGGGCAGGACACCCCATCATACTTGGCAAAAACTAGAGCTTTGAACTTTTGCGGGATGACCACTCCCGACACCAAACCCAATTCTTCAAAATCTAATCCAGGTATCCTCTGAACTTCCATGGCACTCAGATGATCTTCCAATTGTTTGTATCTATCCTCAGCAGGAGGATATTGCTCATCATTGTAATCGGTATTATTGTTAGAAAATGCAGGACTGAGGTCGTTCTCTTCTTCCTGATTCTCCCCTTCTTTAGATGAAGAGGTTAAATCGACTTGTCGCTTCAACCGCTCTCCAAACCTTCTGCCCATATTCAAAATACCAACAACCTTCTTCTTTTTCTTATTCTCTTTCAGAATAAGGGCTTTCAGATCCTCCTGCCCTTTTTCTAGACTGATGAACATTTGTTGGAATTGGGTGTTCTGTGCCTGCAAGTATTTAATGCTTTGTTCGGAAGACATTTCTGCTGAAATAAACAGCGAAGAAGATGAGAAACCTGTAATGATACATGTAACGATGTGTATGATAATGGGATGCGTATGCAATGATTTCAAAGACTTCAGGAAATTCAATTTTTCAAATCAAAATAAACAAAAACTTTATTAGCTGAATTTGAAGTTCAAATGCCCTTTAGGTGTTACAATTAAAAATAAACGAATCTAAAACCATAAAAGACATCAAAAATCCCATAGATGCTTCCTCTTTGTGCCAAGATAGTCATCCAGTCTTCTTTCTTCATGCAACTGCTTTGTGAGCTCTAAGACCTTCCTCTCCTGAGCATGGAACTGATCCCTGTAAGTGTCCCTCTCCTTCATCAACTGAATCCAAGACCTCTAATTCTCCAAGATCAGTGGGCATATAAGGATAGAGAACTGTGTAAGGAATACCCTCGTCTTTAATGGGTTCCACAATTACTCGAAAAATAGCCACATAGGGCATCATAAGCTGCTAGGAACGAGCTCGTACCCATTGGAGGTAAGGTTCCATAGGAATGGAAGTCTTTGGCCCCAAATCCCTGGCGCTTGATCTGTTTACCATGCCCCAAGTTCGTATGAACCTCCAGCGATACTCTTGAATATCATCCTCATAGTTGAATACAATGCCCTCGATAAGTAACTCATGGGGGCCATCCCTTCGAGCGTGACCAAATTGTCGTAGAGCTAAACAGGGGTTACAGGTTATACCTCCTCTGATACCAAGTAGCGTGACATTATGGTACTCTCCGCAGCGATAAATGATAGCAATGTTTTCCATAGATCGAGAACACCAAAGAATATTCGTATGAGTGAGTGACATTATCCTTTGCGACCAACCCAAACCTTCTTCATTCTTCAGTATGGACTTAGGGAGGTGAGAAATAAACCACCTCGACAGCAATGGCATGCAGCACATAAGAATACCTCTTCTCATCATGGTACGAGTATGAAGAGTGTGCAAAATATCTTTGAGTAAGGTAGGCACAGGATTGCGAGAGAGAACGATATCGATAGCATTCACATCTGCGAATGTGTCCAGATTAGGGAAGATAACTAAACCATAGATATGAAGAGCCAAGACCTCTTCAAAAGCCTGAAAATCCATATCCTCCCAAAACAGCTAGGCCTTGTCTATCAGAAACTTAGCTAGAAAACCCTTGACTCCACTTCTCGTTTCCCAACTGGATACCACGTCGGCCCATTTCAGATGTAAAGTTGAGGCAATGACTTTTGGCTTAGGAACTTCTTCTAGACCTATGAAGGGTAACTTCTCAAGAATGGGTATATCCAATAGCTGAGAGAATTCTTCCAAGGCAGGTACCAACTGATAGTCTAGAAAGGTGAAGTAGTGGTGCTTGGGATCGAAGAACTGAAAAGTACACTCATCATCTTTTCATCAAAGTTTGAAGTAACCAGGTTGAGAAGTTGACCATGTCTCTTAGTGAATGCATAAGTTTCAGAAACCCTTGATGCTAGCTCTTTGAGTTGGGAAGGTATCTTCACAAAGCTGACTCGGATGGTATTTCTACGAACGAAAGCCATAATCTACAAAACAGAACAAAGATAAATTCCCTTGGTATTTGAAATGGTTAGTTCAATAAGCATGGATGCCATGTTATGATGCATGATGTCATGATAAACCACGGGTATAGCAAACACAGCTATAGCTAACACAGTCAAGTGACACCAAGTCCTTAGGTTTAAGGCTTGCATGAGGTTAAAGGTAGTACCCTCTTGATGTTTAGTTGGTTCAAACCTGTCTTAAAAAGCAATCGGGTTCTACAGATTCTAAATATCACTGACCATCCTTTATCGGGCATTGTTTCAGCTCTCAATCTTTTCTTGCGGCCAAAATATCCTGAAAGTCTGATCTCAATGAGTGTAGCATCGAGTATCAACCAGTTCTCAGCTCTACACCAAGGCCGGCTATCTCACTACTTTCTAATTGCCAAGTTTGTTCAACTAAGGTTCTAAGGTACGTTAGTGTTTCACGACACCACGCGGCGGCCCCGTATTCTCCTCGTTTCCCTACGAAGGATACCGATACCAACCAAAGTACCACACTAACACAACCATCGCTTAAACCATATCGGTCTATGCTGTACAGTCTCCACGATCTATTGCTGTTTACCAAATGAGTGTCCCCAGATCCAGGTGTAGGATCTATAGTAACCCAAGCAATAACCCTTTAAGAATAAAGCAAACAAACAAGAAAGAAGATTTGTTAACATGACCTGGATCCTAAGGTAAACCCCACTTTATTTTAGTCCCCAGCAGAGTCGCCAATTATGTGATACGGTGGCAGAACCGACTGTTTTTACTAGTTTGCGTTTTGCGTTTTTGTTTGCAAAATGTTGCGATAAGCAAGAGTCGCCACCGACTTTTATTTCATCCAATCATGGAAAAGGAAAAAGAATAAAAAAAACATTTTTTCGAGATATTCTGAGTACGGGGGGTAGATTATAGAAAGGGAAGGTGTTAGCACCCTTTCTATCCATGGTTTTCCATGGGCTTTTAGGTACTTGCTCATTTTTCAAATTTCTTGTGTGTGCTTGTTTTGAAAATGTTTTACTTCGTGATAATCCTTGTATCAGTCCTCAAGGATGTGAAGAAGCTGTTTTGAAAATTTGTTTTAATGGTGTTTGTGTGAAAAGTTTTTTATTGAGCAAGTACTTAAGATTCTACCTACTCTAAAAAATATTGTTCGTTATATTTACTTTAGACAACACTATCCTACTATTAAGGAGTAGGAGCACCGTCGTTGGAGTTGTAAGGGACATTCGAAAGGGACAAGTACAATCACTAAAGCAATAGTTAGAAAAATTTAGTAGCAACCCTAGAGTCTTAAGATCTCTCTGAGGAAACATTTTCAAGGCAACATTTGAATGGGACATTTTGATCTTTTTAGACTGAAGGGCGACCACTAAAATCTCCTATGCCTAATGACTGCTTACCGAAGGCAACCGAAGTGAGGTAAACCCTAGGAGTGAATATGTGCATATGATTTGTTTCAGTTATTTAATCTTTGCACCTTAGGTGATCTACCGTTTTAATCTTTGCATATGAGACTTCTTAGGATGCCTAAATTACATTGCCAGGTTCATTTCCCATTTAACTGCTACTTGTGAGCCAATCTTTAAGCTCCTGAAGAAAGATCAAGTGGTATAATGGAATGTCGAATGCCAGATTGCCTTCGAAAGAATCAAAGTATACCTTTAAGAGCCTTTAATTCTGATGCCTCTGATTGAAGGAAGACCTTTGATAATGTACTTAACAGTGTTAGACAATTCAATGGGGTGTGTGCTGGGGCAACATGACGAGTCTGGTCGAAAAGAGCATGCAATATACTACCTTAGCAAAAAATTTACTAACTGTGAAACAAGATACTCACTGCTCGAGAAAACTTGTTGCGCTTTGGCATGGGCTTCTCGCCGACTAAGACAGTATATGTTGACCTACACGACTTTGTTGATATCTAAGATGGATCCGATCAAGTACATCTTCGAGAAGCCCGCTCTCTCCAGAAGAATAGCAAGATGGAAAATGATCTTGACCGAATATGATATCCAGTACACAACCCAGAAAGCAATCAAGGGAAGTGTACTATCCGATCATTTGGCTCATCAAGCTGTGGATGACTACCAGTCTATTTATTTTAAGTTCTCGAATGATAATATTATATTAGTGACTGACTGTGAAGAACCTAGACCAGATGAAGGACCTGAAGAAGGATCCCGATTGACTATGGTTTTTGACAGAGCCTCGAACACACTCGTTAATGGAATTGGTTTTGTAATCATATCGCCTGTGGGCTGTCATACTCCTCTTACTGCCAGATCATGCTTCAATTGTACCAATAATATGGAGGAGTATGAAGCATGCATTATGGGTCTCAAAGCCGCTATTGGCCTAAGGATCAAGTTCTTGAGCATTTTAGGATATTTAGCCTAGGTAATAAGTCAAATCAAAGACAAGTGGGACACGAAGCACCCGAACCTCATCCCTTACAAAGAACATGTGCTGACACTGCTCCCATACTTTGAAGAGGTCACCTTTGAAAACTTCCCACGAGAAGAGAATCAGTTAGCGGACGCGCTAGCTACCATGTCATCTATGTTCAAAGTCAGGTGGGATAACGAGGCCCCTCAGATCACTATTGAAAGGTTGGATGAACCAGCATATTGCTACGAGATTGACAATGAAGAGGTAGCAGACAAACCTTGGTTCCATGAAGTGAAAAGGTATCTCGAGGCTCAAGAGTATCCCGAGGAGGCATCTATCAATGATAAGAAGTTCCAGAGGAGGTTCACCGCAAAGTTCTTGCCCAGTAATGGAATCCTCTATAAGCGCAATCATGACTCTAATTTACTCCGGTGCATAGATAAAAATGAAGCAGAGAGGATTATCAACGATTTACATGAAGGTACCTTCGGCATCAACTCTAGTGGACACACCATGGTTAAAAAGATCTTGCGGGAAGGATACTAATGGTCCACTATTGAAGCAGACTGTTATCAACATTCTCGAACTTGCCACAAATGCCAGATCCATGCTGATAAGGTGCTTGTACCTCTAGTTCCTTTGAACGTCTTGACGGCTCCATGGCCCTTGGCAATGTGGGGCATTGACATGATCAGAGAGATTAGGCCTACCGCTTCCAATGGGCATCGCTTCATCCTAGTGGCCATTGATTACTTCACAAAGTGGTTTGAGGCTGCCTCTTTTTATTTTGTTACCAATAATGTTGTGGCGCGATTTATCAAGCATAACCTGGTTTGTCGATATGGCTTGTGTGATATGGTGGCAGAACCGACTGTTTTTACTGGTTTGTGTTTTGTGTTATTGTTTGCAAAATGTCGCGGTAAGCAAGTGTCGCCACCGACTTTTATTTCATCCAATCATGGAAAAGGAAAAAGAACAGAAAAAACCTTTTTTCGAGATATTCTGAGTACGAGGGGTAGATTATAGAAAGGGAGGGTGTTAGCACCCTTTCTATCAATGGTTTTCCATGGGATCTTAGGTACTTGCTCATTTTTCAAATTGCTTGTGTGTGCTTGTCTTGAAAATGTTTTACTTTGTGATAATCCTTGTATCAGTCCTCAAAGATGTGACAAAGCTATTTTGCAAATTTGTTTTGAAAGGTGTTTGTGTGAAAAGTTTTTTATTGAGCGAGTACTTAAGATTCTACCTACTCGAAAAAAGATTGTTTGTTCTATTTCCTTTAGACACCGTTATCCTACTATTAAGGAGTAGGTAGAACCGCCCTTGGAGTTGTAAGGGACATTCGAAAGGGACAAGTACAATCACTAAAGCAATAGTTAGAAAACTTTAGTAGCAACCTTAGAGTCTTAAGATCTTTCTGAGGCAAAATTTGAATGGGACATTTTGATCTTTTTAGATTGCAGGGCGACCACTAAAATCTCCTATTCCTAATGACTGCTTACTGAAGGAAACCGAAGTGAGGTAAACCCTAGGAGTGAATATGTGCATATGATTTGTTTCAGTTATTTAATCTTTGCACCTTAGGTGATCTACCGTTTTAATCTTTGCATATGAGACTTAGGATGCCTAAATTACGTTGCCAAGTTCATTTCCCATTTAACTGCTACTTGCGAGCCAATCTTTAATCTCCTGAAGAAGATCAAGTGGTATAATGGAATGACGAATTCCAGACTGCCTTCATAAGAATCAAAGTATACCTTTAAGAGCCTCCAATTATAATGCTTCTGATTGAAGGAGGACATTTGATAATGTACTTAACGGTGTTAGACAATTCAATGGGGTGTGTGCTGGGGCAGCATGACGAGTCTGGTCGAAAAGAGCATGCAATATACTACCTTAGCAAAAAGTTTACTAACTGTGAAACAAGATACTCACTGCTCGAGAAAACTTTCTGCGCTTTGGCATGGGCTGCTCTCCGACTAAGACAGTATATGTTGACCCACTCCACTTTGTTGATTTCTAAGATGGATCTGATCAAGTACATCTTCGAGAAGCCCCCTCTCTCCGGAAGAATAGCAAGATGGAAAATGATCTTGACCGAATATGATATCCAGTACACAACCCAGAAAGCAATCAAGGGAAGTGTACTAGCTGATCATTTGGCTCATCAAGCTGTGGATGACTACCAGTCCATGAATTTTGAGTTCCCGAATGACAATATTATATCAGTTACCGAATGTGAAGAACCTGGACCGGATGAAGGACCTGAAGAAGGATCCCGATGGACTATGGTTTTTGACGGAGCCTCGAACGCACTCGGTAATGCAATTGTTGTTGTAATCATATCGCCTGATGGCTGTCATACTCCTCTTACTGCCAGATTATGCTTCAATTGTACCAATAATATGGTGGAGTATGAAGCATGCATCATGGGTCTCAAAGCCGTTATTGGCCTAAGGATCAAGTTCTTGAGCATTTTCGGAGATTCAGCCTTGGTAATAAGTCAAATCAAAGGAAAGTGGGACACGAAGCAATCGAACCTCATCCCTTACAAAGAACATGTGCTGACACTGCTCCCATACTTTGAAGAGGTCTCCTTTGAAAACTTCCCACGAGAAAAGAATTAGTTAGCGGACGCGCTAGCTACCATGTCATCTATGTTCAAAGTCAGGTGGGATAACGAGGCCTCTCAGATCACTATTGAAAGGTAGGATGAACCAACATATTGCTACGAGATTGACACTGAAGAGGTAGCAGACAAACCTTGGTTCCATGAAGTGAAAAGGTATCTCGAGGCTCAAGATTATCCCGAGGGGGAATTTGTCAATGATAAGAAGTTCTTGAGGAGGTTCGGCGCAAAGTTCTTCCTCAGTAATGGAATCCTCTATAAGCACAATCATGACTCTACTTTACTCCGGTGCATAGATAAAAATGAAGCAGAGAGGATTATGACAGATTTACACGAAGGTACCTTCGGCATCCACTCTAGTGGACACACCATGGCTAAAAAGATCTTGCGGGCAGGATACTACTGATCCACTATGGAAGCAGACTGTTATCAGCATTCTCGAACTTGCCACAAATGCCAGATCTATGCTGATAACGTGCTTGTACCTCCAGTTCCTTTGAACGTCTTGACGGCTCCATGGACCTTGGCAATGTGGGGCATTGACATGGTCGGAGAGATTAGGCCTACCGCTTCCAATGGGCATCGATTCATCCTAGTGGCCATTGATTACTTCACAAAGTGGGTTGAGGCTGCCTCTTTTGCTTATGTTACCAAGAATGTTTTGGCGCAATTTATCAAGCATAACCTGGTTTCTCGATATGGTATGTGTGATACGGTGGCAGAACCGACTATTTTTACTGGTTTGCGTTTTGCGTTTTTGTTCCCAAAATGTCGCGGTTAGTAAGAGTCTCCACCAACTTTTATTTCATCCAATGATGGAAAAGGAAAAAGAACAGAAAAAACCTTTTTTCGAGATATTCTGAGTAAGGGGGATAGATTATAGAAAGGGAAGGTGTTAGCACCCTTTATATCCATGGTTTTCCATGGGCTCTTAGATACTTGCTCATTTTTCAAATTGCTTGTGTGTGCTTGTCTTGAAAATGTTTTACTTCGTAATAATCCTTGTATAAGTCCTAAAGGATGTGACGAAGCTGTTTAGAAAATTTGTTTTGAAAGGTGTTTGTGTGAAAAGTTTTTTATTGAGCAAGTACTTAAGATTTTACCTACTCGAAAAAATATTGTTCATTCTATTTCCTTTAGACATCGCTATCCTACTATTAAGGAGTAGGTAGCACCGTCGTTGGAGTTGTAAGGGACATTCGAAAGGGACAAGTACAATCACTAAAGCAATAGTTAGAAAACTTTAGTAGCAACCCTAGAGTCTTAAGATCTTTCCGAGGAAACATTTTCGAGGAAACATTTGAATGGAACATTTTGATCTTTTTAGACTGAAGGGCGACCACTAAAATCTCCTATGCCTAATGACTGCTTACCGAAGGCAACCTAAGTGAGGTAAACCCTAGGAGTGAATATGTGCATATGATTTGTTTCAGTTATTTAATCTTTGCACCTTAGGTGATCTACTGTTTTAATTTTCCAAACATTCTTGCCATAGAATCCTATTAGCCATACATCTAGACAATTAAAGATTGCGGAAATTAAAAGTGCGAGGAAATAAAACCTAGCTATTACAAGACTTCGGGGAGGGGGATTAATTATATACCCAAAAATGGGGAAAAGCGGTAAATAAAAACCCTAGTTTAAAGCTATTACATACCCTTAATAGTTACAAAATAATGGAAAAATAATTAACAAGCGCGCGGCGAATTAAATACGAGGACGGTTGAAAAGATAACCTAAAACTCTAATTGAGAGAAAAAAGATTTTTGTTCTTTGTGGATTTTTATTTGAGAAAACACTTAATTGCAAATTAATTAAACCTAATTTCTAATTGTTTTTAAATTATGAAAGAAATTAAATTAACCTAATTTCCCAATTAAATTAATTAATTAAAGAAATAGAAAATATTTTGTACAAAAAGATTTTGTATGTTTTTGGTTTTTTATTTGAGAAAAGAAATATAAATTGTAAAATTAAAACCTAGATTCTATTTGATTTTAAATGAGACAAAAAATTAAATTTACCTAACTTACTAATTAAATTAAATAAATTATTATTAAAAAAATGTTTTTTTTTGTGTTTTTTGTGATTTATTGATTTTATGATTAATTAAAAAAATAATTCATTTTTGGTGAAAAATGATTAATCAAAAATAATTAAAACAAAAGAAATAAATAAATAAAAGAAAAAGAATGGGCATGTATGCTAGCAAAAAGGGGGGGGGGGGGGGTGAAGCTGAAATTTCAAGCCCAATAAGTTCCAAGCCCGGTCAACCATGTTGGATTAGGTCAAGTGTTGAATTGAGGAGCACCAAGGACATTCAAGCAAGAAGCATTAGATCTGGCCAGCAGTACATCGAGTGGTCATGAATTGCTAGTGCATGGTGGATGGTTGAGAGCTTGATACACCTAATCATAGAAGAAAAAACAACACAAAGAAATTGTTAGGACCTGGGATCGAAACCAGATCCTTCTACTCATCACCAATGATACGCTACCAACTGCGCTAGCTTGTTATTTTGTTTATATAATGAAAACAAAACATAATAAGCAAAACAAAATAATGGATTCAGAAAATGCGTGCAAAATTCAAATCAGTCGTTCATGGGCTGCCACGCATCATCTCCTTCGCTGCAACCGTCGTATTAGATAAGAGACTTATATCTACTGACGTTTTGCTGTAACTACAGCCCTGCACAATTCAAAAATTTCATACGAGCATGATAAATTAATTGTGATGGTACCAATCAACTCGTCTTGGTCTCACGAGTATCATGGTACTTGATTCATGGCCCAGTTTTTCCTGTACACAGAGACCATAAAATTCATGTAGAAACCCTAACCATGGCAGATGCGTGTATAAGCTTCAAAAATGCAATTAAACTATCCAGTCATCTTGCAAACATGACAATAATCACAAATATGACAATTAAAGGTGCTAATGATGCGTAACTTGTAATAATCAAATTTGAAAAAGCTTGCAAATCGTGTGAGGTGTAGGGACGAATTCTGAGCATTTCAGACCTTGCAAATTGTTGCGATGGCTTCAGTGCACGCCCAGGATGTGATGGTTGGCCTTGAATTGCTCTGAAAGGTCCTCTAGACTGAAAACTAAACCTCACTTTTTGTCAAGATTTCTGAATTTGCTTTTTTGCCTTTTCACGACTGTCCCCCTTGTGTCTTTGATCTACAATTGTTATATACATATAGTAGACTGAATTAGGGTTGTAAAATTGCATCATATCTTTGAGAATTATGAAAATGTGATTTTATTTGATTCATGTATGATATCTTTCTAAAACAAGCTTCAATCCTATCTTTTCCAACCCTAATGATTCTTGCATGAATTGATCAGTATGCTAGCTGTAATGGACTCCAAATGTGCACAAAAATCCCAAGATTTGATTTGTTTTCATTATTTTACCATTTAATTTGATTTATTTTGATTTAAATGAATAAAAAATAAAAATAAATAATGAAAGTAATAAAATAATAGGTGTAAAAGCTCAGGGGTCGTGGGTCCTATTAGAAACATGTTTCAAGCAAGAAAACATGGGCCCCTTTGGAAAAAATGCAAATTTGATCAATGTTGACTTTTGACAATTTCCCAAAAAATACCAACTTTGACAATGCACAACTCTCTCAATTTTGACCCTAGGAGGGTGTCCTTGGACTTTTTATAAATCTTAGGATGTCCCCTAAACAACCCTTTTGGTTTCAATTCAATTGGATCTTCCATGTTCATGTATGAAGCTTTGACACAAAAGGTGTTTTTGTTGACTTTTCAAAAGGACCTATAATGTAGAAATTCATATCTTTTGATGAGTGTATATTTTGAACTTGAGGTATGAATATGAATTGTAGGGAATGGCATCCTCTTCAAAATGAGCCTCGGATGGAAAATTTCTGATAAAGTATGAAGAAGTTATGCTTGATCAAAGTTGGGTTGACTTTTTCTACAAAACCCTAATTTGGCAACTTTTGGGTTTTGATGAATTTGGAGCATTCCTTGAGGAATAATGAACAATCCTTTATCAAATGATGAAAGTCACTTCAAAATGTGGATTTTGATCAAAAATCTTGAAGTTTGACTGTATGTGGGTCACAATTGACTTTTGACCTAATGTAGTCGATTCTCAAGCATCTAAGCAGTTGACTGGGAAAACTTCTTGTGCAAGGCATGAAACATGACATGTAGGGTCTTGAGAAAATATTAAGACCATGGAGAGAATATGAGGCCTTTTTGGTTCTCCCATCTTGATGAAAATAGAAACCCTAATTTTGAGGTGCACTGCCTTAGGAGAGAGTTTGTCTGGTCAACTCTTGGGCAACCTTGAGCAAATTGAGGATCTTAAGAGACATGTGTTGAGTAAAATGAGAGGGAAAATTTTGGGGTACAACAGTATGCCATATAGATTCATCACAGACAATAGTACAAATCTCAACAATACAATGATCATCGAACTCTGTAAGCAATTCAAGATCCAGCATCATAATTCCTCCCCTTACCGGCCGAAGATGAATGGCGTTGTGGAGGTTGCTAACAAGAATATCAAGAAAATTGTATAGAAAATGACAGTGACATACAAAGAGTGGCATGAGATGTTACCATTTTCTCTTCATGGCTATCTCACTTCAGCATGCACGTCGACAGGGGCAACACCTTATTCTCTAGTATATGGTATGGAGGTTGTTCTGCCTATTGAGGTCCAGATCCCTTCTTTGAGGATCATGAAGGATCCAAGCTTGAACGAAGATGATTGGATCCAGACTCGACTTGATCAACTAAATTTGATTGATGAGAAAAGGCTTACTGCTGCCTGTCATGGTCAAATGTATCAGAAATGGATGATCAAGGCTTTCAACAAAAAGGTCAGACGTCAAGTATATCAAGTGGGTGATCTGGTAATCAAGCACATCATACTGCCACAAGGTGATCCCAGGGGAAAATGGACTCCCACATACGAAGGGCCGTTTTTGATCAAAAGCATATTTTCAGGTGGAGCCATGATTTTGACCACCATGGATGGTGACGACCTTCCTCACCCTGTTAATGCGGACATAGTGAAAAGAAACTACGCCTGAATAAGAACCCGCTAGGTTGACTGGCATAGCCAAAAATAAGGGCATCCCGGCGAACCAAAAGGGTTCGGGCAAAAATTAGGGATAAAAGACAAAAAAAATCTATACACCCGGCAAGTCGAAAACCTGAAAAGGCGGATTGGGCAAAAAAAGGGTATCCCGGTGGACTGAAAACCCGAAAGGGCGGTCCAGGAAAAAATTAGGGATTTGAATCGTATCACTATGTCCCATTGGATCACCTTGCAATCAGACTCCAGTATCGACTATAAAGCTCAAACGGTACCGACCAATCCAGTCAGCTTCGGACAAGTAGCAAAGTGATGAGACACTCGAAGACATGTGGGCAATAGAAGAATTGAAACCCAATGGGATTATTGCACATAGTTGTTTTCTTCTCTTTGTACACTATTTTGTATAGTTTTCACTTCTTACGGTGGTGTTCTCCTACTAGAACGTCAGCCTCTTTGTACAAAACACCTAGTATAGGCAAAACTTTAGAAATCAATACAAATCATTTCTTTGAAAGTACAAAACTATTTCTTTTTCTTTTTCTGTTTTGTTATGCAAAGACATCCAATGACTTATTCTTGACATATGCATTTGAATATGATAGTTGTTCATTAATATTTGCATAAAAAACAGAAAGACGGTTACTAATGACTTTAAGAAACTGGGGCAAAGTCTAAAAAACCAATTTACAGTCCCGACAGTTATTCCTTCGCAGAGACAGTTTGAGACGGAGTCACCATTGCATACGACCCCATGAAATCTATGTTCCCCACAGAGCAAAAACAACCAAGTTTTGACTCCTTCATCCCTAAGCAGGATTTATCTCCTCCAACAAACTTCCTCCTGCAGAGAGATGAAGTATGTGTTCCCCAGCCGAGCTTTATAATTTCAAACAGTTATAAAACCTCCTCCCAGGTAGAGTTTGTTTCTCAGACTACGGAAGTTCATTCCCCAACATAGTTTATTTCTCTACATCGGCAGAATCTTCCAACAAGCTTCTCTCTCTACAGACTTACTCTCAAGCAGAATCAATTCTCAAGCAGAATCAATCCCCAGCAGGTTATCCTCAAACAGAAAGAGGAAATCCCCAGCGAATCATCTCTATTCATCATCCCCAGCGGAAATGAAGGATTCATCTTCCCAATACTCTCCGGCAGTAGTCCGGGATTTATTTTCCTAGACCGCGAAACATCTCAATAACATCCCATATTTCATGCATCATGGCATGTGCATACACATCGCATACAACATAATCTCATTTATTTTGAGAACATCGTCACAATGCATTTCATACATCATGACATTGCATATGACTAACTCTTTTCCTTTTTTAGGTAAAGATCAAATCAATGAACACTGCTACGTATGTGATAGGGTAGTCCTCTCAAAAGCTACGTCTGATGGGGGGTTATTTTCAGCAATTTCTTCAGAAAGATGTCCTCCCAAGATTTTCTCTGCTTCAGTCAGATCGACACTAAGATCTCTCTAATTTCCATTCCAATTGAAGAAACTGTAAAGCCTAGATTTCGACCAGATAACAGTATAAGGTGTTGCGAATCCTGGAATCCGACCAGATAATAGTTCACTTCTTTAAAGACACTATGAAGCATGGATTTTGACCAGATAACAGTATAAAGCGCTGCAAAGCCTGGAGTCCGACCAGATAGCAGTTTACCCTGTCAGTTACTATGAAGCCTGGATCCGACCGAATAATAGTCAACCAACAATTTAAGACGCTGTGAAACCTGGATTTCGACCAGATAACAGTATAAGATGTTGCGAAGCCTGGAATCCTACCAGATAGCAGTTTAATCTGTCAAATTACTATGAAGCCTAGATTCGATCAGATAGTAGTATGCCTCATATTCAAGTTGAAGCATGGATCCGACCAGATAACAACTTAATTTCTTCAAATTACTGAAGCCTGGATACGACCAGATAACGATACACCTCAGATTCAAGTTAAAGCCTAGATCCAACAAGATAACAACTTAATTTCTTCAAATCACTGAAGTTTGGGCATGACCAGATAACAGTTCAAGTCACTTAAGCCTGGAGTACGGCCAGATAATAGTTTAATCTCATTTCCCTAATAAGTCGCTCTGAAGCCTGAAGCACGACCAAATAGCAGTCAGCCTTATCACCCTCAGTAAGTCATTATGAAGCCTGGATCCTGACCAGATAGCAGTTCACTTCAGTCTCTTCAATCAAGAGATAACTCCCCAATAGAGCAACGGACGGATAAAGCTCCTTAAACTCTGTGTTCCAAGACAGAGATCAACATTCCTCAGCGGAATCCTCCTCAAACAACAAGAACGAGAATCCCCACAAAGGAGTATCTCATGAAATCAACGGTCTTCTGGATGGCATCTTTAAGCCCATCTCAGACAGTCTCCTGTCACCTTTTCCAAATGGCATATGTAAGCCCATTCCCAATATTATTCAGCAGCAGTATCACTTCAGACGAGTGTAAATTTCTGGGCACTCTAGTGTTCAATCATCTTCCACCTTCAGATCATGAAAGGCAGACAACCAATATACATCTTTAGGTTTAAGAAGATTGAACAGGGGCAGCTGTGGTACCCCAAAATTTTCCTTGTCACTTTTTACAAGATCTTCTCTCACATGGGTGGATACAAACACTTGCTTAAAGAAAAAATAAAAAATTTAGAAGTTGGTCAAAGTGTCCTTCGATAAGGTGTCTTTCGATTGGCATCTTAACAATGTCTTTTCAATTGGCACCTGAATAAGGCCTATCGATAGGCCTCATGTCCAAGCCCTTCGATTGGCATTATGGCCAGGCATTTCGGTTGGCATTCCAAAAGAAGCTTTTGATTGGCCTCATGGCCAAGCCCTTCAATTGGTATGGTAAAGAATCCTTCAATTTAGAATTTCAAACAAAGACAGCTTCGACAGGCATGATAACCAAGCCCTTTGATTGGTATGGCCAAACACTTCGATTGGAATTCCAAAAGGTCCATTCGAGGAAGCCTTCAGAGGACCCATTCGAAGCATGCATAAGAGGTTCATTCGAAGAAGTCTTCAGAAGGCCCATTCGAAGCATACATAAGAGGTTCATTCGAAGAAGTCTTCAGAAGGCCCATTCGAAGCATGCATAAGAATTCCATTCGAAGATGCATTCAGAAGACCCATTCGAAGGAGGCTAGCAGCCCATTCGAAGGAGAGCATTCGAAGGTCAGTTACACAATAGAAAATTTAAAATGGACAAGATCCAATGTATTTGGCCAACGTTACAAAATCCTACTCATGACTTTCAAACATAACCAAGGTTATTTAAACCCTTGCCTTCTTTCCCCCTCTACCTAAAGAGATCACAAGTGTTGTCTAAAGGGGAGGAGAACGAAAAAACCTTGGAGAGAGGCTGCCCACAAAATCCATCAAAAGTTGCCTGAATTTACCAAGCAGCAGCCACGTCCAAAAGCCCCAGATCGAAGGTGCTCACCTCCAGCAAGCACCCCAAATCGAAGACTCAATCTACTGGTAAGAAAGGGTAAACTATCCAACTTTGCATTTGCATAATGCATCATTACTAGTTGTTACCTACGATTTGCCATCCTAGACAGGATCAAAAGGCCTGGGTTTGGCACCCATGTCATGTTCTTCGTTTGCTAACATTTGCTGCAGACATAGCCTGAAGAGACCCAACAAGAACATGATTGAAGGGCCTGGGGTCCGATACCCAGGCCCTGCATTTATTTTGCTAAACATATTTTTGCAGGTATAGCATCCCAGATCGAAGGAGACACCTTCTTTGGATCGAAGCTGCCTGTTAACCTGCTGAACCGAAGGAGGAACTTCCTTCTTGAATCGAAAGAAGGAATCTTTCCCAGGATCGAAGGGAAATCCCCTTCCCTGGATCGAAGACTATTCATGCCCACTTCCTGGCCCAATCGAAATGACCATGGCCCTCTCTGGATCGAAGCTTTCATTCCCTCCCTAGGTCGAAGCTCCTTTTTTTCCCTGAATCGAAGGATCCCTCTTGAATTTTATTTTTGTTTTCATTGACTTCATTTTAATTAACATTGAAATTAAAATCACAAAAATATTAGTCTAGTTGTTTTTTCCAATTAAATTAATTTTTGTAAATAAGTTAGTTAATTATTTTAACATCTTTTTTTATTAAAATTAAAATTAAATAGACTTAGGTCTTATTTTCTTTTATAAAAAAAAAAAAAATAAATATATATATATATATATATATATATATATATATATATATATATATATATATATATATATATATATATATATATATATATATATATATATATATATATATATATATATATATATATATATATATATATATATATATATATATATATATATATATATATATATATATATATATATATATATATATATATATATATATATATATATATATATATATATATATATATATATATATATATATATATATATATATATATATATATATATATATATAACAAAAGATTTTCTTTTACTTTGCGCATGTTCATTTAATTTTTGTATTATTATTATTATTTTATCTGCCTACCGGATGTAATAGATAAATTAAGATTTTTATTGCTTTTATTCCCCATTATCCTTGTATAATGTAAACCCCCTCCCCGAAGCATTGTAATAACGTAGGACCTATATTTTCCGCACTTTCTTTTTACTCCTTTTTATATTAACTGTTTATAATTAGACATGCATGGCAAAAATCTAAAAACAAACGGTAGAACACCTAAATGTTTAAAGATAAAATAATTGAAACACAACACACTGGCACATATACACCTCTAAGATACGCCCACTTTGGTTGCCTTTAAAAAATAGTCATGAGGTAGGAATGCTTTAGAAAAGACCCGTAAAAATCAAAAGATCATAGTCCCTCAATGACCCTACAGTTGCCTTATCGGTAAATTATCTAGTCCCTAAAACACCGAATTGCTAAAGCATCTCCATAATTGCCTTCGTGACTGTAACGTCCCTTCGATTGTCCCTCAAAACATTCAACGATAAGGCTACCTACTCATTAATAGTAGGATAGAACTGTCTAAAGGAAAAGATGAAAAGAATGATCCTTTTTGAGTAATAAAGCAGATAACTGTTAGAAGTTTGCTCAAAAATACTTTTTTGAACTTACACAGAAAACCACTTTTCAAAAACAATTTCAAAACATTTGCTTTGTTAACATTCTTGAGGACCGATACAAGAGTTAAACACAAAGAAAATCGCCGTACTAAGGCATCTTGCTACACATTTTCAAACACAAAGCACAAAAGCATTTTGAAAAATGAGCAAACCTCTAAGAGCCCGTGGAAAACCACAGATGGAAAGGGTGCTAACACCTTACCTTTCCATAATCTACCCCCTTACTCAGAAAACATATCGAAAAGGTCTTTTTCTGTTCTTTTCACCCTTTCCTTTGTTTGATAAAAGAAAAGACGGTGGTGACTCTTGCTTACCGTGACATTTGCAAATACGAAACACAAACCAACATATTAAACAGTCGATTCTGCCACCGTAAAACAATAACCTTATTTTAACTTTTACATCTTATAGTTTGCTTTATGCATCAAAAGTAACTACGAGTCTTATCATATTCCGGCATAAGTTTTCATTCCCTATGTCTAATTTTCAATCGTCAGACCTGTCCTTCAAAGGTGAACAATTTTTCCATTTCAACTTTTTTTCCATTTCTCTCTTCGGTTTCTCCATCTCCCCATTTTGGGGTTTCATCTCTCTCTTCTACTATCTTTATATTTCTCTTCCAACATTCTTTACTTCTTATTTTCTACTTCTTATCTTCCTATACCTCCATTATTTATTTACTTCTTATCTTCCTCTACCTCCATTATTTGTTTACTTCTGATTCATCTTATAATATGCTGGATTTTAGATCTCCCTTTGTGGTGAAGAACATAAGGCGGGTATGGGTTTGGAAGCTATTTCTGGATTGTTTTAAGCATATCCTATATTGGAAGAAATTTTTAAGGAAAAATGTTCCCACCAGTGAACATGTCTCCTTCTCTCATTGATGATACTGAAAGGATTAACAGACAAGGTCGCATGTCGGTATCAAAGCATATTATTTTGATTTTCGGTTTTTTGTTGTCTTTTCTTGTGTTGCTTTCTTCTCAGATATCTGCTGAGGAACCAAACCTATTTTTATTAACCTTGATCGAATTTTTTCTTCATTAACCTTGATTGCGTTTTAACCCTAAAATATGCAGAGTTGATTTAGATGGAAGATGGTTTGATCCATTCTTTGAGTTCTTGGATGCATTTATGCAGGAGGTTAAAGAGATCACAATAGGTTATGTGACTTTAAAATTATATAATGGACTTTATTTCTTATTTATAGTGCTTTGCATTTTGTTATCCTGTAATACTAACTAAAATAACACTGCTTGGCATTGCATCAAGAAGACCATTGTTGTGTCTTTATGGGGTAATCTTGCATAGTACAAGAATATGAGTATCATTTCTGATCCAGCAAGTTCCCTTATACTCCTTGGAAGAGTTCTTTGTGCAAAAAGTTCTATGTTGTTCCAATTTATTTGATTTGAATTACTATGTCAAGATTTCACATACATGTTCAACCTTATCGAGTCTTGACTGCCAATTGCATTGAATGTCATAATCTATTTTGTTTAGGCATTGCTTTATAATTACAACTGTTAAGAAGTTCAGAATATTGAACGACTTAGGTGATGATGCAATTAAATTTTGAGTGGAGATGAGATATTGTTTAGATTTATGTTAGGTTGACGCTGGGACATGTTTTAGAATCAAGTATTGAGTTGCAGATGCTTGGTAATTATCTTGTGTTTAGAGTATGGGGTGGTTGATATTTTGTGTACCAAATGTTTAATATGTTAGTTTGATTAATCTATTATAGTATTTTGTTGGAGCAATACTAGTGTATTATGTGCTTTAGATAATAAATTATTTAGAATTTTTTTTATAATAAATTATTAAATAATAGGTGAAAAGGGGTGACATTCCTGGGATTTAGATTTGCACAGGGGCACCTAGTGTGTCCGATCTGCTTTTTTCTAACGACTGTTTTTTATTTTGCATGGCCAAGGTATCGAAGGTGAAAACTCTTATGAGTCTTCTAAAAATTTACGCGGAAGAGTCAGGCCAAGAAATTAGATGATGAAGTCCGATGTTTTCTTTAGAAATAATTTGAGTAATTTGGCTAAAGAATACCTTGCAGGTATTATGGGAGTTTGCCATGTTCTGGGCACTGGTGCTTATTTGGGGCTGCCCTCGATGATTGGAAGGAGTAAAAAAGCACCATTTCTTATATTAAAGATCGGATATGGAAAAGGATAAATTCTTGGAAGGGGTGATCTTTATCCAACGCTGGGAAAGAAGTGATGATTAAATCGGTCTTACAGGAAATTTTGGCTTATGTTATAAGTATGTATATTATTCCCGATGGAGTGATTGATGATATTTAAAAAATGTTGAATTCTTTTTGGATGGGGGAGGTAATAATAACCGAGGAATAAGGTGGATAGCATGGGAGAAGCTTACTTGTACTAAGAAGGAGGGTGGTTTGGGGTTCCGAGACTTGAGAACTTTTATCATGGAAATGGTGGCTAAGCAGGGGTGGTTTCTCATGTCTAAACTGCATGCTCTTGTTTCCAGAATTTTCAAAGCAAGGTATTTCCCTAAAACATCTTTCTTTGACGCTAATATTGGATATAACCCAAGCTTTATTTGGAGGGGTATTTGGAAGGTTAGAGAAGTATTAACTTTAGGTTACAGGTGGAGTATCGGTGGCGGTAGTAACATCAAGGTGATGAATGAACCTTGGCTCCGTGGTGGAGAAGGGGAGTGATTGAAAGGACCTCAGAGGCAAGGTGCGTATAATATTACTGTTAATAATCTCATGCTAGAAAATGTTAACCAATGGAATATTGGATTATCACGTGACATTTTTTTATACAATGATTGAAAATATTATCCAGGTTTCGTTAGTGGACGAAGTAACAGAAGATTTGTTGGTTTGGAAATAGGAGCAAAATGGTTGCTATAGTGTGTGATCGGGGTACAGAGTTTGAAGGAATGCGCGGAAACAAAATTCTTAATTAGGATGTTCCGATAAAATGGAGTTGCATTTGGAACATTAAAGCTCCTGCTAGAGTTAAACATATTTTATGGAGAATTTTTCACAATTGTCTTCCATCTCGAGTTCGACTTCGACAACATCATGTTCAGTGTCCGGGTGAGTGTCCTTTTTGTGATAATAATTGGGAAGATTCTTGGCATTTTTTCTTTAGCTGTTTTGACACAAATCAATGTTGGTGGGAAGCAGGATTAAATAATGTTATTGATCACTGTCTATATTCTTTTCAAGATGTAAAGTCGATTATTATTGATATTTTTAACAAAGACGATAGAAATATTGCCGGTAGAGTTGCTGTGATTATGGATATTATGTGGAAAAATAGAAATCTATTTATATCGAACAATGAGAAGGAGGATGCGTTGAAGCTTGGTTGGTTGGGTTTTCATAAGTGGCAAGAATGGTTCGAATCTCAACAGAAGGAAGGCGAAGCTTCCAGGCAGCAAGATGAAATGTGCTGGCTTCCACCATCTTCTGGGTGGAATAAGTGCAATGTAGATGCAGGTTTCAACAATAATTGTGGGACTTCAAATCGTGGTTGGTGTGTTCGTGATAAATTAGGAAACTCTATTGTAGCAGGTGTGGCGTGGGATCTTGGGAAGTGTCATACCCCAAATTTTCCCTACCCTTATATTTATATTTATTTTTCTTTTTGAATAGGTCACATTATTTAATTCTTGTTTCCAGGGGGGAGTAAGATATGAAAATGGGTGTATAGATGTAAAATGGACTATCAATATCTGATGGCCCATTAGGCTTTAATAAAAGTCCATTTCAAACGAAGGGAGGTGTATTGTTTAACCAAGGAGGTATGAACAAATTGTTTTTTCAATAAGGCCCATCTAGGTTTTGGAATATTTAAAAAATAGGATGTATAAAAGCAATATGTTTCTTTGTTAGAAGCCCATATGAATTAAACGTTTTTTGGCCTATCGAGTTATAATTGTTTCTTTGTTAGAGGCCCAAATGAATTACATTTTTAAAACTATCGGGCCCAGTAACTAAAATACAGTACAGACCATTCAGTTTGTGTGTTTTAAAAAAATTGTCTTTATTTTAACATTATTTTTATCTTATAATTATTAATTATTATTGTTGATTAGTTTTTAGAACTTAATAAAAAAAGAAGAAAATTGTGTTTTAGTTTTTTTTAAAAGTGTTAATAAGAAAGTTTTTTTTACGTGGATCTTTCGAAGCCCAAGTGTGTAGTCAAGAGGGTCTAATACATTTTCCAATCCAAATCCAGAGATTGCTTGTCCAAAATAGAAACAAGTATTATGGAAATTTAATCAGAAAAAACACGTGCGTTAAATGAACATATATTGTTTCATCAAACCAGTATCTTGGCATTTTCAAAACGGTTTTTTTACTAATTCAAAGAACCAATTACAGAAACAAAATCAACAAAAACATCAACAAACGTCTACATTTAGAACTCAATCAATACAGAACAATCATAGAAACAAAATCAAACTAATGATTTCAATTAATAAAAATCAATTACAATTAAATTATTAGACAACATAACTCGTTTCTTAATCTATCTAATCCCTAATTCAATAATTTCCTAAACTAAAAAACTTAATTACTACGAATTCAAATTTACAAGACAAACTTGTCTCCTTCCTAATTTGCAATTTCTAAAAAAAAATTCTATAAAAGCCTAATCTAAATCTACAGAAAGGAGGGAAAAAAGAGGAATTACAGTAAGAAAAAGAGAAATTATTGCAATAAAAAAGACTAATAATTGGGATTCTTTACTGAAGGTCGCATTGTCGTTCATTGCCTCGTTCAGGATTTGGGTTTCAAGATCCGAAATCCTAAATCAGTTGCAGTTGTCGTTGCTTCGACCTCCATCACCGCTATCACTGTCCTCACCATCCTCCGTCACCTGCGAAAACGAGAGAAAACAAAGAAAAGGGATTAGAATTGAATCAAGACAAAACTCTGAATCGGCAAAAGAGGATTTTAGAATAAAGAAACAAAAAATAAACAAGAGGAATCAACGCTTTTCTTCTGAACAAGTTTTCGTTTCTTTCTCATTCTTTTTATTTTAGGGTATTGTTTCCTAATATAGCTCTTTTTATTTTAATTGTAATAATAATAATAATAATAATGTTTGTATAAAGGTTTGTTAAAATTAATGATAAAAGTTAGAAGGTTTTAGTAGGAAATCATGAAATAGGGTGCTCCCCACATGCATGCAGTATAGATTTTTTTAATTCATTTATTTACTTTAGTAACTAGAAAATTTGATTAACTTATGTTATTTAAGGATGCAAAATTCCAAAATGTGATTCTATATATTTAATTCAATGTAAACCTTATAAATAATTGTTTTGCATAAAATCAAACTTTATAATTTTTCAAATTTAATATTTTACATCAAAATATTAAAACCAACGCCAATAACAAATTACTACATCTGCGAGTAACATGTGGCCAATATCTGGCCACGTGATGAGGAGACTATATCAGACTCCCTCGCTCTACGTATAAAAAATATTCAACCAAACACCAAATATTTTTTCGCAAATTAAATTAATTTAAACAATTAATTTTCGAAAAGGAACGCAAATATATTTTAATTAACTGCGTACATGGTCTAACAAACTTTGTTATTCATACTCTTAGACCACGTATGTGGGAAATTCAAATATATTTCGCGATCCATAAAAAACACAAACAACTCCGTGAGCTACAAAATGGGACTCGGATTCCTCCTAAGAGGATGCGTAGGCATACGATTAAAATCGTGGCGAGTCCCGCTAACTAAAACTCAAACCCTTTTCCCCTAAGTAAAATTCAAACCCTTTTCCCCAATAATAATTAAGAACCCTATTTTCTAAACATCGCGCTTCTAAACATGGTATCCTTGTGAATAAGGTAGATAAGGGGTGCCTAACACCTTCCCCTCGTCTAGAACCGAGTCCAAATCTAGAATCTCTGAATTTTAGGGTTATTCCTTTATACTCCATTCCTTTAGGATAAAAATTAATGGTGGTGACTCTAATTTAAAAACCAGTTGCAACAGCTGGGGACTCAACCATAGGTTTAGAAGCCTTATCTTTCGACTTTAGGGTTTTTATGGTTTTTCTTATTTCTTTTAGATTTTATTATTTCTTGTTTAATTATTTATTTATTTTATTGCTTATTTTTTTATTATTCAATATGTTTATATATTTGATGTGGGATTTATAATTTTGCAAATTTATTCTCAAAAAACCTTCGAAAGAAGGTTTGTCTATTAGCCAAGGGGTTACATCAACCCTATGAGTTTATGTGATGACTTCGCCTAGAGTCGATGGAGTTCTGCAAAAGGAATACCTCTTGAGAGACATCCTCTTGGGAAGTAGGACTTTGAAATAATACTTATGACTCTTTGTAAGGCCTTTAAACCAAAAATTCATGATGAGACCTTTCATGAACTAGAGACGAAAATTTCGATCTGTAAAGAGACTCCGCTTAAGGGAGGCCCTTGTGCCTTTCCCTCTAGTGTCATTCATGATACCCTTAAGGAAACCACCTTATGGGGAGGGTCGAATACTCGTAGGCCAATACTAAGAACCTACCTTATAAGGATACCTTTCACAAATCCCATTACAATCTGCAAACCCGCAAGGGTTATCCCTTCATTCACTACTATCTCTAGCCCGTAGGGCTTCCATCTTTATCATCATCCATGTGCTGTAGGGACTTCTCGTCGTCTTTCATTAGGCCATAATCCTCAAAAAATTCCTACGTGTCTCAATCTCTGAGATAATGTAGGACATCATCAAATCTATGCCTATTATCACCTTCGTCCTTAAAGAGTCCCTTCCTGTCTCGATCTCTGAGATATTGTAGGATATTATCATTTCCATCATTAAACTTGTATATGGTACCCTCATGTTTACCTTCATATTACGTCCATGTCGCATTGCATTTCCATGAAAGTTTAAGCATACCCTTAAAGCCAAAAATATTTTTGCATACCCATGCATTTACATACATTCATACGTTTTCATCTCATGTATTTCCACCTTCGCCCTTTATTATCCATATGCTATCTGATTTCTCGGTACTCGCAAATGAACTTAAGAAAATCTGAAATTATGGAAGAAGGAGATTATATACTAGAGACTCAATGGAGCTTGGTCTTACAAGTCTTATTGGAGAGATAAGGCCGCCCTTCACCATGACAAACTACAGGCCTACACATCGCCTCAAATGCCCCTACCATTGGTGATTCCTCTACATCAAGAGCAATTGTATTATCAACGAAATAAGTATTCCCACGAAAAGTCAAGGGTCATCCCCATGATCTGACAAGTCCAAAAACTACGAAGCATCTCCTAAAGTCAATGGATCAACAAGAAGGCTTATCTCTAGATCATAAGGCTTTAATCATTTCAAATTGTAATTTTTTTCTTGCTAAGTGTTATTTGTCATAAACTTTGTACTCTTTGGTCAAGTAATTCTAATAAAATAAGCATGCATGTTTTTTAAATCGATTCATTCCACAAATAATCAACGACTTTCTATTCTTATCTTATTTTTCCATTTTTCACTTCAAAAAACTTCGATGGAGAATGATGAAAATACAAAATTATCGAATTTTGATGACGTGTGCTTTTTAACAGTAAGGCTTAGCTAACGATGTATGGAATTGTTTCACTTCCTAAACAGTGGATATATAAGGAGTTAATCTGTAGTTAACCCCCTCAAGCCAGAAGTCAGAGTTCTTTCTGTTCTCTAAAAAACTGTAATCTTAACCAATGGCAGGGTAGACTTCAATTAATTTGAAGATGCATTCAAATCCTAGGAGAATCGAAACGATCTAAGCAAAGGTTCAAGCATATATCTTTCCTCGATACATCATCGAGAGAACGATCTAAGAAAAGACTCGAGCACATCATCTTCCTCGCATTCATCATCCAGGATTGAGGAATCAACTAAGACAAAGTTCACAATATCTTTCTCCTCAGTGCATTAATCAAGATCGAGGAAGCGATGAAGATGAAGCATATAACAATCAACATGGAAGTCACAAATTGTCAAAATCAAAAGCAAAAACAAAAAAGAAATTCAAAAAAAAAGTGAAAGCCCGCTAAGTCAACAAAAATAAAAAATTGATTGAGGTAAAAGTTAGAGCATTTTGATGGATCGAAAAAAATTCAAAAAAAAAAATTGGTCCATGCAAAATTAAGGGATTGAAAATA
The DNA here is from genome assembly GCA_948472305.1 of Vicia faba. Classification (NCBI taxonomy): domain Eukaryota; kingdom Viridiplantae; phylum Streptophyta; class Magnoliopsida; order Fabales; family Fabaceae; genus Vicia; species Vicia faba. The sequence goes on along the minus strand of OX451741.1, from coordinate 716,018,774 downwards.
ATAAATTGGAAAATAATCTTGTGACTGCCACCTCAAGAATCAACAAGGCTTCTCTTCAACGCTTGGATCTTATCAACGCTTGGATCTTATCAATGCTTGGATCTTATCAAAGCTTTTTCATGGGTGTTTGAATCTTATCAGCGCTTGCATCTTGTCAATTCTTTTCATCGGCGCTTGGATCATTATCTACGTTTCTCATCATCTGCATGACTACGAACTTTCTCTTGGGGATTAAACACATCTGTTGGATTAATTGGACATAGGATTGAAGAATATCAAGGATTTTGGGGAGGGATAAATAAATTTTGAGCCTTATATCTTTTGTTTCTTAAACCATGAACCATGGCCACGTTACATCCTTTAAAACTCCTAATTGAGGCTAGGTTCACTATGAAAGCATACTCAACAAGATTTGTGTTAAAATGAATACTATGTTTGTTAAAATTATTTCTAACTACTTCGCTTATTCGAATATTCATCTTCTAACTTTCCATTTCTATTCAAATAATCAATTTTGATTTCAAGAACTTGCATGTGCATCAAATGGAATTACTTTTTCAAAATGTACAATTTTGTCTACGAATCAATACTTAGCATCAAGGAGATCTCAAATTTGGTTTAATCAAAAGTCATCCTTCTTAGCAAGCTTCTAACTAGGGGAAAAGCATCTACAGGTATCCCTATATACAAGGGCAAATACTAATGATCATAAGGTATATCACATACTATTGACAAGGGGTGATCATTCTGAGGTTCAATCAACTTGGATCAAATTTCAAAACATTGTTCAACAAGGGGCATACCTTTCTAAGAAGCATTCATGCCACGACAGGCTATGACTCGATTTCCTCATTTTAATAAACCTCTCAAGGCCTAAAAGAAGGCGCAAGCTTCCAAGATTCAAATGTTTCGGAAGTACATACCAAGTTCATCCTACTGCACATACGGTCTGAATTCTTCAAGCAACTTCGAGTACAAATCTTTTCAAGCTTGGAATACTTGGGGAAACCTATGTTGAGTTCATGGTGAAGTCTAAAGCTCTTTCTAAGGGTATTTCCTCCAGATCCTGGAGATTGAGGGGGCACATCTTTTCAAAATTTGAATGTTTGGGAAAACTACTGCGAGGCTCGATCAAAAGGAGTTGATTCTAAATGGCTCTATCAAAGCCAAGAATTTTCAAGAATCTGTTAATCAGGGGCATAATACAAAATAGTGGGGTCATCCACATTATGATCAAATTGTTTCCAAGATCATATTAAAGAGAATCTCCTCCAAGACCCTACCCACAAATTAAAAAAGAAACAGTCCACACAGGGGCAAGTTGTCCGCACACTTTCACAAACTCCATTGGGTCTTTCTTCTACATCAGCAGTCTTAAAATTCAAATCGAGTATCAGGGAATCATGCAAGAATAACATTATACCATCATGTGACAAGAAACATTGTTGCTTAACCAAACCTCTACGCTCTAATCATCCATGACCCATCACAAGGGCACCATTCAAAAAAGCATTCAAGTCATAATCATAAAGCATAAGGCTGCATAAATCATGCATTAGGGCTCTTCGATCCAAAACCAGGCTATACTTATCATCTCATACATCTGAAGAAATCTGACAGCATGGGTCGAGCATACCTCAAAAGGATCAGTTACGTATTCACATTTCAAAATCCAACATCCATTCACACATTATCCAAGTCATTCATCACATACAACATCACATACATCAATCAATCATTAAACATCATACATCGCATATGGAATTCCTTTATATTCAAACATATTGTGTCAGTCTCCATGCGACAATGTGTGAATTATTCTACATATTGTGTCAGTCTCCATGCAGCGATATGTTATCCCTTTGCGATCTAGTTCATTGTGTCAGACTCCAGGAAACAATGTTGCGAAAGCAGCAATTCCACCCATTGTGTCAGCCTCTATGCAACAATGTCCGGAATTTTCAAATTAACTTATTGTGTCAGTCTCCACGCAGCAATGTGTTTCTTTCTTAGCTCGTTGTGTCAGACACTAGGTAGCAATGTTGCGAAGTCGACAATTCCACCCGTTTTGTCACTCTCTATGCAACAATGTGTGAATTTTCTACATATAACTTATTGTGTCAGTCTCCATGCAGCGATATGTTTTTCCTTTATGATCTAGCTCATTGTGTCAGATTCCAGGCAGCAACAATGCGAAATCATAAATTCCACTCATTGTGTCAGTCTCTATGAGACAATGTGTGAAATTTTCTATATTTAACTTATTGTATGAGTCTCCACGAAACAATATATTCTTTCTTCGCGATCTAGCTCATTGTGTCAGACTCCAGGAAGCAATGTTGCAAAATCAACAATTCCATCCATTGTGTCAGTCTCTATGTGACAATGTGTGAAATTTTCTATATTTATCTTTTTGTGTCAGTCTCCACACAACAATATTTTCTTTCTTCGCGATCTAGCTCATGGTGTCAGACTCCAGGCAGCAATGTTGTGAAATCAACAATTCCACTCATTGTGTCAGTCTCTATGCAACAATGTGTGAAATTTTCTATAATTAATTTATTGTATCAGTCTCCACTCATCAATGTATTCCTTCCTCTGCGAAATAGTTCATTGTGTCAGGCTCCATGCAACAATGTTATTATCAAACTTTTTTCGCATCAGTCTCCATGCATCAATGTTATTATCAAACCTTTTCCATTGCATCAGTTTCCATGCAGCAATGTTTTTATCAAAATTTTTCTGCGATATAATCTATTGCATCAGTATCCAGGAAGCAATGTCATTATCAAGTTTCTTCCTCGATATAACTTATTGCCTAAGTCTCCATGCAACAATTTAGTTATCAAGCTTTTCTCAATTATCTATCCCCTAGGTTGCGACAGATATGCAGATAAATCAGCATAATCCATTGCATCAGTATCCATGCAGCAATGTGTTATCAGACTTTGTTTTATTCATCTCCTAAGTTGCGATGAATAGACGAAATCAAATCAAACAAAAACTTACTATATTAGTCTCCAAGCATTAGTAAGTCAGCTTTGCAAAACTTGTATTATTTTACCTCGTAGGTTATAGTAAATATTTACAATCTCTTCTAGATACTGATAAACTATCTGCGTCATCATATCTAAATTCAAAACAAAACTTTTGTTCAAACGTTGGTAAAATGATACATCATGGGATCGCTGTACAGCGTATCCTTATAATCTTTCGGAAAATTTTTGGGGTCTTTCTATATTTAATAAACTTCTGATCAAAACATGCGAGACCTGTGTATTCTCGCACTATTTAATCGAAAGAAATTAAATGGGGGCAACTGTCATACCCCAAATTTTACCTATCCTTATATTTATATTTAGTTTTCTTTTTGAATAGGTCACATTATTTAATTCTTGTTTCCAGGGGGGAGTAAGATATGAAAAGGGGTGTATAGATGTAAAATGGACCATCAATATCTGATGACCCATTAGGCTTTAATAAAAGTCCATTTAAAACTAAGGGAGGTGTATTGTTTAACCAAGGAGGTGTGAACAAATTGTTTTTTCAGTAAGGCCCATCTAGGGTTTCAATCCACTTGTTGCCTTCAAAAATGGGCCATGGTAAGCATGTCAAGTACTTTGGCAAAACAAAAACAAAACAAAAGATCATAGTCCCTCGATGACGCTATCTGAGTTGCCTAAACAAAATGATCAAGTCCCTCAAGAAATTGCCAAAAATACTTGACACTATTGCTATCATGGTGTATACGATGACCCGCACTTGTCCCGTTTAACATCCTAACACAAGGTTGTTCACCAAATACAATGGTGAAGCAACACTGTTAAAAGGGTTAAAAACATAAGAAAGATCTTTGAGTAAAATAGGGTAGATAACTCTTAGTTACTTGATCAAAACTTGCAAAGACATCCTTGCTATCTTCAAAACACACTTCACAACACAATTTCAAAACCCTACTTTCAAACATTGAAAACTTTTCAAAAGACAAAAACACCTTTGTATACATTCAAACAAGAATCATTACAAAGGTTGCCACAATGATGGCCTCTTTTTAAAACATCTTTCAAAATCACACACAAAGCACCATTTCAAACAATTGAAAAGCAAAGCAAGTGATCTAAAGCAAGTAACTAAGAGCCCATGGATAACCATGGATAGAAAGGGTGCTAATACCTTCCCTTTCTATAATCTACTCCCCGAACCCAAGAAAACATCTCAAAGGTCTTTCCTGTGCTTTTTGGCCTTTCCTTAGGATAAAATAAAAAGTCGGTGGTGACTCTTGCTAAACCGAAACATTTGCGAACACAAACGCAAAACCTCAAGTCAGTTCTCCCACCGTATCACACTAAGGAGATCAAGTTCGAAGCACCTGAAAGACCTAATGTTGTGACTGCTCCCATGCCCAAGCATGGAGTGAATGCTATAGATGAAGACTCGTTTGTAGTTTCTGTGAAAGACATTGTTACTCCTTTAGGGACTGTAAAGAAGAACCTTTTGTTAGCTGGTTTATTTTCGGGCTGTGATGAAGGTTGCCATAAGTGTTTTGTCCTACCTACCAGTTTCCATCTTTTGAAGTCAGGTATCCAACGCCTGATGGATAACAAGGAAATCATGTTTGAGAAGATTATTATTCCTTTAGTTCCTACTGAAGAAGTTGCTATAATCACCATTTTCGACAATTCTTCCAAGGCTTCCTCGAGAAAGCCTGTTAGAATTACATCTGTTCTAAGAATCGCACAATTGATCATCACTGTTCCAGGGCCTATCCCCTATACATCCAATAAAGTTGTCCCATGGCACTACGGGGCTGATGTATACTATCACGGAGTTAAGCAAGACTTGAATGCTGAAGAGTCTGATACTGACGTCAGCAATATTGTCGGACCTGCCAAAGTCACCCGCAGTGGAAGACTTTTCTCCCTTGATATCTCTCCACCAACTGCCCGGAAACATGTTGTTATTACACCTGCCAGTGTACCTGCTACTATTCCTGTTCAAGTTCCCATTCTTACCCCTGTTGCCGAGTCATCCGATACTCGGGGCAAAGGGACCACTGATGAGCCTGCCCAGACGGAGTCACCAAAGAAGATTACCATTGAAGCTTCTAGACAAGAGATGGAAGAAATTTTGAAGATCATCAAAAAGAGCGACTACAATGTAGTCGAGCAGCTGGGGCAAACCCCGTCCAAAATCTCTATGTTTTCTCTGTTACTTTGCTCAGAAGCCCATGCCAAGGCTCTGATTGCTTTCTTGAAGACTGCACATGTACCATAAGAAACATCAGCTGATCAGTTTAAAGATTGCGTGGCTAGTCTGACTGCTGATAATGGGTTAGGTTTCTCTAACGCCGACTTGACTGTTAAGGGGAAGGATCACAATGATGCCCTACATGTCTCCATTGAATGCAGGGGCACTACTCTTGCTCATGTGTTGGTAGATACTGGATCTTCGTTGAATGTGTTACCCAAGAAAGCACTAGACCGGTTAGACTGTGAAGGGTTGGAGTTGAAGCCGGGTAACATTGTAGTTAGGGCTTTTGATGGGTCCAAGAGAATGGTACATAGAGAAGTGGATATTCTGATTAAGGTTGGTTCTCAGGTTTTCGCATCTACATTCTATGTGATGGACATTCGGCCATCTTATTCTTGTTTGCTGGGTCGCCCATGGATCCACAAAGCTGGGGCAGTGACGTCTACGCTCCACCAGAAGCTAAAGTACCCAGTGAAATGGAAAATTGTGACAGTACAAGGAGAGGAGGAGTACATGGTGAGCCACCTCAACTCTTTCCGATATGTAGAGATGGAGGGGGAGTTCATTGAGACCCTGTTTCAACATTTTGAAGAGGTTCCCCAGACGCTGGCATCAATTGAGACTGTTGTTGAAGATCCTCCTATGAAGATGGCTTCCTTCAAGGATGCTTGGGCTGTTGTTGAGAAAGGTGGGTGTGCAAATTGGGGCCAACTCCCTGATTTTACACATAAGACTAACAAATTTGGTTTAGGTTTCACTACAGAAGCTCAAAGGGCTGTTCGGAATGCACGGATCGAAAGACCTCCCCTATTCATCAACAATTCAGGAGTGAATGCCATTGAAGACGATGTTGAAGAGTCTAAGTTCTTCAGTTGGATCTATCCTACTACTGATGGTGGACTAAGCAACTGGACAACAAAAGACTTCATCCCAATTTCTTTTGTTACCCAGTAATGAGACTTTTGTTTTGAATTTGTAACAGACAATGTTTTAAACTTTACGGCCCGATGTCTTACTCGGGGCACCGTGGCTTCATTTGTGAGGGCTTTATGTGTGTCATCTACATATATCATTAATAAAAGCATTGGACTTTTTCTTGCATTTCAAATTTTTCGCTCCTTGTTTTTCTTTTATATTGCAAAACATCTATTTTACACACACTCACGTATCATGATCTATATCCACTCTGGATCCCACTGATAACGACTCTGCTTCTGCCGATTATGACTTCTAAAGTCCGATCAACCAAGCCGAGGATGAAGGTGAGGATGATTGTGAAGTGCCTGGGGAACTTGTTAGGCCACTGCTTCAAGAAGAGAGGGATTTACCACCTCCAAGCCACCAATTTTGATGCCTCCAGTTGAAGGAAGACCATTGATCTTATACTTAAAAGTGCTGGATAATACAAAGAGGTGTGTGCTGGGGAAGCATGACGAGTCTGGCTGAAAAGAGCATGCTATTTACTGCTTTAGCAAAAATTTTACCGACTATGAGACCCAATACTCACCGCTCAAGAGAACTTGCTACGCTTTGGCATGGGCTGCTCGCCGGCTGAGACAGTATATACTGGCTCATACTACCTTTTTGATACCAAAAGATGTGAATGTCTTGACGGCACCTTGGCCTTTTGCAATGTGGGGCATTGACATGATCGGCGAGATCAGACCTACAGCATCCAATGGGCATTGTTTCATCCTGGTAGCAATTGATTACTTTACGAAGTTGGTTAAAGCAGTTTCCTTTGCTACAGTAACCAAGAACATCGTGCCACGATTCATTCGGCATAATCTGATTTGTCGATATGGTGTACCAGAGAGGATCATTACGGACAATGGTACAAATCTCAACAATAAAATGATTACCGAGCTCTGCAAGCAGTTCAAGATACAACATCACAACTCTTCTCCCTACCGGCCGAAGATGAATGGGGCTGTTGAAGCGGCTAATAAGAACATTAAAAAGATTGTGCAGAAGATGACAGTGACATACAAAGACTGGAACGAGATGTTACCGTTCGCTCTTCATGGGTACTGTACCTCAGCACAGACGTCAACAGGGGTAACCCCCTATTCCTTGGTATATGGTATGGAGGCAGTCTTGCCCATTGAAGTTCAGATACCCTCTCTTCGGATTATGAAGGATGCAGGTTTGAGAGAAGATGACTGGATTCAGACCCGACTTGATCAGCTGAACCTAATTGAAGAGAAAAGACTTACTGCTATTTGTCATGGTCAGACATATCAAAAACGGATGATCAAGGCATTTAACAAGAAAGTTAGATGACAAGAGTATCAAGTTGGGGATCTGGTGATCAAGCGCATTATCCTACCTTAAGGTGATCCTAGGGGCAAGTGGACCCCTACTTACGAAGGGCCATTTGTGGTTAAGAACATCTTCTCAGGAGGAACTATGATTCTAACCACCATGGATGGTGACGACCTTCCTCACCCCGTCAATGCAGACATAGTGAAAAAATACCACGCATAATCAAAGACCCGCTAGGTCGACTGGCCTAGGCAAAAATAAGGGCTTCCCGGCGAACCAAAAGGGTTCGGGCAAAAATAAGGGATGAAAATAAAAAAATCTGTACACCCGGAAAGTTGAAAACTTGAAAATGCGGCTTGGGAAAAAAAGGGTATCCCGGTGGACTGAAGACCCGAAAGGGCAGTCCAGGTAAAAATTAGGGATCAAAGCGTAACACTATGTCTCATTGGATCTCCTTGCAACCAGACTTCGGTATCAACTATCAAGCTCGGACGGCACTAATCAATCTGATCTACCTTCAACTAAGTAGCAAAGTGATGAGATGCTCAAGGACATAAAGGCAATAGAAGAGTTGGAACCCAGTGGGATTGTTCACATAGCTGTTTTGTTTTCTTTTCACAAATTGTATAAATTTTATTTGTTCGGCGGCGTTCTCTTACTAGGACGTCAACCTCTTGTACAAAAACGCCTATCTTTAGGCCAAATATCAAAATCAATACAATTCATTTTCAGAGAAATTTCAAACTGTTTTTACTTTTTCTGTTTTATTTTGCAAAGAACGTCCAATGTTCATTTTTGATATATGCATTTGACATTAATTGCTGCTCATGAATATTTACATGCGAAACAAAAGATGATTACTGGTAATATCAGAAGCAGAGGCAAATAGGAATTTTCCAAACTGTACAGTTGCTTTGTCCACCAGGTACAAGGTAAATTCAGCTGAAGAATATGGCTAAGGTACTTTCACTCCCCGCAGAGTAAGACGGTAATGATAGCTCTCCCCAGCTGAGACTCGCAGTTGCGAATGAATCGGTAATAATCTCCCCAAGCAGAGTTTATCTACCATCAACAATGAAAAAGCTTAATATCCCCGACAATCTTAATATTCCCCAACGGAGTATAAGAATATTCCCCGACAGAATACAAGATATCCCTAGTGGAGTTTGAAATTTTTCCCAGCGCAGTCTGAAAAAGCTTCCCCATTGGAGTTGAAGAATCATCCCCAGTAGACTTCGAAAGATTGTCCCCAGCAAATTCAAAGGATTATCCCCATAAGAGTCTAAAAGGTTATCCCCAGTGAAGTCGCAACTGAAAGATCATCCCCAGCGAAGTTCTTTCCTTTCACAACCAAGAAGTCAATCCCCAACAGGATCTGGTATCACCAGCAACGGTAATTCATCCCCAGCGGAATTTATCGGTGGAATCCTCAGAAGAGCATCTCTTCCCCATAGAGTAATCTCCTCATCAGTTTATTCCCCAACAAAGTTATCCTCTCCTGCAGGTTTATTCTCGCAATCATCTTTGTTCGCTATCCCCAGCGGAAACGAAGAATTCAACTCTTTTCCCCAGCTAAAACATTACATTTCCATACATCATGATTCATGCATATACGCATCATACAACACAATCTCATTTATTTTGAGAACATCATTGCTTGATATATATCATGCATTGCATACGACTGACCTTTACCTTTCATGAAGGATGCAGTTAAGTTCTCAGCTCAGTCGAAGACCTGACCGATTCTTAAATCTCAACAGAATTCTCCTCGGTTGAATTACAGATAAGGTTCTCAATCTCGACAATTTTCCTCCATCGAAGTGTGGACGAGTTCTTAAATCTCAATAGAATTATTCTCCGTTGAAGTAAACAGACAGTCCTAGATCTTTATGAAGATGTTTCCCTCAGTCGAAGACCTGACCGGTTCTTAAATCTCAACTGAATTATCCCCGGTTGAATTACAGATAAGGTTCTCAATCTCGAAAATTTTCCTCCGTCGAAGTGTGGACGAGTTCTTAAATCTCAACAGAATTATTCTCTGTTGAAGTAAACAGACAGTCCTAGATCTTGATGAAGATGTTTCCCTCAGTCGAAGACCTGACCAGTTCTTAAATCTCAACTGAATTATCCTCGGTTAAATTACAGATAAGGTTCTCAATCTCGACAATTTTCCTCCGTCGAAGTGTGGACGAGTTCTTAAATCTCAACAGAATTATTCTCCATTGAAGTAAACAGATAGTCCTAGATCTTGATGAAGATGTTTCCCTAAGTCGAAGACCAAACCGGTTCTTAAATCTCAACTGAATTATCCTCGGTTGAATTACAGATAAGGTTCTCAATCTTGACAATTTTCCTCCGTCGAAGTGTGGACGAGTTCTTAAATCTCAAAAGAATTATTCTCCGTTGAAGTAAACAGACAGTCCTAGATCTTGATGAAGATGTTTCCCTCAGTCGAAGACCTGACCGGTTCTTAAATCTCAACTGAATTATTCTCGGTTGAATTACAGATAAGGTTCTCAATCTCGGCAATTTTCCTCCGTCGAATTGTGGACGAGTTCATAAATCTCAACATAATTATTCTCCATTGAAGTAAACAGACAGTCCTAGATCTTTATGAAGATGTTTCCCTCAGTCGAAGACCTGAACGGTTCTTAAATCTCAACTGAATTATTCTCGGTTGAATTACAGATAAGCTTCTCAATCTCGACAATGTTCCTCCGTCGTAGTGTGGATGAGTTCTTAAATCTCAACAGAATTATTCTCCGTTGAAGTAAACAAAGAGTCCTAGATCTTTATGAAGATGTTTCCCTCAGTCGAAGACCTGACCGGTTCTTAAATCTCAACTGCATTATTCTCGGTTGAATTACAGATAAGGTTCTCAATCTCGATAATTTTCCTCCTTCGAAGTACAGATAAGGTTCTAAATCTCGACAGAGTTCCCCCAATTGAATTACGGACAAGTTCTTAAAACCCATCAGAGATGTTCTCTCAGTTGGAGTACAGGCAAGTTCCTAAATCTCAGCTAGACCAGACTTCCCCAGCGGAATCTTCCAATACAACAGATATGCAAGTTCTCGCTAAGGAATTTCTTATCCGATCGACACTCCTGCAGATGGCATCTTTAAGCCCATCCTCCCGCCAGCAATCTCCAAATGGCATATGTAATCCCATTCCCGACATCGCAAGGTTGATACCACTTCATGCGAGTGCAAATTTCTGGGCACTCTAGTGTTCAATCATCTTCCACCTTCAGATCACGAAAGGCACGAAAGCCAATGTACATACTCAAGTTTAAGAATATTGAACAAGGGCAGCTGTTGTACCCCAAAATTTGCCCTCTCATATTTCTCAAAAGATTGCAAGAAAAATCTCCAAGTTGCTCAAGTTTGCTCAAGAATTGGTCAGACAAGTCATCTCCTAAGGCAGTCAACCCCAAATTAGGGTTTTGTGTTGCATCAAGATCCTTGACTCCAAATTACCTGGAGTTATCCCCAATGTCCTAATATGTTCTCAAGGTCATCCATGTCAAGTTTCAAGCCTTGCAGAGGAAGTTTGCTCAGTTAATTGCTCAAAGGGTCCCAAAATCGACTGTGCTAGGGCAAAAGTCCATTGTGACCTATAAATAGTCAAACTTCAAGATTTTTTGTCAACATTCTCATTTTGAAGTATATTTCATCATTTGATCAAGGGTTGATCATGATTCATCAAGTATTTCTCAAAATTCATCAAGACTCAAAAGTTGCTAAATTAGGGTTTTGTAGAAAAAGTCAACTCAATTTTGACCAAGCATAACATTCTCATACTTTATGAGAAATGACCCATCCAAAGCTCATTTTGAAGAGGATGCAATTTCCCACAATCCATCTTCATACCCCAAGATCAATAAATGAACTCACAAGAAGTTATAAATTTGGACATTATAGGTCATTTCTAAAAGTCAACAAAAACACCTTTTTTTCCAAAGCTTATAACTTGAGCATGGAATATGAATATGAGACGAGACCAAAAGGGTTGGTTAGAGGACATCTCAAGCTTTCAAAAAAGTCCAAGAATACTTCCAAAAGTTTAAAATTGAATAAGTTATGCATTGTTGAAGTTGGACATTTTTGCAAAATTGCCAAAAGTCAACTATCCCCAAAACTTCCAATTTTGTCAAATGGGCCCATTCTTTTCCACTTGATTTGAGCTTGCATCATTGTCCACGTGTCCTAGCTTCAGCCATGAGCCCATATTATATTTTTATTATTTTATTTGATTTTTATTTGAATTTATTCATTTTAAATCAAATTAAATCATACAAAATCCAAAACTTTGATTACATGAGATTCTTTTGTTGTTTAAGGCTTTAATCATCATCATTAGCATCATCAAATTCAGATCACACCATATCATGTACAAAAAGATGGAGATTTGGCAAATTTGGAAAGGTTTAAAAGGTGAATCAAATCAAATCCCAAAGCATTGATATGAGAAGATTCAAGCCATAATTGTTACCCTAATGCATTCCATACTACATAAACAAGCCAAAGGAATCGAAATAAGGGTCGGAGGCTGCAAGAAGAGACATAACAAAGTTTGAAAAAAGTGGTAAAAATCTTGAATTCGAAATCATAGCAAGATGCATTTTCAGAAGCCAAAAGCTATCCCAATCGCTTCCTGGGTGTTCACTCAACCTTCCTGGATCAAAAGCAAGCTTGCTCATAGGCCCAAATGCGTTGTAAGTGTCAATATAATCCGCTCTGTTCTTGAAATCGTATTTCATAATTCTTGCATCATTTGAGTAAATTGTTGGTATATTTGAAATCCTCTCAACATTTCCAAGCTTTTGGCTTTATTTAATTTCGTTTATGTGACATGTATTTCCAAAACACCATAGCTAGGGTTGCATTTTTGTTTTTAGGGTTTTCTTTTTCAGGAAAAATTGGGACTAAACAAGGGCATGGTGTTAATCAGGAAGCTAAGACGAACTCAGCCATGTGTTTGGAATTGATTTATGTGGCCTAGAATGGATTTTAGAGCAAGCTTGCGCATTTAGCTGCGGATCCAAATCCGCAGGTAATATTTGTCGATTCTAGAGGTAGGAGACGATGAGTTGTCGTTCTCCCATACGTCCGTTCAAACCATGGCGCGCATATTTTTGTTGTGCTGGCACATTAACTTGTTTTATTTTATTATATTTTCTTTGTATTTTATTAACAAATGAAGCAAAACAGCGTAGTGGCAAGCGTGCGTTCCAATCACTATCAAGATCTGGGTTCGAATCCCAGGTCCCCCACTTTCCTTCATAATTTTATTTTTCAGGTAATTCTGTGCATGTGCCTTGCTGCAGCGTACCATGCACCATCAAGCGTCCAATGGCAAGATGGCCAAAGGCCAAATCTGAAGGTCCAAGCTGAAGGACCACCATGAGCATTGGTCAACGCGTGCACACCAGATTCTAGGAGTCAAACAGGGCCAGCGTGTATTGGGCCTCAGCATTGCTATTCAGACCACCAAAACTAGGCCCAAACATCTTCTCTTTATTTATTTTATTTAGTATTTGTTTTATTTATTTAATTATTTCTATTTAAATTCTAACCAATTAAAATTCAGCCTTTTCATAAAATAAAATCACAAAAATATTTTTATGTTTAATCAAATTTTAATTTTAATTTTATTAATAAATACTAATTAAAATTAACTTAGGTTTTAATTAGAATAATTTTAACCTTTTTGTAAATAATTAAAATTAAACTAGACATAATTAGGTTTTCATTACTAACTTAATTATTTTATTTTCTTTCTTAAAATAACAAAAACCCAAAAATAATTTATTTTTATTAATTAATTAATTTAGTAATTTAGTAATTAATTTAGGTTAATTTCTTTCTTAAAATAAAAAATAAATAAAAAATGTTTTCCAAAAAGGGTCAAAACCCTAATCTTACACTCGATTTAATTTCCCGCATGCGATTTATTTTCTTTTATCCATTTATGTATCTGATTCTGGATTGTAATAGTTAATAGGACCTTTATTTATTTATTTCTTTATTTATTTTTAAAGGGTTTGTCTTTGGCGATGTAAATACCCGACGCCTTGTAATTTAAATTCCGCAATTTATTTTCCGCAAATTATAACTATTAGATATTTGATAATAGGATGGCATGACAAGATTGAATGTTTTAACCTAAAATCAATTTAGATCACCCTTAACATGTACAAATATGAAAATAACTGAAAACGACACACTCGCACATGCGCACTCTTAGGGTACACCCCACTTGGTTGCCTTCGTACACGGTCATTGAGTATAGGTCGTTTTAGAGGTCGTCCTCTTGTCTAAAGATCATAGTCGCCTCGAAACGGTTGCCTCGGATATTGTTGCCTCAAAACAAATGATCTAAGACATTAGGGTTACCGCTAAGGCGTCCTAACATTGCTTTAGTGACCGCACGTCCCTCATTTGAATTGACCCTAAAAATCCAACGACGATGCTACCTACTCATCAATAGTGGGATAGCATTGTCTAAAGGAAGATAGCATAAAGCGATTCCTTTTTTCGAGTAGGTAGATGGTTCTTAAGTACTTTCTCTTTCAAAAAACAAAAACAAAATCTTTTTCACACTTACACTTTTCGAACAAAGTTTTCAAAAACACTTCAAACGCTCTTGAGGACAGAAGCAAGAGTTAAATCGAAGTTTCAAATAAAAAACTTTTTCAAACCCACAAGCACAAAGAAAAACAATTTTGAAAACAATGATAAAGTACCTAAGAGCCCGTGGATAACCACGGATAGAAAGGGTGCTAACACCTTCCCTTTCTATAATCTACCCCCCGAACCCGAGAAATATCTCGAAAAAGGAATTTTTATGTGCTTTTTTCCTTTCCTTGTTGGATAAAATAAAAGTCGATGGTGACTCTTGCTTACCGCGACATTTTGTGAAAACAAACGCAAAACGCAAACCAGCATTCCAAAAAACAGTAAGTTCTTCCCATCGTATCACAGTAGTATATTGCATGCTCTTTTTGACCAGACTAGTCATGCTGCCCCAGCACACACCCCATTGAATTGTATAACATTTTTAAGTACATTAACAAAGGTCTTCCTTCAATCAGAGGCATCATAATTAGAGGCTCTTAAAGGTATACTTTGATTCTCTCGAAGGCAGTTTGGAATTCGTCATTCCATTATACCACTTGATCTTTCTTCAGAAGCTTAAAGATTGGCTCACAAGTAGCAGTTAAATGGGAAATGAACCGGGAAATGTAATTTAGGTGTCCTAAGAAGTCTCATATGCAAAGATTAAAATGGTAGATCACCTAAGGTGCAAAGATTAAATAACTGAAACAAATCATATGCACATATTCACTCCTAGAGTTTACCTCACTTCGGTTGCCTTCGGTAAGCAGTCATTAGACATAGGAGATTTTAGTGGTCGCCCTTCAGTCTAAAAAGATCAAAATGTCCCATTCAAATGTTGCCTCAGAAAGATCTTAAGACTCTAGGGTTGCTACTAAAGTTTTCTAAGTATTGCTTTAGTGATTGTACTTGTCCCTTTAAAATGTCCCTTACAACTCCAACGACGGTGCTACCTACTCCTTAATAGTAGGATAGCGCTGTCTAAAGGAAATAGAACGAACAATCCTTTTTCGAGTAGGTAGAATCTTAAGTACTTGCTCAATAAAAAACTTTTCACACAAACACCTTTCAAAACAAATTTTCAAAACAACAACGTCACATCATTGAGGACTGATACAAGGATATCACGAAGTAAAACATTTTCAAGACAAGCACACACAAGCAATTTGAAAAATGAGCAAGTACCTAAGAGCCCATGGAAAACCATGGATAGAAAGGGTGCTAACACCTTCCCTTTCTATAATCTACCCCCCGTACTCAGAATATCTCGAAAAAAGGTTTTTTCTATTCTTTTTCCTTTTCCATGATTGGATGAAATAAAAGTCGGTGGCGACTCTTGCTTACCATGACATTTTGCAAACAAAAACGCAAAACGCAAACCAGTAAAAACAGTCAGTTATCCCACCGTATCACACATACCATATCGACAAACTAGGTTATGCTTGATAAATCGTGCCACAACATTCTTGGTAACAGAAGCAAAAGAGGAAGCCTCAACCCACTTTGTGAAGTAATCAATGGCCACTAGGATGAAGCAATGCCCATTGGAAGCGGTAGGCCTAATCTCTTCGATCATGTCAATGCCCCAGATTACCAAGGGCCATGGAGCCGTCAAGACGTTCAAAGGAACCGGAGGTACAAGCACCTTATCAGCATAGATCTGGCATTTGTGGCAAGTTCGAGAATGATGGTAACAGTCTGCTTCCATTGTGGACCAGTTTATCCTACCCGCAAGATCTTTTTAGCCATGGGGTGTCCACTAGAGTGGATGCCGAAGGTACCTTCATGTAAATCTGTCATAATCCTCTTTGCTTCATTTTTATCTACGCACCGGAGTAAAGTAGAGTCATTATTGCGCTTATAGAGGATTCCATTACTGGGGAAGAACTTTGCGGCGAACCTCCTTAGGAACTTCTTATCATTGACAGATGCCCCCTCGGGATACTCTTAATCCTTGAGATACCTTTTCACTTCATGGAACCAAGGTTTGTCTGCTACCTCTTTAGTGTCAATCTCGTAGAAATATGCTGGTTCATCTAACCTTTCAATAGTGATCTGAGGGGCCTCGTTATCCCACCTGACTTTGAACATAGATAACATGGTAGCTAGTGCGTCTGCTAACTGATTCTCTTCTCGTAGGAAATTTTCAAAGGTGACCTCTTCAAAGTATGGGAGCAGTGTCATTACATGTTCTTTATAAGGGATGAGGTTCGGGTGCTTCGTGTCCCACTTGCCTTTGATTTGACTTATTACCACGGCTAAATTTCCAGAAATGCTCAAGAACTTGATCCTTAGGCCAATAGCGGCTTTCAGACCCATGATGCATGCTTCATACTCCACCATATTATTGGTACAATTGAAGCATAATCTGGCAGTAAGAGGAGTATGACAGCCCTCAGACAATATGATTACAACACCAATTCCATTAACGAGTGCGTTCGAGGCTCCGTTAAAAACCATAGTCCATCCAGATCCGTCTTCAGGTCCTTCATCCGGTCCAGCTTCTTCACAGTCAGTCACTGATATAATATTATCATTCGGGAACTCAAAATTCATGGACTGGTAGTCATCCACGACTTGATGATCCAAATGATCGGCTAGTACACTTCCCTTGATTGCTTTCTGGGTTGTGTACTGGATATCATATTCGGTCAAGATCATTTTCCATCTTGCTATTCTTCCAGAGAGAGCGGGCTTCTCGAAGATGTACTTGATCGGATCCATCTTAGATATCAACAAAGTGGTGTGGGTCAACATATACTGTCTTAGTCGGCGAGCAGCCCATGCCAAAGTGCAGCAAGTTTTCTCGAGCAGTGAGTATCTTGTTTCACAATTAGTAAACATTTTTTCTAAGGTAGTATATTGCATGCTCTTTTCGACCAGACTCGTCATACTGCCCCAACACAAACCCCAATGAATTGTCTAACACTGTTAAGTACATTATCAAAGGTCTTCCTTCAATCAGAGGCATCAGAATTGAAGGCTCTTGAAGGTATACTTTGATTCTTTTGAAGGCAGTCTATCATTCGTCATTCCATTATACCACTTGATCTTTCTTCAGGAGCTTGAAGATTGGCTCACAAGTAGCAGTTAAATGGGAAATGAACGTGGCAATGTAATTTAGGCGTCCTAAGAAGTTTCATATGCAAATATTAAAACGATAGATCACCTAAGGTGCAAAGATTACATAAATGAAACAAATCATATGCACATATTCACTCCTAGGGTTTACCTCACTTCGGTTGCCTTCAGTAAGCAGTCATTAAGCATAGGAGATTTTAGTGGTCGCCCTTCAGTCTAAAAAGATCAAAATGTCCCATTCAAACGTTGGCTCGGAAATGTTGCCTCGGAAAGATCTTAAGACTCTAGGGTTGCTTCTAAAGTTTTCTAACTATTGCTTTAGTGATTGTACTTGTCCCTTTCGAATGTCCCTTACAACTCCAACGATGGTGATACATACTCCTTAATAATAGGATAGCGCTGTCTAAAGGAAATAGAACGAACACTATTTTTTCGAGTAGGTAGAATCTTAAGTACTTGCTCAATAAATTTTTTTTTTTACACAAACACCTTTCAAAACAAATTTTCAAAACAACTTCATCACATCCTTGAGGACTGATACAAGGATATCACAAAGTAAAACATTTTCAAGACAAGCACACACAAGCAATTTGAAAAATGAGCAAGTACCTAAGAGCCCATGGAAAACCATGGATAGAAAGGGTGCTAACTCCTTTCCTTTCTATAATCTACCCCCCGTACTCAGAATATCTCAAAAAATGGTTTTTTCTGTTCTTTTTCCTTTTCCATGATTGGATGAAATAAAAGTCGGTGGCGACTCTTTCTTACCGCGACATTTTGCAAACAAAAACGCAAAACGCAAACCAGTAAAACAGTCGGTTTTGCCACCGTATCACAGAACTGGCGACTCTGTTGGGGACTAAAATAATGTGGGGTTTACCTTAGGATCTAGGTCATGTTAATAAATCTTCTTTCTTGTTTGTTTGCTTTATTCTTAAAGGGTTATTTCTTGGGTTACTATAGATCCTACACCCGGATCTGGGGACACTCATTAGGTAAACATCAATAGATCGTGGAGACTGCACGAAGAAGACCGATATGGTTTAAGCGACGGTTGTGTTAGTGTGGCACTTTGGTTGGTACCGGTATCCTTCATAGGGAAACGAGGAGAATACAGGGCCGCCGCGTGGTGTTGTGAAACACTAACGGACCTTATAACCTTAGTTGAACAAACTTGGCCATTAGAAAGTAGTGAGATAGTCGGCCTCTATGTAGAGCTGAGAACTGGTTGATACTCGATGCTACACTCATTGAGATCAAACTTTTGGGATATTTTTGCCGCGAGAAAAGATTGAGAGCTGAAACAATGCCCGATAAAGGATAGTGTGATCGGTGGAAATAGAACTGACTATTTTGGAATGCTGGTTCGCGTTTGCCTTTGTTTTTGCAAAATGTCGCGGTAAGCAAGGTTCGCCACCGTCTTTTATTTAATCCAATAAGGAAAGGACAAAAGCACAGCAAAATTCCTTTTCGAGATGTTTCTCGGGTTCAGGAGGTAGATTATAGAAAGGGAAGGTGTTAGCACCCTTTCTATCTGTGGTTATCCACAGGCTCTTAGGTACTTGCTCATTGTGTTTTCAAAAATTTGCCTTTCTTGTGTTTGGGGGTTTTGAAAAGAGTTTTGTTTGAAAACTTTGATTTAACTCTTGTTTCTGTCCTCAAGAGTGTATGAAGTGTTTTTGAAAACTTTGTTTGAAAAGTGTAAGTGTGAAAAGTTTGTTTTTTTTTTAAAAAGCAAGTACCTGAGAACCTCTACCTACTCAAAAGGAATTAAGTTGTGTAAATGTCCTTTAGACAGTGCTATCCCACTATTGAGAAGTAGGTAGCACCGTCGTTGGAGTTTTCGGGTCAATTCGATTAAGGGACATGTGGTCACTAAAGCAACGTTAGGACGCCTTAGCGGTAACCCTAATGTCCTAGATCATTTTATCCGAGGCAACCGTTTCGAGGAAACTTTCATCTTTAGACATGAGGGCGACCTCTAAAAATTCCTATACTCAATGACCACGTCGAGGCAACCAAGTGAGGCGTACCCTAGGAGCGGCATGTGCGAGTGTGTCAGGTTCCAATTATGTTATCTTTGTACATGTTATGGTGAGCTACGATTGTTTTAAGTTAAGAGAGATCTTGTCATGCATAGCCTAGTTAGCATACATCTAGCAGTTAATAGTTGCGGAAAGTAAAACTAAGCTATTACAAGGCGTCGGGTATTTACATCGCCAAAAAACAAACCCTTGAAAAAGTACATTGCGGAAAAGTAAATAAAAGCGGTAAAAAGTCTTAATTTAAAACTATTACAACCTCGGAGCAAATACAATTATATGGAATAAAAAATATATGCGCGAGAGAAATTAAATCAGAGAGTTTTTAGGGTTTTGACCCTTTTTTAGGAAAGAAAGAGATTTTTTGTTATTTTTGAATTTAAGGATTAAGTCTAAATTAAAAAAAATGGAATTAATTAATTAGAAGAAAATATTTTTGAGATTTTATATTTTTAAGGTAATAAATTAAAAAATGGTTAAAAGTTATTAAGAACCCTAATATTCTAATTAATTTTAAATTATTGCAAAAGAGTTAAAATTAACCTAATGAAAACTAAATTAATTAATTATTTATTTACAAAAATAATGAAAGTGATGAAGTTAATAAAAATAATGTTTTTGAGGTTTTCTGATTTTTATTAGGAAAAATAAATTATTTTAGTTAGTAATTAATTAAAAATAATAAAAATAAATCAAGCAAATAAATAATGAAAGAAAATAAAAAATGCAAACTCAGGGGGGTTTAGGCCAGCTTTGGAGGTGTATTGACAATTCTGAAGCCCAAAACGTCATGGCCTTTGTTGACTTCTCCACTTCCATGTGTATGTGTTGACTGTAGAGCATGGTGGATACTCAGCTTTGACCTTTGGATTTAATTTGCAGGCCATCTGGCGCTTGGAAATTGGACGCACACGGTAGACCACCTTCTGGGCATTGCATGGGAACACCTGAAGAGAAAAATCAAATAAACGTTTGGGGGACCTGGGATTCAAACCCAGGTCCCAAGGCTCACAGGCCAACACGTTTACCACCCAACCAAGCTGTTTCAATTGTTATGTGAATAAGAGGCAATTATTATATGTGAAAATAAATCAATATGCTGAAATTATAAAAAAATGCGCTAGGATTCAAACAGGCAAACCAGATGACAACATGTCATCATCTTTAACCTTGGTTTTGTGTAAAAGAGAATTAGATAGCGGGGGTTTTTAACCTCCACTACCTTCCTGCACGAAAAAATAGCGATTAGACACACATCAAACATAAATGTTTCGCGAGGTATGGGTTCCAATCGTCTTGGTCTCACGAATTCAACCATATATCCCATTGGTTCCAATTTTTCCTGGTCTAGAAAGCCCTATTTGAAAGCTTGAAAACCATAGAAATTCAATCATGGCATCTCTCGATTCAGGGCACTATAGTTCAATTCAACCATTCCATCAGCTTCATATGGTCTCTAGCAATGCAAATCAATCACAAAAACATGCCAAATGCGTATGAATTAAGAGATATGATTTTGAATTATAAGTGCAAACCGTGAGACTGTATGTCGCGATTCCTTGAGCTTTGATGCTTGAATTTGATTGCAAAACACTCCTGGGACCTCCTACAATGTGTTTGGATGGACAAGGCACCTTGAATTGGCAAAGAATGCAAGAACAGGTTTTGAGTTTTCTTGAAAATTCTTGAATTTGATATGGCCGTTTCTGCAGCTTTCAATCATGAATTAGGTTATGGTTGGCTTGCTTGCATATAAGGGAATCAGTCTAGGTTAAAATTTGGATCCAACCCATGTGCATTGAAGATTAAATCCTTGATTGATAAATCAAATATTCTTGATTTTTCATGATTGAACAAGTTGCCAAAATTGGATTTTTTTTGTATCTTTTAGCTTGTGCACGATTTGGTCAGCATATTTAGATCATATTTGGTTCACAAATTGATTTAAAAATCAAATCTTCTATTTTCTTATAATTTAAATTAATTAAATGAATTAATATGTATTAAAAATCCATTTAATCAATAAATTTAAGAAAATAAATCCAATTTAACTTGGTGGGTCGTGCATAGGTCATGGGTGAAGTTTCAAGAAGAGATTTGAGACCCATTAGCAAAAAGAAGGTGTTTTGAGCAAAGTTGACTTTTGCAAATTCATGAAAATTTCCCAAGTTCTCCAATGCACAACTTGCTCAATTTTGATCATATGACCATGTTCTTGGACATTTTGGAAAGCCCTTGAAGTCATCTAACCAATGCTTTTGGTCCCATGTAATTTGGATTTACCAATCTTAAGTTATGGCCTTTGACTCAAAGTGTACTTTTGTTGACTTTTGAAATTGACCTATAATGTGAAAATTTGTAACTTTGTGTGAGAGAATTTCTTAATCTTGGAGTGTGAAGATGGATTGTAGGAAATTACATCCTCTTAAAAATGAGCTTTGGATGGGATTTTTCTGATAAACCATGAAAGAGTTATGCCCTGGTAAAGGTACAATTGACTTTTCTGCTGTCCAAAAATAGTAACTTTTGCATCTTGATGGTTTTTGAGCTATTCTTGTGGGATCATGATCAAGACTTGGTCAAATGAGGATTGTGGACTCAAAATAAGATATTGACCAAGAATTCTGACTTTTGACTGCAAAATGACCATTTTGCCCTTATAGTTGACTGTAGATCAAATGGAGCTTCTGACTGTGCATACTGGAACTGTGAGTCTTGAAACTTG
Organism: Vicia faba; assembly: GCA_948472305.1. Lineage (NCBI taxonomy): Eukaryota > Viridiplantae > Streptophyta > Magnoliopsida > Fabales > Fabaceae > Vicia > Vicia faba. The sequence continues at coordinate 715,996,788 of OX451741.1, read as the reverse complement.
GCATGTAGGTGCTAGAGAATGTATATAGTCCTATGAGACTTGATTGAACCATTGAGAACACCCAAATTCCTTGAAAGAACCAAAACCCTAATTTTGAATTGACTGCCTTAGGAGGTGGTTTGACTGTACAACCCTTGAGCCATTTTGAACCATTTGGAGATGATTCTTGACAAATCTTGAGGAATATGGGAGGGCAAATTTTGGGGTACAACAGTTTCCCCTGTTCAATTTTCTTAGACCTGAGGATATAGATTGGTTTTCGAGCCTTTCGTGATCCGCAGGTGGAAGATAATTGAACACTAGAGTGCCCAGAAATTTGCACTCACATAGTGTAGTATCAGCAATGTGATGTCGGGAATGGGCTTACAGATGCCACTTGAAGCTGGTTGATAGAAGGATGGGCTTATATATGCCATCTGGAGATTGTCTGTTGAATTGTAATTTTGTAAGTTGAAAGAGGGAACCTGTGTAGGGTTGCCTGTTGATGAGTCTGTGTAAAACTGCATTTTGGAAGGAAGGAAACCTGTGTAGGGTTACCTGATGATGAGCCTGTGTGAAACTGCATCTTGGAAGGAAAGAACCTGTGTAGGGTTTCTTGATGACGAGTCCGTGTAAAACTACATCTTGAAGAGAGGGAACCGGTGTAGGGTTGCCTGGTGAGGAGTCCGTGTAAGACTTCATCTAGAGTTGAGAAGGAACCGGTGTAGGGTTGTTTCGGGATAAGTTTGTGTGAAACTTCTGGAGGAACCTGGGTAAGGTTACTTTGGGATAAGTTCGTGTGAAACTTCAGGATGAACCGGGGTAAGGTTACTGTGAGATAAGTTCGTGTGAAACTTCAGGATGAACCGGGGTAAGGTTATTTTGACGATGAGTTCGTGTGAAACTTCATCTTGGAACGAGAAGGAACCGGTGTAGGGTTGCCTGATGATGAGTCCGTGTAAAACTTCATCTGAAGGAGAAGTAACCGGTGTAGGGTTGCTTCATGATGGTCAAGTAGATATTTGTCCTGTCTGGTTTCAGGTGTTAACCTACAATCAATCGTCCGCAGATGTTTTCCTAGCTTGTTACAGGTATTATTCTGGAACTTGAAAAGGTTGGTCAAGGAGATACTGTCCTGGCTGGTTTCAGGTATTAATCTCTGACCTGAGAAATAAAGATGGTCTATATGGCTTGTTACAGGTATTGATCTTCAATCTCTTCATGTAGATAACTTTCCTGGCTTGTTACAGGTATTGATCTACAATCAGTGGTCCACAGGTAATTTTCCTGGCTTGCTATAGGTATTAAACTGGGACTTGGAAAGGTTGATGGTAATCATCTTTTGCTTGACCTTTTCCTGAAAAGGTAAAACATTAGTTGTATGCAATGTCATGATGTTCTCAAAATAAATGAGATTTGTGTTGTATGATGCGTATGCATGTCATGATGTATGAAGATGTGATGTTTTTAGCTGGGGAAAATAAATCCCGGCGCTGCTGGAGAATAGAGTTGCGTTCTTCGTTTCCGCTGGGGATGATGAACTAAGATGATTGTGAGAATAAACCTGCAGGAGAAAAGAATTCTGTTGGGGAATAAATTGGTGAAGATATTACTCTGCGGGGAATTACTCTATGGGAAGAGCTGCTTTGCTAAGATTTTAACGATAACTCTGGTGGGGAGTCCGTTGATACGCTCTATTGGGGATTTTGATGATGATCTCCGTTGGGGATAGAAAGAACTTCGCTGGGGATGATCTTTCAGTTGCAACTTGCTGAGGATAACCCAGTTAGGCTCTTGTGGGGATAAACTCTGAATTTGGCCGAGGAGATGTATTTGTATTCTGCGGGGGGACAAGCTTCCAGAATCTACTGGGGAAGATGATTCAACTCTGATGGGGAAGCTTTTTTAGACTGCGCTGGGAAGTGGCTCCACTGGGGGTATCTTGTATTCCACCGGGGAACATTCTTATATTTTGTTAAGGAATATTAAGACTGTCGGGGATGCTCTTTACGCTTGCTGGAGAATATCTTTATACCCCGTTGGGGAATATTAAGAACTTCTGGGAATACCGAGCCTTTTCGGGACTGACGGTAGACTAATTCTGCTTGGGGGAGAGTATTGCTGATTCCTTCGTAGTTGTAAGTCTTAGTGGGGAGATCTACCATTACTGTCTTACTCTGCGGGGAGTGAAGGTATCTTGGTCATACTCTTCAACTGAATCTACCTTGTACCTGGAGGATAGAGCAGCTTGTACAGTTCGGACAATTCTTATTTCCCCAGTTTCTGCTGGAGAAGAAGGCCTATGAGGGGCTTGATAACTGCCGATTGACAAATCTTCTTCTGGTAGGCAAGTGACGAGATGACGAGACATAGTCATACGCTTTGATCCATAACTTTTGCCTGGACCGCCCTTTCGGGTTTTCAGTCCATCGGGATACCCTTTTTGCCCAAGCCGCCTTTTCAGGTTTTCGACTTGTCGGGTGTACATATTTTTTTTTATTTTCATCCCTTATTTTTGCCCGAACCCTTTTGGTTCACCGGGAAGCCCTTATTTTTGCCTAGGCCAGTCGATCTAGCGGGTCTTTGATTATGCGTAGTACTTTTTTGACTATGTCCATGCTCTCAGGATGTAGGGAGGTGTCCCTGTCGGTAGTATTGTGTTGCCATACCACCAGAAGATGTTTGATCATGCAAGATTCGTTGCTGGAATTCATGTCCAATGCCCCAAGTGACTCAGGCGGAGATTTGCCCCTGGCTACTTGGCATTTTGAGAGATTCCTTGAATCTTGACTTGACTGCCCCAGATGATGGACAATGATCATGTCTGCCCCTTGGTTGGAAGTGTTGTTCCACTTGAGGTGATCTTTTTTTATTGAGACGGTTTTTGTTCACTAGATATTTGTCGTGCGTATTTCTCTGCTGTTCGAACAAATAGTCATATGCAAACAATGTTATTTTAAGAATGCAAAACTTATGTTTGTCTTGAAGTTTTTTTTTTTTTTTTAAAATGCAGTTTTCAATAAAACAAGTGAATTTTTTTTGTAAAATGTGATGTCAACTCAGGATTTTACAGCAAGCCCTACAGGAGTCAGGATACCTTTTGTAACAGTATGCTTTCGAACTAACCCATGCTTCAGCTAGGACTTTTACGGGTTATAACATGGCCTGGTTCACGGTTTAAGAAACAAAGGATAAAGGCTCAAATTTTATTTGTACCCACCCGTTCTTCGTGATGTTCTTCGATCCTAAACTCAGCTAATCGTGCATTAGATCTTGGTTGAGTATTTGCTCTGATATTCCAGTGGTGGTTCAGATACTGATGGTTTATTTGGAATAGGCAGTCATTTCTTTTCTTTTTTTTTGTCGAGGGTTAGTAGGACCTCTTTCTTTTCGATTTTATTATCCCTGTCTTTTTGCCTGAACTATTTCTTTTTTGATTACAGTCAGCGGGATGCCCCAGTTTTGTAAGTCTCCTTCATAGGTTTTGACTTATTGGGCTTTTTGTTTTGAAAGATAACGACTGCCTGTCCTTACGATTATTCGGAACCATCACTGTCTCTTGTTTTGGAAGGACTTCTTTGATGCCATTCATTGTGCACCTGGATCAACTGAGGAAACTACCCTGCCCCAAGTTATAATTAAGGGTTTTAATTTATGAAAAGAAAAACTCCAACTTCCTTGGCTCAAAGGGGTTGACTAGGGATTATCTTCCTTATAACTCCACTGTTTAGGATTTGAAACAATGCCTGTACATCGTCAGCGGGGTCTGTTCAAAAGCATACTGTAAAGATCGTGGTATCGTTTTCGTCATCCTCCCTCAGAAGGTTTAGAATTTTAGATCGAGAGTTGAGCATCACAAAAAATGAAGCAATTTTAAGCATAGTGAAAACAATTAATTCAAAACAGACACGTGTAATGCATTAATGAAATAAAAGAGTTTGACATGATAATTGTTTGAATAAGCAAAGAAAAATACAACTTCAGAATTCAAATGAATAAAAGTGCTTTCAATCCTAGCCATGTTTTGGCAAGGGAGCAGTGATCACATTGGGAGTCTCCGGAGGCTCGAATTCGATCTCCTTAGCGTCAATCATATTCTGAATCTTGTATTTCAGCGCCCAACAATCGTCGGTGTCGTGCCCCAGACTATCGAAATGATAAGCACACCTTGCATCTGGGTTGTAGTTAGGATAAGAAGTCTTAGGGTTCAGAGGAGGGTTTATCACCGTAATCAGATTCATCTTCAACATGTGCTGCAATGCTTGTGACAATGGCATGTTGATGTTGGTGAACTGTCTTTTAGGCTCGTCTGACCTTCGCTGATTTCCCTTTTGCTGTTATCGGTGCGACGCAGAACCAGAGATCAAGACTGCCCCTACGTGTTGGTCACGACGACTCTTTCGACTGTACACAACATTGGATTCTTTCTTCCCACTGTAAGGCTTTTTATGAGCATCAGAAGGTGTAGCTTCTTGAATCTTCCCACTTTTGATGCTAGCTTCAATTCTTTCCCCAGTCAAGATAAGGTCTGTAAACCCGGCTGAAGAGTTTCCAATCAGATAATTAAAGAATGGACCAGACGGGGTCCCCAGAAACATATCGACGAGTTCACGATCAGTTAAAGGTGGTTGCACCCTTCCGGCAAGGTCCCTCCATTTCTGAGCATACTCTTTAAATCCTTCACCCGTCCCTATTGACATACCCTGGAGTTGGGTACGCGTAGGAGCGAGGTCGGAATTATATTGATACTGCTTATAGAACGCAGTAGCCAAATCTTCCCAGTTACGGATACTGGCTCCATCCAGTTGATAAAACCACTCAAGTTGAGTCCCTGAGAGACTGTCTTGAAAGAAAAGGATCCATAAGTTCTTGTCAGCAGTGTAAGGTTGGATCCTCCTCACATATGATCGGAGGTGCAGTTTTGGACAGGAAGCTCCGTCATACTTGGCAAAGGCAGGTGCCTTGAATTTATAGGGAATCACCACCCCAGAGGATAAACCTAGGTCTCCGAAGTCCAGCCCGGGTACGTTCTGCATCTCCATAGCGCTCAAGCGGTCCTCCAATTGTTTGTACTTATCCTCAGCAGGAGGATACTGTTCTTCATCATAATCCGTCTCGTTGTCGGAGACTACGGGGCTAGGAACTCTTCTCTCTTGTGGACTGTCTTTCCCTCCAGATGAGGCGGTCAGATCAACCTCATTCTGTAAGCCATTTCAGAACCTGCGTCCAGTGTTGAACAAGACGGTCCTCTTCTTCTTCTTCTTCCTCTCTTTCAGAATCAAGGTCTTCAAATCCTGTTGACCCTTGGCTAGGCTCATAACCAACTCTTGGAACTAGGCATTCTGGGCCTGGAGGGCCTTGATAGCTTGCTCAGTGGAAGGTTCAGTAGATATGATGATTGCTGAAATAAACAGCGAAGAAGATAAGTGACCTGTAATGGTACCTGTAATGCAATGATATGTATGATATATGTATGCAATGTTTCCAAGGATCTCGTGGGGTAAACAAAGAAACTTGTTAGAATTTGAATTTTGCAGCTTGATTGAAGGAACTTCATGTTGCTGAGAGTTCTTCTTTAGGAGTCAGGCTCACCATATCGAGTGGGTCATAGCCCCTGACTCAAGTTATTGTGCTTTGATTTATAGACGACCTTGGCTAGAGGAAAATAAATCCCCTTTGCCCCTTGTTGGACATTTGGTTCATCATAACCTGTATCACAAGCCCTTGAGATCCTTGAAATGGTTAAGGAAAATGCTATGGTATGATGTTATGATGTTATGTACAGGTATGCAAAAGTGTGAGGTGTAAGTAAGCCCTGCAATGAATAAGGACCGTAAACAAAACCTGCAAGGAACTCATGTTGTCAGATAACAAGCATGTGCAAGTAGTTCAAGTTTGAAGGCACACAAGTCACACATATAGCCTTAAGTTTTAAGCCGGCATAGAGTTTGGGTACTACCCTCTTTCAGTCTCAGTTGGTTAAGACCTGTCCTAAAAATAGTAACCGGGTTCTAGAGGATCTCAATATCACTAACTACCCTGAATCGGTCATAATTCCAGTTTGGCAACCTTTTCTTGCGGCCGGAACCATCGCGAGAGTTTAGTCTCAATGAGTGTAGCATACTGCTACTGTTCTATGGCCGAGTTGGTCAATTTAAGGTTCTAAGGTCAGTTGGCGCTTAATGGCTCCTTAGAAGACCCATATTCTCCTTGTTCCAACACAAGGGATATCGGTACATACCAAGGTGTCACACCAATGTAGCTACTGCTTCATCCGTGTCGGTCTACGCCGGATAAATCCCTCACAGTTTATTGCTACTTACCTAAAACAGGGTACCCCCAGATCCGGGTTAGGATCTATCAAACTCCAATACAAGCCCACAAAGTTTAAAGCATACAAAGCAATACAATTGAAAACACAAGTGATCTAATCCTAAGGTACACCTCACTTATAAATTTTCCCCAGCAGAGTCGCCAGTTCTGTTATCGGTGGAAATAGAACTGACTGTTTTGGAATGCTGGTTCGCGTTTGCGTTTGTTTTTGCAAAATGTCGCGGTAAGCAAGAGTGGCCACTTTCTTTTATTTAATCCAACAAGGAAAGGACAAAAGCACAGCAAAATTCCTTTTCGATATGTTTCTCGGGTTCGGGAGGTAGATTATAGAAAGGGAAGGTGTTAGCACCCTTTCTATCCGTGGTTATCCACGGGCTCTTAGGTACTTGCTCATTGTGTTTTCAAAAGTTTGCTTTTCTTGTGTTTGTGGGTTTTGAAAAGAGTTTTGTTTGAAAACTTCGATTTAAGTCTTGTTTCTGTCCTCAAGAGTGTATGAAGTGTTTTTGAAAACTTTGTTTGAAAAGTGTAAGTGTGAAAAGTTTGTTTTGTTTTGAAAAAGCAAGTACCTAAGAACCTCTACCTACTTAAAAGGAATTAAGCTGTGTAAATGTCCTTTAGACAGTGCTATCCCACTATTGAGAAGTAGGTAGCACCGTCGTTGGAGTGTTCGGGTCAATTCGATTAAGGGACATGTGGTCACTAAAGCAATGTTAGGACGCCTTAGCGGTAACCCTAATGTCCTAGATCATTTTATCCAAGGCAATCGTTTCGAGGCAACTTTGATATTTAGACAGGAGGGCGACCTCTAAAACTTCCTATACTCAATGACCACGTCGAGGCAACCAAGTGAGGCGTACCCTAGGAGTGGCATGTGCGAGTGTGTCAGGTTTCAGTTATGTTATCTTTGTACATGTTATAGTGAGCTACGATTGTTTTAAGTTAAGAGAGATCTTGTCATGCATAGCCTAGTTAGCATACATCTAGCAGTTAATAGTTGCAGAAAGTAAAACTAAGCTATTACAAGGCGTCGGGTATTTACATCGCCAAAAAATAAACCCTTGAAAAAGTAAATTGCGGAAAAGTAAATAAAAGCGGTAAAAAGTCTTAATTTAAAACTATTACAACCTCGGAGCAAATACAATTATATGGAATAAAAAATATATGCGCGAGAGAAATTGAATCAGAGAGTTTTTAGGGTTTTGACCCTTTTTTAGGAAAGAAAGAGATTTTTTGTTATTTTTGAATTTAAGGATTAAGTCTAAATTAAAAAAAATGGAATTAATTAATTAGAAGAAAATATTTTTTAGATTTTATATTTTTAAGGAAATAAATTAAAAAATGGTTAAAAGTTATTAAGAACCCTAATATGCTAATTAATTTTAAATTATTGCAAAAGAGTTAAAATTAACCTAATGAAAACTAAATTAATTAATTATTTATTTACAAAAATAATGAAAGTGATGAAGTTAATAAAAATAATGTTTTTGAGGTTTTCTGATTTTTATTAGGAGAAATAAATTATTTTAGTTAGTAATTAATTAAAAATAATAAAAATAAATCAAGCAAATAAATAATGAAAGAAAATAAAAAATGCAAACTCAGGGGGGTTTGGGCCAGCTTTGGAGGTGTATTGACAATTCTGAAGCCCAAAACGTCATGGCCTTTGTTGACTTCTCCACTTCCATGTGTATGCGTTGACTGTAGAGCATGGTGGATACTCAGCTTTGACCATTGGATTTAATTTGCTGGCCATCTGGCGCTTGGAAATTGGACGCACACGATAGACCACCTTCTGGGCATTGCATGGGAACACCTGAAGAGAAAAATCAAATAAACGTTTGGGGGACCTGGGATTCGAACCCGGGTCCCAAGGCTCACAGGCCAACACGTTTACCACCCAACCAAGCTGTTTCAATTGTTATGTGAATAAGAGGCAATTATTATATGTGAAAATAAATCAATATGCTGAAATTATAAAAAAGCGCGCTAAGATTCAAACAGGCAAACCAGAAGACAACATGTCATCATCTTCAACCTTGGTTTTGTGTAAAAGAGAATCAGATAGCGGGGGTTTTTAACCTCCACTACCTTCCTGCACGAAAAATAGAGATTAGACACACAGCAAACATAAATGTTTCGCGAGGTATGGGTTCCAATCATCTTGGTCTCACGAATTCAACCATATACCCCATTGGTTCCAATTTTTCCTGGTCTGGAAAGCCCTATTTGAAAGCTTGAAAACCCTAGAAATTCAATCATGGCATCTCTCAATTCAGGGCACTATAGTTCAATTCAACCATTCCATCAGCTTCGTATGGTCTCTAGCAATGCAAATCAATCACAAAAACATGTCAAATGTGTATGAATTAAGAGATATGATTTTGAATTATAAGTGCAAACCGTGAGACTGTATGTCGCGATTCCTTGAGCTTTGATGCTTGAATTTGATTGCAAAACACTCCTGGGACCTCCTACAATGTGTTTGGATGGACAAGGCACCTTGAATTGGCCTAGAATGCAAGAACAAGTTTTGAGTTTTCTTGAAAATTCTTGAATTTGATATGGCAGTTTCTGCAGCTTTTAGTCGTGAATTAGGTTATGGTTAGCTTGCTTGCATATAAGGGAATCAATCTAGGTTAAAATTTGGATCCAACCCATGTGCATTGAAGATTAAATCCTTGATTGATAAATCAAATATTCTTGATTTTTCATGATTGAACAAGTTGCCAAAATTGGATTTTTTTTGTATCTTTTAGCTTGTGCATGAATTGGTCAGCATATTTGGATCATATTTGGTTTACAAATTGATTTAAAAATCAAACCTTCTATTTTCTTATAATTTAAATTAATTAAATGAACTAATATGTATTAAAAATCCATTTAATCAATAAATTTAAGAAAATAAATCCAATTTAACTTGGTGGGTCGTGCATAGGTCATGGGTGAAGTTTCAAGAAGAGATTTGAGGCCCATTAGCAAAAAGAAGGTGTTTTGAGCAAAGTTGACTTTTGCAAATTCATGAAAATTTCCCAACTTCTCCAATGCACAACTTGCTCAATTTTGATCATATGACCATGTTCCTGGACATTTTGGAAAGCCCTTGAAGTCCTCTAACCAATTCTTTTGGCCCCATGTCATTTGGATGTACCAATCTCAAGTTATGGCCTTTGACTCAAAGTGTACTTTTGTTGACTTTTGAAATTGACATATAATGTAAAAATTTGTAACTTTGTGTGAGAGCATTTCTTGATCTTGGAGTGTGAAGATGGATTGTAGGAAATTGCATCCTCTTAAAAATGAGCTTTGGATGGGATTTTTCGGATAAACCATGAAAGAGTTATGCCCTGGTCAAGGTACAGTTGACTTTTTTGCTGTCCAAAAATAGTAACTTTTGCATCTTGATGGTTTTTGAGCTATTCTTGTGGGATCATGATCAAGACTTGATCAAATGATGATTGTGGACTCAAAATAAGATGTTGACCAAGAATTCTTACTTTTGACTGCAAAATGACCATTTTTCCCTTATAGTTGACTGTAGATCAAATGGAGCTTCTGACTGTGCATACTGGCACTGTGGGTCTTGAAACTTGGCATGTAGGTGCTAGAGAATGTATATAGGCCTATGAGACTTGATTGAACCATTGAGAACCCCCAAATTCCTTGAAAGAACCAAAACCCTAATTTTGAATTGACTGCCTTAGGAGGTGGTTTGACTGTACAACCCTTGAGCCATTTTGAACCATTTGGAGATGATTCTTGACAAATCTTGAGAAATATGGGAGGGAAAATTTTGGGGTACAACAGATGGCCAGTGATATTGAGAATATCTAGAACCCGGTTACTTTTTAAGACAGGTTTGAACCAATTAAACTTCAAGAGGGTACTACCTTTAACCTCATGCAAGCCTTAAACCTAAGGACTTGGTGTGACTTGACTGTGTTTGCTATACCTATGTTTGCTATACCCGTGGTTTATAATGACATCATGCATCATAACATGGCATCCATTCTTATTTCACTAACCATTTCAAAGACAAAGGGAATTTATCTTTGTTCTGTTTTGAAGATTATGGCTTCCATTCGTCGAAATACCATCTGAGTCAGCTTTGTGAAGATACCTTCCCAACTCAAAGAGCTAGCATCAAGGGTTTCTGAAACTTCTGCGTTCACTAAGAGACATGGTAAACTTCTCAACCTGGTTACTTCAAACTTTGATGAAAAGATGACGAGTGTACTTTTTCAGTTCTTCGATCCCAAGCACGACTGCTTCACCTTTCCAGACTATCAGTTGGTACCTACCTTGGAAGAATTCTCTCAGCTATTGGATATACCCATTCTTGAGAAATTACCCTTCACAGGTCTAGAAGAAGTTCCTAATCTAGAAGTCATTGCCTCAACTTTACATTTGAAACGGGCCGACGTGGTATCCAATTGGGAAACGAGAAGCGAAGTAAAGGGTTTTCTAGCTAAGTTTCTGATAGACAAGGCCCAGTTGTTTTGGGAGGATATGGATTTTCAGGCTTTTGAAGAGGTCTTGGCTCTTCTTATCTATGGTTTAGTTATCTTCCCTAATCCGGACTCATTCGTAGATGTGAATGCTATCAAGATCTTTCTCTCTTGCAATCATGTGCTTACCTTACTCGGAGATATTTTGCACACTCTCCATACTTGTACCATGAGGAGAAGAGGGATTCTTATGTGCTACATGTCATTGATGTCGTGGTGGTTTATTTCTCACCTCAATAAGTCTATACTGAAGAATCAAGAAGGTTTAGGTTGGTCGCAAAGGATAATATCACTCGCTCATATGGATATTCTTTGGTGTTCTCGATCTATGGAAAACATTGCTATCATTGATCGCTTCAGAGAGTACCCTAATGTCCATCTACTTGGTATCAGAGGAGGTATAACCTGTAACCCCTGTTTAGCTCTGCGACAATTTGGTCACGCTCGAAGGAATGGCCCCCATGAGTTACTTATCGAGGGCATTGTATTCAACTATGAGGATGATATTCAAGAGTATCGTCAGAGGTTCATACGATCTTGTGGCATGGTAAACAGATCGAGCATCGGGGCTTTGGGGCCAAAGACTTCCATTCCTATGGAACCTTACCTCCAATGGGTACGAGGTCGTGCCCAACAGCTTATGATGCCCTATGTGGCTATTTTTCCAGTAATTGTGGAACCCATTATAGAGGAGGGTATTCCTTACACAGTTCTCTATCCTTATATGCCCACCGATCTTGGAGAATTATAGAGGTCTTGGATTCAGTTGATGAAGGAGCGGGACATTTACAGGGATCAGTTCCATGCTCAGGAGAGGAAGGTCTTAGAGCTCACAAAGCAGTTGCATGAAGAAAGAAGACTGAATGACTATCTTGGCACAAAGAGGAAGCACCCATGGGATTTTTGATGTCTTTTATGGTTTTAGATTCGTTTATTTTTAATTGTAACGCCTAAAGGGAATTTGAACTTCAAATTCAGCTAATAAAGTTTTTGTTTATTTTGATTTGCAAAATTAAATTTCCCGAAGTCTTTGAAATCATTTCCTATGCATCCCATTATCATACACATCATTACAGGTATCATTACAGGTTTCTCATATTCTTCGCTGTTTATTTCAGCAGAAATGTCTTTCGAACAAAGCATTAAGGACCTGCAGGCACGGAACGCCCAATTCCAACAAATGTTTATCAGTCTGGAAAAAGGGCAGGAGGATCTGAAAGCCCTTATTCTGAAAGAGGAGAAGAAAAAGAAGAAGGCTGCTGGTATTCTGAATATGGGCAGAAGGTTTGGAGAGTGGTTGAAGCGACAAGTCGATTTGACCTCTTCATCCAAAGAAGGGGAGAATCAGGAAGAAGAGAAGGACCCCAGTCCTGCAGTTTCTGACAATAATACCGATTACAATGATGAGCAATATCCTCCTGCTGAGGATATATACAAACAGTTGGAAGATCGTCTGAGTGCCATGGAAGTTCAGAGGATACCTGGATTAGATTTTAAAGAATTGGGTTTGGTGTCGGGAGTGGTCATCCCGTAGAAGTTCAAAGCTCCAGTTTTTGCCAAGTATGATGGGGTGTCCTGCCCAAAGCTCCATCTCCGCTCTTATGTCAGAAAGATCCAGCCCCACACCGCTGATAGAAATCTGTGGGTTCATTTCTTTCAAGATAGTCTGTCAGGGACTCAACTTGAATGGTTTTACAAGCTAGAGGGAGCAAATATTCGAAACTAGGAAGATCTGGCTATTGCTTTCTACAAGAAGTATCAGTATAATGCCTACCTTGCTCCCACTCGTACTCAACTCCAGAGTATGTCCATGGGTGCAGTTGAAGGTTTTAAGGACTAAGCACAAACATTGAGAGACTTGGCTGGGAGAGTTCAACCATCATTGTCTGATAGGGAGTTGGTTGATATGTTTCTAGGGATGCTATCTGGTCCATTTTTTAATCATTTGATCGGCAACTCGTCAGCTGGTTTCACCGAGCTGATTCTAACTGGAGAAAGAGTAGAAGCTGGGATTCAAAGAAGAAAAATACAGAAGGATGCCTCTTCAAGTTCAGTAGAGAAGCCTTTTGCTGGTAAGAAGGAAGCCAGTGTCGTCTATAGCCCGAGGGGTCAGAACAGGGTTGAACAACGTCAGACAATAAGTGTTGTGATGATACCTAGACCTGCAGTTGCTCCACAACGAACAATCAACAAAGGGTGGAAAGACCACAATGGAAGTTTACCCGCATCAACATGACATTGGCTGAAGTTTTACCTCACCTGCTGAGATCCAACTTGGCAACCTTGAGAGAGGCCCCCAAGAATCCAAATACTACATCTCCCCGATATAATCCAAATGCCCGGTGTGCCTATCATTATGAGAGTCATGGCCACGATACAAATAACTTCTAGGCTCTGAGAAACAAAGTACCAGACTTGATTGAAGCCAAGGAGATAGATTTTTATGCTCTGGAGAAGCCAAATGTCATAATTGCTCCCATGCCTAAGCACGATCGTGGAGTCAATGCTATTGATACAGATTTGTTTGTTACCTCTGTCGATGAAGTGTCTACTCCTCTCATGAATGTCAAGAAGAATTTGTTGTTGGCCGGTTTATTTCCGGGTTGTGGTGAAGGTTTCCACATGTGTTCGCTTCTACCTTCTGGTTGGCACTTGCTGAAGTTAGGTGTCCAGCGCCTGATGGATAGCAGAGAGATTTTGTTTGAGAAAACTATGATTCCTATTGTTCCAATTGAAGATGTTGCCATTATAACCATTTTCTCCAATACTTCCAAGGTTTCCTCGAGAATACCTATTAGGATTACATCTGCTCCAAGAAATGCTCCGCTGATAATCATTGTTCCTAGTCCTGTCCCGTATGTCTCGGACAAAGCTGTCCCATGGCATTATGGTGCCGATGTGTACTATCATGGCATCAAAAAAGATCTGAAATATGAAGAGGTTGATCCTGATATTGATAACATTGTCGGAACCAAAAAAATCACCCGAAGTGAAAGGGTCTTCTTTCCTAAGATTTTCCCTAAGACTGTTAACAAGACTATTGTCATTACATCTGCTGTTCCTGCTAGTACATCAACTATTGTTCCTATTCTTACTCCAGTCAGCAAATCATCTGATACCCACGGCAAAGAGGTTGTAGGCTAGCCTTCCCGGACTGAGGCGCCTAAGAAAATTGTTGTGGAAGCCTCTAAGCAAGAAATATAGGAAATACTAAAAATCATTAAGAAGAGCGACAACAATGTGGTCGAGCAGCTGGGGCAGACTGTAACACCCCAGTTTCAATTATTTGATTTATTTAATTGAGAAATTATTTTATTAGAATTAATAAAATGAAAAGGAATTATTTATTTTGGAATATTGGAAGAAAATAAAAGAAATAAGAAATATGGGTTTCTTTTAAGTTATTGGGCTTGGAGGTTGTTAGTAAAGAGTGGGGGTGCAAGAGAAATAAAGATATGTTTTGGAACTTAAGCTATTTTTCTCATTATTCACGATAACACAGAGTTTTGGAAATTTGGGGAAATAGAGCTCTGAAGGTGAGAAGAACGAAGAACATCGCTCAAGAAACTCAAGCTGCAATTTGATAAGGTAAGGGGGGCTACTACTCGATTTACTTTTGCTTATGGGTTTTAGTATGGTTGATTCGGGTAATCGTAGGGAGAAACCCCAATTATTAGATGTTATTAGAGATCGATACCCTTAAGATTGAACCTTGTTAGAAAAGGTTTAGGTTCCCAATTTTATGAATCAATTAGGGATTTTAGGTTCCTAGGGTGGATTGGATGTCTTTGTACTGTATTGCACTGCCGTAGAGAGGTATTTTCGTGCAAAAATATGGGTATATGAGCTGCTGCAAAAACAGAAAATTTGGGTTCGCACTCATCAACACGGGCGCGTTGATTTACGCGGGCACCCGTGTTGATTCACTGTAATGCTGATGAAAAAGTGTTTTCTGGCCACAATTCAACACGGGCGTGTTGATTAACACGGGCACCCGTGTTGATTCACTGTGTTGGCATAAAAAGGTGTTTTCTGGGCACAATTCAACACGGGCCGTGTTGATTCACACGGGCGCCCGTGTTGATCCCCTGTATTGTCAAAAAAACGTGTTTTCTGGACACATTTCCACACGGGCAGTGTTGTTTTACACGGGCACCCGTGTTAAACCTCCTGTGTTGGTTTTTAAACTATGTTTTCTGTGCACGCTGTTAAGTACGGATTGATCCGGTTTTGATGTGCAGTGTTTGACATGTTTTGAATATGTGTTTATTGATTTCCTAGTGTTGATTGATGTGTGTATCGAATAACGATTGTATGTTATGATACCAACACTATGTGGATCTTATTGTCATGCTTTTAGATGATGTTATCAAGCATGAATTATGATATAACTTGATATGATTGATGTTTAATAATATGCTGAGTGATTACATGCTATTCATATCATGTTATGTTTGATATTGTTGATGTTGCATGATATGTCGATTGATGTTAATAGTATGCTGAGTGTTACATACTTTACATATCATGTTGCATTTGTTAATTCCCATTGTGTGGAATTAACATGGTGGCCAATATACGTGTCCGCGATTTAATGGAACGTTGAGGTGGTAGCCGTGTCCGCGATATAATGGAACGGTGAGTTATCCGTGACCCGAGATTTAATGGGGCGGTAAAATGGTACCACATGCATGGGTGTGTTGCATTATATTGAATATGACATGAATGGATGATTTTTCCAATGTTGTATTTGATTGATTGTATGCATGTATTGATACTAAGTTGTTAACGATGTTTGATGTTAATAAGTAAGCATCAAAAGTATGATATTATGAATATATGGATTGTAAAGGTTTTTGTAATCTATGAAACATGCTAATTGTTGGGTGATGCTTATGGTTTCTTGAATTGATTGTTATGAACGTATAATCAAATGTATAGTTGAGATGCTCACCCTTACTGTTGCATATTTCAGATTGAGGAGCTTCGTTCAGGTGCTTGGCGAAGGCTTGTCATTTCTAGTTTATTTCCGTTTTAGTATTGTCCGGGTCATGCTCTGGTAGTTGTAACTCCGGGAATGTTTGTTTGTCGAGCTGCTTTAGTCAGACTCGTTTATTTCCCTTTGTTTGTTATAATATGAGGTTGACATTTCCAGGTGTTAATCCATGATGATTTTGAAAATATTATAACATTGGTTTTATTAATTAAATTATTCCGCTGTGTACGCATGTATGAGTTACTACTATGATTATGCATGACAGGAACTTGTTTTTATTAAAAGAGAATTGTGACATCCTCGTTGATGCATGTACTCTGAAATTATAATTTTAATTATTCGCGAAAATTTATTCGGGGTTTTTAGTGGGTGTTACAATAGTGGTATCAGAGCATAGTCGGTCGTTGCGACCAGAGTCTTGAGTCAGTCATTCCTTTTGTATGCGACTAGTGCAAGGTAACACTGTCGATACTGTATTCTGATGTGGAGTATGTTTTAATTCTCAGGAATATGGCTGGAAGAGGTAACGGACGAAATGATGCTGCACTCGCTGAGGCCTTAGGGATGTTAGCTGGTGTACTTGCTGGAAACCCAACTGGAGGCGTGATTGGTGCTGATAGGCAATTGGGGAACTTCCAAAGGAACAATCCTCCGTTGTTCAAAGGTACACATGACCCTGAAGGTGCTCAGAAGTGGCTGAAGGAAATCGAAAGGATTTTCCGTGTAATTGATTGTGCTGAAGATCTGAAAGTCAGATATGGTACGCATATGTTGGCAGAAGAAGCCGACGACTGGTGGGTTGCAACAAGGACTGAAATGGTTCAGGATGGAGAGGCACTGACTTGGGCTAACTTCAGAAGGGCTTTTCTGAGGAGGTACTTTCCTGAAGATGTTCGGGGAAGAAAGGAAATTGAGTTTTTGGAGCTTAAGCAGGGCAATCTGACTGTTAGTGAGTATGCTACTAAGTTCACTGAGCTGGCAAAGTATTATGCTCACTACAACAATGATGAGGTTGGAGAATTCTCTAAATGTATCAAATTTGAGAATGGTCTCCGAGATGAGATTAAGCAGGGAATCAGGTACCAGCGTATTCGTAGATTTTCTGATCTGGTGGATTGTAGCAGAATCTTGGAAGAAGATATTACCAAGAATATGTCGTCTCACTCTCGTGGGGCTGTTGATAAAAGAGGAAAGCAACATATGGACCGTGGCAAGCCATATGGTAGAGATAACCAGAAATCAGGTGGATGGAAAAGGCCTAGTGGGGGAGATTCTAAGGCTCCTATCAGATGCTACAGGTGTGGTGAGTCTGGTCATCACATTCGAGATTGCAAGAGTGATGAGAAGAAGTGCTATAAATGTGGAAAGGCTGGTCATTTGTCTATTGATTGCAAAGGTAAGTCTGTTATTTGCTACAATTGTGGCGAAGAAGGTCACATTCGTCCGCAGTGTCCTAAGCCTAAGAAGGATCAGTCAGGTGGAAAAGTGTTCGCTTTGTCTGGATCTGAGACTACTCCAGAGGATCGATTGATTAAAGGTACGTGTTTTATTCATGGCACACCTTTAGTTGCAATTATTGATACTGGTGCAACTCATTCTTTCATTTCTTTGGATTGTGCTGAGAGGTTGAAACTGGACATATCTGATATGCGAGGTAGCATGGTTGTTGATACTCCTGCATCGGGTTCAGTGACAACTTCACTTGTATGTAGGAATTGTCCTATTGAGATTTTTGGTAGAGGTTTCGGTATAGATTTAGTGTGCCTACCGCTTGAACAAATTAATATTATCCTTGGGATGAACTGGTTGGAATTCAACCAGGTTCATCTGAACTGCTTTGCTAAGACGGTGATTTTTCCAGAAGCAGTTGGTGTCGAGAATTTGGCTATGACTGCTAGGCAGGTACAAGAAGCAATGGAAGACGGTGCTAATGTGTTTATGTTACTTGCTTCGTTAGATGCAACAGGAAAGGTCAGGAGTGGTGAATTGCCAGTGGTGTGTGATTTTCCAGAAGTCTTTCCTGATGATGTTGGTGAGTTACCTCCTGAGAGAGAAGTGGAATTTTCTATAGATTTGATTCCTGGTACGAGACCGGTGTCGATGGCGCCATATCGTATGTCTGCGTCTGAGTTGGCTGAATTGAAGAGTCAGTTGGAAGATTTACTGGAGAAGAAGTTTATTCGTCCAAGTGTTTCGCCTTGGGGTGCTCCGGTATTGTTGGTCAAGAAGAAAGAAGGTTCTATGAGACTGTGTGTTGATTACAGGCAATTGAACAAGGTAACCATTAAGAATCGGTATCCGTTACCGAGGATTGATGATTTAATGGATCAGCTAATTGGAGCCAGTGTATTCAGTAAAATTGACTTGAGATCTGGATATCATCAGATTCGTGTGAAAGTGGAAGATATTCAAAAGACTGCTTTTCGAACGAGGTATGGGCATTATGAATATTCTGTTATGCCGTTCAGAGTTACTAATGCACCTGGTGTTTTCATGGAATATATGAACAGGATTTTTCACCCGTACCTGGATAAGTTTGTTGTGGTTTTTATTGATGACATTCTGATTTATTCCAAGAATGACGAAGAGCATGCGGAACATCTCAGAATTGTGTTAGAGTTGTTGAAAGATAAGAAGTTGTATGCAAAGTTTTCCAAATGTGAGTTCTGGCTGAATGAAGTTAGTTTTCTTGGACATGTGATTTCTAAGAATGGTATTGCAGTGGATCCTACAAAGGTAGAAGCAGTATCTCAGTGGGAAGCGCCGAAGACTGTTTCTAAAATCAGAAGTTTCCTTGGTCTTGCAGGTTATTACAGAAAGTTTATCGAAGGATTCTCAAAGTTAGCATTGTCGTTGACGAAGTTGACTCATAAAGGACAAGCGTTTATTTGGGATTCTGATTGTGAGAAAGGTTTCCAAGAATTGAAGCGGAAATTGACTAGTGCTCCTATTCTGATTTTGCTGAATCCGGTGGAATCTTTTGTGGTCTATTGTGATGCATCTCTGTTGGGTATATGTGGTGTTTTAATGCAGAATCAACAGGTAGTTGCGTATGCTTCGAGACAGTTGAAGGTTCATGAAAGGAACTATCCTACTCATGACTTAGAGTTGGCAGCAGTTGTGTTTGTCTTGAAATTGTGGAGACATTATCTGTATGGTTCGAGATTTGAAGTGTATAGTGATCATAAGAGTTTGAAGTATCTTTTCGATCAGAAAGAGCTCAATATGAGGCAAAGAAGGTGGTTGGAATTTCTCAAAGATTATGATTTTGGTTTGAATTACCATCCTGGTAAGGCAAATGTGGTTACAGATGCTTTGAGCAAGAAATCCTTGCATATGTCTATGATGATGGTTCGTGAATTGGATTTAATTGAACAATTCCGAGATTTGAGTTTAATTTGTGAAAGTACTCCGAAGTGTGTTCGTTTGGGTATGTTGAAACTTACTAGTGGTATTCTAGAAGAGATCAGGATCGGGCAGAAATCTGATGTTAATTTAGTTGATAAATTGACATTGATCAACCAAGGTCAAGGTGGTGAGTTTAGAATTGATGAAAATGATGTTATGAGATTTGGCGATAGAGTTTGTGTTCCTGATGTCGCAGAAATCAAGAAGAGTATATTAGAGGAAGGACATCGCAGTGGGATGAGCATTCATCCGGGTGCCACGAAAATGTATCATGATTTGAAGAAATTGTTTTGGTGGCCGGGAATGAAAAAGGAAATAGCTGAATTTGTGTATGCATGTTTAATCTGTCAGAAATCGAAGATTGAGCATCAGAAGCTGTCTGGAGTTATGCAGCCGATGTTTATTCCAGAATGGAAGTGGGATAGTATTTCTATGGATTTTGTATCCGGGTTGCCGAGGACTCCTAAGAATTGTGAAGAGATATGGGTTGTTGTGGATAGACTGACTAAGTCTGCTCATTTTATACCGGTGCGAATGGATTACTCAATGGAGAGATTGGCACAGTTATATATTGAGAAAATAGTGAGTTTGCATGGAGTTCCTTCTAGTATTGTGTCAGATAGAGATCCGAGATTTACTTCGAAATTTTGGGAAGGATTGCAGAAGGCTTTGGGTACTAAATTGAGGTTGAGTTCAGCTTACCATCCTCAGACTGATGGACAGACGGAGAGGACGATTCAATCGTTAGAAGATTTATTGCGTGCTTGTGTTTTAGAGAAGGGTGGAGCTTGGGATAGCTATTTACCATTGATTGAATTTACTTATAACAATAGTTACCATTCGAGTATTGGTATGGCTCCGTTTGAGGCATTGTATGGTAGACGGTGTAGAACGCCTTTGTGTTGGTATGAATCTGGAGAGAGTTCAGTAATTGGGCCAGAGATTGTTCAGCAGACTACTGAAAAGATCAAATTGATTCAAGAGAAGATGAGAGCTTCTCAGAGTCGTCAGAAAAGTTATCATGATAAGAGGAGGAAGAATTTAGAATTCAGTGCTGGAGATCATGTGTTTATGAGAGTTACTCCGATGACGGGTATTGGTCGAGCGTTGAAATCTAAGAAGTTTACTCCGCGTTTTATTGGTCCGTTTCAGATTACGAAAAGAGTTGGAGAAGTTGCTTATCGTATTGCTTTACCTCCGAGACTTGCGAATTTGCACGATGTTTTTCATGTTTCTCAGTTGAGGAGATACATTCCAGACCCATCTCATGTAATCCAAATAGATGATGTACAGGTGAGAGATAACCTGACAGTAGAAACGTTGCCTATGAGGATAGAAGATCGGGAAGTGAAACAGTTAAGAGGTAAAGAGATAGCATTAGTGAAGGTTGCTTGGGGAGGTCCAGCAGATGGAAATATCACTTGGGAGCTGGAGAGCCAGATGAAAGAGGCTTATCCGGAACTGTTCGTCTAAGGTATGTTTTCGAGGACGAAAACTTTTTTAGTGGGGGAGAGTTGTAACACCCCAGTTTCAATTATTTGATTTATTTAATTGAGAAATTATTTTATTAGAATTAATAAAATGAAAAGGAATTATTTATTTTGGAATATTGGAAGAAAATAAAAGAAATAAGAAATATGGGTTTCTTTTAAGTTATTGGGCTTGGAGGTTGTTAGTAAAGAGTGGGGGTGCAAGAGAAATAAAGATATGTTTTGGAACTTAAGCTATTTTTCTCATTATTCACGATAACAGAGTTTTGGAAATTTGGGGAAATAGAGCTCTGAAAGTGAGAAGAACGAAGAACATCGCTCAAGAAACTCAAGCTGCAATTTGATAAGGTAAGGGGGGCTACTACTCGATTTACTTTTGCTTATGGGTTTATGTATGGTTGATTCGGGTAATCGTAGGGAGAAACCCCAATTATTAGATGTTATTAGAGATCGATACCCTTAAGATTGAACCTTGTTAGAAAAGGTTTAGGTTCCCAATTTTATGAATCAATTAGGGATTTTAGGTTCCTATGGTGGATTGGATGTCTTTGTACTGTATTGCACTGCGGTAGAGAGGTATTTTCGTGCAAAAATATGGGTATATGAGCTACTGCAAAAACAGAAAATTTGGGTTCGCACTCATCAACACGGGCGCGTTGATTTACGCGGGCACCCGTGTTGATTCACTGTAATGCTGATGAAAAAGTGTTTTCTGGCCACAATTCAACACGGGCGTGTTGATTAACACAGGCACCCGTAATGATTCACTGTGTTGGCATAAAAAGGTGTTTTCTGGGCACAATTCAACACGGGCCGTGTTGATTCACACGGGCGCCCGTGTTGATCCCCTGTATTGTCAAAAAAACGTGTTTTCTGGACACATTTCCACACGGGCAGTGTTGTTTTACACGGGCACCCGTGTTAAACCTCCTGTGTTGGTTTTCAAACTATGTTTTCTGTGCACGCTGTTAAGTACGGATTGATCCGGTTTTGATGTGCAGTGTTTGACATGTTTTGAATATGTGTTTATTGATTTCCTAGTGTTGATTGATGTGTGTATTGAATAACGATTGTATGTTATGATACCAACACTATGTGGATCTTATTGTCATGCTTTTAGATGATGTTATCAAGCATGAATTATGATATAACTTGATATGATTGATGTTTAATAGTATGCTGAGTGATTACATGCTATTCATATCATGTTATGTTTGATATTGTTGATGTTGCATGATATGTCGATTGATGTTAATAGTATGCTGAGTGTTACATACTTTACATATCATGTTGCATTTGTTAATTCCCATTGTATGGAATTAACATGGTGGCCAATATACTTGTCCGCGATTTAATGGAACGTTGAGGTGGTAGCCGTGTCCGCGATATAATGGAACGGTGAGTTATCCGTGACCCGAGATTTAATGGGGCGGTAAAATGGTACCACATGCATGGGTGTGTTGCATTATATTGAATATGACATGAATGGATGATTTTTCCAATGTTGTATTTGATTGATTGTATGCATGTATTGATACTAAGTTGTTAACGATGTTTGATGTTAATAAGTAAGCATGAAAAGTATGATATTATGAATATATGGATTGTAAAGGTTTTTGTAATCTATGAAACATGCTAATTGTTGGGTGATGCTTATGGTTTCTTGAATTGATTGTTATGAACGTATAATCAAATGTATAGTTGAGATGCTCACCCTTACTGTTGCATATTTCAGATTGAGGAGCTTCGTTCAGGTGCTTGGCGAAGGCTTGTCATTTCTAGTTTATTTCCTTTTTAGTATTGTCCGGGTCATGCTCTGGTAGTTGTAACTCCGGGAACGTTTGTTTGTCGAGCTGCTTTAGTCAGACTCGTTTATTTCCCTTTGTTTGTTATAATATGAGGTTGACATTTCCAGGTGTTAATCCATGATGATTTTGAAAATATTATAACATTGGTTTTATTAATTAAATTATTCCGCTGTGTACGCATGTATGAGTTACTACTATGATTATGCATGACAGGAACTTGTTTTTATTAAAAGAGAATTGTGACATCCTCGTTGATGCATGTACTCTGAAATTATAATTTTAATTATTCGCGAAAATTTATTCGGGGTTTTTAGTGGGTGTTACACAGACCCCATCAAAGATATCCATGTTGTCTCTGCTGTTGTGTTCTAAAGCCCATGTGAAGGCTTTGATTGCATTTCTCAAGACTACGCATGTGCCGCAAGAGACTTCAGCTGATCAGTTCAAGGATTGTGTGGCCAGCCTGACTGCTGATAATGAGCTAGGTTTTTTAGATGCAGATTTGACACCAAAAGGAAGGAAGCATAATGATGCACTGCATGTCTCGATCGAATGCAGGGGAACCACTATGGCTCATGTGCTGGTAGATACTGGGCCTTCACTGAATGTTCTGCCGAAGAAGGCATTGGACCGGTTGGATTGCAAGGGTTTAACTCTAAGGCCTAGTAACATTGTGGAAAGGGATTTTGACGGATCAAAGAGAATGGTGCACGGGGAGGTGGACATCCCTGTCAAAATAGGTTCTCAGACTTTTGGGTCCACCTTCTATGTGATGGATATCAGGCCATCATATTCTTGTTTGTTGGGTCGTCCTTGGATCCACGAGGTTGGGGAAGTCACCTCCTTACTCCACCAAATGCTGAAGTATCCGGTGAAAGGAAAGATTGTTATGGTGCGGGGTGAAGAAGAATATATGGTGAGCCACCTCAATTCCCTCTGCTACATAGAGATGGATGGGGAATTCATAGAAACTCCTTGTCAGAATTTTGAAGAGGTCCCTCAGATCTTGGCATCAACTGAAACTACTAGCAACAAACCTCCTTTTGAAGATGGCTTCTCTCAAAGACGCTAGGGCCGTGGTTGAAGAAGGTGGGTGTGACAATTGGGGTCAACTCCCTGATTTCACTCATAAAACTGATAAATTTGGTTTGGGCTTTACTACAAGGGCTCAAAGGGCTATTAGACACGCTCGGGCTGGAGGACCTCCCTTACGCATCAACAATCGTGGGATTAACGCCATTGAAGACAGTGAAGAGGACTCAGACATTGACAGCTGGATCTATCCAATTACCAACAGTGGACCGAGTAACTGGACGGCTAGGGACTTCATACATGTTTCTTTTATTCCGCAATAATTGACTTATTTGATTTAAGATTTGTAATAAATAGTTCAAGACTTTACGGCCCGGTGCCTTGCCCAAGGCACCTTGGCTTTGCTTGTAAGGGCTATTATTTATCATTTCATAATCATTAATAAAGCATTGGACGTTTCTTGCATACCAATTTTGCGCTCTCTGTTTTTCTTTCTTGCTTTCACTTTATCAAAACAGTTATTCTCTTACACACACTCACGTATCATAATGCAGATCCATATCCACTCTGGATCCCATTGATAAAAGCTCTGCTATTTCCAGTTATGACTTCAAAAATCCGATCAACCAAGTTGAGGACGAAGGTGAGGATGATTCTGAGGTGCCTGAAGAACTTGCTAGACTACTACAACAAGAAGAAAGGACTATACAGCCTCATGAAGAGCCGGTTGAGACTATGAACTTTGGTACTGAGGAAGACAAAAAAGAGGTTAAAATATGTGCAAATCTGGAGCTTAGCGTCAAACAGAGGTTGATACAGATGTTGCACGACTATGTTGAAATTTTCGCCTGGTCCTATGAAGACATGCCTGGTTTGGACATTGATATTGTGGTACATCGCATGCCGGCTAAAGAAGACTGTCCTCTGGTTAAGAAGAAGGTTCGTCGTATGTGCCCTGAAATGTCAGAGAAAATCAAGGCAGAGGTCATGAAACAGTTCGATGCAGGATTCTTAGTTGTCACTTCGTATCCACAGTGGGTTGCTAACATTGTTCTGGTACCTAAGAAGGACGGTAAGGTACGGATGTGTGTGGATTACAGAGATCTGAACAGGGTAAGCCCCAAGGATGACTTCCCACTTCCTCACATCGATGTTCTGGTCGTCAACACCGCCAACACAAAATCTTCTCCTTCATGGACGGTTTATCTGGCTACAATCAGATCAAGATGGCTCCTGAAGACCTGGAGAAGACAACCTTTATTACACAGTGGGGCACCTTTTTCTACAAGGTGATGCCTTTTGGGTTGAAGAATGCTGGGGCAACCTATCAGCGCGCCATGGTCGCTTTTTTCCATGATATTATTCACCACGTGATCGAAGTTTATGTCGATGATATGATAGCCAAGTCTCATACTGAGGAAGAGCATATTGATCATCTCCAAAAGTTGTCCGACAGGTTGAAGACATACAAGCTAAGGTTGAATCCGAACAAGTGTACCTTCGGGGTAAGGTCTGGTAATCTTTTGGGTTTCATTGTCAGTGACAAGGGTATTCAGGTAGACCTTGCAAAGGTAAAAGCCATACAAGAGATGCCGGTTCCCCGCACAGAAAAAGAAGTTAGAGGTTTCTTGGGACGTCTGAATTATATTGCCAGGTTCATTTCGCATTTGACTGCTACTTGTGAGCCTATCTTCAAGCTTCTGAAGAAAGATCAAGTGGTAAAGTTGAATGATGAATGCCAGACCGCTTTCAAAAGAATTAAGGAATACCTTCAAGAACCACCAATTCTGATGCCTCCAGTTGAAGGAAGGCCTTTGGTATTATACTTGACAGTTCTAGACAATTCAATGGGGTGTGTGTTGGGGCAGCATGAAGAGTCTGGTCGAAAAGAGCATGCAATTTATTACCTTAGAAAATTTTTACCGACTGTAAGACACAATACTCATTGCTCGAGAAAACTTGTTGCGCTTTGGCATGGGCTGCTCGTCGGATGAGACAATATATGCTAACTCACAGTACCTTGTTGATATCAAAGATGGATCCGATCAAGTATATTTTCGAGAAGCCCGCTCTCTCCGGAAGGATAGCAAGGTGGCAAATGATCTTAACTGAGTACGACATATAATATACAACCCAAAAAGCTATATAGGGGAGTGTATTGGCTGATCATTTGGCTCATCAGGCCGTGGATGACTACCAGTCCATGAATTTTGAGTTCCCGGATGAGAATACCATGGTGGTGACTGACTATGAAGAACCTGGACCGGATGAAGGACCTGAAGAGGGATCCCAGTGGTCTATGTATTTTAATGGAGCCTCGAACGCACTGGGTAACGACATTGGCGCTGTGATCATATCTCCTGAAGGATCTCATACTCCGTTCATCGCCCGATTATGTTTCAACTGCACCAACAACAAAGCGGAGTATGAAGCGTGTATCATGGGTCTCCAAGCTGCTATTGACTTAAGGATTAAGTTCTTAAGTGTACTCGGGGATTCCGCTCTGGTGATATGTCAGATCAAAGGCGAGTGGGATACGAAGCATCCAAATCTTATTCCTTACAGAGAGTATGTATTGACATTGCTCCCACACTTTGAGGAGGTAACCTTTGAACATTTCCCACGAGAAGAGAACCAGTTGGAGGACACGCTAGCTACCATGTCTTCTATGTTCAAAGTTAGGTGGGAAAATGAATCTCCCCAAATTACCATTGAGAGGTTGGATGAACCAGCACACTGCTGTGAAATCGGTACCAAAGAAGTGGCAGACAAACCCTAGTTCCATGAAGTCAAAAGGTATTTCGAGGCTCAGGAGTATCCCGAAGGGGCATCTGTCAATGATAAGAAGTTTCTGAGAAGGTTCACTACGAAGTTCTTCCTTAGTAATGGGATCCTCTATAAACGCAACCATGACTCCACACTATTACGGTGCATAGACAAGAGCGAAGCAGAGAGGATCATGACAGATCTACATGAAGGCACTTTCGGAACCCATTCCAGTGGACACACCATGGCAAAGAAGATCCTACAGGCAGGATATTAATGGTCCATTATGGAAGTAGATTATTGTCAGCACTCTCAAACTTGTCATAAGTGCCAAGTCTACACTGATAAGGTGCATGTGCCTCCAGTTCCTTTGAACGTCCTGACAGCTCCTTGGCCCTTTGCGATGTGGGGCATCAACATGATTGGCGAGATCAGACCTACTGCGTCTAATGGGCATCATTTCATCTTAGTATCCATTGATTACTTCATAAAGTAGGTTGAGGCAGCTTCCTTTGCTATAGTAACCAAGAACGTCGTGGCGCGGTTTATTCGACACAATCTGATCTATCGATATGTTGTACCAGAGAGGATTATTACTGATAATGGTACAAATCTCAACAACATAATGATCACTGAGCTCTGTAAAAAGTTCAAGATACAACATCATAATTCTTCTCCCTACCGGTCGAAGATGAATGGGGTTGTTGAAGCAGCTAACAAGAACATCAAGAAGATTATACAGAAGATGACGGTGACATATAAAGACTGGCATGAGATGTTACCATTTACTCTTCATGGGTACCGTACCTCAGCACGAACGTCGACAGGGGAAACATTCTACTCTCTGGTATATGGCATGGAGGAAGTCCTACCCATCGAAGTCCAGATACCTTCTCTCAGGATTATGAAGGATGCGGGTTTGAACAAAGACGACTGGATCCAGACTCGACTTGATCAGCTAAATCTAATTGATGAGAAGAGACTTACTGCTATCTGCCATGGTCAGACATATCAAAAGCGAATGATAAAGGCTTTTAACAAGAAAGTAAGGCGTCAAGAATATCAAGTCGGGGATCTGGTGATCAAACGCATCATACTGCCGCAAGGTGACCCCGGGGGCAAATGGACTCCCACGTACGAAGGGCCATTTGTGGTTAAGAAAATTTTCTCTGGAGGAGCTATGATTCTAACCACAATGGATGGTGAGGACCTTCCTCACCCTGTCAATGCAAAAATAGTGAAAAGATTCGACGCATAATCAAAGACCCGCTAGGTTTACTGGCCTAGGAAAAAATAAGGGCTTCCCGGTGAACAAAAAGGGTTCGGGCAAAAGTAAGGGATGAAAATGAAAAAAATCTGTACACCCGGCAAGTCGAAAACCCGAAAGGTAGGCTTGGGCAAAAAAGGGTATCCCGGTGGATTGAAAACCCAAAAGGGCAATCCAGACAAAAGTTAGGGATTGAAGCGTATCACTATGTCTCATTGGATCATCTTGCGACCAGACATCTGTATCACCTATCAAGCTCGAACAACGCCAATCAATTTGATCAACCTTCGGCCAAGTAGCAAAGTGATGAGACGCTTGAAGATATAAAGGCAATAGCAGAGTTGGAACCCAATGGGGTTATTTCACATAGCTGTTTTTCCTTATTTTACACAAATTGTAAAATTTCTATCTTTTGGCAGCGTTCTCTTACTAGGACGTCAGCCTCGTTGTACAAAACGCCTATTACAAGCCAATTTCAAAATCAATACAAGTCATTTTTACAAAACTTCAATCTGTTTTTTTTTTCTTTTTTCCATTTTGTTTTGTAAGAACGTCCAATGATTTATTTTTGATATATGCATTTAAAAATGATTGTTGCTCATAAATATTTACATAAGAAACCAAGGCAATTACTCGTAATCCCAGAAACAGGGAAAAATAAGAAGTGCCAAACCCAACAGTTCCTCTGCCCAGCAGGTATCGGGATAGAGCCAGCTTGGGAACATAATTATTGGTACATACACTCCCCACAGAGTAAAAGTACCCAAAAGGAATTGATGTCAGCTTTCTCGAAACAGGACATAACTGTCCCCAACCGAGGTTCTTAATCGCAGGCAAGTCAACAAATTTCATTCCTCAAGCGGAGTCTATTTCTACAGATACAGAAGCTCAATCTCCAACAGAGCTCATCACTTCCAGCAACGGAATTTCATCCCCAGCTGAGTTTATTCCTCTGGATCAGCAGGTCTACCAACAGAGTATCTCTTCCCCCAAAGTCTGCTCCCCGCAGAGTTATTCTCCAGCATCTCTTCTCGGCAGAATATTCGCAAATCTCCATCAACCGTCAGGGATTTATTTTCCCAGACACAAACATACCCCGACATCATTTCATGAACATACATCATGACATACGCATACATATCATATACAACATAATCTCATTTATCTTGAGAACATCATCTCACCCTGCATTTCATGCATCACATACAACTAACCCTAATATCTTTTCAAGAAGAGACGATTAGCTTCAACAAATCCAACAGTTATACAGATCACATCTACAGAAAACTAATGGAAACTCAGTTCCCGAAATCAAACGGGTTAACTAATCTACATTATCCTATCACAAAGTATCCTTACCCAAGTTCCTTCTTATGTTTTACACAAACTTATCTCAAAGTAACCTTACCCCAGTTCCTCCTGAAGTTTTACATGAACTTATCACAAAGTAAAATTACCCAGGTTCCTTCTGAAGTGTTACACAAACTTATCTCAAAGTAACCATACCCCGGTTCCTCCTGAAGTTTTACACAAACTTATCTCAAAGTAACCTTACCCCGGTTCCTCCTGAAGTTTTACACAAACTTATAGCCTTACCCCGGTTCATTTTGAAGTTTTACACGAACTTATCCCAAAGCAACCTTACCCAGGTTCCTTCTCGGTTCAGATGCAGTTTTACCCAAACTCCTCACAAAAAGCAGCCTTAGCCAGGTTCCCGCTCACAACCCTACTATCCAAGCTTTTCATATCGAAGTAACCCTACTACCCAGGTTCCTTCTCACAACCCTACTATCCAGGCTTTTTCATATCGAAGTAACCCCACTACCCAGGTTCCTTCTTACAACCCTACTATTCAGGCTTTTTCATATCGAAGTAACCCTATTATCCAGGTTCTTTCTCATAGCCCTACTATCCAGGCTTTTTCATATCGAAGTAACCCCACTACCCAAGTTCCTTCTCACAGCCCTACTATTCAGGCTTTTTCATATAGAAGTAACCGACTACCCAGGTTCCTTCTCACAGCCCTACTATCTAGGTTTTTCATATCAAAGTAACCCTACTACCCAGATTCCTTCTCACAGCCCTACTATCCAGGATTTTTCATATCGAAGTAACCCTACTATCTAGGTTCCTTCTCACAACCCTACTACCCAGGTTCCTTCTCACATCCCTACTATCACGACTTTTTTCATATCGAAGTAACCCCACTACCCAGGTTCCTTCTCACAGCCCTACTATCCAGGCTTTTTCATATCGAAGTAACCATACTATCCAGGTTCCTTCTCACAGCCCTAT
Source organism: Vicia faba (assembly GCA_948472305.1). Classification (NCBI taxonomy): domain Eukaryota; kingdom Viridiplantae; phylum Streptophyta; class Magnoliopsida; order Fabales; family Fabaceae; genus Vicia; species Vicia faba. Next base: position 715,966,909 of record OX451741.1, on the reverse strand, counting down.
TATCCAGGCTTTTTCATGTCGAAGTAACCCCAATACCCAGGTTCCTTCTCACAACCCTACTATCCAGGCTTTTTCATATCGAATTAACCCCACTATCCAGGTTCCTTCTCACAGCCCCACTATCCAGGCTTTTTCATATCGAAGTAACCCCACTACTCAGGTTCCTTCTCACAGCCCTACTATCCAGGCTTTTCATATTGAAGTAACCCCATTACCCAGGTTCCTTCTCACAGCCCTACTATCCAGGGTTTTTCATGTCGAAGTAACCTCACTACCCAGGTTCCTTCTCACAACCCTACTATCCAGGCTTTTCATATCGAAGTAACCCTACTACCCTGTTCCTTCTTATAGCCCTCCTATCCAGGCTTTTTCATATTGAAGTCACCCTACTATCCAGGTTCCTTCTCACAGCCCTACTATCCAGGATTTTCATATCGAAGTAACCCTACTATCCAGGTTCCTTCTCACAGCCCTACTATCCAGGCCTTCATATCGAAGTTACCCTACTATCCGGGTTCTTTCTCATAACCTTACTATCCATGTTCCTCCTCTCTTATCTCCAAACAGCAGTCCATAATACTGTAAGAATAGAACATGATCAAACACGATTGGTTTTGCATCTCCTCAGTAGAGTAACAGACAACTGAAGCTCCTAAAATTCTATATCTCCCAAGACAGACGCCAACATTCTTTAGCAGATTCTTCCTCAACAACAGCAACAGGAACTCTCGTCAAAGGAATATCTCAGGAAATCCATATTCTCTGGATGGCATCTTTAAGCCCATCTCCGACAATTCTCCGTCGCATCCAGGATGGCATCTTTAAGCCCATCTCCGGCAATCTTCTATCATCAATCTCCAAATGGAATCTGTAAGCCCATTCCCGATGTCACAAGTCGAGTGCCACTTCATACGAGTGAAAATTTCTGGGCACTTTAGTGTTCAACCATCTTCCACCTTCAGATTACGAAAGTCAGAGCAGCCAATCTACATCCTCAGGTTTAAGAAGATTTAACAGGGGAAACTGTTGTACCCCAAAATTTTTCCTCTCATTTTACTCAACACATGTCTCTTAAGATCCTCAATTTTCTCAAGGTTGCCTAAGAGTTGACCAGACAAAATCTCTCCTAAGGCAGTGCACCTCAAAATTAGGGTTTCTATTTTCATCAAGATGGGTGAACCACAAAGGCATCATATGCTCTCCATGGTCTTAATATGTTCTCAAGACCCTACATGTCAAGTTTCATGCCTTGCACAAGAAGTTTTCTCAGTCAACTGCTTAGATGCTTGAGAACCGACTACATCAGGTTAAAAGTAAACTGTGACCCACATACAGTCAAACTTCAAGATTTTTGGTCAAAATCCACATTTTGAAGTGAATTTCATCATTTGATCAAGGATTGATCATGATTCCTCAAGGAATGCTCCAAATTCATCAAAACCCAAAAGTTGATAAATTAGGGTTTTGTAGGAAAAGTCAACCCAACTTTGACCAAGTATAACTTCTTCATAATTTATCAGAAATTTTCCATCCAAGGCTCATTTTGAAGAAGATGCCATTCCATACAATTCATATTCATCCCTCAAGTTCAAAATATTCACTCATCAAAAGATATGAATTTCTACATTATAGGTCCTTTTGAAAAGTCAACGAAAACACCTTTTGGTTCAAAGCTTCATACATGAACATGGAAGATCAAATTGAGATGAAACTAAAAGGGTTGTTTAGGGGAAATCCTAAGCTTTCTAAAAAGTCCAAGGAAACCATCCTAGGGTCAAAATTGAGAGAGTTGTGCATTGTCAAAGTTGGAAATTTTTGGGAAATTATCAAAAGTCAACATTGATCAAATTTGCATTTTTTCCAAAGGGGCCTGTGTTTTCTTGCTTGTAACATGTTTCTAATAGGACCCACGACGGCTAAGCTTTTACACCTATTATTTTATTACTTTTATCATTTATTTTGATTTTTTATTCATTTAAATCAAAATAAATCAAATTAAATGGTAAAATAATGAAAACAAATCAAATCTTGGGATTTTTGTGCACATTTGGAGTCCGTGTACAGCTAGCATGATGATCAATTCATGCAAGGCTCATTAGGGTTGGAAAAGATTGGACTGAAGCTTGTTTTAGAAAGATATCATACATGAATCAAATCAAATCACATTTTCATAATTCTCAAAGATATGATGCAATTTTACAACCCTAATTCAGTCTACTATATGTATATAACAATTGCAAATCAAAGACACAAGGGGGACAGTCGTGAAAAGGCAAAAAAGAAAATTCAGAAATCTTGACAAAAAGTGAGGTTCATTTTTCAGTCTAGAGGACCTTTTAGAGCAATTCAAGGCCAGCCATCACATCCTGGGCGTGCACTGAAGCCATCTTAACCATTTGCAAGGTTTGAAATGCTCAGAATTCGTCCCTACACCTCACACGGTTTGCAAGTTTTTTTAAATTTGATTATTACAATTTATGCATCATTAGCACCTTTAATTTTCATATTTGTGATTATTATCATGTTTGCGAGCTATCTGGATGGTTTAATTGCATTTTTGAAGCTTATACACGCATCTGCCATGGTTAGGGTTTCTACATGAATTTTAGGGTCTTTGTGTATAGGAAAAATTGGGCCATGAATCAAGTACCATGATACTCGTGAGACCAAGACAAGTTGATTGGTACCATCACAATTAATTTATCATGCTCGTATGAAATTTTTGAATTGTGCAGGGTTGTTGTTACAGCAAAACGTCCATAGGTATAAGTCTCTTATCTAATACGACGGTTGCAGCGAAAGAGATGATGCGTGGCAGCCCATGAACAGATGATTTGAATTTTGCGCGCATTTTCTAAATCCATTATTTTGTTTTTCTTATTATGTTTTGTTTTCATTATATAAACAAAATAACAAGCTAGCGCAGTTGGCAGCGTATCGTTGGTGATGTGTATAAGGACCTGGGTTCGATCCCAGGTCCCAAAAATTTCTGTGTTATTTTTTCTTCTATGATCAGGTGTATCACGCTCTCAACCATCCACCATGCACTAGCAATTCATGACCATTGGATGTACTGCTAGCCAGATCTAACGCTTCCTGCTTGAATGTCCTTGGTGCTCCTCAAGTCAACACCTGCACCTAACCCAACATGGTTGACTGAGCTTGGAGCTTATTGGGCTTGAAATTTCAGCTTCACACCCCCTTTTTGCTAGCATACAGGCCCATTTTTTTTCTTTTCTTTATTTATTTCTTTTGTTTTAATTATTTTTGTTTAATCATTTTTCATAAAAAAATAATTGTTTTTTTAATTAATCATAAAATCAATAAATCACAAAAAACACAAAAAAGCATTTTTTTAATAATAATTTATTTAATTTAATTAGTAAGTTAGGTAAATTTAATTTTTGTCTCATTTAAAATCAAATAGAATCTAGGTTTTAGTTTTACAATTTATATTTCTTTTCTCAAATAAAAACCAAAAACATACAAAATCTTTTTGTACAAAATATTTTCTATTTCTTTAATTAATTAATTAAATTAGGCAATTAGGTTAATTTAATTTATTTCATAATTTAAAAACAATTAGAAATTAGGTTTAATTAATTTGTATTTAAGTGTTTTCTCAAATAAAAATCCATAAAGAACAAAAATCTTTTTTCTCTCAATTAGATTTTTAGGTTATCTTTTCAACCCTCCTCGTATTTAATTCGCCGCGTGCTTGTTAATTATTTTTCCATTATTTTGTAACTGCTAAGGGTATATAATAGCTTTAAACAAGGGTTTTTATTTACCTCTTTTCCCCATTTTTGGTTATGTAATTAATCCCCCTCCCCGAAGCCTTGTAATAGCTAGGTTTTATTTCCTCGCACTTTTAATTTCCGCAATCTTTAACTGTTTAGATGTATGGCTAATTGGATTGTATGGCAAGAATGTCTGGAAAATTAAAACGGTGGATCACCTAAGGTGCAAAGATTAAATAACTGAAACAAATCATATGCACATATTCACTCCTAGGGTTTACCTCACTTCGGTTTCCTTTGGTAAGCAGTCATTAGGCATAGGAGATTTTAGTGGTCGCCCTTCAGTCTAAAAAGATCAAAATGTCCCATTCAAATGTTTCCTCAGAAAGATCTTAAGACTCTAGGGTTGCTACTAAAATTTTCTAACTATTGTTTTAGTGATTGTACTTGTCCCTTTCGAATGTCCCTTACAACTCCAACGACGATGCTACCTACTCCTTAATAGTAGGATAGCGCTGTCTAAAGGATATAGAACAAAAAATCTTTTTTCGAGTAGGTAGAATCTTAAGTACTTGCTCAATAAAAAACTTTTCATACAAACACCTTTCAAAACAAATTTTCAAAACAACTTCGTCACATCCTTGAGGACTGATACAAGGATTATCACGAAGTAAAACATTTTCAAGACAAGCACACACAAGCAATTTGAAAAATGAGCAAGTACCTAAGAGCCCATGGAAAACCATGGATAGAAAGGGTGCTAACACCATCCCTTTCTATAATCTACCCCCTGTACTCAGAATATCTCTAAAAAAGGTTTTTTTCTGTTCTTTTTCCTTTTCCATGATTGGATGAAATAAAAGTTGGTGGCGACTCTTGCTTACCGCGACATTTTGCAAACAAAAATGCAAAATGCAAACCAGTAAAAATAGTCGGTTTTGCCACCGTATCACATATACCATATCGACAAACCAGGTTATGCTTGATAAATCGCGCCACAACATTCTTGGTAACAGAAGTAAAAGAGGCATCCTCAACCCACTTTGTGAAGTAATCAATGGCCACTAGGATGAAGTAATGCCCATTGGAAGCGGTAGGCCTAATCTCTCCGATCATGTCAATGCCCCACATTTCCAAGGGCCATTGAGCCGTCAAGACATTCAAAGGAACCAGAGGTACAAGCAACTTATCAGCATAGATCTGGCATTTGTGGCAAGTTCGAGAATGCTGATAACAGTCTATTTCCATAGTGGACCAGTAGTATCCTGCCTGCAAGATCTTTTTAGACATGGTGTGTCCACTATAGTGGATGCCTAAGGTACCTTCATGTAAATCTGTCATAATCCTCTCTGCTTCATTTTCATCTACGCACCGGAGTAAAGTGGATAATGATTCCTCTAATAGAGAATTCCATTACTGAGGAAGAACTTTGCGGTGAACCTCCTCAGGAACTTCTTATCATTGACAGATGCCCCCTCGGGATACTCTTGAGCCTTGAGATACCTTTTCACTTCATGCAACCAAGGTTTGTCTACTACCTCTTCAGCGTCAATCTCGTAGCAATATGCTGGTTCATCCAACCTTTCAATAGTGATCCGAGGGGCCTTGTTATCCCACCTGACTTTGAACATAGATGACATGGTAGCTAGCGCGTCCTCTAACTGATTCTATTCTCGTGGGAAGTTTTCAAAGGTGACCTATTCAAAGTATGGGAGAAGTGTCAGCACATGTTCTTTGTAAGGGATGAGGTTTGGGTGCTTGGTGTCCCACTTGCCTTTGATTTGACTTATTACAAAGGCTGAATCTCCGAAAATGCTCAAGAACTTGATCCTTAGGCCAATAGCGGCTTTGAGACCCATGATGCATGCTTCATACTCCGCCATATTATTGGTACAGTTGAAGCATAATCTGGAAGTAAGAGGAGTATGACAACCCTCAGGCGATATGATTACAACACTAATTCCATTACCGAGTGCGTTTGAGGCTCCATCAAAAACCATAGTCCATCGGAATCATTCTTCAGGTCCTTCATCCGGTCGAGGTTCTTTATAGTCAGTCACTGATATAATATTCTCATTCAGGAACTCAAAATTCATGGACTGATAGTCATCCACAGCTTGATGAGCCAAATGATCATCTAGTACACTTCCCTTGATTTCTTTCTGGGTTGTGTACTGGATATCATATTCGGTCAAGATCATTTGCCATCTTGCTATTCTTCCGGAGAGAGCGGGCTTCTCGAAGATGTACTTGATCGGATCCATCTTAGATATCAACAAAGTGGTGTGGGTCAACATATACTGTCTTAGTCGGCGAGCAGCCCATGCCAAAGTGCAGCAAGTTTTCTTGAGTAGTGTGCATCTTGTTTCACAGTTAGTAAAAAATTTTCTAAGGTAGTATATTGCATGCTCTTTTCGACCAGACTCGTCATGCTGCCCCAGCACACACCCCATTGAATTGTCTAACATTGTTAAGTACATTATAAAAGGTCTTCCTTCAATTAGAGGCATCAGAATTGGAGGCTCTTGAAGGTATACTTTGATTCTTTCGAAGGCAGTCTGGAATTCGTCATTCCATTATACCACTTGATCTTTCTTCAGGAGCTTAAAGATTGGCTCACAAGTAGCAGTTAAATGGTAAATGAACATGAAAATGTAATTTAGGCGTCCTAAGAAGTCTTTGACCTCCTTCTTAGTGCCAGGAGCCGGCATCTCTTGTATAGCCTTCACTTTTGCAGGGTCTACTTGAATGCCCTTGTCACTGATAATGAAACCTAGGAGTTTACCAGACCTTACCCCAAAGGTGCACTTGTTGGATTCAACCTCAGCTTGTACGTCTTCAGCCTATCAAACAACTTTTGTAGATGATCAAGATGCTCTTCCTTAGTTTGAGACCTGGCTATCATGTCATCAACATAGACCTCTATTTCATGGTGAATCATGTCATGGAACAAAGCTACCATGGCTCACTGATAGGTTTCCCCAGCATTCATCAACCCAAACAGCATCACTTTGTAGTAGAAAGTGCCTCATTGTGTCGAAGGTTGTCTTCTCCATGTCTCCAGGTGCCATCTTGATCTGATTGTAACCAGAGAAACCATCCATGAAGGAAAAGACCTTGTGATGTGCGGTGTTGTCAACCAGAATGTCAATATGGGGAAGCGGAAAATCATCCTTGGGGCTTGCCCTGTCCAAATCTCGGTAATCCACACACATTCATACCTTTCCGTCTTTTTTAGGCACTGGGACCACGTTAACCCATTGGGGATAAGAAGTGACAACTAGGAACCCAGCGTTGAACTGTTTCATAACCTCTACTTTAATCTTCTCTTACATTTCAGGGCGCATGCGACGGACCTTCTGCTTTACTGGAGGGCAATCTTCTTTAGTTAGCAGACGATGAACCACAATATCCGTGTCTAGTCCGGGCATGTCTTCATAAGACCAAGCAAAGATCTTGACATAATCATGCAACATTTGTATCAACCTCTGTTTGACATTAAGTCCCAGATTTGTACCGATCTTGACTTCTTTTCTGTCTTCCTCTGTGCCCAAATTCACTATCTCAACTGGATCTTCATGGGGTTGTATGGCTCTTTCTTCCTGCTGTAACAGTCTAACAAGTTCTCCGGGTACCTCACAATCTTCCTCACCTTCGTCTTTGGCTTGGTTGATCGAACTTTCAAAGTCATAATCAGAAATAGCAGAACTGTTATCAATGGGATCCGGAGTGGATAGGGATCTGCGATTTGATATGTGAGTGTGTGTAAGAGCATAGCTATATAGACAAAGTAAAAAGAAAAGGAAAACAGAGAGCTTAAAATTTGTATGCATAAACGTTCAATGCTTTATTAATGCCATATGAAATTGAATTATGATAGCCCTTACAAATAAACCAATGTGCCCCGGGTAAGACACAATGTTTTAATGTTTCAATTGTTCAAATATTACATTTCCTTAAAACAAAAAGAGAAATTACTCTTGAATAAAAGAGACGAGAACAAAATTGTTAGCCTCCCAATTACTGAGTCCACCGCTGATGGTTAAGAAGATCCATTTGTCTAGGTCATAGCTACCATCAACATCTTTTGTGGCAGAGACAATGTCAATAACATTGATTCCCAAACCATGTTTGGGCATAGGTGTAGTCATAACATTAGGTGTCTCAGGGGCGTCAAATTCAATTTCCTTCGCCTCGATCAGATCATGCACTTTGTTTTTCAAGGCCCAACAGTTGTTGGTATCATGGCCTGGACTTTCAGAGTGGTAAGCACGACGAGCTTTAGGGTTGTAGTGAGGAGAGGTAGTGTTGGGATTCTTCAGAGCTTCCTGCAGGGTTACCAGATTGGTCTTCAATAACTGTGGCATGATTTGAGACAGGGTCATGTTTATTCAGGTAAACTGTCTTACCGGCCTTTCTATCCTCAGTTGATTTTTCCTTTGTTTGGTAGGTTCAGACTTAGAGATCATGACAGCCCCTACCGCTGGACGACGTTCGTTTTTGTCCTGATTTCTTTGATGGTACACAACACTAACCTCCTTCTTCCCAGCGAATGGCTTCCTTACAGCACTGGAGGACGCATCCTATTGAATCTTCCCACTCCTAATTCCAGCTTCCACCCGTTCTCTTGTCAAAATCAATTCAGTGAAGCCGGCTAAGGAACTTCCAATTAGATGATTGAAAAATGGACCAGACAGGGTCCCCATAAACATATCTACTAGTTCACTATCAGATAGGGGAGGGTAGAATCTTCCTGCTAAGTCCCTCCACTTCCGAGCATAGTCCTTAAAGCCCTCACTCGAACCCATATACATATTTTGGAGTTGTGTACGGGTGGGAGCAAGGTCTGTATTATACTGGTACTGCTTGTAGAAAGCAGCGGCCAGGTCTTCCCAATTACGGATGTTGGCTCCTTCCAGCTGGTAGAACCATTCTAGTTGAGTTCTGGACAGACTATCCTGAAATAAGTGGACCCATAAGTCCTTATCAGCAGTGTCAGGCTGGATCTTCCTCACATAAGATCGGAGGTGCATCTTGGGACATGAGACCCCATCAGATTTGGAGAACACCGACACCTTGAACTTTTGTAGGATGAAAACCGCATAGACCAAACCCAACTCTTCAAAATCCAGACCTAGTACCTTCTGGACTTCCATTGCATTCAAACGATCCTCCAGCTATTTATACTTTTCATCAGCAATAGGATACTGCTCCTCATCATAGTCAAATTCATCATCAGATTCCTTAAAACTGGAGTTTTCCTCTCTTGTTTTCTCATCTTGGTTGTTTCCTCCCCTTGATGAAGTTATCAGTTCAGAGGCCTGCTGCACTGGTCCTCTGATCCTCCTTCCCATATTCACTAACCCAGTTGGCTTCTTTGTCTTCTTCTTCTCTTTAATAAGTAGGGCTTTCAGTTTTTCTTGCCCTTTGGTCAGAGCCATGATCATTTGTTAAAACTGGGCATTCTGAGTCTGCAGATCCTTCATTGTTTGTTCTAGAGCCATTGCTGAAATAAACAGTAAAGAGGATGAGAAACATGCTATGAAACCTGCTTATGCAATGATATGTATGATATATGTATGCAATGCTTTCAAGGACTTCTAAGACTCAAATTTGCTTAAACAAAAAGATAGCAAACGTTAATTGCATCAAGATGTTTTTTATTGGTCACAACGATGCCTCTTGGGCTTACAAAGGGAATAAAGCAACAATAAAAATTTTAAAGAAAAAAAAAGGCTTCAAGCTTCCCATGGACGCATCCTTTTTGGTGCAATGTAGGCATTTATGCTCCTCTCCTCATGAAGTAACCGGGTGAGTTCTAGAACCTTCTTCTTGTTGGTGTAGAATTAGGCTTCGAAAGTATCCTGTTCTTCTTTGAGTTGGATCCAGGATTTTCGTAGCTCCTCAAGGTCAGTTGGCATATCAGGATGAAGAACAACATAAGGAGTGTCTCCTTCAGCAATTGGCTCCATAATCATAGATAAGATGGCGGGGTAAGGAATCATAATACATTGAGCACGAGCTCGAACCCATTTGAGGTAAGGCTCAAGAGGGATGGAATTCTTGTGCCCCAGTGTCTTGCTGTCAACTCTGTTTATCATGCCCCAAGCTCGAATGAACCTCTTGCGACAACCCTGAACATCATTCTCATAGTCAAACGTGATTCCTTGGATGCGTGTGTCGTGAGGACTATCCCTTATAGCATAACCAAATTGCACAGCTCCAAGCAAGGATTATATGTGATTCCTCCCCTAATGATGCCTAAGAGAGGGACATTAGGGAATTCCCCACAACGATCAATGGCGGTGAATCTCCAAGGACCGGGAACACCAATGAATGTCTGAATGTGTAAGGGACATCAGCCTATGAGACCATCTCATACCCTCCTTATTTCTCAGAATAGACAGGGGTAGGTGTGAAATAAACCACCTAGCCAATAGAGGAGTGCAACACAGGAGATTCCCTCTTCCCTTCAGAGTGCGAGCACGCAAAAAGTGTAGAATATCCCCAAGTAAAGTAGGTACCAGATTATGCGTCAGAAAAATATTAACCGCATTCACATATATGAGTTGGCCTGTCTTAGGGAATAGTACCATCCCATAGATGAGAAGGGCCAACACCTCCTCAAAAGCTTGTAAATCTAGGTTATCCCAAAAGTAGCAGGCTTTCGCAATTAGAAACTTAGCTGGAAATCCTTGGACACATCTTCTGGTTTCCCAATTTGCCACTATATTAGACCGTTGTAAAGACAGATCTTGAGCAATATCTTCAGGCTTTGGGTCTCTTTGCGTACCGTTGAATGGTAGCTGATCAAGGATAGGTACCCCCAATGACTGAGAAAACTCCTCCATAGTAGGAACTAACCAGTAATCAGGGAAAGTGAAGTAGTGGTGCAACAGGTCAAAGAACTGAAAGAGCACCTTTAACATTTCTTCATCAGGGGTTGAAGTGACCAAGTTGAGAAGTTGACCGTGTTTTCCAGTGAAGGGAGAGCTTTCAGGAATTCTTGACGCTAATTCCTTGAGTTGAGGATGCACTTTTACAAGATTGATTTGGATAGTGTTCCTGCGAGTGGATGTCATGTCCTACAAAACAAGGAAAAGATAAGCCCTAGAAAATCCTTGAAATGGTTAGTATGATATGCCATGTTATGATGTCATGATTATGCTAGGAGATCACATATATATCAAGCAACAAGCAAATCACACCAAGACCTTATGTTTAAGGATTGCATGGGTTTTAAGGTAGTACTCTCTTGAAGTTTGATTGGTTCAACCTGTCCTATAAATAGTAATCGGGTTCTAAGGGATCTCAATATCACCGACCTTTCCCACAAGATTCGTTCTATAGGTGATTGACTCACAACCAAACAAAACCCAGGAGTCAAGTCTCAATAAGTGTAGCATCGAGTATCTGCCGACTTTGGGAATACACCAAAGACAGCCATCTAGCTACGTCCTAATGGTCAAGTTGTTCATTTAAAGGTTCTAAGGTCAGTTTATGCTTTACGACACTACACGGCGGCCCCATATTCTCCTTGATTAACTAAAAGGATACCGGTACAAACCAAAGTGTCGCATCAACGTAGCCATCTCGTCAACCGTGTGGGTATACGCTGCACAGTTTCCATGATCTATTGCTACTTACCTAAAAGGTTTCCCCAGATCCGGGTGTAGGATCTATAGTAACCCCAAACAGATCCCTCAAAAGTAAAGCAATCAAAGCATACAAAGCAGTTAAATAATGAACTATCTCTAAGGTAAGCCCACTTTCTATTAAGAATCCCCAGCAGAGTCACCAGTTCTGTTTTACGGTGGAAGAATCGACTGTTTAATATGCAGGTTTATGTTTTGTATTCACAAATGTCACGGTAAGTGGGAGTCGCCACCGTCTTTTCTTTTATTCAACAAAGGAAATGGTGAAAAAAGAACAGAAAAAGACCTTTTCGATATGTTTTCTGGGTAAGGGGGGTAGATTATGGAAAGGGAAGGTGTTAGCACCCTTTCTATCCGTGGTTTTCCATGGGCTCTTAGAGGATTGCTCATTTTTTCAAAATGTTTTTGTGCTTTTTGTTTGAAAATGTTTAGAAATATGCCTTAGTACGGAGATTTGCTTTGTGTTTAACTCTTGTATCGGTCCTCAAGGATGTTAACAAAGAAAATGTTTTGAAATTGTTTTTGAAAAGTGGTTTTCTGTGTAAGTGCAAAAAAGTATTTTTGAGCAAACTTCTAACAGTTATCTACTTTATTACTCGAAAAGGATCATTCTTTTCCTCTTTTCCTTTAGACAGTGCTATCCTACTATAAGTGAGTAGGTAGAATTGTCGTTGGATGTTTTGAGGGACAATCGAAAGGACGTTACAGTCACAAAGGCAATTATGGAGATGCTTTAGCAATTCTGTTTTTTAGGGACTAGTATATTTACCGAGAAGGAAACTGTAGGGTCATCGAGGGACTATGATCTTTTGATTTTTATGGGTCTTTTCTAAAGCATTCCTGCCTCATGACTATTTTTTAAAGGCAACCAAAGTGGGCGTACCTTAGAGGTGTATATGTGCCAGTGTGTTGTGTTTCAGTTATTTTATCTTTAAACGTTTAGGTGTTCTACCGTTTGTTTTTAGATTTTTGCCATGCATGTCTAATTATTAGCAGTTAATATGAAAAGCAGTAAAAAGAAAGTGCGGAAAATAGAGGTCCTACGCTATTACAATGGTTCAGAGACGGGTTTACATTATACAAGGATAATGGGGAATAAAAGCAATAAAAATCGTAATTTATTTATTACATCCGGTAGGCAGATACAATAATAATAAAATACAAAAATTAAATAAACACGCGCAAAGTAAAATAAAATCTTTTTGTTATATTTTTTTGGTATAAAACAAAATAAGACCTAAGTCTATTTAATTTTAATTTTAATAAAAAAAGATGTTAAATTAATTAACTAACTTATTTACAAAAATTAATTTAATTGGAAAAAACAACTAGCCTAATATTTTTGTGATTTTAATTTAAATGTTAATTAAAATAAAGTCAATGAAAACCAAAATAAAATGCAAGAGGGATCCTTCGATTCAGGGAACAAAAGGAGCTTCGACCTTGGGAGGGAATGGAAGCTTCGATCCAGAGAGGGTCATGGTCCTTTGATTGGGCCAGGAAGTGGGCATGAACAACCTTCGATCTAGGGAAGGGGATTGCCCTCCTGGGAAAGATGCCTTCTTTCGATTTAGGAAGGAAGTGCCTCCTTCGATTCAGCAGGTTAACAGGCAACTTCGATTCAGAGAGGGTGTCTCCTTAGATCTGGGATGCTATACCTACAAAAATATGTTTAGCGAAATAAAACGCAAGTCCTGGGTATCGAAGCCCGGGACCTTCGATCCTGCGCTTGCTGGGTCTCTTCAGTCTATGTCTACAGAAAATGTTAGCTAACGAAGAACTTGACCTGGGTGCCAAACCCAGGACTTTTGATCCTGTCTAGGATGGAAAATCGAAAGTAACAACAAGTAATGATGTGTTATGCAAATGCAAAGTTGGACAGTTTACCCTTTCTTACCAGCAGATTGGGTCTTCGATTTGGGGTGCTTGCTGGAGGTGAGCACCTTTGATCTGGGGCTTCTGGACGTGGCTGCTGCTTGGAAAATTCTTGCAACTTTTGATGGATTTTGTGGGCAGCCTCTCTCCAAGGTTTTTTTGTTCTCCTCCCCTTTAGATAACACTTGTGATCTCTTTATATACAGGGGGTAGAGGGGACAAGAAGGCAAGGGTTTAAACAACCTTGATTGTGTTTTAAAGTCATGAATAGGATTTTATAACATTGGCCAAACACATGGGATCTTGTCCCTTTTGAATTTCCTATTGTGTAACTGACCTTCGAATACCTTCCTTCGAATGGGCTGCTAGCCTCCTTCGAATGGGTCTTCTGAATTCATCTTCGAATGGACTTCTTATGCATGCTTCAAATGGGCCTTCTGAAGACTTCTTCAAATGAACCTCTTATGCATGCTTTGAATGGGCCTTCTGAAGCCTTCTTTGAATGAACCTCTTATGCATGCTTCAAATGGGTCCTCTGAAGGCTTCTTCGAATGGACCTTTTAGAATGCCAATCGAAGTGCTTGGCCATACCAATCGAAGGGCTTGGTTATCATGCCTGTCGAAGTTGTCTTTGTTTGAAATGCTAAATCGATGGATTCTTTTCCATGCCAATCGAAGGGCTTGGCCATAAGGACAATCGAAATCTTCTTTTGGAATGTCAATCGAAAGGCCTGGCCACAATTCCAATCGAAGAGCTTGGACTCGAGGCCAATTGACAGGCCTTGTTTAGGGGCCAATCGAAAAGACATTGTTAATATGTCAATCAAAGGACACCTTATCGAAGGATACTTTGACCAACTTCTAAATTTGTTATTTTTTCTTCAAGCAAATGTTTGTAGCCACCCATGTGAGACAAGATCTTGTAAAAAGTGAGAGGGAAAATTTTGAGGTACAACAGTTTGATTTTAAAAATGGTAAGTATTGATTACATAAACAAATTAGCAAATGAAGAGTTATTCTATTAATTTTACAAAAATAGAGGTTGAATATGGATGAAACATTAAAGTAGTTAGGAAAAAGATGAAAAAGACAATTTGTGCCCCAAAATGAATGATGTGGCATGAAAAGAAGAAATGTTAGTTTTGTAAAAATCATAACAACTAATTTTCTTATATTATAGATGTGTCAAGCTTGATAATATAGAATGCACAAATAAACAACACACACAAATTTTGAAAGGATCTAGATCTTCCGATAACTTCTACAAGTGGTCGCCTTTTGAGAAGAGCCAACCTCAGACTTGTCATATCTCTAAAAGTGGTGAGAAAAAGAATAGATAGAGCGCCAATAAAAGAAAATTTGCAAAGAGGAAGATGATTTTTACTAACTGTTGTACCCCAAAATTTGTCCTCCCATATTCTTCAAAATTTGCCAAGTCAAAGGTTCAAAAAGTTCCCCAAGGGTTACATAGTTCAAGGGCCTCCTAAACAGTCAAAATTAGGGTTTTGGTTCTGACAAAGTAAATGAAGTTTCCAAGGGTCAAATCAAGTCTCACATGCCTATAAATATGGTCAAGCATACTCATACCAAGTTTCAATACTTACAGCACAAAATTGCACAGTCAAAAAACCCTAATTGCACTACAGTCAACTGTAGGGGCAAAATGGTCATTTGACAGTCAAAAGTTCAAATTTTTGGTCAACATCTCATTTTGAAGCCACAAACATCATTTGATCAATGCTTGATCATGATTCTCAAAGCTTGGCTCAAAAATCATCAAGATGCAAAAGTTTCCATATTTGGACAGTTGAAAAAGTCAACTGTAAATTGACCAGGGCATAACTTTCACATGGATTATCATAAAAATTCCATCCAAAGCTCATTTTGAAGAGACAGACATTTCCTACAACTCCTCTTCATACTTCAAGTCCAAGAAATGCTCTCACAAAAAGTTATCAATTTCAACATTATAGGTCATTTTCAAAAGTCAACAAAAAGGGACTTTAAGTCAAAGGCCATAACTTGTGATTGGTAAATCAAAATGACATGGGACCAAATACATTGGTTAGAGGACTCAAAGACCTTTCCAAAATGTCAAATAAAATGAGCAAAGCTTTAAAATTGAGCAAGTTATGCCTTGTGGAAGTTGGGAAATATTTGGATATTTTGAAAAGTCAACATTGCTTCAAATGACCTAAAATTGCTAATGGGCCTCTTTTTCTTCCACAATTCATCATCCAAGACATGTGCACGACCATTTGGCCCAAAGGGAAGTTTTTTATCATTTTTATTTATTTATTTGGATTTTTTATTATTAATAATTCATTTAATTAAATAAAATACATGAAAAATACCAAACCTAATGTTTTGAATCTTTTTGTGCATATAATAGGATCAATATTTCGTGTACAATCAAATATGGAAGGAATTATGGTGATTGGATATGATTGAGACCAAATAGGCATGAAAAAATATTTGAAAAGATCTTTGAAAATCAAATCTTGCAAATCATGAATGCAAAGGTTTTTGTGTGATCTCTTTAACCTAAAACCTTCACACATACATATATAGTGCAACCCTAATGCCAAAAGACTGGAAGCTGCGCCAGAAATCCCTAAACAAACTTGGAATTTTTCAAGAAAAACTCAAATCTGAAAACCATCTTCTAGGTCGATTCAAGCCAAGAGACTTGTTCCATTACCTTCCTGAGGCTTCAAGGAACGTTTTCCAATCAAAATCATTCATCCTAACACCAAGAAACGTGAGAACGATGGTGACCTGTACAGAAAATATTTGATATTCTTGCATCTCGATTCATGCATTTTTCATAATTTTTTATGTTTGATTTATGTTCATTATGTAATTCTAAAGCTAACCACATAATTTAATTGTGTTTTTGTGCACTATACGCGATTCCACCATTGTTATCTTTTAGGGTTTCTCAAGCTTTGAATTGGGCGTTTCTAAACGCTGTAAAATTAGAACCTCACAGTACCATAACTGGATTCAGCGTGCTTGGACGATTTGGACACAACCCTCACGCTCAATTTATGAGCCACCATGAGCTAATCGTTATTTTCTGGAATGGCACATTTTGGAACGTTTAAAAAACCGTTGCTGATTCTTTTGTGTTTTAGGAAAAAACAAAAGCGAGGAAGAAGATGATCCAGTGGCAATCAGTGATTGGTCTATTTGAAAATTCGCGCTAAAAATCCACTAACTATTATGTTCGCTTATGTTATTTGTTTGTTATATAATATACAAAGCAATCAAGTGGATCAGTTGGCAAGGCTAGGTGTTGGTAATCTCTAGGACCTGGGTTCGAGCCCCAGGTCCCCCACCCCTTTCACGTTATTTTTCTATTAATGCTTGTGTGAGGTTTCAATGCTAGGGTGCATCATATGTCATCAACAT
Source organism: Vicia faba (assembly GCA_948472305.1). Lineage (NCBI taxonomy): Eukaryota > Viridiplantae > Streptophyta > Magnoliopsida > Fabales > Fabaceae > Vicia > Vicia faba. The sequence goes on along the minus strand of OX451741.1, from coordinate 715,950,225 downwards.
CAAACCATCCACGTGCCTACCAGGATCAATCCAAAGGCGCTGATTGGAAGAACACCATAGACCCTAGTCAAAGATCCCACACGCGTCCTGAAAAGGTCAATAGGGCCAGGGATAATTGGGCCTGAATGCTACAAGTACACCTCCAAATCAGGGGCAGAACCCCCCAAGGTTTGCAATATTCTTTCCATTATTTTATTTTTTTATTTTGATTCAATTATTATTTTTAATTAGTTCTTTAAATTTAAATATTTTCACAATAATATAAAAAAACATAAAAAAATCAGAAAAGACAAAATTTAAAATATATTTATTTAATTGATATTTTTTGTAAATAAAACCTTTATTAATTAATTAGTTTTAATCTAGGGTTAATCTTAATATTTTTTTTAATAAACTTAAAACTTGGTAGAATTAGGGTTTGTAATAATTTTTATCCTTTTTTCTTTTCTTTTCTCTAAATAATTAAATATTTCCTATTATTTTCATAAATTAAAATTGCATGTAAATAATTAGGTTAATTTAGGTTTAACTTTAATACTTTCTTAATAAACTAAAAAAAACGATTAGAATTAGGGTTAGTATTTTAATTTCAATTAATCTTTCTCATTAAAGTCATAAAATACAAAAATACCAAAAATAATTTCTTTTTCTTTAATTTAATTAATTTGCTAATAATTAAATTTCATCAAACAGGGTCCAACGCCCTCGTTTTTAATTTTAATTCAATTCGCGTATTTATTTCTTTTTCTTTTAATTATTCATGTACCTCTCCCAAAGCCATGTAAATATTTATCTTTCGCACTTTACTTTATTTATTTATTTTCTGTCAAATCGGGTTCTGGAAATTTTGGCGATGTGGACCCGCGCCTTTTGTAATAGTTTAGAACTTTACCTTTTTCGCGCTTTTTAACTATTAAATAAATGCATGCAAGAATGAACGGGCAAAAATAAAAACAAAAGCGTAGATCACCAATAACATGACAAGATAAAATATTTGAATCTGACACACAAATCACACACCACTCCTAGGGTACGCCTCACAGTTGCCTTGCCTCGAAAGGTGATCGTCGAGTAGAGGATGTCTTAGTAAGTCCTCATGATCCGGGAACCTGGCATGAGGGTAGCTTCTAAGGTGTCTTCCCATTGCTCCGGTGATCACCATGTCCCGAACCTCGAATTGACCCAAACACCTCCAACGGTGGTGCTACCTACCTCTCAATGGTGGGATGGCACTACTTTAAAGGACATCTACACAGACGAATTCCTTAGGGTAGGTAGACGACTCATGGATACTTGCTCTAATTCAAAACAAAACAAATCAAAAATACTTTTCACACCAACACATTTTCAAAAAGCTTTCGAAAGCATTTTTCAAACACTCTTGAGGACCGATACAAGAGTCGAACTGAAATTTTCAAAGAAACTTTTTAAAACCCACAGTTGAAAAGCAAACAAACCAGTTTTGAAAACACAAGTGAGCAAGTATCTAAGAGCCCATGGATAACCATGGATAGAAAGGGTGCTAACACCTTCCCTTTCTATAATCTACCTCCCGAACCGAGAGCAATCTCTATAAGGAATTTTTCTGTGCTTTTGTCCTTTCCATTTGGAGAAAATAAAAGACGGTGGCGACTCTTGCTTCCGCGACATTTCGCGAACCAGCGTTAAACAGTCAGCTCCAGATCCACCGATCACAGAACTGGCGACTCTGCTGGGGACTAACTTATAAAGTGAGGTGTACCTTAGGGTTAGTTCATAACTGTGTTTTCAATTGTATTGACTTGTTTGATTTAAATTGTGGGTTGCATGGGAGTTACATAGATCCTAACCGGAACTGGGGATACCCTGTTTAAGTAGCATAAGCTGTGAGGGACTTGTCCGGCGTAGACCGACACGGGTGAAACAGTGGCTACGTTGGTGTGGCACCTTGGTCTGTACCGATATCCCTTGTGTTGCAACGAGGAGAATATGGGTCTTCTGAGGAGTCATTAAGCACCAACAACCTTAGAACCTTAAATGACACAACTTGGCCATTAGAACTGTAGGAGTATGCTACGCCCATTGAGGCTAAACTCTCGTGATGGTTCTGGCCGCAAGAAAAGATTGCGATGCTGGAGTTATGACCGATTGAGGGTAGTCAATGATATTGGGATCCTCTAAGAACCCGGTTACTTTGATAGGACAGGTATGAACCAACAAACTGAAAGAGGGTAGTACCTAGACCTCATGCTGGCCTAAACTTTAAGGGTTTGCCTTGTGTGACTTGTGTGCCTTACCATGTTTGCCTTTGTATCTGTTTGTGGTGTTCTTTATCATAACATCATAACATCATGAGCATTGCATGCATCCTGCATAAAGAATGACCATTTCAAAGACAAGAGGGTTTCATCTTTGCTCTATTTTGTAGGACATCATGATGCCTGTGCGAAGGAATACTATCCAGTTCAACTTTGTTCATTCATCTGAGTTGCTTGAAGAGTTGGTTAGCAGAATTACAAATACCACTTCCTTCATTCAGAGGCATGGTTTTCTTCTCAGTTTAGTCACTGCAAAGCGGGATCAACAGTTGATGAGTGTTCTGACCCAGTTCTATGACCCTTTGTACCAGTGCTTCACCTTTCAAGACTTCCAGCTGGTCCCTACCCTGGAAGAGTTTTCTGATTTGCTTGGTATCCCTATCTTGGATCAGACTCCCTTCACTGGTTGGGAAAAGACCCTCAGGCTTGAGGATGTTGCTGCAGCTCTTCCCCTGACACATCAAGAGGTAATGGACAACTGGGTAACTAGAAGCGGAGTTAAGGGTTTCTTGGCCAAGTTTCTGATTGGTAAAGCTAACAGTTTCTGGAATGACCTGGACTTTAGGGCATATGAAGACATCTTGGCTCTCTTAATCTATGGGTTAGTCTTGTTTCCTAATCCTGACAACTTCATCAATGTCACTGCCATAAGGATCTTTATGTCTCAGAATCCCGTGCCCACTCTCTTGGGTGACATCTTGCAACAACTTCATGCTCGCACTACCCGAAGACGAGGAACCCTATGGTGTTGTATCCCTTTGTTGGTGAGGTGGTTTATTTCGCACCTCCCTAAGTTCGTGCTGAAGAACCAAGAAGGAAGAGGTTGGGCTCATAGGTTAATGTCTCTCACCGATAAGGACATCATTTGGACTTGCAGAGGTTTGGATGAGATAACTATTATTGATCGATGCGGGGAATACCCTAATGTTCCTCTGATTGGTACCCAAGGAGGAATCTCTTACAATCCATGTCTAGCGCTCCGTCAGTTTGGAAGAGCAAGAAGAGCAGGCCCCCATGAGATGTTGGTGCCTCACGTCAGTTTTGAGTTTCAGGTGGATAGTGACGAGCTGCGTCGTAGGTTCATCAAGGCTTGGGACAAAGTTCATAAAGCTGACCCACAAGAGTTGGAGCCAAAGACTTCTTTACCTATGGAAGCCTACTACAAATGGGTTCGCATCCGTGCTCAGAAGTTAGGTATGCCGTATGAAGCTGTCAGACCCGTCATTCTTGAGTGTCCTGGCAAAGATGGGGTTCCTCCAACTGTCCTTCCTCCTCAGATACCTACTGATTATGAGACATTAAAGAGGTCTTGGTCGCAACTGCGAGAAGAACGGGATTCTTACCGGGAAAAGTTCAACGAGCAGGAATTAAAAATCCAGAAGCTGACAAAGAAGTTGGAGAATGAGCGAGCTCTGAATGCCTATATCCGTACTGAGAAGAGGATACCATGGGATCAATAAGGAGCTCCAGATGTTCTTTTACAGTTTTATTTCCCTTTTCAGTATTTCCTTTCATGTAACGCCTAAGGGCAACCTGTTGAATAATTTCAGTTTCAAAGTTGAATCTAATGAAGTGTGTTCCTTTTTGTTTACAAAGTTGATTCCCGATTGTCTTTGAAAACATAAATCATACGCATTCCATTCATCATGTGCATAGCAGGTTTTCCTCTTTTCAGGTTGCTTACCGTTCTTCGCTGTTTATTTCAGCATCATGAACCCCGACTCGTCATCAACTGAGATGTCCATCAAAGCTCTTCAGGCGCAGAATGTGCAATTTCAGGAATTAATCATGGGTTTGGCTCAGGGCCAAGAAGAGCTGAAGGCTCTGCTCCTGAAGAAAGAGAAGAAGAAGAAGAGAAGAACTGTTCTGTTCAGCTCGGGCCGAAGGTTTGGCAACACTCTGCAGAATGAAGAGGCTGGTTCTTCTATTGGCAAGGGTACTCCTCAAGCGGAAAAAGGTCATAGTCCGGTAGTCTCTGACAACGAGACTGATTTTGATGAGGAACAGTATCCTCCTGCAGAAGACAGATATAAGCAGTTGGAGGATAGGCTGAATGCTATGGAGATACAACAGGTGCCTGGGTTGGATTTTGGAGATTTGGGTTTGTCTACCGGTGTGATCATTCCTCGTAAATTCAAAGCACCATCTTTCACTAAGTACGATGGGGCGTCTTGTCCCAAGCTACATCTCAGGTCCTATGTTCGGAAGATTCAACCGTACTCAGTGGATAAGAATTTGTGGATCCATTTCTTCCAGGAGAGTCTTTCAGGGACTCATCTCGAATGGTTCTATCAGCTGGATGGGACCAAGGTTCGTAACTGGGAGGAGTTGGCTACTTCTTTCTATAAGCAGTATCAGTATAATGCCGACCTTGCCCCTACGCGTAACCAACTCCAGGGTATGTCGTTAGGTTCAAGTGAAGGTTTTAAAGAGTACGCTCAGAAGTGGAGGGATCTGGCTGGCAGGGTGCAGCCTCCGTTGACTGATCGGGAATTGGTAGACATGTTCTTGGGGACCCTATCTGGGCCATTTTTCAACCATCTTATCGGGAATTCGTCTGCAGGGTTCACTGATCTGATTCTGACTGGAGAGAGAATTGAGGCTGGGTTGAAGTATGGTAAGATTCCGAAGGGTGCATCGTCTAGTTCTGAGAAGAAACCCTTCAAGAAGGAGGCTAGTGTTGTATATGGCTCTAGAAGACAAGAGAAATCTGAGGGCCGCCAATCTGTCAGTGCGGTAATGATTGCTAAGCCTGCTGCCGCTCCTCGGCCAACCAATCTTCAAAGGGCTGAAAGACCCCGGAGAGAGTTCACCCGGTTAAGTATGACTTTATCGCAGATCTTGCCACAGTTGCTATCCACCAAGCTAGTGACTGTCAGAGAGGCCCCCAAAGGTGTAAACACTGCCTCTCCGAAATACAATCCAAATGCCCGCTGTGCGTACCATTCTGATAGCCCGGGGCACTCCACTGATGACTGTTGGGCATTAAGGAATAAGGTGCAAGACCTTATTGACGCGAAAGAGATACAATTCGAAGCGCCTGAGAGGCCGAATGTGGTGACTGCTCCTATGCCTCAGCATGGGGTAAATGCTGTTGATGAAGAGGTGTACGCTGTTTCTGTGGATGATCTAGCCACTCCCTTAATGACTGTCAAGAAGAACCTACTGCTAGCCGGTTTATTTCCGGGTTGCAGTGAGGGTTGCCTGTTATGTGCTGTTTCCCTATCTGGTTGTCCCTTGCTGAAGTTAGGCATCCAAAGCCTGATGGACAGTAAGGAGATTCTGTTCAAGAAGTCTGCTGTTCAGTTGGTTCCGGTAGAAGAAGTTTTTGTGGTTACCATCTTCAATAATCCAATCAAGGCTCTCCCGAAGAAGCCTGTCCAAATCATGACTGTCGCACCTGTTATTATCACCGTTCCGGGGCCTCTTCCCTACGTATCTGATAAAGCTGTCCCCTGGCATTATGGGGCAGATGTGTATGTGAATGGAATCAAACAAGAATTCAACACTGGCGCCAGTATCTGCGATATCACTGGTCCAGCCAAGGTTACCCGCAGTGCCAGGCTCTTCTCGCCTGACATTGCACCGCCCGCTATTCGAAGACCCCTTCTTATAACACCTACAAGTGTACCTGTTCCTGTTGCTGACCAAGTTGTTTCCCCTGCTGCCGAGTCATCCAATGCTCGGGGCAAAGGAATTGAAGATGAGTCTGCCCGGATGGAGGCACCGATACCTATAAATGCTGAGGCCTCCCAACAAGAGATGGAGGAAATCCTGAAAATAATAAAGAAGAGTGATTTCAATGTTGTCGAGCAGCTGGGGCATACGCCCTCCAAGATCTCCATGCTCTCCTTATTGCTATGCTCCGAGGCCCATGCTAAGGCCTTGATCTTATTTCTCAAGACGGCCCATGTGCCACAGGAGACATCTGCAGTCCAGTTCACTGATTGCGTAGCAAATCTGACGGCAGACAATGGCTTGGGTTTCTCAGATGCTGACCTGACTGCAAAGGGAAGAGACCACAATGACGCCCTGCATGTCTCTATTGAATGCAGGGGCATTACTCTGGCGCATGTATTGGTGGATACTGGTTCTTCCTTAAATGTGCTACCCAAGAAGGCTTTAGACCGTTTAGATTGTGAAGGCCTGGAACTGAAACCCAGCAATATCATCGTCAGAGCCTTTGACGGTTCCAAGAGGATGGTTCATGGAGAGGTTGACATTCCTATTTGTGTGGGCTCTCAGGTGTTTGACTCTACTTTTTATGTGATGGATATCCGTCCATCTTATTCTTGTCTACTGGGTCGACCTTGGATCCATAAAGCTGGGGCAGTGACCTCTACCCTGCACCAGAAGCTGAAATACCCCGTCAGAGGGAAGATTGTCACTGTGCAAGGAGAGGAGGAGTATATGGTGAGCCACTTGAATTCCTTCAGATATATTGAGATGGACGGGGAGTTTATTGAAACCCCCTTCCAACATTTCTAAGAGGTACTTCCAATTTCAGCAGCAGCAGAAACAGCGGTCGAGGAAGATGTTCCTTTGAAGATGGCTTCTCTGAAGGATGCCCGGGCTGTGATTCAGAAAGGTGAATGTGCTAACTGGGGCAGGCTTCCCGACTTTACACAGAAAACTGACAAATTTGGACTGGGTTTTACTGCAGAGGGTCAGAAAGCTATGCGGAAGGCGAAGACCAGAAGACCTCCTGTGTTCATTACAAATTCAGGAGTGAATGCTGTTGGGGAGGACAATGAAGTGGACGAAGCTGAGTTCAATAGCTGGATCTACCCGACGACCGAAGGCGGATTGACCAATTGGATTGTCAAAGACCATACTCCTGTTACTTTTGTTACACAGTAATAAACTTCTTTGTTTTGTTATTTGTAATAAACAATAAATTAAACTCTATGGTCTGGTGTCTTACCCGAGGCACCGTGGCTTCGTTTGTGAGGGCATATAAATTGTCATTTCATATATCATAAATGAAAATCTTGGATGTTTTCTCGCATTTCAAATCTTATGCTCCTTTTTTGTCTTTCCTTCCTTTATCTATATTTCAAAACAGCTGTATTTACACACACACTCACTCATACCGGTTCCAATCCACTCTGGATCTCACTGGTAACGACTCTGCTACTGCCAGTTATGACTTCGAACTTAGCTGAAGACGAAGGTGAAGATGATTACGAAGTGCCTGGCGAGCTTGCAAGACTGTTACTTCAGGAAGATAGGGCAATTCAACCACATGAAGAGCCAGTGGAAATAATAAACTTGGGTACTGAAGCAGACAGGAAAGAGGTAAAGATTGGTGCCAACCTAGAGCTCAGCGTGAAGCAACGGTTGACTAAGATGCTACATGATTATATGGAGATCTTTGCCTAGTCCTATGAAGACATGCCCAGGTTGGATACCGATATTGTGGTCCATCACTTGTCCACCAAGGAAGACTGCCCTCCAGTTAAGCAAAAGGTCCGCCGTATGCGTCCAGAGATGTCTGAGAAGATCAAAGCCGAGGTTATGAAACAGTTTGATGCTGGGTTCCTTGCAGTGACTTCTTACCCTCAGTGGGTTGCTAACGTGGTGCCGGTACCAAAGAAGGACGGTAAGGTCAGAATGTTTGTCGATTACAGGGATCTGAACACGGCCAGCCCCAAGGATGACTTCCCCCTACCTCACATTGATGTCCTTGTTGACAATACAGCTCAGCACAAGGTATTCTCTTTCATGGATGGCTTTTCATGTTATAATCAGATCAAGATGGCACCTGAAGACATGGAAAAGACTACATTTGTTACTCAGTGGGGCACCTTCTGCTACAAGGCCATGCCTTTTGTACTGAAGAACGCTGGGGCAACCTACCAACGTGCCATGGTTGCTTTATTTCATGACATGATCCATCATGAGATAGAAGTGTATGTTGACGATATGATCGCAAGGTCCCAAACTGAGGAAGAGCACCTAGATCATCTGCAGAAGTTGTTTGACCGATTGAAACTGTACAAGTTGAGGTTGAACCCGAACAAGTGCACCTTCGGGGTAAGATCTGGAAAGTTGCTAGGCTTCGTAGTAAGTGATAAGGGCATTCAAGTGGACCCTGCCAAGGTTAAAGCTATTCAAGAGATGCCAGTTCCTAAGACAGAGAAAGAGGTTAGAGGCTTTTTAGGACGCCTGAATTACATTGCTCGATTCATCTCACACCTAACTGCTACCTGTGAGCCAATCTTCAAGCTGCTGAAGAAAGATCAGGTAGTACGCTGGAATAATGAATGTCAGGCTGCTTTTGACAGAATCAAAGAGTATCTCCAAGAACCACCCATCCTTATGCCACCGGTTGAAGGGAGACCTATGATACTATACCTGACGATACTTGACAACTCAATGGGGTGTGTGCTGGGGCTGCATGACGAGTCTGGCCGAAAAGAGCATGCCATTTATTACCTTAGCAAAAAGTTTACCGACTGTGAGACCCGATACTCACTGCTTGAGAAAACTTGCTGCGCTTTGGTATGGGCTGCTCGCCGACTGAGACAGTATATGCTGACTCACACTACCTTGTTGATCTCAAAGATGGATCCTATCAAGTACATATTTGAAAAGCCTGCTCTGTCTGGGAGAATAGCAAGATGGCAAATGATCTTGACAGAATACGACATTCAGTACACGACCCAGAAATCCATCAAGGGAAGTTTATTGGCAGACCACTTGGCATATCAGGCAGTCGACGATTATCAGTCAATGAATTTCGAGTTTCCGGACGAAAGTATCATAATTGTGACTGATTGTGAAGTACCTGGACCGGATGAAGGACCTGAGGAAGGATCCCGATGGTCTATGCACTTTGACGGAGCCTCCAACGCTTTGGGAAACGGTATCGGCGCTATAATCATATCACCTCAAGGCACTCATACCCCACTCACTGCCCGACTATGTTTCAACTGTACCAACAACATGGCAGAGTATGAGGCGTGCATCATGGGTCTTCAAGCTGCGATCGACCTAAGGATCAAGTTTCTAAGTGTCTTCGTAGATTCCGCTCTCTTGATCAATCAGATCAAAGGAGAGTGGGATACGAAACATCTGAATCTTATTCCTTACAGAGAATGTGTGTTGACCTTGATCCCCCACTTCACGAAGATAACCTTTGAACACTTTCCGAGAGAGGAGAATCAGCTGGCGGACGCGTTAGCTACAATGTCTTCTATGTTCAAGGTCAAATGGGACAATGAGGCTCCCCGAATCATCATCTGGAAACTGGACGAACCGGCATACTGTTGTGATCTCGAGACTGAGTTGGTGACTGAAAAGCCTTGGTACCATGAGGTGAAGAGATATCTGGAAGCTCAGGAATACCCTGAGGGTGCCTCTGTCAATGATAAGAAGTTCCTGAGAAGGTTCGCGGCAAAGTTCTTTCTTAGCAACGGCATCCTGTACAAGCGAAACCATGATTCAACCCTACTGCGTTGTGTGGATAAGACAGAAGCAAAAAGGATCATGGAAGAGCTACATGAAGGGACCTTTGGCACACATTCCAGTGGGCACACTATGGCGAAGAAAATCCTTCGGGCAGGGTATTTCTGGTCCACCATGGTGTTTACCTTGGGATTTGGTAAACAACCGCTGATCTTCCAAATGGTTACTTATTTGGTTACTCGCAGGATCGATCAGATTGATCCTAGGACATAGGTTGATTTTGAAGTTTGATTAAATTGGATAAGGCTTTAAATAAAGAGGCTTTAAATAAAATAAAGAGGTTTCAAGTAAATTGCATGAAGGAAAGACTTGGTAAAATAAACAAGGCTTAATGTAAAAGGCTTCGACAGGAATGTAAAGAGGAAAGCAAGTAAATTTCTGGAAAAGTAAATGACTTTGATTAATAAAGTTGGTGTTTCACACATACATTTCTCAACAATTCTTTCTCACACGCTGGGTACTCGAATCTATATGAGTGACTTTGTATAGAATTGTGAACACACGCGAGAACTTACATGACTACCACTATTTATACTAAAACATCCCAAGTAACCGTCGGGCAGTTGCACTGCTTCGAGATCAATCCAGTTGGCACGTTCTCAACGTTCGACGCTCCAGATCTTTGTACGTTGCACGTGGTAACTGCTGGAAACCGTTTTCCCTCCAAACGCTTGAATTTCAAACTGCTTCACTCTGAACCATCGAACACTTTCATCGAGAGACATCTTCGACGAGAAACTCCTTCGACGTCGAAGGCAACCAACTTCTCCCTTGGAAGAAATCTTCTAAGTACTTTGCCATCTTTCGACGGGCATTTCGACAGACTTAGCCAGTCGAAAACATCCTTCAGCTTTAATGGCTGACATCAATAAAACAAGGGTGTCGAATTTAGGAGCCAACAAATTGCCCCCCAAGAATGCCTTATTTCGACTCTGAAAGAAAAAGGCATTCTTTGAAACACCATTCGACACCTGTCTCTTCACGCTTAGTCACAAATTAACTTGTGCACTTTTTGTTGTTTTCTACCAACCATTGGCAATCCCCAGAAAACCATCATTTATCCGTACCTAGGACGTCACTTTCAGTACGGCGTGCAGTACCAAACGTCATTTCAGAATTTGTCATTATGACAATTCCCAAAAACGAGGACGCACGCTGCGTCCCTCTATTTCTGCAGAACGGCTAAAACAACAGGGGGCTGCCACGCGTCCCACTATCTCCTGCAATAATTAAATGGCATTAAATGTCCTCGGTTTTGGGGATTTTTCCCACTACTATAAATAGCAGTAAGTACCCCATTGTGGGACTTTTTACGCCATCTAGCTTTCAAACTTCTCTGTTTTCATACAACTTGTCATCTTTGCAAAAAACCTTTTCTCCTTCACTTCATCTTCAACCTCATCATTTAACAATGGCATCTGGTTCCAATGCTCCTAGCGCTACTGTACCATCTGAAAACGCCAAACCTAAGGTTTTCGTCACTGCTCCAGTAGTAACTTCTACAGGCAAACGAAGGGTCCCTGAACCCTTGGACATCGCCGTTCGTGATGCCTACTCTCGCCACCTTATGATCCCGGTTGGATACTCCAACCAGATCTTTGCTATGTCTGGCCCCATGTATCCAAGTATTTCTGAGGCGATGAAGATCAAGAGTTATTTTCCGGTAGTTGAGAAACTCAAACCGGTTGCATGCGCCAAGAAAGACGCAGAAGACAATGAAGATCCTGCGCATGAAAAAATCGACCTCCGCTTCTTCAACAGAGGTGTTAGGGCCTTCAGGTCTGGCCCTAGCCTTACTCCTGATTACGTTGCTTGGCTAGAAAAGATGGAGAAGCACCAAACTTCGATCTGGAAGGATATGGGGATTTTCGACCTGGTGATGCTGTCGAAGACAGGTTTGAACTATTCTCCGGAGATGTTGATAGCTTCTCTGCTGTTCTGGGACTACTCCCACTTTACTTTCCACCTTCCCTGTGGGATGTTGACTCCTACACTCTTCGATGTGGCCGCTATCACCGGCCTTCGACCCACCGGGGACTACTTCGATCCGGAGGAGATGTCGGAGGACCAAATTGGATTCTCTGACACCAAACCAACATACACCACTTTCATCAACCACTATCACGACAGGTCGACAGATGCTGTGTCGGATGTCGAACACATAGCGTTTCTAGCCTTATGGCTGACTCGCTTTGTATTTTGCTCGAAGTCCTTACAGGTGACCAAAAAGATGGTCACTCTCGCTACTCAACTGCATCACCGCCAAAATATCTGTTTGGCAGAACTGATTCTGGCTAGCCTCTATGATTCGATCAGCAATGGGGCAACTCTTCTAAAAATTATCGAGAACAGGGCCAGTTTGCTACTTGCTGGGCCTTTTTGGCTGCTCCAACTGTGGCTCAATGCCACTTTCGAATCTTTCTTGCCTAAGAAGGTTCAGATAAATGAGCAGGCTCCAGAGATAGCGAACAGACGCGTCGAAGGAACCAGGCTGGCTCTGTTGACGCCTATGGAAGATGGACTGGAATTTCAGCAAACCTTCACCAACTTCGTTCTGATGTTTGCTCGAAGGAAAGAGTTTGTTTCAACTATGGCTCCGTTTGCTCGACGGAAGGTAGGCCCAACATGGTTCACAAGGCCACATCCAAAGACGTCGAGCGGTCCCAATGTTGACGAACACACAATACTGTGGGAGGCATTCCTCACACCAAGGATCATGCCTCTTCGATTTAGGAGCTCTAAGACTCACTTGAGTCTGATTGCATACCAACCAAACCTGGTATCTCGCCAGTTTGGTATTATTCAAACCCTACCTTCTCCGATTTTTCCAAGAGAGAAGTCCATGTTGTACTTCTGTAATGATTACACCGAAGAAGCTGCCATCAAGCATATCGGAAGATATGCTGGTCGAACAGTTCTCTCGTTGTTTGACTACCAGCTCAACTTCCTTTGCTCACCATCCTTCGAGGAGTGGTGGAAAAGCTATTATGCTGAGGAGTTTTTCAACGAGAAGGACTTCATGGATGAGCTTCAGAAATCTTTTGTCCTTGTGTTGGACAAAATAAAGAAATGTAAGTTCATCCTTTCACATTACTTTGTCTTTCTTTTCGATTGCTAGCCTGTTAACCATTTATTTGATTTCAGTTGTTCGAAATCCTGTAGCCAAGAAGGCTACAGAAGGCCAACAGGGAGGAGGCCCCTCAACAAAACCTCCACCGCCGGCGAAGACTACAGCGCCGGCAAAGACCACAAACAACCAACAGGGGGAAGGCTCTTCGAAGAAGCCTTCTATATCGGTAACCAGACTTTCATTATTTCCTCCTGGCTTTCGATTTTTGACTTTCGATGCAATTGCTAAATCGAATTCCCATTGGTTTTTTAGGCACCTTCGCCCAAGAAACGGCCAGCACTGGTGGTCGAATCTGAGAGCGATGAAGAAGGTGATTCTCCTCCTGCTCCTTTAAAAAGGCGAAAGCTGACGAAGGACGCTCCTGTTCCTGCTCCTGCTCCCGAGGGTCGAACCATTAGGATAAAGGTTGCTGGAAGAAAGCCCAGGCCACCTCCAGTGATCATTGAGGAGCCAACGGAGGAGGAACTAAACGTTCTTCTCAACAAGCCTGTCGAGAGCGACAATTCCAGCCCTGGGGATGAAGCTAATTTACAGGTAATCTCTTGAACCTTTTTATAACTTAGGTGTAGATACCTACATTCGACTGTGTCTCTTTCGATCTCTGAAGATTCTTCTTCTTTCCTTTTTTAGGACACCACTGAAAGTTCTCCACCAAGGACCTCTGAAACACTGGAGTCTGCTGAACTCAGCAGGCCACAAGAAAAAGGTTTGGAAACTGACGAAGCCCATACCGAAATAAATGAGGCCAATGCTGAGACGGTAGAAAAACCAGCAGAAGAACCTCAAATGGAAGAACAACAGCCAGAAGCGGTTCAGGTGGTGGATCTGTCGGAAGAGAATCGTGAAGAAGGGGATCAAGGCAATGCTGGCGAAGAAAATCAAGGTGCTGCTGACGAAGAGAACCAAGGTGACACTGGCGAAGGGCACCAAGGTGACGCTGGCGAAGAGCACCAAGAAGACGCTGGTTCTGCCCCAGTCCAAGTCGAAGGGCAACAAGTCGAGGCACCTAACACTCAACAGCCTCAAACCCAAGACAATGCTGTTGCAAGGGTTACCTCAACGAAGCACAGGTCGAAAGAGGATTTAGAACTCTTGAAACAAACTGACCCTGTTAGCTATCTTAACGCAATCATCGAGAGCAAGAGTTCATCTGATGCTAGTCAGGAGGTTCCTACCCTGTCGGGGAAGTCCACTGAAACCTCTCCTCTCGATGAAGCTTTGGCGAAGGTTAAGGCCCAGTTTTTCAAGAAGGACTTGATGAAGGCTTTAGAGGGGGACCCCACTGCTCCATCATATTTGAAGGATGTCTTGAATGCTGTCGACTTGTTAGCTGTAGCCCCAGAAGTTTCAGGCTTGATCATGGAGTTACACTCTATGATTGATCAAGTCTCAGAAGATTACAGGCGCCAAAGGGGGTTTAATAGTCAGCTTGAGGTGTTGTATGGCAAAAGCTCCTCTGCGTGGACTGCTGTTTCGGATACGACTTCTCGAATTGCGGAGTTGTCGAAGCAAAAAGCATCTACGCAGGAAGAAGTCGATGCCATTGATCGAGAGAATGCTTCCTTCAGGGCACAAATCGAAGAAATAGAGGCTAAGATAAATGCCAACACTAAACGCAAGGAGGAACTTCTTTCGACCATCCCAGACACCGAGAGTCAAACTGAACTCAAACAGGGCCTGGAATTTGCTGAGAAGGCCCAAGGCTTCGACGCTCAGATTGCCAAGATTGTGCAGGAGAACGCCTGGTGCAAGAAAAGGTTGGAGCTGCAGCAAGCCAAGTACCTTCGACTCAAGGACTCTATTCCCTTTTGATTGATTCAGCTTTTGTAACCATATTTTGTAATCTCTATTCGACAACATTGCCATCTTGGCTGAAATTTATAAAATTTCCATTTTGGCATTTTTATGGTCAATTTAGTCTTGTTCTTTTATTACTTTATTTTTATCTCTTGAAGTGTAGGTTTGTATTTTTTCAAATATCTACCATTTACTCTCAAGAGCCTTTTATCTTCACCTAACTCTTCGACTTCATAGGCTCCACCAGAAAAAGTTTGGATAACTCTGAAGGGTCCTTCCCATTTGGGTGACCATTTCCCCATGCTTCGATCCCTTCGATCCATGGGAAGAATTACCTTCCAAACTAGTTCTTCAGGCAAAAATACCTTAGGTTTTACCTTTTTATTATAAGAGTCTTCTACTCTTTTCTTCTGAAGCCTGAGTAGGTGGAGAGCGCGCAATCTCTCTTCGTCTAAATCCACCAGTTCGTCTAACATCATGTTCCAATAGACTTCAGAAGGAATATCATAATGCCTCTGAACCCTTGCAGATTGAAGACAAATTTCTGCTGGCAACACTGCATCATGGCCAAAAGTTAGCCTATACGGTGTTGTACCAGTGGCTTCTTTTGGGGACGTTCGACAAGCCCACAGAATCTGGTCTAACGTCTTATGCCAATTCTTTGGTTTCTTCCAAACATGTTTCTTTATCAAGCCAATCACCACTTTGTTAGCTGCTTCGACTTGACCATTCGCCTGTGCATAGTAAGGCGTGGATGTTAGGAGTTTGAAACCTGTTTCCTGAGCAAATTCCTGCATCTTTCGACCAGTGAAAACCGATCCTTGATCAGTTGTTATTGTCTCAGGTATTCCATACCTAAAGATAATGTTCTTTTGAATAAATTCAATGACATTTTCTTGGTCTACATTGACTAAAGGGATATCTTCGATCCACTTAGTAAAGTAATCAATGCCTACCAGTATGTATTTCTGACTCTTTGATGATGCTGGTCGAATCTCTCCAATGAGGTCCAACGCCCATCCTCTAAAGGGCCAAGGCTTCACTATCGAGTGAAGTTCGCTTGCTGGTACATGTTGGATGCCTGTATGAACTTGACACTCTTGACAACCTTTGGCGAACTCAACACAATCTTTTAGCATAGTGGGCCAGTATAGTCCTTGTCGAAACAACAACCATTTCATCTTATGGCCTGCTTGGTGAGCCCCACATGCTCCAGCGTGCGTAGTCGAAAGGGCTATGTATGCCTCAGTTTCACTTAAGCACTTTAGCAATACCCCTTCAGGCGTTTTCTTGAATAACTCATTACCCATGAGTACATAACTCAACGCCCTGTACTTTGTTTTTCGTTCTGCCGAAGCTCCTAGATTTTGAAGATAATCCACTATGGGTTTCCTCCAATCTTGCTCCGATAAATTATCTATGAACGAAATTTCGAAGTTACTTTGATCAGCATATCCTAGTCTCGTCGATTCCAAGTCTGATGGTGATAGACAAGTTGCTTTTATCTTTTCTCGAACTTCGATTGCTCTTTGTAATCTCGTTTTTGAAATCTTATACCCAGATGCAATCTGTGCCAAGTCGTTGGCTATTTGATTTTCGACTCTGGGTATGTGTCGAATATTAACCGTTTCAAATTTTTTCAATAAACGATTCGCTACCACAAAGTACATAATGAGATTCTCTCTTATGCATTTATATTCCTTTGTGACTTGCTTAATGACTAACTCTGAGTCTCCCATTATTTCGACTCGAGTTGCCCCCAATTCCAACAATATTTCAAGGCCAGTAATTAGAGCTTCATACTCAGCCTCATTGTTCGAACAAGAACCTGATATTTTGTACTTGAATGTTGTTGGAATTTTATCTGGAGAAATAATCAAGACTCCTACCCCTGTTCCGTCTTTATGGCTGGAACCATCGAAGTAGAATTTCCAAGGCTCTATCTCCACATAATTAATATCCTCGACTTGAATTGAGTGGTCAACTATGAAGTCTGCAACCACTTGTCCTTTTACTGCCTTAAGAGGCATAAAGGTCAAGGAGTATTCAGTTAATGCTAATGCCCATTTGCCAATTCGACTGTGCAAGATAGGTTTCGACAACATATATTTGAAAACATCAAAATGAGACGAAACATACACATCAACTGGTTTTATATATTGCTTGAGTTTTGTACAAGAGAAATACAGACATAGACACAATTTTTCAACTTCACTATATCTAGTTTCTGCATCGTTCAAAACTCTACTGAGATAATAAATGGGTCTTTCGACTCCATTCTCATCCTTTTGGGCTAACATGCTTCCCAGAGTTTTGTCGGACGCAGCTATGTACAATCTCATACTCCTATTGCTACAAGGAGGCACCAGAATAGGTGGCTTAGTGAGGTACCCTTTGATTTTGTCGAAGGCTTCTTGTTGCTCTTGCCCCCATTCGAACCCCTCTTTATTCAGTCGAAGTAAGGGTGAAAAGGCCTGAGCTTTCCCACTTAGATTAGATATAAACCTCCTTAAGAAATTTATCTTGCTTAAGAGGGATTGCAGTTCCTTCTTATTCGACGGCGCTTTCGCTTCCAAAATTGCCTTCGTCTTGTTCTGGTTGATTTCGATTCCTTTCTTGTGGACAACGAAGCCTAAGAAATCTCCAGCTTTCACACAGAACGCACACTTCAAAGGGTTCATCTTCAGACCATGTTCTCTCATTCTTTCGAATGATTGTCGAAGGTGGTCAATATGATTCTTCCTGGAAACAGATTTTATAACAATGTCATTAATATATACTTGCATAAAAGTGTTAATAAAATCATGGAAGATAGTATTCATTGCTCGCTGGTACGTTGCCCCAGCGTTCTTTAGGCCAAAAGGCATCACTACCCATTCGTAAGTGCCTAAGGCCCCAGGGCATCGAAAAGCTGTTTTCGACACATCCTCTTCAACAATGAATATTTGATTATATCCTGAATAACCATCGAGCATACTCAGGTATTCATAGCCAGCGACAGAATCGACTAGCATTTCCGCCACAGGCATAGGATATTCATCTTTGGGTGTAGCAGCATTCAAATCTCTGAAATCTATGCACACCCTTAACGTACCATTTTTCTTAATTACTGGCACAATGTTTGCAATCCATTCGACATACCTTGTAACACGGATGAATTTGCATTTCAGAAGTCTTTCGACCTCCGTTTTGATCTTCGACAGTATTTCTGGAGCGAAGCGCCTTGGATTTTGCTCGATTGACTTCTTCCCAGGTTTGATTGGCAACTGAAGTTCTACCAATCCTCTGTCGAGACCAGGCATTTCGTCATAATCCCATGCAAAACAGTCTTTAAACTCTTTCAGCAATTGGATTACTTCCAACCTAAGTTCTGGATCGATTTTGGCGCTGATGTAAGTTGGCCTTTTCTCTGATCCTTCGCCTAAGTTGATTTCTTCTAAAGGGTCTTGCGCTAACATTTTAATGTTGTTCGCCAAGGGGTCCTTTTCGAAGCCCAAAGGCTCATCGTCATAGATGGCGTCGAGCCTCTGTTCCTGCATCTCTTCTAGCATGATATCAGGAGGTTTTGGATCGAAATCCTTTCCTGGACCTACAGCAGATAATTGTTGATCATTGGCCTGTGTGGCCATGTACTTTACTTCGGCTTCGAGAGCCGTTATCATCTTGGTTTCGGCTACATAAGCCGAAATTCGCTTCAAAGATTGTGACTCAGTCATTATCACTGAATTCACTTCCCCAACCAGTTGGTTGGATATCAGTTAACCCACTGAAGTCTATGTGGGACAAGTCTTCTCTGTCCCATTGGAAACCATGCTCAGGATGCAGGTATAGGGAACAAAAAGTGTTTGGCGCTGGCGCCATGTCGAAGTCAGGTGTTGGACATGGCCCTATGTGAGCCAAGTTCTTGTCGAAATCTGCCAAACCCAGGTGATTCACTTCCCCAAGGTAATAGCTTTGATCTGCCTCTATGTTTTCGACCATCCCATCTGGACGCCATAGCAGCAGCCTTTGGTGCATTGATGAAGGCACATCGCCAACACCATGAATCCATTCACGGCGCAACAAAAGATTGTAGTTAGGTTTGGCCGATATGACCATAAACATCGTTGGTCGAAGGATCGACCCTACTTTGATATCTAGCTGGATCACTCCCATAGTGGTCCCTATGCCGCCCTCATAGTTCGACAGGACCATGTTGTGAGGCTTAATGTCCTCATCCCTTTTGCCAATTTTCCTTAGCATAGAGTGAGGAATAATGTTGATGGTTGCCCCACAATCCACCAATATTTTATTCACAGTTGTTTCTTCGAGTTTAGCCCTTATGAACAAAGGCTTGAGGTGATTTTTCATCGCCTCTGTAGGTGGCTCGAAGAAGCCATTTTGTTCCTCAGTAGTGCCATTGTCCATTACAAAATAGCACACTGGCCTATGTTTGGCCATTTCTTGCTCCACTTCCCAGTCACTTGCTTCGACTTCTACCTGTCGATTGAATTCTCTGGGCAGCACTGAAACTATATTCACCATTATGTCCAAAGTATCATCAGACTCAGCATCGTCTTCGTCTTCGACTTCACTTTGGTTAGGCCAAACTAGCCTGTTGGTTACTGGCTCTCTTTCTAGAGGTTTCCTTTGCTTCCTTTGAGGAACATTCGAACTCGTTTCTGCCTTTGGTTCGTTGGCAGCCTCCCTTTCAGCTTTTCGTCTCCTTTGATATCTCCTCCATTGAGTTCGAGACATGGGATTTTTACCTTTGTAGTTGCTGGACACTTGTGCAACCTTAGGTGCAGCAACCTGAGGCTCTTTCTTTTGAGTCAAAGAGGAACTCCTTGGCACGTCGAAAGAGTGCCATTTCTCCTCACTTGGCCTTTTTCGACCAGAGGTTTTGTACCAAGTGTCTACTGGCACATTTGTGGGAGGCCTAAAAGTCAATGGCCTCCTTTCTTGGTTTGAACCTCTTTGGGAAGTTCTTCTGGGATCATGTTGAAGGTCAACATTTTCCCTTCTCTTATTCGCTGCTCTTACGCCTTGAATGTGCTCAGCAGCCTTTTTGTCAAAGATCGAACTGCATCTTGGACACAGCATCACCTCTGATTTCTTTTTCTGGCATCTTTGTAGAAAATCTGCCAAGTTTTCATTTTCCCGAGGGAAAGCAGTCTTATTAGCTTGTTCTTGCCTCATGGCCTCTTCTGATGCTTTTGGGTCAGAAAGTTCAACCATGTTGATATTTATTGTATCTTTGTTAGCAAGAGTTAACTGCTTCATTTGTATCTCCAGATTCTCCGTCTGGCCTTGAGCTGTGGCCAAGTGGGAACTGGATTTTGGTCCAGTTTTTTGTGCTTCAGCGGTCTCCAACTTCGGGCTTTCTACCGCTTTCTGAACAACTTCAATTGTCTTCCTGGATAAATTTCCAGAAAAACTGCCAAAGATTGGCATGTTGACGTGGTCCTTTGAGACTTCGACCATGGTAATTCCTGGCTTCTTCGACTGGATCCTGGTTGCCTCTATCACGTTCACCTCAGAGGGTTCAGCATAGTGGGCTTCAGCCTGCAATGGATTTGAGTCGACAGCCATGGGGGATTTGTCAGCAAACTTCAATCTCCCTTCTTCGATAGCGTCTTGCACAAGATTCCTGAAAAGAAAACATTGAGAAGTTTTATGGCCCAAAAAATTATGATATTTGCAAAAACCTCTCTTCTTTCTTTGATCAAGAGGAGGCACTTTTACCCCTGGGGGTACTATCATTTGGCCATCTTTAACCAGCAAGTCGAATATTTCATCACATTTTGTGATGTCAAAACTATAAGTCTTTTTTGGGAACCTATCGTTGGTCCTTTCTGGACCAATGGGATTTTTCCCACTTGAGGGGACTAACAGTTTACGAGAGTATGGTGGCCCTTGTTTCAGTTCTGCTAAATCGACTTCTCCCTCTTCGACAGTTAAAGTATCGTCGAAGGATTCCGGATCTTCGTCATCCATCTCAACGTACGCTATCCTCTCTCTCTTGTGAGTTTTCGTTGCCTTTGCCTTTTCAGCTTTGAGGCGTTCTACCTGTCGAACTCTATCGGCCAGTTGGGCCATGTCTCTTAGGTATTGGGTGTCTAGCTTCTTCCTAATGGAATAATCTAAACCGCTTGCGGCTATTTCGACCAACTCATGTTCTGGCACTTGTGTAAAACATCTCGCCTTGAGCAACCTAAACCTATTTAGATATTCGTCTATAGGTTCAGTGAAACGTCTCTTCACACTGGCCAATTCTTTCAGGCTTATCTTGGTTTGCCCCATGTAGAATTGTTCATGGAACAATCTTTCCAACTGGGTCCAATGATGGATCGAATTGGGGGGGAGAGTTGTAAACCAAGTAAAAGCGTTCTTTGTTAAAGAACTTGGGAAGTACTTGATCCTTAGGTTTTCGTTATTCGAAATGTCACCTGCTTCGATCAAATATCTCGCCACATGCTCGACAGTAGATTCTGTCGTGTTCCCAGAGAACTTAGTAAATTTGGGGACTTTGCATCTAGGAGGTAAGTCCGTTTGTAACACGTATTCTGACAATGGAGATGTAAAGTTGGGCCTTCGAAAGCCCATGTTCATCCCATTCTGAGTCATGATCCTTTCAATCATGGTTGCCAGATTGTTTTCCAAACCCATGTTCTGGTATTGGATATGCTGAACTACTTCGTCAGCATTTTGGTTTCTGTTAACTAACCTTACCTCTGGGGTTATTACCCTAGGTTCCTCGACAGGTTGTTCCAATCGTGCCCTAAGGTTTTCTTCGACAGGCTGTTGAGCCTGGTTAATGGTGGTTTCTTCCTCTAAAAATATCCCCTGGTTTCCCCTTATTTGCGCCCTTTGGGGCTGTCGAATAGGTTGGGGTACTCCAAAGAAATCAGCCAAACGCGCCATTTGCGCTGTCACTTGCTGATTCGATTGAGTAGTGTTTTGTATTAGAGGGTTTAGCACAATACTCAAAGTCTGTGCCAACATTTGCACCATATCATGGTTGCTTTCGTCCATTTGTTGCCTCAAGACTGCTGTCGAGGCATTTGTAAGGCCATGGGCTACTTGGGACGTTCCTCCTAAGAGTTGAGTCCTATTTCTATTCGCCATGCCTACTCCAGAGCCTTGGAGTGGCGAAGAGGCGCTCACTAAAGGGTCTGAAAAAGTGGACGCAGCATTCGTCAGGCTTGCCACTTCAGAAGTTGGCATACCATAGAATGGAATAAATCCTGGGGGAACCAAAGGCCGTGTGCCTAAATTTCCCCTTGGTGGGGGAGTTCCCAAAGGCATCCTGGGGCCTGTGAACGAAGGTATTGGCCCCGTTGTTGTGACTGTTACTGCTGGTGTCGAACCAACAGTTGTCGCTTCACTTACGGTCGTACTAACCGTTGCTCCCACACTCGTTTGTGGGATTTCGTTATTGTTTGGCGGATTCGCCATCTCTTCCCTTCCTCTGGCAGTATTGTTATCGTTAGTGTATATTCTACCACTTCTCAATAACATACAACACTCCTCGAAAAGATGAGATCATTTTCAACAATCAACACACAGTCCCACCAGGTGTGCCAATTTTTTTACCTTGGGATTTGGTAAACAACCGCTGATCTTCCAAATGGTTACTTATTTGGTTACTCGCAGGATCGATCAAATTGATCCTAGGACATAGGTTGATTTTGAAGTTTGATTAAATTGGATAAGGCTTTAAATAAAGAGGCTTTAAATAAAATAAAGAGGTTTCAAGTAAATTGCATGAAGGAAAGACTTGGTAAAATAAACAAGGCTTAATGTAAAAGGCTTCGACAGGAATGTAAAGAGGAAAGCAAGTAAATTTCTGGAAAAGTAAATGACTTTGATTAATAAAGTTGGTGTTTCACACATACATTTCTCAATAATTCTTTCTCACACGCTGGGTACTCGAATCTATATGAGTGACTTTGTATAGAATTGTGAACACACGCGAGAACTTATATGACTACCACTATTTATACTAAAACATCCCAAGTAACCGTCGGGCAGTTGCATTGCTTCGAGATCAATCCACTTGGCACGTTCTCAACGTTCGACGCTCCAGATCTTTGTACGTTGCACGTGGTAACTGCTGGAAACCGTTTTCCCTCCAAATGCTTGAATTTCAAACTGCTTCACTCTGAACCATCGAACACTTTCGTCGAGAGACATCTTCGACGAGAAACTCCTTTGACGTCGAAGGCAACCAACTTCTCCCTTGGAAGAAATCTTCTAAGTACTTTGCCATCTTTCGACGGGCATTTCGACAGACTTAGCCAGTCGAAAACATCCTTCAGCTTTAATGGCTGACATCAATAAAACAAGGGTGTCGAATTTAGGAGCCAACACATGGAAGCAGACTGTTACCAACATTCCAGGACATGCCATAAGTGCCAGATTTATGCAGACAAGGTGCATGTTCCTCCAGTTCCTTTGAATGTTCTGACTGCGCCTTGGCCGTTTGCAATGTGGGGCATAGACATGATCAGTGAGATTAAACCTACGGCATCCAATGGGCATCACTTCATCCTAGTAGCGATTGATTATTTTACAAAGTGGGTTGAAGCAGCTTCCTATGCTACGGTAACCAAGACTGTTATGGCACGGTTCATTCGGCATAATCTGATCTGTCGGTACGGCGTGTCCCAGAGAGGATCATTACAGACAACGGTACCAATCTCAATAATAAGATGATCACTGAGCTCTGCGAGCAGTTCAAAATACAGCACCACAATTCTTCTCCTTACAGACCGAAGATGAATGGGGCTGTAGAAGCAGCGAATAAAAATATCAAGAAAATCGTGCAGAAGATGACAGTGACTTATAAAGATTGGCACGAGATGTTACCGTTCGCTCTACATGGGTACCGTACCTCAGCTAGGACGTCAACCGGGGTAACTCCTTTCTCTTTGGTTTATGGTATGGAGGCAGTCTTACCGATCGAAGTGCAAATACCCTCTCTCCGGATAATGAAGGATGAAAATCTGAACGAAGATGATTGGATCCAGACACGTCTTGATCAGCTAAATCTTATTGATGAAAAGAGACTTGCTGCTATCTGTCATGGTCAGACGTATCAGAAACGGATGATCAGGGCATTTAACAAAAAGGTCAGACCACAGGAATATCAAGTTGGGGATCTAGTAATCAAGCGAATCATCCCTCCTCAGAGTGATCCAAGGGGCAAATGGACCCCTACGTACGAAGGGCCATTTGTGGTTAAACATGTGTTCTCAGGAGGGGCCATGATTCTAACCAATATGGATGGTGACGACCTTCCTCACCCCGCCAATGCAGACATAGTAAAAAGATACTACGCATAAAAAATACCCGCTAGGCTGACATGCCTAGGCAAAAATTAGGGCTTCCCGGCGAACCAAAAGGGTTCGGGAAAAATGAAGGGATGAAATGAAAAAAATCTGTACACCCGGCAAGTCGAAAACCTGAAAAGGCGGCTTGGGCAAAAATGGGTATCCCAGTGGACTGAAAACCCGAAAGGGCAGTCCAGGCAAAAGTTAGGGATAAAGCGTAATACTATGTCTCATTGGATCACTTTGCATCTAGAATCCGGTATCTACACCAAGTTCAGACGACATCGATCAGTCAGCTTCACCTTCAACCAAGGTCATCAAGTGATGAGACGCTCGAAGTTATAAAGGCAATAGCAGAGTTGAAACCCAGTGGGATCATTCATTTCACACAGCTGTTTTATTTTCTCTTGTACAAAATTTATATAAACTCTTTTGTTCGGCGGCGTTCTCTTACTAGGACGTCAGCCTCTTGTACACAAAACGCCTATTTACAGGCCATTCAAAAATCAATACAAATATATTTTTCAGTTAAAAGTGCCAATTGTTTTTCCTTTTCTGTTTTGTTTTGCGGAGAACGTCCAAGGTTCAATTTGTGATATATGCATTGACAATAATTTGCTAACTCATGAATATTTGCATACGAAACAAAGGATTAATTACAAGTAACATTAGAAACAGGGGCAATAATGGGTGGTCTAAGCAATCTGATTGTTCTATCCTCCAAAGGTACCAAGGTAGATTCAGCTGAAGAACATAACCAGTATATCCCAATTCCCCAGAGAGTGAGCCAGCAAGTCAGTACACTCTCCTCAAAGCAAAGCTACTATCAAGTCTTAAGGAAGTTGGGTACCCTCCAGCAGGTCTCAACACTCCCCAGCAGTACATGTATTCTTAACAAGCATCCCCGGCAGTCTTGGTCTAAAGATTGTTCCCCGGCGGTACATCAAACATTCAGTGGAGTTACTTCCAATAGGATTCAAAATTTCCCCAGGAGAGTCCAATCCAGCTTCCCCAGGAAGGTGAGAATCCATCTCCCCAAGCAGTAAGCTTATCCCCAATAGATTCTGGAAGCTTATCCTCGCTGAGCACGAACGCGTCCTCCGGCTTTATTCAAAGAGTTATTTCCTTACTAGGATATAACTGGGTTATCCTCAGCCAAAAAGCCATGGAAAGATCGTCCTCGACGAAGCCTTCTTATCCCCAGCGAAGTCTATCAATACTTCCAACACAACAAGGGTATCCCCAGCAAGTTATTATCAACGACTCAGCAAAGTCTCTCTCTCCCCACAGAGTATTGCTTTCCAGCAAGATCGTTAGAGTACTTTCCTCCCCGCAGAATATTCCATTCGCCAAGTTTATCCCCAACGGAGTCATCTTCTCCTATCGGTATTCTTGCAACTATCACCCAGCGGAAGCAAAATCTATTCTTCAACGTCAGCCCAGGAGTGACTTCCCGGCACCCGTCAAGGATTTACTTTCCTAGACGAAAACATACATTCCTAAACACCACATACATCATTATAGCATGCATATACGCATCATATCTTACAAATCTCATTTATGTTGAGAACATCATTGCTTGATCCATATCACGCATTGCATATGACTGACCTTTACCTTTCAGGAAATATTCAGTTAGGTTCTCAATCATATTTCAAAGACCTAGTCTGGTTCAGTTAGATCGACTCCAAAGATTTCTCTGTTTCTTATCCAGTCAAAGGCCTTCTCTGGTTCAGTCAGATCGACCCTAAGATCTCCCTGTCTCTTATCCAGTTGAAGACATTTCAAGACCTAGACCGGTTCAGTTAAATCGACTCCAAAGATTTCTCTGTTTCTTATCCAGTCAAAGGCTTTCTCTGGTCTAGTTAAACCAACTCCTAAAGGTTTTTCTAGTGAAGACTCAGTAGAAGATATCCAAGATTCTCTCAATGATTGCTGTTGAGGTTGTAGTCGCCTATGGTTCTCTCCCCGATCCTGCGGAGGTGGTAATCCCAGATTTCGCTCAATGATTGCTATTGAGGTTGTAGTCGCCTATGGTTCTCTCCCCGATCCTGCGGAGGTGGTAATCCCAGATTTCGCTCAATGATTACTGTTGAAGTGAAGTTATCCAAGATTCTCTCAATGATTGCTATTGAGGTTGTAGTCGCCTATGGTTCTCTCCCCGATCCTGCGGAGGTGGTAATCCCAGATTTCTCTCAATGATTGTTGTTGAAGTGAAGTTATCCAAGATTCTCTCAATGATTTCTATTGAGGTTGTAGTCGCCTATGGTTCTCTCCCCGATCCTGCGGAGGTGGTAATCCCAGATTTCGCTCAATGATTGCTATTGAGGTTGTAGTCGCCTATGGTTCTCTCCCCGATCCTGCGGAGGTGGTAATCCCAGATTTCGCTCAATGATTACTGTTGAAGTGAAGTTATCCAAGATTCTCTCAATGATTGCTATTGAGGTTGTAGTCGCCTATGGTTCTCTCCCCGATCCTGCGGAGGTGGTAATCCCAGATTTCGCTCAATGATTGCTGTTGAAGTGAAGTTATCCAAGATTCTCTCAATGATTGCTATTGAGGTTGTAGTCGCCTATGGTTCTCTCCCCGATCCTGCGGAGGTGGTAATCCCAGATTTCGCTCAATGATTGCTGTTGAAGTGAAGTTATCCAAGATTCTCTCAATGATTGCTATTGAGGTTGTAGTCGCCTATGGTTCTCTCCACGATCCTGCGGAGTTGGTAATCCCAGATTTCTCTCAATGATTGCTGTTGAAGTGAAGTTATCCAAGATTCTCTCAATGATTTCTATTGAGGTTGTAGTCGCCTATGGTTCTCTCCCCGATACTGCGGAGGTGGTAATCCCAGATTTCGCTCAACGATTGCTGTTGAAGCTGAAGTTATCCAAGATTCTCTCAATGATTGCTATTGAGGTTGTAGTCGCCTATGGTTCTCTCCCCGATACTGCAGAGGTGGTAATCCCAGATTTCGCTCAATGATTGCTGTTGAAGTGAAGTTATCCAAGATTCTCTCAATGATTGCTATTGAGGTTGTAGTCACCTATGGTTCTCTCCCCAATACTCCGGAGGTGGTAATCCCATATTTCGCTCAACGATTGCTGTTGAAGTTGAAGTTATCCAAGATTCTCTCAATGAGTGCTATTGAGTTTGTAGTCGCCTATGGTTCTCTCCCTGATCCTGTGGAGGTAGTAATCATCCCAAGATTTTCTCAATGATTGCTGTTGAGGTTAAAGTCGCCTAAGGTTCTCTCACCGTTCCTGTTGAGGTAGTAACCATCCCTGGTTCATTCATCACCTTTTGAAGATCCAGATTCAGCTCCTGTAACCAGTCAGGGTACACATTCATACAAAGAATTTGAAGACCAGCTCCCGTAACAGGTCAGGTAATCATTTTCTTTTTTGCAGGTATGCAAGTTCTCGCTAAGGAAACTCTTACGCGATCAACATCCAGATGGCATCTACAAGCCCATCCACCTTCCATCATCTCTTAGCATGGCATCTATAATCCCATCATCCTATCCATCAACCTCCAAATGGCATCTATAAGCCCATTCCCATCATCACACTGCTACTATGTGAGCGCAAATTTCTGGGCACTCTAGTGTTCAATCATCTTCTACCTTCGGATTACGAAAGGCACGTCAGCCAATCTGCATCCTCAGGTCTAAGAAGATTGAACAGGGGCAACTGTTGTACCCCAAAATTTGCCCTCCCATATTCTTCAAAATTTGCCAAGTCAAAGGTTCAAAAAGTTCCCCAAGGGTTACATAGTTCAAGGGCCTCCTAAACAGTCAAAATTAGGGTTTTGGTTCTGACAAAGTAAATGAAGTTTCCAAGGGTCAAATCAAGTCTCACATGCCTATAAATATGGTCAAGCATACTCATACCAAGTTTCAAGACTTACAGCACAAAATTGCACAGTCAAAAAACCCTAATTGCACTACAGTCAACTGTAGGGGCAAAATGGTCATTTGACAGTCAAAAGTTCAAATTTTTGGTCAACATCTCATTTTGAAGCCACAAACATCATTTGATCAATGCTTGATCATGATTCTCAAAGCTTGGCTCAAAAATCATCAAGATGCAAAAGTTTCCATATTTGGACAGTTGAAAAAGTCAACTGTAAATTGACCAGGGCATAACTTTCACATGGATTATCATAAAAATTCCATCCAAAGCTCATTTTGAAGAGACAGACATTTCCTACAACTCCTCTTCATACTTCAAGTCCAAGAAATGCTCTCACAAAAAGTTATCAATTTCAACATTATAGGTCATTTTCAAAAGTCAACAAAAAGGGACTTTAAGTCAAAGGCCATAACTTGTGATTGGTAAATCAAAATGACATGGGACCAAAGAAATTGGTTAGAGGACTCAAAGACCTTTCCAAAATGTCCAAGAACATGAGCAAAGCCTTATAATTGAGCAAGTTATGCCTTGTGGAAGTTGGGAAATTTTTGGATATTTTGAAAAGTCAACATTGCTTCAAATGACCTAAAATTGCTAATGGGCCTCTTTTTCTTCCACAATTCATCATCCAAGACATGTGCACGACCATTTGGCCCAAAGGGAAGTTTTTTATCATTTTTATTTATTTATTTGGATTTTTTATTATTAATAATTCATTTAATTAAATAAAATACATGAAAAATACCAAACCTAATGTTTTGAATCTTTTTGTGCATAGAATAGGATCAATATTTCGTGTACAATCAAATATGGAAGGAATTATGGTGATTGGATATGATTGAGACCAAATAGGCATGAAAAAATATTTGAAAAGATCTTTGAAAATCAAATCTTGCAAATCATGAATGCAAAGGTTTTTGTGTGATCTCTTTAACCTAAAACCTTCACACATACATATATAGTGCAACCCTAATGCCAAAAGACTGGAAGCTGCGCCAGAAATCCCTAAACAAACTTGGAATTTTTCAAGAAAAACTCAAATCTGAAAACCATCTTCTAGGTCGATTCAAGCCAAGAGACTTGTTCCATTACCTTCCTGAGGCTTCAAGGAACGTTTTCCAATCAAAATCATTCATCCTAACACCAAGAAACGTGAGAACGATGGTGACCTGTACAGAAAATATTTGATATTCTTGCATCTCGATTCATGCATTTTTCATAATTTTTGATGTTTGATTTGTGTTCATTATGTAATTCTAAAGCTAACCACATAATTTAATTGTGTTTTTGTGCACTATACGCGATTCCACCATTGTTATCTTTTAGGGTTTCTCAAGCTTTGAATTGGGCGTTTCTAAACGCTGTAAAATTAGAACCTCACAGTACCATAACTGGATTCAACGTGCTTGGACGATTTGGACACAACCCTCGCGCTCAATTTATGAGCCACCATGAGCTAATCGTTATTTTCTGGAATGGCACATTTTGGAACGTTTAAAAAACCGTTGCTGATTCTTTTGTGTTTCAGGAAAAAATAAAAGCGAGGAAGAAGATGATCCAGTGGCAATCAATGATTGGTCTATTTGAAAATTCGCGCTAAAAATCCACTAACTATTATGTTCGCTTATGTTATTTGTTTGTTATATAATATACAAAGCAATCAAGTGGATCAGTTGGCAAGGTTAGGTGTTGGTAATCTCTAGGACCTGGGTTCGAGCCCCAGGTCCCCCACCCCTTTCACGTTATTTTTCTATTAATGCTTGTGTGAGGTTTCAGTGCTAGGGTGCATCATATGTCATCAACATCAAACCATCCACGTGCCTACCAGGATCAATCCAAAGGCGCTGATTGGAAGAACACCATAGACCCTAGTCAAAGATCCCACACGCGTCCTGAAAAGGTCAATAGGGCCAGGGATAATTGGGCCTGAATGCTACAAGTACACCTCCAAATCAGGGGCAGAACCCCCCAAGGTTTGCAATATTCTTTCCATTATTTTATTTTTTTATTTTGATTCAATTATTATTTTTAATTAGTTCTTTAAATTTAAATATTTTCACAATAATATAAAAAAACACAAAAAAATCAGAAAAGACAAAATTTAAAATATATTTATTTAATTGATATTTTTTGTAAATAAAACCTTTATTAATTAATTAGTTTTAATCTAGGGTTAATCTTAATATTTTTTTTAATAAACTTAAAACTTGGTAGAATTAGGGTTTGTAATAATTTTTATCCTTTTTTCTTTTCTTTTCTCTAAATAATTAAATATTTCCTATTATTTTCATAAATTAAAATTGCATGTAAATAATTAGGTTAATTTAGGTTTAACTTTAATACTTTCTTAATAAACTAAAAAAAACGATTAGAATTAGGGTTAGTATTTTAATTTCAATTAATCTTTCTCATTAAAGTCATAAAATACAAAAATACCAAAAATAATTTCTTTTTCTTTAATTTAATTAATTTGCTAATAATTAAATTTCATCAAACAGGGTCCAACGCCCTCGTTTTTAATTTTAATTCAATTCGCGTATTTATTTCTTTTTCTTTTAATTATTCATGTACCCATCCCAAAGCCATGTAAATATTTATCTTTCGCACTTTACTTTATTTATTGATTTTCTGTCAAATCGAGTTCTGGAAATTTTGGCGATGTGGACCCGCGCCTTTTGTAATAGTTTAGAACTTTACCTTTTTCGCGCTTTTTAACTATTAAATAAATGCATGCAAGAATGAATGGGAAAAAATAAAAACAAAAGCGTAGATCACCAATGACATGACAAGATAAAATATCTGAATCTGACACACAAATCACACACCACCCCTAGGGTACGCCTCACTGTTGCCTTGCCTCGAAAGGTGATCGTCGAGTAGAGGATGTCTTAGTAAGTCCTCATGATCCGGGAACCTGGCATGAGGGTAGCTTCTAAGGTGTCTTCCCATTGCTCCGGTGATCACCATGTCCTGAACCTCGAATTGACCCAAACACCTCCAACGTGGTGCTACCTACCTCTCAATGGTGGGATGGCACTACTTTAAAGGACATCTACACAGACGAATTCCTTAGGGTAGGTAGACGACTCGTGGATACTTGCTCTAATTCAAAACAAAACAAATCAAAAATACTTTTCACACCAACACATTTTCAAAAAGCTTTCGAAAGCATTTTTCAAACACTCTTGAGGACCGATACAAGAGTCGAACTGAAATTTTCAAAGAAACTTTTTAAAACCCACAGTTGAAAAGCAAACAAACCATTTTTGAAAACACAAGTGAGCAAGTATCTAAGAGCCCATGGATAACCATGGATAGAAAGGGTGCTAACACCTTCCCTTTCTATAATCTACCTCCCGAACCGAGAGCAATCTCTATAAGGAATTTTTCTGTGCTTTTGTCCTTTCCATTTGGAGAAAATAAAAGACGGTGGCGACTCTTGCTTCCGCGACATTTCGCGAACCAGCGTTAAACAGCCAGCTCCAGATCCACCGATCACACTAACACTATCAAGCATAATGTTAAGGGTTATGTTACTGACATGATGGATGACCCTGTAGATGCAAAAACTAAGTTATGGCATAGAAAGATTGGGAATATGTAGAATATTATTGCTAAAGAAGTTATCATAGGTATGTCTTATCTCAAAATTGAAGAAGGTAAAACTTATGATGACTCTCAAGTCTGGAAGCAAAACAAGATGTCACGTAAGAAATTTAAACATCCTACCACTACTCATGTTGGTTAATCATTTCATATGAATCTCATGGGACACATGTAATTTGATAGCCTTGGAGGTAAGGAATTTGTCTTTATCTATGAGGATGACTACTCCTGATACACCTGTGTTGAGGTTATTCATAAGAATTATGATACCTTTTATTCTGGATCAACCATATTCTAAGGGATTCAGTCTCATCTATAGAGATTTGACTACCGCAAGGAGAGAGAGAGAGAGAGAGAGAGATAGAGAGAGAGAGAGAGAGATAATTTTCTCTCACTTACACTAGGAAAAAATGAAGAAAAAAGTTAAACTGGTTACAGACCTCCTAATTATAATTTTCTAGTGACTATTGTTGCAATGCATATAGAAAGAATAATTTATTGTCTCCACATGGATTAATTATGTTTCAAAGATCATTTAAGATTTTATATTACTTTAAGGTTGGTTTATCTGTTTATTTATTGTATTATGAATACTTGAAATGAAAAATAGAAGAGAATAAAATTAACTTTCAGTGTTTAACAGTGACAAAATTTTGTTGGGGTTAGATATTTTTGATCTACTAATCGAATTTAGTATCCTTGACAACTAATATGCAATTCTATTTAGTTATTAGCATTACCTATTAAATTTCTCACCGTAGCTCATGTGTGATTCAACGATATGAGATCGTCGATATTACCTAATAGACTATTGCCTAGCCTATTAACCAATACACAAATACTAAGTTTCAACGATAAATTTGGATACTAAACATAAACCTAAGTCTAAACTTGAGCATCCAATAGATGAAAGACTTGTATCTAGTAATGACTAATAACTTTTGAATATCAAGTCATACCATGAAAACATGTTTTAGGTAGCTAATCAAAAATAAACATCAAGAACAAATAATCCATCAGTATTAAAACTTAATAAGAATTACATAGAACGATGTTAGTTCCATGGTTTTTTTATTGTCTAAATTTTGGTAATACATGGTTCTAAACAGATGTTGAGAAAGATGTTGTAACATCTGCATCAACTATCATGACAGTTCAGTTGTTATGAGTTTTTCAACCAGGTGTCAAGATAGATGTTAAGACATCCTGGACTGTGTACAGAAGGCGCTGTTGTTGTATATCTCTTGACAGATTTAATTTAATTTGATGAGATCCTTTTAGATATTCCTCATCATTATGCACATGTAAAGGAGAAGATTTAGGAATAATGTGCATATTTGATTTGTTTTCTTAAAAAGGATCTTGGAGACTTTTTCGGAAAATTTAAAAAGATTTGTTCCTATTTTTAAGAGAAGATTTTGCAGTTGTTTTGGAACATGAAGATTAGATCTTTTGAAGAGTCCAAGCCCATACTGCAATATAACTATTAGGACAATAACATTTAAGCCTAAAAAAAGGAAATTATTCATGCTTACTTATCGTAGCTTTACAATCAAGCTCTAGAAGAAAGAATTTGAACAAGATATGTTGATGATTCCTCGGACAGTGTTTTTATCCTCAATCTTCCCTTGATATTCTCTCATATTGTGATTTGTGGTGAAAACCAAATTTCTCTAGGAGCTACCTCGAATCCACATATATATTTCAAATGAGATGCCACACACCCCTATTTATAGTTTTTGAAAGGGTAGGCTCACTAAGTGCACCACCAAGGCTCACATAGCACATTCCCCTTTTCATGGCTAAGTAATGCAAACTTACCTACAACATTCCTTGTCGCCTTATCTCGCTAAGTGAACTGCTCACGGTCTCTTAGACACCACATCATTCCTTCACCTTTAAGTAACTTAGTCCTGAAGTCATGAATCACCTTTGCTTGATAAGCGTGCATCTATTTTGGGCTTATTGATGTTGGCACCCTTGCTCACTAAGCATGCCTATGTTATTGGCTTAGAGATCCTTGTTTTGTTAGAAAAGTACTTTGGCTTGGTCTTTGTGTTTCTTTGGTGATACATTCATCCTTTTTACCTATTTTAGTTAATACATCATTAAAATGTCCAAACATGCATTTTTTAATACTTTTGATTGACAAATCAAGGGTTTTGCCATTAATTTCATGTAAAATAAATTAATGAAACTTATCAACTCTCCTGAACTTATCCTTTTGTTTATCCTCAAACAAAATTTATTTAGATTGTTCAGATGAATTTCAAAATACATGTTTGAGAAGAAGTTGGATGACTAGATCAGGAAATTTTGAGGAAGCATCATTTTATTAAATGATTTTCTTTAAAATGTCAGTTCAAAATCAACATTATAGTTATCCTCAAAACATAGTATGAATATTAATAATTCTCTTTACCAAAATCAGATTTTAAAATATGTCTGGATTAAAAGTCAATTACTCATTAAAATCATATTCTCGCTAATTATCTCTCGAAAAGGTTAGAGTTTCCATCATTTTTGACAATGCATAAACTATAGAAACATTTTGGTTTTTATATGGATTTAAAAATATTGGGTTTTTTTTTTCTTCATTCAAATATCCTAAAGATAAGAGAAAAAATATTTTGGTATATGACTTTTTTTTCAAAAAGTATCTTTTCTTTTATTTGTACTTTACAAAACTTTCTTTTTGGTGACTTTATTGTATTTGTATGCTTTGATATTTTGACTTCTTTTATTTTATTTTTCTTTTTGTTATGTCAAAGCATATTCTTTGCATTTTTTAGTGTTCTCCTATCCTTACGACAATGTGGTGAACATTGTTTTTATTTTAAAATTGGCTAAGTGTTATAACTTTTAAAGAACAAAATTTTCACTTTTTAGGCTCAAAGGGGGGTGCAAAGGATCATACCCTCACAAGGTAGGATTTTTAGTCAAGTAGTTCTTCACTCAATAACAAACAGTGTCTTGATCATATCCATGACTTCATATATACCAAGTAATAGAAAGAATGATGTTATATCAACATAGTTAGTATGCATGTCTAACCTCGTTATTTATATAAAATATGAGGTTTCATACAACTCACTTGGTTAGGCCTATATGATCTTGAGATTTATTGAAATGTTTTCACTAAACAGTAGTAAAGTCAAATATTTGTAAGAAACTAATTTAAGGTCATGTTATAGTTCATAGATAACCAAACATCTATCAATAATGGACCATTTAAAAGAAAAATGTATCATGTCATTGTTCCTGACTTTTTGTTAACAACCTAGTCTTTGTGATTCCTCTGCATTTGGATTTTCAGGTAAAGTAAACCATCTGCAGACAAACAGTTCAAAAATAGAAACTTTTGAAATTTTCAAAATTTTCAAACAAGTACTTAATCATGAAATAAATGTAAGCATCATATGTTTTGTGTAGGCTTTAGCTTCAATCATTCTTGTATTCCATCCCATGTAGAAAAGTTTGGCTTGTCCTCAGGTCATCCAAATAGATATGGTGTTGCAGAGACCTTCGCTTATCCACAAAAACTTTTTTATCCAACAATGTGCAGCAGAGAACACTAAGCAAACAACTAGGCTCGCTTACCCATCAAAGACCATTAATATGCACTAAGCGCACAACAAATCTCTCTTAGCCAAATTCCTACATCACTCCATGGTACTTGTTGCACTTGTTTGAATTCATCTCAAAACACAACATAATTAGGGAAATATGTCTCAAAATTATGTCCAGAAAAATATTCAAGTGTTTTGGGAGGTTGGGCATGCGTGTGTACTTGGTACGAAATGCCAACATACCCAAGTCCCTTTTGCATGGCATTGAAAAACATCAAAACACATAAAGAAACATAAATTTCTCAAGAAGTAACTAAATTAAAACCAACAAAATATATATACTTAACATTGATGGGGAGAAACTTGTAGCATCAGTTTAATGATCAACTTCACTAGTCATCTCTTCACCTCACTCTTCCTCTTCTTCAGTGTATTATCCATATTCTTCCTCATTTCATTCCTCTTATATTTCTTACTCTTTTTCCTCATTTTCCTCTTCATCATGCTCATTCCCTATTTAACTACCTCCAGCCTCATCTCCTCCAAAATCTAAGTATATTGGCTTGTTTCAAGGCCATTCAAAAATATGTATCATAGATGTCCCAACTATAAGTGAAGCAGACTCTCAGGTTTGGATCCGTGTTATTAAAATATTTCATTCAAAATTATTTACATAATCTCATGATTAAGCTTGGAAATCCAATGGCATGTTTGTGTGAAGAACTAATGATTTCATATATTTCAAATGGAAAACATGGCTACAATTCCAAAGGCAAACCTCAGGCACCTAGTGGTCCTAAAGTGCATGGTTGTGTATGCACTCATTATGGTAGAACAAATCACACCATAGAAACATGCTTCCTAAAGCATGGGTTTCCATCAGGTTTCAATGGCAAGGGAAAATCCTAAGGTGCTTCAGAGGCCTCTTTTTTTTACTCATCTGCACCTTTCTTTGGATTCACTCAAGAGCAGTACAACAACATACTCGAAGTGACCCGGCACTCCAAACATACCTCAAAGGCCAACTCATTCTCTATTTATCATTTTGTCTTGAATTTACACTCATCCACTGTCAATGGTAAGCACTCTAATCTCTGGATTCTATATATTGGTACCACTTATCACATCTCCCATAATATTTCACTTTTTAGTGCTTACAAAAACATTGTCCCCATAACAGTTAGTTTTCCTGATGGTTTTCAAGTTATTGCCTCTGTTTTTGCTACTGTTGTTGTTTCTTCATGTCTAACTTTGCACAATGTGCTCTATATTACTATATATCATGTTTACCTCATTTTAATTGCCAAGCTTGTTACTTGCAATGAATGCTTTGTAAAATTCACTGCTAATTCTTGTCATATTCTACATACTCATTACAAAGAAATGATTAGTATAACTAAGTTACAAAGAGGCTTAAATGTGCTTGAATCTGCAAGCTGTGACTCTTATTATTCTTCTATTACCAATACTCCTTGTAATACTTGGCACTTAAGACTAGGACATATATCTGACATTAGTTTACAAACTGTGTCAAGAAAATTTCCTTCCATTTCATGTAAGAACAACAATGTATCTTGTGACTCTTGTTACATAGCTAAACAAAGAAAATTTCCTTTTCCTAACAATGTATCTAATTCATTTTCCCCTTTTGAAATATTACATGCTGATTTGTGGGGACCTATTCCCATCATATCTACATTAGGTCATAAGTATTTCCTAACTCTAGTAGATGATTACACAAGATATACTTGGGTTATTTTCCTTAAAACTAAAGACCAAACCAAGGCTAGTTTAATTTAATTTGTAGCCTATATTGAAAACCAATTTAATCTCTCAAATACCTAAGATCCGGAAATGGACTAGAATTTGTGGTCCTGTCTAAGTTTATCTTATCCAAAGGTATTATTCATCAAAAGTAATATGTTGCGACACCCCCAACAAAATTGGGTGGTGGAAATAAAACACCAACATATTCTCAATGTTTCCAGGTCCTTATTTTTTCACTCTAATGTTCCTTTGAACATGTGAATTCTTTGTGTACAACATGTAGTTCATATAATTAATAGAATTTCTACTCCTTTATTGAAATCAAATGTCATTATCATCTCTTGTTCCATAACCCTCCCTCTTTAATACATTTGAAGGTTTTTGACTGTTTATGTTTTGCTTTCACTCTTCAAGCAAATATGACTAAATTTGATCTTAGGGCTAGGAAATCTATTTTCCTTGTTTTCTTGTATGATTTAAAACATCATAGCATTTTTTTCTCTAGTAATTTCATCTTCTATGAATCAATATTTCCTTTCAAAAATAACATATTATCAGTTATCCCTCCCCAAACACATTTTCATACACTTGATGACATACATACTGCCATCCTTTATCTTTTGTCCTCTCCTACCATAAATTTTCTCATGCTTCTAAATATTTCTTTTGCACTATATCTTCTAACATTGAACCAAAAACCTCTAATCAAGCTATCAAGTTTGATTGTTGAAAACATGCTATGGATGTTGAACTAAATGCTCTTGAAGCAAACCATACATGGACTATAAGTTTTCTACCAGCTGACAAAGCTGATAAATGTTGAAGATGGGTATATGAGATCAAATATAAGGCCAATGGTTCCATTGAGAGGTACAAGGATAGGCTTTTAGCTAAAGGTTACACACAAATGGAGGGTGTCGATTATTTTGATGATATCCCATGTAGCAAAGATCACCACAGTCAGAGTATTACTCTCTCTTGCTGTAATCAAAGGTTGGCATTTGGAGCAGTTACATGTTAACAATCCCTTCCTCCATGGTGAGTTGAATGAAGAGGTATATATGACACTTCCTACTAATTTACTAGTCTATAATTCCTCTCAGGTGTGCAAACTTCAGAAATAATTATATGGCTTATAGCAATCTAGTTTCCAATGGTATTTTAAGCTTTCTTCTTTTTTGATTTCCTTGAGTTACAACCAATCGTAGGCAGATCCCTCACTATATGTTAAATCAAATAAGAACAGGTTTACTGCTTTAATTGTGTATGTTGATGACATAGTTCTGGATGGTAACTCTATTAAGGAAATCAATTTTTTCAAATAACATTTGGATCAACCATTCAAAATTAATGAACTTGGTCCACTCAAATTATTTCGAGCCTTTGAAATTTCTAGATCCAATTTAGGAATCTTCTTGAATCAAAGGAAATACACCCTTGAACTTCTTGAGGACATGGGGTTTCTTTCCTATAAACCATCTTTTGTTCCTTTTGATCCCACTCTAAAGTTGTCAAATACATATGGCCTACCCTTAGCCGATTCTTCTTCTTACAGAAGGCGGATTGGTAGGTTCATTTACTTGACAAACACAAGGCCTGATATCACATATGTTGCCTAACATCTGAGTAAATATGTCTATAATTCACTCATACAACGCTTTGTACGGTGCCATTCCAATACCCATATGAAAACTATTGTTGTATGTAAACTCAATCAATGGCAAGTGGTTATCCCAAGCACCTTCGTGTTCCAACATACAAGTCCTCATCAAATCCTCCAAACACTGAATAGTCCGCTCTGTCTGATCGTCCATCTATGGATGATATGCAAAACTCAACTTCAACTTACTACCAAAGGAATTCTATAAGCCTTCCCAAAATTTTGATGTAAGCCTCGGATCTCTATCTGGTACAATACTCGAAGGTATCCCATGCAATTTCACAATCTCATCAATATACATCTCAGCTAGATTCTCAATAGGATGATTAATCTTCATCGGTAAGAAATGATCTGACTTAGTCAACCTATCCACTATCACCCAAATCGAATCATTGCCCTTAGCAGTCTTCGGCATACCCGACACAAAATTCATAGAAATATTGTCCCATTTCCATTCTGGAATACTCAAAGGTTGCATAAGGCCTAAAGGCTTCTGATGCTCAATCTTCGACTTCTGACAAGTCAAACAAGCGTAAACAAATTTAGCCTCTTCCTTTTTCATACCCAGCCACCAAAACATTTTCTTCAAATCCTGATACATCTTCATAGAACCCAGATAAAT
Organism: Vicia faba; assembly: GCA_948472305.1. Classification (NCBI taxonomy): domain Eukaryota; kingdom Viridiplantae; phylum Streptophyta; class Magnoliopsida; order Fabales; family Fabaceae; genus Vicia; species Vicia faba. Next base: position 715,911,088 of record OX451741.1, on the reverse strand, counting down.
ACTCAAATCACATCGATGTCCTTCCTCAAGGATACTCTTCTTTAGTTCTGGCATATCTAGAACACAAACTCTATCACCAAACCTCATTACTCCATTCTTGCCAATTCTGAACTCACCTCCATTAACTTGTTTAATCAAGGTCAACTGATTGACCAATTTCAAATCAAACTTCTGACCTTCTCGGATTTCTTCTATAATACCATTAGTCAGTTTCAATATTCCTAACTTCACACTATCAGGAGTCTCCTCACACACCAAGCTCGTATCTTTGAATTAGTTGATCATTTCTAACTCTTGAACTATAAGCATGGACATATGCAAATACTTTTTACTCAATGCATCAGCAACTACATTTGCTTTACCAGGATGCTAACTCAAATCAAAGTCATAATCCTTTAACAATTAAAGCCATGTTCTTTGTCTCATATTTAACTTTTTTGACCAAACAAGTACTTCAGACTCTTATGATCAATAAACACTTGAAATTTAGAGTCGAAAAGATAATGTCACCAAATTTTAAACACAAACACCATAGATGTTAGCTCTAAGTCATTCGTATAATAGTTCCTTTCATGAAACTTCAGTTTCCTAGAAGCATAAGCAACAACCTATATATTTTGCATCGACACACCACCAAGACCCATCTTCAATGCATCACAATACACCACAAAAGGCTTACTCAGAATAGGCAAAATTAATATTGGAGCGACCATCAATTTCTTCTTCAATTCTACGAAACTCTCTTTGCACGCAACATCCCACACATAAGTTGGACCCTTTCGAGTCAACTGATAACGAAAACTCTAACTTAGAAAATCCTTTAATGAGTCTTCGATAGTAACCTGCTAAACCAAGAAAACTTGGAATCTCAGTCACAGACTTCGAAGTCTTCCACTGCAACACTGCATCAACTTCAGAAGGATCCACAACAATCCCCAACTAGAAATCACATGTCCAACTAAAGTCAACTCCTTCAACCAAAATTCACACTTCGACAACTTAACATGTTCTTCTTCTGATTTTGAATAGACCAGAATATCATCAATGAAGACCACAACAAACTTAAGTAGATAAGAATGGAAAGTTTAATTCATATACTCCATGAAAACACCTAGCCCATTAGATACACCAAACGACATCACAGTGTACTCGTAATAGCCATACCTTGTTCGAAAAGCCGTCTTCGGAATATCATTTGGTTTAACAAAAATCTGATGATAACCCGGTCTCAAATCAATCTTCCTAAAAACACAAGCACCCACCAGCTTATCCATCAAATCATTAATCCTCGGGAGTGAATACTTATTCTTAACATTCATTTTGTTCAACTTCCTGTAATCCACACACAATCTCATACTTCTGTCCTTCTTCTTCACTAAAAACACAGGCGCACCCCATGGGGAAACACTCTGTGAAATGAAATTTTTAGCAAGCAATTCTCCCAACTGTTTCTTCCATTCACTCAGCTTTGAAGCTGACATCCGGTAAGGAGCAATTGACATTGGACTTGTACTTGGTGCCAATTTGATAGAAAATTACACTTCATGTTCTAGAGGCAAACCACTTCATGTTCCAGCATATGCATACCAAATCATACCTTATGTGCCTTTAAGAAATCCATGACTCAAAAGACCCGTTCAATCTCCTTAAGCCAAGTCTGAGCTCCATTACGATCGTACCGACCCTTGAAAGTATGCGGATGGTTCCTTTTAAACGTCTCCAAGACACAAGACCCATCATTCGTGTCAGTATTAGGTTGATGTTGTACAGCCTGGGCCATGGCCTACAAATTTGCAGCAATCACTACATCATTTCTTCCAGCCATTCTAAACACAAAAAACTAATCATCAGAAAACAACGTATCGGAAGTATTCTTATACTAATCGACTGACAGGACATACATATAATAAGAAAACCTGGCCAGACAGGCTGACCTGCTCAGATACCACTAATGTAACACCCTTCTAACCCATATTTATTTGGCATAAATTTTTACGAAGGTGCCACATCTTCATATAAACATCATATAAACATCCTGCTCCGTAACATGGGTTTTCAAAACATCTAAAACAACTAATTCTTTAATATAATCAAATATCAAGAATCCAGATTATTGCAGCGGAATCATAGTCTCAAAACATCTTTATTACAAATACTTCATAGAGTCTTCCTCACATTTAATCGTTCATGATTCATAAATCAAACAACTAAATACCATGAAAGGTAACTCGTCAACTTAAAATAAGTAAGAGAACATAATAGTTTCAAAACAAACATTTCCAACCCAAATGTTACATATTAGAGCAAGACCCTCTTATTCAACATAAATAAATGACGCACTCTGAAGCTATCCTCTAAGCTTCAAATGACTATTCTTGGTCACCTGCAAGTTACCCACGTATAAAGGCAACATTTCCAAGCAGAAAGGGTGAGTAATCACAAATTATTATAAAAGATATATGGAATAGATATATCAGTACAACAACAGGTCATCATAGATTCCAGATATCATCATATATCATATATTACTCTCACACATTTGATTCAAAAATACTAACCAAGTATATCATCATATCATCATATTAACAAAAATCATCAAATATACAAAATCACAACGTCATCAACATCATTTAATAAATCATTATACAATGTCACGTATCATGCGATGCAACATCATTGACTCATGCATGTGGTACCAAAACTTCAATGATGACTTAGTCATAATATTGCACACTAATAGGATTGATTCCCACTTGGAACTAGAGCACATCATAATATTGCACACAATCCACACTATGGAATTGAGACCATCACTAGATTAATCTTCCTATAAACTTCATTGGACTGAAGTCCTAACAACATCAATGGACCGAAGTCCTAAAATATTCCATGAATGCATGATGCACAACAACATAATAAACACGACCACGGCTAGTCAAAACACATCACCATCCATGAATTTATCACATGTCATCACATACATCATAATACCCAAAACATCATCATAACAAACATCAGTCGGTCATACAAACATACATTCAGGTTGCATTAATCACATAATCACATCAGTTCATCATAGTATTAAAACATTTCATCGTCCAAGATCTAGTTTAATCCTATAAAGGTACTAGAAAGATACATCACATGACTCATTTTACTCTACCAAAGCATAGTACATCGCGTTAGCTTCCTAATTCTTTGAACGACGCGTCAAACAGAGTCCGGAAACTCAAGTTATGGCCATTAAAAGTTTGTGTCAAACACCCCTCGCATGAGGCTCGTCTGGAGAAGCACCTTGCTCGCCTAAGGCTCACCCGACGAGGCTGGGGCAAAAAGACTTCCCCCATACAAAAATCCAGGAGCGTTGTTTATCTACTGTCACCCTCGCCCGACGAAGCTCTTCGCTCGTCCGGTGAGCTCCTCTCGCTTCTACTTCGTCTGACGAAGTTAGGGCGAGTCACCCTCTCCATACAAAAATCCAAGGGCTCTATTTTTCACCCCTTCCCTTTGCCTCATGTTTCTTGGGCGAAGCTCAATCACTCGACAAAGCATATGGCTTTCCGGACGATGCAACGCGAATAGGGAATTCCCTGTGCATTTTCTACACTATACCAGTCCCAATTTTCTTTCGATTTCAACACATAACAAGTTACAATTCATCAGAAATACTCATGTTTTAATTATATAATACCAACACATCATATTATACATCATACACATCAATTCGTAGCAAAACAACATGGTAATTTCATTAATTTCATCAAAGATTCATCATACTCATCATGTTATCACATCATCATAAAAACCCCAAATAACCTACACACATGATCGGTAAAATAGAAAGTGTACTATTTTTCCTCTGTAGTAATAATGAGGAATGTTCCCTGAATGTCGATCTCAAGAACTACTTGTAAATATAAAGTTCTAATTGTTGCTCAATTATACAAAAACTAGCGTTTTGGTTTGAATTGCGAGTAGATAATAATAATTGTGAATAAAGTAAGAAAAGTGACTATGTATTTTAATAAATATGAATAACCTGCTAGGGTAGGTGTGGGAATTATCCCTGTAACAATGTTGAATTCAATATTCCAAAAACTTATTTACATAATCAATTATCGGTTCTTAAGGGTGTTTACTCTTAAGTCCTTAGAGAGAAAATCTTCAATCATTTATCCTAAGCCCTAAGACCAAAGAAATTTACCATTAAAATTAAGCATTTTTGTTATCAAGAATGTCCGATTGTTATAGGGTATCCCTAGTCCTCGTTTATATCTACTATAACATAATCTCATACAAGCATTAATAATTGTGGTCCAGCCTAAATGCTAATCATAAATCAAACTTTGTTTGTCCGATAGAGAAGGCACTAGAAACATTATGAGATTGAATTTATTACGAAAACAAACATTGTTATTGTAAGTATCAAATCAAAGTCATTACAAATGTAAACCAGGGACACCCCCTAGCATTGGGGGGTTTATCTACTCATATTATTCAAAGAAAACAAAAGATAAATTGTAAACATTAAGTATCGGGGTGAAATTTGATCTTCAATCGCTTCAGTTCTGTAAGTTTTTATTGGAACCAATTTTGGTAAAACAATGACTTGTTAATGTTTTTCTAAATGTCTTAACATTTATAGTAAAACTGTTTTGAATGATGTCAAAGCAAATGTCTTGACATCTACCTACTTAATTGATCTCAACCCAAAATCAGCTAAGTCTTTTGTTTCCTGATTTCCAGCACTCTATAATTCAGGATTTGTGAACTACAGGTTGCGAAAAATATGGAGAAATATTTTTCAAATTGCATAATTATATCTTGGCATGTTTTTATGGAAATATTCAAAAGATTTTAATATTTGTTTTCAAGCCCAAGCCCAAAGCTGCACATATATAAGCACTATGCCAAAAGTGAGTTTTAACAGCGCGTATTAGACAGCGCTTTTGTACAAAAGCGCTTCTATAAGTGAATTTTAAAAAAAAACACGGAAACCGTATAAAATAATTAGTAAAAGTGCTGCTAAACATATGACCTTAGACAACACTTTTAAAAAAGCGCTGCTAAAGGATTGCTTTAGAAAGCGCTTTATCATAAGCGCTGGTAAAGGGCCGCTTTAGACAGCGCTTTAAGAAAGCGCTGTCTAAAGTCATAAAAAATTAAAAAAAATATATTAGAAAAGCGCTGCTAAAGGACACTATTAGCCAGCGCTTTTCAAAAGCGCTGTTATAGGTCCATATTAGCCAGCGCTTTTAGAAAGTGTTGTCTAAACCCTTATAAGTGAAAATTAAAAAAATAGAATATGTGTATTCACAGTATCACGAAAACAGAAGCTAGAAACCCTTTCCATCGCGAAACCTATTTCCTTCTCCGTCTCAAATCGTTCACCGTCATACACCATCCTCCACTGTCTCGCTCGGTTTTCCTCCATCCACACCGGCCAATTCTCAAGGTATGTTCTTTATTGAAAATGTGTTTAACTCCATTGATGTCCAAACTGAGTTATCCTCCTTGAAAATGTGTTTATATCCATTGATGTCCAAATGTGTTTATCTCCTATTGATGTCTAAACTGGGTTATATGTATGCATTTTAATTTTTGGATTCTTGGTAGGGCTTGATATATAACAGCAACATTTTTAGCATTTAGCATTATTGCATTTTCTTTTGGTTCTATTTTTTGGAATATAAAAGATGATATATATGATGGGGTTTTTTGTTATTTTAATTGGTTTCTGAATTATTTATCATGTTTATATTTTCCATATTCTAGTATTTTGTTACTAGTATTTTGAACCTAAATATATATACAACTTGTTTTTGATGATCCTTTTGTATTGGTGTAGTTAGGTGAAGACCATCACCGATTCGAAGAACATCAAAGCCGCATCATCCGCCATCGACACCAATAGCCCCTTTTCTTTATTTGGTAAGTCAAGTTCAAATTCTATCTGTATCGATCAATTAAAAACCAAAATTATTTTTATATAGATATATTTATTTTTAGTCCATGTTATTAACTCTAGAAATAAATTTCTAGATATAATTCGTTTAATTCAAACAAAAAGAGAATAATTCGTTTATATTGTTTTTGTTTACTTGAATAAGTAGAAAAAAATGGATAAAAAATGGACGTTTTCCGATCGATTGTCACAAGAGTACGAGAATGGGGTATTGGAATTCGTTAAGTTTGTTGTTGAACACACCAAAGACCCCAGTCGAATGAAGTGTCCTTGCTTGGGTTGTTGTTATGTGGGTCGGGTTAACGCAGATGGATTGAAATCGCATTTACTTATGCATGGAATTGATAGAAGTTATACATGTTGGATATTTCACAATGAAAAAAGTAATAACAAAGTTGAATCGGGGGAGAAAAGTAGTACGGCTTATGCTTCAGATGACAAGGACACAAATATATATGATTTTGATCGAGTCGAAGAGATTGTGGATGCACTTGAAGAAGATCTTCAGGATTGTCCCAAAATGTTTGAGAGAATGGTAAGCGATGCAGAGAAACCGTTGTATAAAGGGTGCACTAAATTCACAAGACTGTCTATGGATTAAAGTTGTACAACTTAAAGGCAGGCAATGGATGGTTAGATAAAAATTTCAGAGTTATTAGCCCTTATGAGAGATATGCTTCCGGAGGATAATGTTCTTCCTAATCGAACCTATGAGGCCAAAAAAATGTTGTGCTCTATTGGAATGAGCTATGATAAGATACATGCTTGTCCAAACGATTTCCTTTTGTTTCGAAACGAATATGCATCATTAAATGAGTGCCTTAAATGCGGTTTGTCTCAATATAAGAAAAAATTGTCTCCAAAAGTCTTATGGTATTTATCTATAATTCCGAGATTTAGGAGAATGTTTCGTAGTGAAACCGATCTAAGACACCTTACTTGGCATGCAGATGAAAGAATTATTGATAGAAAGTATCGACATCTGGAAGATTCACCGCAGTGGTCGAAAATTGATAATGATTATCCTGATTTTGGAGAAGAAGCATGAAACCTTCGTTGGCTTTATCTACTGATGGAATGAACCCGCATGGTCTTCAAAGTATCTCACATAACACATGGCCTATGATTCTTATGATTTATAACCTACCTCCATGGCTATGTATGAAGTGTAAGTACATGATGTTATCTATGTTAATATATGTGCTTAAATAACCAGGGAATGACATAAACATATACTTGACACCTTTTATCAAAGATTTAAAGATTTTGTGGGAGAACGGGGTGGAGGTTTATGATGGATAAAGGAAACAAAGTTTCAATTTGAGGGCGATGTTGTTTGGCACAATTAATGATTTTCGAGCATACGAGAATCTATCTAGGTATAGCATTAAAGGTCAACGTGCATGTCCTATTTGTGAAGATGGAACCGATACGACGCATTTGGAACTTTGTCAGAAGAATGTGTTTCTCGATCATCTTAGATTCTTACATTCTAAACATCACTATCGTGCATGGAGAAAAGCATTCAATGGAGACACCGAACAACGTAAAGCTCCACCTACATTGTCAGGTGACCAAATATTTGAAAAGGTGAAAGATGTGTGTACTCAGTTTGGTAAGCCTTTTGCGCATAGGGTTGTCAAAGGTGGGTGGAAGAAGAGATCGATTTTTTTTGAATTGCCATATTGGAATCTCTGTATGTGAGACATTTTCTCGATGTTATGCATATTGAAAAAAAATGTATTTGAAAGTGTTATTGGTTCGTTACTCAATATTACAAGAAAGTCTAAGGATGGCCTTAAAGCAAGGGAGGACATGTTAAAGATGGGAATACGAACTGAACTAGGACCCGTGAAGAAAGGAAGCTAAACATATCTACCACCTGCTGCTTTTACTCTATCTAGAAAGGAGAAAAAGATATTGTATAAGTTTCTAAGTGAAGTTAAAGTTCCAGAAGGATACTCTTCAGATATTAGAAGACTTGTGTCTATGAAAGACCTCAAGTTAAAGAGTTTAAAGACACATGATTGCCATGTTATAATGGATCATTTTCTACCAATAGGTATACGTTCTATTTTTCCAGATAAAGTAAGGAGTGTGATAACTAAGTTGTGTTTTTTCTTTAGGTCAATTTGTAGTAAGGTGATTGATCCTGAGATCTTACCAACATTGCAAAAAGAAATTGTTATTACTTTGTGTGAGCTTGAAATGTATTTTCCTCCCTCATTTTTTGACATAATGGTACATCTAGTTGTTCATCTTGTGAAAGAGACACAGTTGCGCGGCCCAGCTTATATGAGATGGATGTACCCTGCTGAACGTTATATGAAAGTATTAAAAGGGTATGTGAGAAACCGAAGTCGCCCAGAGGGTTGTATTGTTGAGTGATACATTATTGAAGAAGCGATTGAGTTTTGTACTGAATATTTGTCCAAAGTTCAATCCATTGGACTCCCCAAAAGTCATATTTTTGAAAAAAAGGCAGGTAAAAGATTAATTGGAAATAAAATTGTGACAGTATCAAAAGATGAATGGGATCAAGTGCATCTGTATGTTCTGCATAATGACAGTGAGGTTGAGCCATATGTTGAAATGCACAAGGTTGTACTCTGAGGGTTAAATCAGAATAGAAATGAAAATTGGATAGTACGGGAGCATAATCAAAAGTTTTATACCATGGTTTAAGGATCATATTTTTTCAAAGCTTCATTCAGACCCCGCTTCAATAACAAAAAGGTTGAGATGTTTGGAATATGGTCCATGTTTGCATGTGTTTTCCTATAGCGCATACGCAATTAATGGATACACATTTTATACCAAAGAACAAGATGATAAAAGTACTATGCAAAATAGTGGTGTCATCGTGCTTGCTGAAGCAATGCACATTTCGAGTATGAAGGACCTAAACCCCAAATATGCAAATCTGTCATATTTTGGAGTTATCGAGCATATTTGGGTGTTTGATTACGAGAAGTTTCAGATTCCTATCTTTGGTTGCAAGTGGGAAGTAGTGGTGGCATACGATGGATATGTCAGGATTTTTGCAAGTGGATCTTAATAGAGAGGGGTACAAAGAATAGCCTTTTATTCTAGCCTCTCAAGCTAAACAAGTGTTCTATGTCACTGACCCGGCGAGTACAAAATGGTTTATAGTGATTTTTTCTAACAAAGTGGTTGATGATAACGGTGTATACCAAGGTGGTATTGATGATGAGAATGAGTCATGTGTTAGACGGAATGAGTCGTATATTATAAATGATCAAAATGAGAATATTATAGCGGATGAATCATATATCATAAATGATCATAATGAGGGAATTTGGATAAATCCATCCATCCGCATTGTTAAGAAACAAGTAATTCATGTTCCAACCAAGAAAAGAAAGAGATGTTAGTGAAAGAGGTAGGATATTAAAAATGTTTATGTTTATGTTTGTGTTTACGTTTAAGTTTATGTTTATGTTAATTTTTGGCATTGTCATTTTATATATATTTTTGACTCGCTTCTGACTCGCTTTTATATTGGGTTCATGTTTATGTTTATTACAGGTTAGATGGCTACTAACGATGATCACCCACATGATGATTCTGTGCATGATGGAGATAAGGCCGTTAGTAAAACGAAAATGGAATATAGAAGAGGAATAACAATAATGAAGAGAATAATACGGGATAGAAACCAAGGCATAAAGTATGATGTGCATTGGAGCCAAGAAGGCCAACTCATTGAGCCTAACGTTTCAACGTTGACAAGTTATCTCGGTTTCGTGGTAAGAAGAGAATTTCCAATCACATGTGAAGATTGGAGAGCAAGAGTGTTAGACGACGCTAAAGATAAAATATGGAGTGAGATACAGGTACCATATGTGATGTTAATTGATTTTAATGACGATTATGTCTCTAAATTACTTATACTAACGCACTTTTTATTTTTATTTTCGTAGAGGTCGTTCATCATTGAGGATTCAAGGAGAGATTATATTCTTAAATTGGCTGGGAAACTACATAGAGGGTTTAGAGCTTTCTTGTCAAACAAGTTTCTAAGGGATGCGGATAAAATTTTTGTTGATGCAGAGCTTCCAAGGAAATATACTGATTTGATTACAGCTGAAGAATGAGAAACTTTTAAATCGAAAAGAAGTACCCAAAAATTTGAGAGCTTAAGTGTTGTAAATCGACAACGAGCATCAAGTCCAGCATATCCATACAGAAAAGGCCGTACGGGATATGCACGCTTACAACAATCTATTGTAAGTATCTATAAATTGCAAAGTATCTATAATATATACACGCTTATATTTAATCATGTTTTTTGGCTTAATGTGTAGATAACAAAAGAGAATAGTTCTGAAACATCTCTTCCGGAACACATTTTGTGGAAGGAAGCCCGTGTGTGTAAGGATGGAGCTGTTGAAGAAAAAGTTCAACAAATTTTTGAGAGATGTGTAAGTATAACATTATTTATTTAATTACATCATACTTTTATTTATTTAATTACATCATTCTTTTATTAACATATCATTCTTTAATTATAATATTTATATGAATTTCAGGAGAGTCTTTCCCAGTCTATACCTCCAGACGAAGATAATGATTGCAGGAGAATACTCTCATGAGCATTAGATATTCGTGAGTATTCTGGTCGGGTGAGGGGTAAGGGATTTGGGATCCCTCTAACATCCTTGAAAAAAAACAAAGAAAAAATCTCCAAGCAATAAAGAACTGCAGGAGAAGTTGGAAAAGTTACAAGAAGAAGTCTATGAGCTGAGAAAGGAAAAGGAAATCGATCAAGCTATAGGCTTTAAAGATACTAGTGACAAAGCTAGTATCAATGGTAACTTTGGATAAAATATTCCCGAGGTAATTATATAGCATCTTTATAAATTATAAAACCATGTTTATTAATTATATAACCATGTTTATTAATTATATAACCATTTTTATTAAATTATAGGGCATTTCCCGATGTCAAATCTATTTGTCGACACTGACTTATCGGATGGTTGGTAAGGGAAAAGTGTATAATATTTCGGGTGAAATGCTTCACCATAGACCGCTCCCAGAGGGATTTTTGAAAGTATCGGTCAATGTCGTTTTAGAGGGGGGTGCGTTGTTACCACTACCTGACAATGTGGCGGATGCCACATTGGTGGCAGATGCAATAGGATCGTTTGTTGCATGGTCGTCAAGCCTCGTTTGCGTAGATAATGAGGTATGCTTAAAATCATTTACTATTTGTGATCGGTGGAAATATAACTGACTGTTTGGAATGCTGGTTCGCGAAATGTCACGGTAAGCAAGAGTTGCCACCGTCTTTCATTTTCTCCAACAAAGAAAGGACAAAAGCACATCAAAATTCCTTCTCGAGATGTTTCTCGGTTCGGGAGGTAGATTATAGAAAGGGAAGGTGTTAGCACCCTTTCTATCCGTGGTTATCCACGGGCTCTTAGGTACTTGCTCACTATGTTTTCAAAAATGTAATGCTTTTCTTGTGTTTGTGGGTTTTGAAAAAGTTTGTTTGAAAACTTCGATTTAACTCTTGTATCAGTCCTCAAGAGTGGATGAAGTGTTGTTTGAAAACTTTTGTCAGAAAAGTGTAGGTGCGAAAAGTATTTTTGTTTTGAAAGAGCAAGTACCTGAGAACCTCTACCTACTCAAAAGAAATTAAGCTGTGTAAATGTCCCTTAGACAGTACTATCCCACTATTGAGAAGTAGGTAGCACCGTCGTTGGAGTTTTTCGGGTCAATTCGATTATAGGGACATGTGGTCACCAAAGCAATAGTAGGACGCCTTAGCGGTAACCCTAATGTCTTAGATCGTTTTATCTGAGGCAACCGTTTCGAGGTAACTTTTGATCTTTAGACATGAGGGCGACCTCTAAAACACCCTATACTCAATGACCACGTCGAGGCAACCGAGTGAGGCGTACCTTAGGAGTGGCATGTGCGAGTGTGTCAGGATTCAGTTTATGTTATCTTTGTACATGTTATGGTGAGCTACGGGTTGATTTTAATTTCAGAGATGTCTTGTCATGCATAGCCTAGTTAGCATACATCTAGCAGTTAATAGTTGCGGAAAATAAATCTACGCTATTATAAGGCGTCGGGTATTTACATCGCCAAAAACAAACCCTTGGAAAAAGTAAATTGCGGAAAATAAATAAAAGCGATAAAAAGTCCTATTTAAAGCTATTACATCCTCGGAGCAAATACATAAATATGGATCAAAAATTAATAAAACAAACATACGCGCGAGAGAAAATTGAATCGGAGAAGTTCTTAGGGTTTTGACCCTTTTTGAAAAAGAAAGGAGTTTTATCTATTTTTCATTTAATTAAATTAATCCTAAAACTAATTAATTAATAAAATAAAAAAAGATATTTTTGAGTTTATTTATGTTTTTTTAGGAAATAAATAAAAAATAAGATGATTAAAAGTCAAGAACCCTAATTCTACATTAGTTTTAGATTATTGCAAAAAATGTCAAAATTAACCTAATTAAAACTAAGTTAGTTAATTATATTTATTTACAAAAATAATAAGAGGGTGAAATTAATTTTAATAAATAATAAAAATATTATGTTTTTTATGTTTTCTGAATTTATTATGAAAAATTAATTGGATTAATTAAATAATAATAATAATTAATAGTAAAATAATTAAATGAAAAAAATATAAGAAGAAAATAAAAGAAAATAACCCAGGGGGTGTTGGCCCAATTAGGAGGTGTTCCTGGAATTTTGTGGCCCATTAATCTCAAGCCTGTTTGACTTTCCAGGATTCCCTACATGCGCATTGACTGGGGAGTATGATGATCATTCACCCATGACTACTGGATCTATGCCTGAAGCCACATGGCGTGTTGATGTTTGAGATGCATGGTGGGTACCCTTTGGAGACCTGCATGTGATTATATGAAGAAAAAAGAGAATAAATATTTTGGGGGACCTGGGATTCGAACCCAGGTCCCAGCGTTCATAGGCCAATACGCTCAACCACTCCACCAACCTGCTTTAGTCATTAGTGGAATAATAAACATTCATTATATATGCAAACCAATTAACATACTGAAATTATAAAAACGCGCGCTTCTTTTTAAACTGGCCAACCAGACGTTAACACCTCATCATCTTCTTCATTGTACCTGCATAAAAGAATATTAGATAGCGGGGGTTTTTAACCCCCACTAACCATTACAACAAAAAATAGCGAATAAAAGCATGGTTCATATAAATATTTAGCGAGGGGTCATTCTTGTTCGTCTGGCTCTCACGATCTCAACCATATGTCTCACTAGTCCTAATTTTGCCTGGTTTAAAAAGCCCCAATTTCAAAGCTTAAGAACCCTAGAAATCGTTCATGGCATCTTGTGATTCAGGGAGTTATGGTTCAATTAAATGGTACCATTAGCTTCGTATGGTTCCTAGCAACACAAATCAATCACAAGAACATGTTAAATATGCATGATTTAAGAGTTACGATTTTGAACAAAGAAGGCAAATCGTGGTTCTGTATATGATGATTCTTTGAGCTTTGAAGCTGGAATTTGATCGTAACACGTTCCTGGAACCTCCTGCAATGTATTAGAATCAACAAAAGTCCTTAAATCGCCCTAGAATGCAAAAAACAGTTTTCAATTTTTCTTGAATTTTCTTGAATTGGCTATGGTCTTTCTGCAGCTTTTTTCACGTGTGCTAGGTTAGGATTTGCTTGCATATATATAGGGCAATTGAATTAGGTCAAGAGATGGGCAAAAATCCATGTGCAATGGTGATTGAATCTTTGATTAGAAATCAAATCTTTTTGATTTTTCATGATTGGTAAATGTTTCCAAATTTGGAGATTTTGTATCTTTGACTTGGTGCTCGAATTTTCCAGCATATCTTGACCATATTTGCTTCACAAATTGATTGAAAAATCAAATCTTGCATTTTCCTACAATTTAAATTAATTAAATGAATTAATATTAATTAAAAATCCAATTAATCAATAAAAATAAGAAAATAAATTCTATTAAGCTTGATGGGTCGTGCATAGGTCATGGGTGAAGTTTCAAGAAGAGATTTGAGGCCCATTAGCAAAAATAAGGTGTTTTGAGCAAAGTTGACTTTTGCAAATTCCTAAAAATTTCCCAACTTCTCCAATGCATATCTTGCTCAATTTTGATCATATGACCATATTCTTTGACATTTTGGAAAGTTCTTGAAGTCCTCTAACCAATGCCTTTGGTCCCATGTAATTTGTATTTACCAATCTCAAGTTATGGCCTTTGACTCAAAGTGTACTTTTGTTGACTTTTGAATTTGACCTATAATGTAAAAATTGGTAACTTCTTGTGAGAGCATTTCTTGAACTTGGAGTGTGAATATGGATTGTAGGAAATTACATCCCCTTCAAAATGAGAATTGGATGGGATTTTTCTGACAAACCATGAAAAAGTTATGCCCTGGTCAAGATACAGTTGACTTTTCTACTGTCCAAAAATAGTAACTTTTTGCACCTTGATGATTTTTGAGCTATTCTTGTGGAATCATGATCAAGACTTGATAAAATGATGATTGTGAACTCAAAATGAGATGTTGACCTAAAATTCTGACTTTTGACTTCAAAATGACCATTTTGCCCTTGCAGTTGACTGTAGGTCAAATGAGGCTTTTGACTGTGCAAATTGGCACTGTGAGTCTTGAAACTTGGTATGTAGGTGCTTGAGAATGTATATAGGCCTATGAGACTTTATTGAACCATTTAAAACCTCAAATTCCTTAAAATAACCAAAACCCTAATTTCAGCTGGCTTAGGAGGTGGTTTGACTGTCTACTTCTTGAGCCATCTTGAGTAATTTGAAGATTATTCTTGTCAAATCTTGAGGAATATGGGAGGGAAAATTTTGGGGTACAACAGTTGCCCCTGTTCACTCTTCTTAGACCTGAGGATGTAGATTGGCTTGCGTGCCTTTCGTGATCCAAAGGTGGAAGATGATTGAACACTAGAGTGCCCAGAAATTTGCACTCGCATGGTGTAGTATCAGCAATGTGATGTCGAGAATGGGCTTACAGATGCCATTTGGAGATTGTTGGTAGGAGGATGGGCTTATAGATGCCATCTGGATATGTAATGGATAGTTGTGGAGATGGGCTTAAAGATGCCATCCAGGGGTGTCGATCGCATGAGAGATTCCTTAGCGTGAACTTGCATACATGTAGTTTGTAGAGTTGTAACTTGGTAAGTTGAAAGAAGGAACCTGTGTAGGGTTACCTGATGATGAGTCCGTGTAAAACTGCATCTTGGAAGAGAAGGAACCGGTGTAGGGTTGCCTCATGATGGTCAAGTAGATAGTTATCCTGTCTGGTTTCAGGTATTAATCTCCAATCCATCGTCCATAGATTTTTCCTGGCTTGTTACAGGTATTGATCTGGAACTTGAAAAAGGTTGGCCAATGAGATAGTTGTCCTGGCTGGTTTCAGGTATTAATCTCTGACCTGAGAAAGAAATATAGTCTTCCTGGCTTGCTACAGGTATTGATCTTCAATCTCTTCATGTAGATAACTTTCCTGGCTAGTTACAGGTATAGATCTACAATCAATCGTCCACAGATATTTCCTGGCTAGTTACAGGTGTTGATCTGGAACTTAAGAAAGGTTGGCCAATGAGATAGTTTTCCTGTCTGGTTTCAGGTGTTAATCTCTGACCTGAGAAAGAAAGATGGTTTCCTGGCCTGTTACAGGTTTTAATCTTCAATCTCTTCATACAGGTGGTTTTCCTGTCTGGTTTCAGGTGTTAACCTATAATCAGTCGTCCACAGATATTTCCTGGCTAGTTACAGGTGTTGATCTGGAACTGCAAAGGTTGGTCGAGGAGATAGTTATCCTGTCTGGTTTCAGGTATTAATCTCTGACCTGAGAAAGAAAGATGGTTTCCTGGCCTGTTACAGGTGTTAATCTTCAATCTCTTCATATAGGTGGTTTTCCTGTCTGGTTTCAGGTGTTAACCTATAATCAGTCGTCCACAAATATTTCCTGGCTAGTTACAGGTGTTGATCTGGAAGTTAAGAAAGGCTGACGGTAGCCATTTTTTGATTGACCTTTTCCTGAAAAAGGTAAAACGTTAGTTGTATGCAATGTCATGATGTATGAAATGCATGATGTTCTCAAAATGAGATCGTGTCGTATGCACTTTATCTTGTATGTAACTAGGAGATGTGAAATGTGATATGTTTATGAATGTATTTTCGTCTGGGAAAATAAATCCTCGACGAGTGTCGGGGAGTTTGTTAAATCCTGGGCTGATGTTGAAGAGTAGAGTTCTTCGTTTCCGCTGGGGATGATGAACGAAGATGATTGCAAGAATAAACCGGTAGGAGAAGATGACTATGTTGGGGAATAAACCTGGTGAAGAGATTACTCTACGGGGAATTACTCTGTGGGAAGAGATGCTTCACTGAGATTTTAACGATAAACTCCGTTGGGGACTCCGTTGATAAGCTTTGTTGGGGATTTTGATGAACTCCGCTGGCGGATAGAAAGAACTTCGCTGGGGATGATCTTTCCGTTGCAACTTGTTGAGGGTAACCCAGTTAGACTCTTGTGGGGATAACCTTTGTACTCTACAGGGGACAAGCTTCCAGAATCTACTGGGTAAGATGATTCAATTCCATTGGGGAAGCTTTTCAGACTGTGTTGGGAAATGGTTCCATTGAGGGTATCTTGTATTCTGTCGGGGAACATTCTTATACTCTATTGAGGAATATTAAGGACGCCGGGGATGCTTGCTGGGGAATATCTTTATACTCCGCTGGGGAATATTGAGATCTACTAGGGATACCCGACTTTTTAGGGCTGATGGTAGACCAACTCTGCTTGGGGAGAGTATTGCTGATTTGTTCATTGTGGCGAGGCTCAGTGGGGAGAGCTACCATTATTGTTTTACTCTTGGGGAGTGAAGGTATCTTGGTAACCTTCTTCAGCCGAACCTACCTTGGTACCTTGGTGGATAAAGCAACTAGATCGCTTAGACAATTCTTATTTCCCCCGCTTCCGATGTCACCCGTAATTAGTCCTTTGTTTCGCATGCAAATATTTATGAACAGCCATTAATGTCAAATGCATATATCAAAAATGAACATTGGATGTTCTTTGCAAAACAAAATAGATAAAGGAAAAACAATTTGCAATTTGTCTGAAAATGAACTTGTATTGATTTTGAAATTTGCCTGTAAATAGGCGTTTTTGTACAAGAGGCTGACGTCCTAGTAAGAGAACGCCGCCGAACAAAATAGAGTTTATACAATTTGTGAAAAGGAAAACAAAACAGCTATGTGAAAAATCCCACTGGGTTCCAACTCTGCTATCGCCTTTATGTCTTCAAGCATCTCATCACTTTGCTGCTTAGTTGAAGAGGAATCTGATTGATCGGTGCCGTCCGAGCCTGATAGTCGATACCGAAGTCTGGATGCGAGGTGATCCAATGAGAAATAGTATTACGCTTATCCCTAACTTTTTCCTGGACCTCCCTTTTGGGTTTTTAGTCCATCGGGATACCAATTTTTTCCCAAGCCGCCTTTTCAGGTTTTCGACTTGCCGGGTGTACAGATTTTTTTTTTATCCCTTATTTTTTCCCGAACCCTTTTGGTTCGCCGGGAAGCCCTTATTTTTGCCTAGGCCAGTCAACCTAGCGGGTCCTTAATCATGCGTAGTATCTTTTTACTATGTCTGCATTGACGGGGTGAGGAAGGTCGTCACCATCCATGGTGGTTAGAATCATCGCTCCTCCTGAGAAGATGTTCTTAACCACAAATGGCCCTTCGTACGTAGGGGTCCATTTGCCCTTGGGATCATCTTGAGGTAGAATGATGCGCTTGATTACCAGGTCCCCAACTTGATACTCTTGTCGTCTGACTTTCTTGTTAAATGCCTTGATCATCCGTTTTTGGTACGTATGACCATGACAAATAGCAGTGAGTCTCTTTTCGTCGATTAAGTTTAATTGATCAAGCCGGGTCTGAATCCATTCATCTTCACTTAAACTTGCATCCTTCATGATCCAGAGAGAGGGTATCTGAACTTCAATAGGCAGGACTGCCTCCATGCCATAGACCAAGGAGTAGGGTGTTGCCCCTGTTGACGTCCGTGCTGAGGTACGGTACCCATGAAGAGAAAACTGTAACATCTCGTGCCAATCTTTGTAGGTCACTGTCATCTTCTGCACAATCTTCTTAATGTTCTTATTAGCCGCTTCTACAACCCCATTCATCTTCGGCCGGTAGGGAGAAGAGTTGTGGTGCTGTATCTTGAATTGCTCGCAGAGCTCAGTGATCATCTTGTTGTTAAGATTGGTACCATTATCCGTAATGATCCTCTCCGGTACACCGTATCGACAGATCAGGTTGTGCCGAATGAACCAAGCCACGACATTCTTGGTTACGGTGGCAAAGGAAGCTTCTTCAACCCACTTCGTAAAGTAATCAATTGCTACCAGGATGAAGCGATGCCCATTGGATGCCGTAGGTCTGATCTCGCCGATCATATCAATGCCCCACATTGCAAAAGGCCAAGGTGCTGTCAAGACGTTCAAAGGAACTGGAGGAATATGCACCTTATCAGCATAGATCTAGCACTTGTGACACGTCCGAGAATGTTGATAACAGTCGGCTTCCATTGTGGACCAATAATATCCTGCCCGTAGGATCTTCTTTGCCATGGTGTGTCCACTGGAATGAGTTCCGAAGGTACCTTCATACAACTCTGCCATGATCCTTTCTGCTTCAGTCTTATCCATACAACGCAGTAAGGTTGAATCATGGTTACGTTTGTAAAGAATGTCGTTGCTAAGGAAGAACTTCGCCGCAAACCTTCTTAGAAACTTCTTGTCATTAACAGATGCACCCTCGGGGTATTCTTGAGCTTCAAGGTACCTATTTACCTCGTGATACCAAGGCTTTTCTGTTACCTCTTCAGTCTCAAGATCACAACAATGTGCAGGTTCATCCAATTTCCAAATAATGATCCGGGGAGCCTCGTTGTCCCATTTGACTTTGAACATAGAAGACATCGTAGCCAGCGCGTCCGCCAACTGATTCTCCTCTCTTGGGAAGTGTTCAAAGGTTATCTCCTCGAAATGGGGAAGCAACGTCAATACATACTCTTTGTAAGGAATAAGATTTGGGTGTTTCGTATCCCATTCTCCTTTGATCTGACTGATCACGAGAGCGGAATCTCTGAAGACACTCAGAAACTTGATCCTTAGGTCAATTGCAGCTCGAAGACCCATGATGCATGTTTCATACTCCGCCATGTTGTTGGTGCAGTTGAAACATAGTCGGGCGGTAAGTGGAGTATGAGAGCCCTTAGGAGATATGATCACAGCGCCAATACCGTTACCCAAAGCGTTTGAGGCTCCATCGAAGTGCATAGACCATCGGGATCCTTCCTCAGGTCCTTCATCCGATCCAGGTATCTCGCAATCAGTCACTACCATGATATTCTCGTCTGGGAATTCAAAGTTCATAGATTGGTAGTCATCCACTGCCTGATGTGCTAAATGGTCTGCCAACACACTTCCCTTAATTGCTTTCTGAGTCGTGTACTGGATGTCATATTCAGTCAAGATCATCTTCCATCTTGCTATTCTTCCAGACAAGGCATGCTTTTCGAAGATATACTTGATTGGATCCATTTTTGAAATCAACAGAGTAGTGTGAGTCAACATATACTGTCTCAGTCGGCGAGCTGCCCATACCAAAGCGCAGCAAGTTTTCTCGAGCAGTGAGTATCGGGTCTCACACTCGGTAAACTTTTTGCTAAGGTAATAAATAGCGTGCTCTTTTCGGCCAAACTTGTCATGCTGCCCCAGCACACACCCCATTGAGTTGTCCAGTACTGTCAAGTATAAGATTAGAGGTCTCCCTTCAACTGGTGGCATAAGAATGGGTGGCTCTTGGAGATACTCTTTGATTCTTCTGAAAGCGGCCTGACATTCATCGTTCCAACGTACTACTTGATCTTTCTTCAGTAGCTTGAAGATTGGTTCACAGGTAGAAGTTAGATGTGAGATGAATCGGGCAATGTAGTTCAGCCGTCCTAGAAAGCCTCTGACTTCTTTCTCTGTCTTGGGAACTGGCATCTCTTGTATGGCTTTCACTTTGGCAGGGTCCACTTGAATACCTTTGTCGCTCACGACGAAACCTAGTAGTTTTCCAGATCTCACCCCAAAGGTGCACTTTTTCAGGTTTAACCTCAATTTGTATAATTTCAACCGGTCAAACAACTTCTGTAGATGGTCAAGGTGTTCCTCCTCAGTTTGAGACCTTTCAATCATATCATCGACATATACTTCAATCTCATGATGGATCATATCATGGAATAAAGCAACCATGGCACGCTGATACGTTGCCCCGACATTTGTTAACCCAAAAGGCATGACCTTGTAGCAAAAGGTGCCCCACTGAGTAACAAAGGTGGTCTTCTCCATGGCTTCAGGAGCCATCTTGATCTGATTATAACCGGAGAAACCATCCATGAAGGAGAATACCTTATGCTGAGCAATGTTGTCAACCAAAACGTCGATGTGAGGCAGAGGGAAGTCATCCTTAGGGCTGGCCCTGTTCAAATCCCTGTAATCAACACACATTCGGACCTTACCATCTTTCTTCGGCACCTGCACCACATTTTCAACCCACTGAGGGTAAGAAGTTACTGCTAGAAAACTGACGTCAAATTGTTTCATAACCTCAGCTTTGATTTTCTCGGACATCTCTGGACGCATACGGCGGACCTGTTTTACCGGAGGACATTCTTCCTTAGTAGGCAAGTGATGAACCACAATGTCGGTATCCAACCCAGGCATATCTTCGTAGGACCAGGCAAAGATTTCCACATAGTCATGCAGCATCTGAATCAACCATTGTTTCACACTAGACTCCAGATTGGCACCAATCTTGACTTCCGTTCTGTCTGTCTCAGTACCCAGATTTACCATTTCCACTAGCTCTTCATGGGGTTGAATGGTCCTCTCTTCCTGGAGTAACAGTCTTGCGAGCTCGCCAGGCACTTCGCAATCATCTTCACCTTCGTCTTCGGCTAAGTTGATCGGATTTTCGAAGTCATAACTGGCAGTAGCAGAGTCGTTACCAGTGAGATCCAGAGTGGCTTGGTACCTGTATATGTGAGTGTGTGTAAATAGCTGTTTTGCAATATATATAATAAAGAAAGACAAGGAGCACAAGATTTGAAATGCAAAAAACGTCCAATGCTTTTATTAATGACATATGAAAATGACACACAAAAGCCCTCACAAATGAAGCCACGGTGCCCCGGGTAAGACACCGGGCCATAAAGTTTCATAATATTGTTTGTTACAAATTCAAAACAAAGGAGTTCATTAGTGAGTCACAAAAGTAATAGGGACGAAATCTTTCGCTGTCCAGTTGTTTGGTCCACCGTTGGTCGTAGGGTAGATCCAGCTGTCGAATTCAGATTCCTCTACGTCATCCTCAATGGCATTTACTCCCGAGTTGCTGATGAACACAGGAGGTCTTCCAATCCTTGCACTACGAACAACCCTCTGAGCTTCCTTCTCAATAACAGCCCGGGCATCCTTTAAGGAATCCATCTTCAAAGGAGAATCTTCAATCACAGTCTCAGCTGACGCCAGCATTTGAGGAACCTCTTCAAAGTGTTGAAATGGGGTCTCAATGAACTCCCCATCCATTTCTATGTACCGGAACGAGTTGAGGTGGCTGACCATGTACTCTTCCTCCCCCTGAACTGTCACAATCTTCCCTTTGACCGGGTATTTCAGCTTCTGATGTAGTGTAGAGGTCACAGCTCCAGCCTTATGGATCCAAGGACGACCCAACAAAAAAGAATAGGATGGTCGGATGTCCATCACGTAGAATGTAGAATCGAATACCTGAGAACCAACTCTGATTGGAATATCAACCTCGTCGTGCACCATTCTTTTAGACCCGTCAAAGGCCCGGACAACAATGTTACTTGGCTTTAGTTCCAACCCCTCGCAATCCAACCTGTCTAGAGCTTTCTTGGGCAATACATTCAATGAGGAACCAGTGTCAACCAACACATGTGCAAGAGTAGTGCCCCTGCACTCAATGGAGACATGCAAGGCATCGTTGTGGTTCTTCCCTTTAGCAGTTAGATCAGCATCGGAGAAACCCAACCCATTATCAGCAGTTAAATTGGCCACACAATCGGTAAATTGATCAGCTGATGTCTCTTGTGGCACATGGGTCGTCTTCAAGAAGGTAATCAGAGCTTTGGCATGGGCCTCTGAACACAACAATAGTGATAACATAGAAAATTTAGATGGGGTGTGCCCCAGTTGCTCAACTACGTTAAAATCACTCTTCTTAATGATCATCAGAATCTCTTCCATCTCCTGTTTGGAAGCTTCAACAGTGGTTGTCTTTGGTGCCTCCGTCTGGGCGGGCATATCAGTGGCTATCCCTTTGCCCCGAGCATCAGATGACTCAGAAGCAGGGGTAGAAATAGGAACTTGGTCAGGAAGAGAAATAGGCACACTTTCAGGTGTGATAACAATAGGTCTCCGGATAGCTGGTGGCGCAATATCTGGTGAGAAAAGTCTACCGCTGCGGGTGACTTTGGCAGGCCCGGTGATGTTGCTGACGCCGGTGCTAGTATCAAACTCTTGTTTAACTCCAAGCACATAAACATCTGCCCCATAGTGCCACTGGACAGCTTTGTCAGATGTATAGGGGATGGACCCCGGAACAGTGATGATTATGGGTGCAATCTTCTATGCAGGCATAATTTTGATAGGCTTCCTTGAGGGAGCCTTGGGAGCATTGTTGAAAATGGTGACAATGGAAACTTCTTCAGTAGGGGTAGCAGGAACAACAATCTTTTCAAACAGGATTTCTTTATTATCCATCAGGTTTTGGATACCTGACTTCAAAGATGGGCAACCAGTAGGTGAAACGGAACACAAATGGCAACCTTCACTACATCCCGGAAATAAACCGGCTAGCAACAGGTTCCTCTTGATAGTCAACAGCAGAGTAACAATGTCATCCACAAAGGCTACAAACAGGTCTTCCTTTACAGCATTCACTCCATGCTTGGGCATGGGAGCAGTCACAACATTAGGCCTTTCGGGTGCCTCGAACTCTATCTCTTTAGCATCAATTAGGTCCTGAACCTTATTCTTCAGAGCCCAACAATCATCCGTAGTATGCCCCGGGCTGTCAGAGTGATAAGCGCAGCGGGCGTTAGGATTGTACTTTGGGGACGTTGTGTTTACAACCTTTGGAGCTTCTTTTATAGTCACCAGATTGGTTGTCAGTAACTGCGGCAATATCTGGGACAAGGTCATGCTGAGGCGAGTGAACTGCCTTCGGGGTCTCTCACTCCTTTGTTGGTTATGATGCTGAGGAGCAGCAACATGCTTTGAAATAACCACCGCATTGACAGCTTGGCGGCGTTCCGGTCTATTCTGTCTCCTTGAACCATAGACAACACTGTATTCCTTCTTGAATGGTTTCTTTTCAATGCTCGAGGAGGCACCTTTCTGTATCTTCCCAGACTTGATACCAACTTCAATTCTCTCACCCGTCAAGATAAGGTCTGTAAACCCGGCTGAAGAATTTCCAATCAAATTGTTGAAGAACGGACCAGACAGGGTCCCCAAGAACATATCAACAAGCTTACGGTCAGTCAAAGGTGGCTGCACCCTTCCAGCCAGGTCTCTCCACTTTTGGGCATATTCTTTAAATCCTTCACCCGTCCCTAGTGACATACCCTGGAGTTGGGTACGCGTAGGAGCGAGGTCGGAATTATACTGATACTGCTTATAGAACGCAGTAGCCAGATCCTCCCAGTTACGAATACTGGCTCCATCCAGCTGATAGAACCATTCGAGTTGAGTCCCTGAAAGACTATCCTGGAAGAAATGGATCCACAAATTCTTGTCAGCAGTGTAATGTTGGATCTTCCTTACATACGACCGGAGGTGCAGTTTTGGGCAGGAGGCTCCGTCGTATTTGGCAAAAGCAGGTGCCTTGAACTTATGGGGAATCACCACCCCAGAGGATAAGCCTAGGTCTCCGAAGTCCAATCCGGGCACATTCTGTATCTCCATGGCGCTCAAGCGGTCCTCCAACTGTTTGTACCTATCCACAGCATGAGGGTACTGCTCTTCATCATAATCCGTCTCGTTGTCGGAGACCACGAGACTAGGAACCCTTCTCTCTTGTGGACTGTCTTTTCCTACAGATGAGGTAGTCAGCTCAACCTCATTATGTAATCCATTCCCAAATCTGCGTCCAGTGTTGAACAAGACGGTCCTCTTTTTCTTCTTCTTCAGAATCAGAGTCTTCAACTCCTGTTTACCCTTGGCTAGGCTCATAACCAACTCTTGGAACTGGGCATTCTGGGCCTGGATGGCCTTGATAGCTTGTTCAGTGGTAGGTTCAGAAGACATGATGATTGCTGAAATAAACAGCGAAGAAGATAAGTGACCTGTAAAAAGGGTACCTGTTATGCATATGATGAATGGTATGTTATTTATGCAATGCATTCAAGGGTTCAAAAATTCAAATTCGTTGCAGACAAAAAGGAACACACGTCATATTAAGAAGTAATTTGTTTAGTACATCAGTGCCTCATGGGCGAAATATTACAAAATACTTAATGTAAAAAGACATTGCGCATCCTTTTTGGAGCGATGTAAGTGTTGAGGGTCTTTTCCTCGTGAAGTAGGCGGTTGAGCTCCAGAACCTTCTTCTCACTGGCATGTAAGATGGCTTCAAAAGCATTCTGTTCTTCCTTGAGTTGGATCCAGCTCTTTTGCATTTCTTCCCATGATGTTGGCATGTCAGGATGTAGAATGGTGTATGGAACCTCTCCTTCCATAACAGGCTCTTTGATCACGGGGAGAATGTGAGGATATGGCATCATGAGCTTCTGGGAGCGGGTTCGTACCCACTTAAGGTAAGGCTCAAGGGGGATGGAATTTTTGTGCCCTAGTGTCTTACTATCTACCTTGTTAGGCATCCTCCAAGCTCTGATGAACCTTTGTCGAAGTCCTTGCGCATCGTTGTCGAAGTCAAAAACTATGTCAGGAATCAGCATGTTATGAGGGCCATCCCTCCGAGCATATCAAAATTGTCTCAAAGCCAAACAGGGGTTGTAGGTAATGCCTCCTCTAATTCCAAGTAAAGGAACATTAGGAAATTCTCCGCAATGATCAATGATAGTGACATTTTCTCTGGACCGAGAACACCAATGTATATCAGAATGTGTGAGGGTCATCAATCGTTGTGACCACCTTAAACCCTGCTTGTTCTTCAAAACTGATTATGGAAGGTGAGAAATAAATCACCTTTCCAGGAGAGGAGTACAGCACATGAGAACACCTCTTTTTCTCATTGTTCGAGTGTAAAATGAGTGGAGGATGTCCCCAAGCAATGTAGGTATGGGATTCCTGGACATAAAAATCTTGACAACATTCACATCTATAAGTTGATCAGGATTTGGGAACAACACCAACCCATAGACAAGGAGTGCCACAATCTCGTCAAAGGCTTGTAGGTCGAGAGAATTCCAACATTCTTTTGCCTTCTCAAACAGGAACTTTGCCAAGAATCCCTTGATACTACTTTTGATTTCCCAATGCCCCTTGATGTCAGATGGTTTCAAACGTAATGCTTGGGCAACATCTTCAAGTTTTGGTTCCTTTTCCGTACCGTTGTAGGGTAGTTGACTAAGAATAGGAATTTTCAGAAGTTTAGAAAATTCTTCCAAAGTAGGCACCAATTGATAATCAGGGAATGTAAAACAGTGGTGCAGGGGGTCAAAGAACTGGAAGAGAACTTTTATCATATCTTCTTCAATGTTGGTGTTGACCAAGCTGAGTAGTCTACCATGTCTTTCACTGAAGAGAGAGTTCTCGGGAATCCTGGATGTAAGCTCCTTGAGTTGAGGAGGGATCCTTACAAGGTTGACCTGAATTGTTTTCATGCGGAGAGACTCCATGTCCTACAAAACAAGAACAAAGATGAAGATCCGAACCCTTGAAATGGTTAGCAGATGCATATGATGCTTTATAATGTTATGTACATGGATGCAAAAAGTAAGCAAGTGTATATACAGACAGTCATATTCACACAAAGCAAACAAGTCCTTAGGTTTAGGCTTGCATGGGGTTTGTAGGTAAGTACCCTCTTGAAGTTAGTTGGCTCAAAACCTGTCCTATGAATAGTAACTGGGTTCTAAGGAGCTCAATATCATTGGATTGTTTTCTATGTTCATTGTTTTGATTTAGCCACTTAACTGGCGACCAAAATATTCCAAGAAAACAACCCTCAATGAGTGTAGTATCGAGTATCTACCAACTTCAGACTGCACCAAAGT
Source organism: Vicia faba (assembly GCA_948472305.1). Lineage (NCBI taxonomy): Eukaryota > Viridiplantae > Streptophyta > Magnoliopsida > Fabales > Fabaceae > Vicia > Vicia faba. Next base: position 715,884,739 of record OX451741.1, on the reverse strand, counting down.
CGGTCATCTCACTACCCCTAAAGAGGCCAGGATGGTCAAGTAAGGTTCTAAGGTCAGTTGATGCTTCACGACACCACGCGGCGGCCCCGTACTCTCCTTGACTTGACTCAAGGGTTACCGGTACTCACCAAAGTGCCACATCAATGTAGCTACTGCTTCAACCATGTCGGTATACCCCGCACAGTTCCCTCACAGTTTGTTGCTACTTCTAAAGGGTATCCCCAGATCCAGGTTAGGATCTATAAAACTCCGATACAAGCCCACAATATTAAAGCATTCAAGGCATACAATTGAAAACACAAGTGATCTAATCCTAAGGTACACCTCACTTATAAAGTCCCCAGCAGAGTCGCCAGTTCTGTGATCGGTGGAAATAGAACTGACTGTTTGGAATGCTGGTTCGCGAAATGTCGCGGTAAGTAAGAGTCGCCACCGTCTTTTATTTTCTCCAACAAGGAAAGGACAAAAGCACAGCAAAATTCCTTCTCGAGATGTTTCTCGGTTCGGGAGGTAGATTATAGAAAGGGAAGGTGTTAGCACCCTTTCTATCCGTGGTTATCCACGGGCTCTTAGGTACTTGCTCACTATGTTTTCAAAAATGTTTTTCTTTTCTTGTGTTTGTGGGTTTTGAAAAAGTTTGTTTGAAAACTTCGATTTAACTCTTGTATCAGTCCTCAAGAGTGGATGAAGTGTTGTTTGAAAACTTTTGTCAGAAAAGTGTAGGTGCGAAAAGTATTTTTGTTTTGAAAGAGCAAGTACCTGAGAACCTCTACCTACTCAAAAGAAATTAAGCTGTGTAAATGTCCCTTAGACAGTACTATCCCACTATTGAGAAGTAGGTAGCACCGTTGTTGGAGTTTTTCGGGTCAATTCGATTATAGGGACATGTGGTCACCAAAGCAATAGTAGGACGCCTTAGCGGTAACCCTAATGTCTTAGATCGTTTTATCCGAGGCAACCATTTCGAGGCAACTTTTGATCTTTAGACATGAGGGCGACCTCTAAAACACCCTATACTCAATGACCACGTCGAGGCAACCAAGTGAGGCGTACCTTAGGAGTGGCATGTGCGAGTGTGTCAGGATTCAGTTTATGTTATCTTTGTACATGTTATGGTGAGCTACAGGTTGATTTTAATTTCAGAGATGTCTTGTCATGCATAGCCTAGTTAGCATACATCTAGCAGTTAATAGTTGCGGAAAATAAATCTACGCTATTACAAGGCGTCGGGTATTTACATCGCCAAAAACAAACCCTTGGAAAAAGTAAATTGCGGAAAATAAATAAAAGCGATAAAAAGTCCTATTTAAAGCTATTACATCCTCGGAGCAAATACATAAATATGGATCAAAAATTAATAAAACAAACATACGCGCGAGAGAAAATTGAATCGGAGAAGTTCTTAGGGTTTTGACCCTTTTTGAAAAAGAAAGGAGTTTTATCTATTTTGCATTTAATTAAATTAATCCTAAAACTAATTAATTAATAAAATAAAAAAAGATATTTTTGAGTTTTTTTAGGAAATAAATAAAAAATAAGATGATTAAAAGTCAAGAACCCTAATTCTACATTAGTTTTAGATTATTGCAAAAAATGTCAAAATTAACCTAATTAAAACTAAGTTAGTTAGTTATATTTATTTACAAAAATAATAAGAGGGTGAAATTAATTTTAATAAATAATAAAAATATTATGTTTTTTATGTTTTCTGAATTTATTATGAAAAATTAATTGGGTTAATTAAATAATAATAATAATTAATAGTAAAATAATTAAATGAAAAAAATATAAGAAGAAAATAAAAGAAAATAACCCAGGGGGTGTTGGCCCAATTAGGAGGTGTTCCTGGAATTTTGTGGCCCATTAATCTCAAGCCTGTTTGACTTTCCAGGATTCCCTACATGCTCATTGACTGAGGAGTATGATGATCATTCACCCATGACTACTGGATCTATGCCTGAAGCCACATGGCGCGTTGATGTTTGAGATGCATGGTGGGTACCCTTTGGAGACCTGCATGTGATTATATGAAGAAAAAAGAGAATAAATATTTTGGGGGACCTGGGATTCGAACCCAGGTCCCAGCGTTCATAGGCCAATACGCTCAACCACTCCACCAACCTGCTTTAGTCATTAGTGGAATAATAAACATTCATTATATATGAAAACCAATTAACATACTGAAATTATAAAAACGCGCGCTTCTTTTTAAACTGGCCAACCAGACGTTAACACCTCATCATCTTCTTCATTGTACCTGCATAAAAGAATATTAGATAGCGGGGGTTTTTAACCCCCACTAACCATTGCAACAAAAAATAGCGAATAGAAGCATGGTTCATATAAATATTTCGCGAGGGGTCATTCTTGTTCGTCTGGCTCTCACGATCTCAACCATATGTCTCACTAGTCCTAATTTTGCCTGGTTCAAAAAGCCCCAATTTCAAAGCTTAAGAACCCTAGAAATCGTTCATGGCATCTTGTGATTCAGGGAGTTATGGTTCAATTAAATGGTACCATTAGCTTCGTATGGTTCCTAGCAACACAAATCAATCACAAGAACATGTTAAATATGCATGATTTAAGAGTTACAATTTTGAACAAAGAAGGCAAACCGTGGTTCTGTATATGATGATTCTTTGAGCTTTGAAGCTGAAATTTGATCATAACACGTTCCTGGAACCTCCTGCAATGTATTAGAATCAACAAAAGTCCTTAAATCGCCCTAGAATGCAAAAATCAGTTTTCAATTTTTCTTGAATTTTCTTGAATTGGCTATGGTCTTTCTGCAGCTTTTTTCACGTTTGCTAGGTTAGGATTTGCTTGCATATATATAGGGCAATTGAATTAGGTCAAGAGCTGGGCAAAAATCCATGTGCAATGGTGATTGAATCTTTGATTGGAAATCAAATCTTTTTGATTTTTCATGATTGGTAAATGTTGCCAAATTTGGAGATTTTGTATCTTTGACTTGGTGCTCGAATTTGCCAGCATATCTTGACCATATTTGCTTCACAAATTGATTGAAAAATCAAATCTTGCATTTTCCTACGATTTAAATTAATTAAATGAATTAATATTAATTAAAAATCCAATTAATCAATAAAAATAAGAAAATAAATTATATTAAGCTTGATGGGTCGTGCATAGGTCATGGGTGAAGTTTCAAGAAGAGATTTGAGGCCCATTAGCAAAAATAAGGTGTTTTGAGCAAAGTTGACTTTTGAAAATTCCTAAAAATTTCCCAACTTCTCCAATGCATATCTTGCTCAATTTTGATCACATGACCATGTTCTTGGACATTTTGGAAAGGTCTTGAAGTCCTATAACCAATGCCTTTGGTCCCATGTCATTTGTATTTACCAATCTCAAGTTATGGCCTTTGACTCAAAGTGTACTTTTGTTGACTTTTGAATTTGACCTATAATGTAAAAATTGGTAACTTCTTGTGAGAGCATTTCTTGAACTTGGAGTGTGAAGATGGATTGTAGGAAATTAAATCCCCTTCAAAATGAGCATTGGATGGTATTTTTCTGATAAACCATGAAAAAGTTATGCCTTGGTCAAGATACAGTTGACTTTTCTGTTGTCCAAAAATAATAACTTTTTGCACCTTGATGATTTTTGAGCTATTCTTGTGGAATCATGATCAAGACTTGATCAAATGATGATTGTGAACTCAAAATGAGATGTTGACCAAAAATTCTGACTTTTGACTGCAAAATGACCATTTTGCCCTTGTAGTTGACTGTAGGTCAAATGAGGCTTTTGACTGTGCAAATTGGCACTGTGAGTCTTGAAACTTGGTATGTAGGTGCTTGAGAATGTATATAGGCCTATGAGACTTGATTGAACCATTGAAAACCTCAAATTCCTTGAAAGAACCAAAACCCTAATTTCAGCTGGCTTAGGAGGTGGTTTGACTGTCTACTTCTTGAGCCATCTTGAGTAATTTGAAGATTATTCTTGTCAAATCTTGAGGAATATGGGAGGGAAAATTTTGGGGTACAACACTATTCAAAATTTTTATGGCAATTATACTTACATTTTGTTTACATGGTAATGTTAGACTCCCACAAAATCCATTCCAAAAGATAATGGGATTAGGCGGGATACCGAGTCAATTGCATCATTTGAGGTAACATAATTATATGACATTTATGCTATGAGAAATGCTAATTTGTGATTTTATACTTCCCCTAACTAATTATATGATAACTAGATTCATGCTAAAGATACTGCACAACTCAGTAGGGGTAAGGCGCCTGAAATAAGCAACATTTCCACACAAAAAAAGAATGTTGCTAAGAAGACTGTGGCTAGCAAAAAAACTACTGCTCAGTTCAGGTCGTTCCTTCGGACATATTTAGGAATTACAAATATTCCGGATGGTGGTAACCGCCTTATACCTATGAGTGCAAACATCTTTGGTTTGAATATCTTGAAGCAATTGGTAGAGAGGATATGGAGCAAGTTTTTAGGCATTTGGAATTAGGCCTCGGTGTTATCGGTATATACATAAGGTATAATCCGATCAACTTTGTTTAATTAAATGAACAATTTAATCCATCATTTCAATTAATATAGTATAATGTTAATCATGTTTTAATTTAAGGTTTATGTATGACAACATTGTGCGCCCGCGTGGATTAGAAGCAAGATTTGGCTTCATAGCTCCCCACACTGTCAATTCAGGGTTGACTGTAACGATACCAGATGATGTCATATCATATGTACTAGGTTTATTCGTGGCCAGTAAAGATACTGAGAAGTTGTTCTTTTTGCCATATAATACTGGAAACGGGTTAGATTTTCATCCTAAGTTGATCTATATAATTTTCCGTTTTTGGCCATTGTTTAATCTTTGTTTAATCTTACAGTGGACACTGGTTATTGGTTGCGATTAATCCTATGGGAGAAATTGTGTATTATCTGGACTCGTTATACAATGATTGGTCAACATATCCAGATTTGAAACAGATGATTGACACGTAAGTGTTTCGCTCCCAAACAGATGTTCAAGTTTATGTTTATGTTTATGTTTATGTTTATGGTCAACATATCTGGATTTGTGTTTATGTTTATGATTCTATGTGAGATTATTATAAACATTCGTTTATATTTTATTATAGCGTTCTACTTGCTTTTCACTCCCAACGAGATATTCAAGTACCAAAAAGTATAGCCAACAACGTTACATGGATCAGAGTGGAGGTATATTTTCACAAAGAGATATTCAGTTTTGCTTACTTTAGTGATGATACTTGATAAAACAATTTAAGGGGTATATTCTGATATATATTCGTATTTTCTTTCCATGTGTAGTGTCCTCGCCAGCGTAACGGTATAGATTGTGGCTATTTTTTGTTGAGGTTTATGAAATAAACTATTCTTTTGGATCGATTAGAGATTCCATCCATGGTATAGATTTCTAACTTATGAATTACATACTATTTTCATATTTTGTGTTTCTCATAAAATGACATATTGTTTTAACTAAATCACATACTATGTTATATTATTATATATGTAGTACTTTGAGGAATTCAATTGTGCATATTACTCAAAAGATCAACTGGATGAACTTATGAAGAAATGGTGTCAATTCATTATCGGGTTGAGAATTTTATAAGCTAAGGTATATTGTCTTATTTCCTTTGATGAGAACTTCCGAGTTTTGAGTATAAATTAAATTTGAATAAAGTGCAACGTTAATATTATCATGTTATGAATTTCGATCATTTGGTTTTTTTTCCAGGTTTATAGGTACATGTCTAGAAGATAGAGCTAAGATATTCATGTTGTTGTTGTTTCATGAGAATTCTCGAAGATAGAAAGATGTATAGATGTAAATTTAATTTTGAATATTTTAGGCATTTTAACTTGTAGAATTTTAACTTGTATAATAAATTTTGTAATTGTTGTTGTCTATATCATCAATTTATATATATGCGCAATTTTTATATATGTATATTTTATTTGAATGAAGCTACCAAATATGGTGTATAAAAGATAATTCTGAAAACCTGGATCAAAATATTAGAGTGAAGCTACCAAATATTAGAATGAAGCTACCAAATATGGTAAAAATTCTGATTAAAATAGATAATTTATTAAAAAAATATTGTGAACAGCGCTTTCTAAAGTGGGGGAATAGACAGCGATTTCAAAGGAAAGCGCTGTCTAAAGCCTATCTGGAAAAAATTGCAAAGCGCTACTAAAGGGTTATATAAAAAAGCATTGTCTATTCTAAAAGTGCTGTCAAAAGTAGGCATAAGACAACGCTTTTACATTCTAAAAAAACATTGTCTTTTCTTTTAGCAGCGCTGCTTTACGCAACGCTTTAAAGCGCTGTTAAAAGCCTAAAAAAGCGTTGTCTTTTCCCTTTTTTGTAGTAGTGAAGGACTTGCTTCCTTATTCAAAGACAAGCAATTTTTTTTGAAGAAGAATACTTTCTTTCTGATTAGAAGTTTAGGCTTTTTATTTGTAATACACTCTAAGTATTAGTTTAAATACTTGAGTTGTTATTTGGATTGTTAATTGGGTATCATTCATAATCTTTTAAGAATTGAATGATTGAAGTGTTTCAAACTTATTAATTTTGTAAGTGATTGAAGGGATTTAAGGATGGCCTCATACCTAGGTGAGTCTTCGGTAGAAGTTTAGCTTGGGTAGTGATTACGTAATTAGATCATAAACTGGTTGTTTATTGAGGGTCTATGAATTGATACTATTTAGTGAACTTGTCCCTAACTTGGTAGCCCCCAGAGTAGGTGTTGTTGTACACTGAACTTGGTGAATAATCTCTTGTGTTTTTACTGCTTTTGATTTTACTGCACCTTACTTGCAAACAGATATTTGTGTCGTGACATCTCTTTCGACATCACATATCTGATACCAGAATTTCAATTGGTATCAGAGCAGGCATCCTTCTGTTTATCTAGGTGAGATCCAGAGAAGATACTATCTGGTACTATGGACAAGGAAGGAGGATTTGTAAACTGACCACCCATTCTGGATGGAAGCAATTATGACTACTGGAAACCATGTATGGTTGCCTTTTAAAGTCCTTAGACAATAGGGCCTGGAAAGCTGTTTTAAGAGGATGGAAACACCTTGTCAAATTGGAAGAGAATGGAGAACCTACTTCTGAATTAAAACCTGAAGAAGACGGGTCTAAAGAAGAAGATGAAATTTCTCTTGGAAATTCTAAAGCCTTGAATGCTATATTCAATGGAATTGACAAGAATATTTTCAGATTGGTGAACACATGTGAAGTTGCTAAGGATGCATGGGGAATTCTTCAATCTACTCATGAAGGCACGTCCAAAGTTAAGATGTCAAGACTTCAGCTGCTCACTACAAAATTTGAGAATTTGAGGATGAAAGATGAAGAAAGTATAAATGACTTCCATATGAACATCCTTGAAATTGCTAATGCCTCCAGTGCTTTGGGAGAGAAAATAATTGAAGACAAATTGGTGAGAAAGATGCTCAAATCTCTTCCCAAGAGATTTGATATGAAGGTAACTGCTATAGAAGAAGCCCAAGACATTGACAAAATGAAGGTGGATGAACTTGTTGGATCCCTTATAACATTTGAATTGAGCATAAATGAAAGATCTAAGAAGAAAAATAAAAGCATATCCGTTGTATCTAATAATGAAGATGAAGAAGAGGAATATGATCTAGATACAGATGGAGGAATATCAAATGCCCTAGCTATGCTTGGAAGATAATTTAATAATTTAATAAAAAGATTGGATAGGAACCAAAGGTCAAATGTCAAGAACATCCCATTTGACATCTATAAGTCAAATGAGGTGGGATGAAAAAGGGCTGAAGAAAAATCTTCTCAAGGGAAGGGAATACAATGTCATGAATGTGAAGGCTTTGGTCACATTAGAGCTGAATGTCCTACATATCTAAAGAAACAAAAGAAGAATCTATTTGTTACTTGGTCTGAAGAGGACTCAGAGAGTGATCTTGAAGAATCTGCCAAATATGTGAAAGCATTGACAGGAAAATATGTATCTGATGAAGAGTCTAGTGATGGGGAACTAACCTTTGATGAGTTAGGTGCTTCATACAAATAATTATGTCTCAGAAGTGCATAAGTATGTCTTGAAGGGGAGAAACAGAAAGCCCTTATAACTCAGCTGAAGGAGGAAAGGGAAGAACATCTTAAAACTATTTCTGATCTGGAAAGTGAAGTGTCCTCTCTAAGTTCAAATATTGATAGAATGGTCAAATCTCTCAAGTTGCTGAATAATGGGTCTGACTCATTAGATGAAATTCTCCCAGCAGGAAGAGTGACAGGAGATAAGAGTGGTTTAGGTTTCAATAAGAAAAGGGAACCTAACTCATAAGAGCTTTCATCTGTCTCCACTCATGCCAAGCCTAAACCAAAGATGTCGAATCAAATGTTTCAACATCATGGTAAGAAAGGATATCTTGGCAGACATCATGTGAAGAAAGAACATCATGGAAAACAGCCTGCATCTGTTTCCACACATGCTAAGGCTAAACCAAAGATGTAGAATCATATGTATCAACATGTGGGCAAACATCATGATAAGAAAGGACATCTTGGGAAAACTCATGGGAAGAAAAAGCTTAATCACACCAGAGAAAATCCCCAGCCCTGGAAATGTCATCACTGTGGAAGGATTGGACATATAAGGCCCTTCTATTTCAAGTTGTATGGGTATCCTAAAAATACTCCTCTTCTTAAAACTGATAATATTCCCGAAAATAGCAAAAAGAAGAAACAATAGGTTCCCAGGTACAATGTTAGAAGTCTCATTGCTCACACCTCTCTCAGAGTATCAACCAAAGATGACTGGTACTTTGACAGTGGTTGTTCTAGACACATGACAGGTGTCAAGAATCTTTTGGTAGATGTCAAATCTCATTCCACCAGTTATGTGACTTTTGGTGATGGAGCAAAAGTAGAAATCAAAGGTGATGGCAAGCTTGACTATTCAGGAGTTCCTAAACTTGATAATGTGTTACTTGTAAAAGGATTAACAGCTAACCTGATAAGTATAAGCCAAATTGCAACAAGGGCAAACAAAGACAAGCAACTAAAACATTGCAGCAAGTTATAAAGCAACTGAAGCATGCTGTCTAAACATTGCAAACATAGGTCAAACTATCAAGCAAAGCAAACTGAACAAAGTAAACTGGATGCATCATACAAAACAATGTAGCAGGAAGAAAGTACAATGTAGCAGGAAGAAAGTACAAAGGTATGGTAAATCAAATCACAAGCAAAAGGTTTGTCATAGCTTTTTCATCATTTTCCAGGAAATAGGCAAACTTTTCAGAAAAAAGTGGGAAAAGAAAAAAAATTGCTTTGTCATTGAGAGAGAAAGAGAGAAAAGATATCACCTTTTTGGAGATTGTATAGTTTGGCAGAAAATCTATCACAAGTTGCAAAACAAAAAGCTAAAAGGATATAACTACATCAAACAACACAAAGTGAAAGAGGAGAACATTTTGTCAAAACCTGCACAACTCTCCCAAAACCTGTAAAACCTTTAACAATTTCAAGCAGTTCAAAACACACAACCAAGCTTGCAAAACTGTAACAAACCTGCAGTTCCCAAATATATCAAACCAAAACTGCACAAACAGAAAACAAAACCATATAGCAGTTCAAACCAAAAACTCCAAACTGCATAACAGTTTCAAAAGAGAGGCCTGAAGCTGCAAGGAACAACTCTCCCAGCCTGTTAACCACAATCTAACAAAAACCTGCAAAAGCTTGCCAAACTGCATAGCCAAACTGCAGAGCCAAAGCTGTAAGACAACTCTCCCAAAAAACCTGTCCAACATTTCAAAATGGCCTAACAGTTTCACAACAATCCAAAACCTGCTATCAAATTAGCCAAGCCTGAAACTGCCAACTCCAAAAAACCTGTTATCAAGAAATAAAAACCTGTAACAGTTTTAAAACCACAAAATACCAAACCAACAACCTAAAAAACTGGCTAAGTTCCCAAAAGTTGGTTATCCAACCAATCTCCCAACCTGCATAACGATTAAAATCACAACCTGCAAACTGCATCAAGCTGCAAAAACTCCAAAACCTGCCAAACAGCACAACCTGCAAAAGCCTACCTAACAGCTCCCAAAACAAATAAACAAGACAACAATCTCAAAAAAAAACCATACAACAGTTTCAAGCAGTTCAAACATACAGCAAAACTGTAAACAAAGCTCTCAACCAAACCTGTTATCAAACATCAAAACTTGTACAAAAAATCCTAAACCTTGTGAACCAACTCACAAAACAAAAATAACACAAACTGCAGAACACAGTCAAAGCCTGTTAGCAGAACCAAACTTCCCAACTCAGTTCAACAATAATCAACAACAGAGTTTCAGAGAACAACAAACCATCAAAGTTTCAGAAAAGAAATATCAAAGTTTCAGCAACAAGCATCATCATCAACTAACATCAACAACAGAGTTTCAGCAACAAGCATCATCAACTACTTACAAAGAAAATAGTTTCAGAAAGCATAAACCATCATCATTCATAGTTCAGGAGAGAGGAAAAGAAACAATCAAAAGTTTCAGAACAATCATCATCAACAAAAAGAGTTACCGAAAAGCTCGTCGTCATCATCTTCTCCTTGCATCTTCGGTCGCCAAGGGACAACCCTCTCAAACCCCTTTCCCCTCCATTTTCCAGAAAATCTCACAGGTAAGCTGCTCCTCAAACCCTTTACTGCATTTTAGGCATAAATACCATAGGTTAAACAAATTAGACATGAACAAAGCAAGCAAATCTAAACAGAAGATGCTAAATCAAAAAGAGACCGAACCATACCGTTAAACAGAGCCATTGATCGTTAGGAGAAGGTGAGAGAGGTAGAGGGTGTTCCGGTAACCATGAGCGGAGGAGGATCAGAGCGATTGAGCGATTGAGCATTGAGTGAGAGGAAGAGAGAACGAAGACAAACGACGCCGCTGTGAGAGCGCGCCCGAAACCCTAAATTTCTGAAACCCTAACAAATGTTACAAACTTTGCATTGGGCCTGTCCGCCCCTCAATCCCTTAAGCCCAAACGAACTACGCAATGTACCCCCCCCCCCTCCATTCTGACCCCTTTTGTCTCCTTGTATTATATTTGGGCCCAACATAAACCCTAAAGCCCATCCTTTTTTAATTTCTTTTCTTTTCTTTTGTTTAACAAATACTAATGTTTTTTTTTAATTTTAATTAATTTGTTTTGTTTTCTCTTGGTTAATAATAACACTAATAATAATTAAAAATTTGATTTTTTTTCTTAATTAGTTTTAATCATTCTTCTTTTTATTATTTTTTCATACATTTAATATGAAAATACCAAAAAATAATAGAGATTTTGTTTTTCTTTCTTTTAAATTTTTTCCTTTTAAAATTAATAAAATACAAAGAATGTTAATAATAAAATATTTAATCTTTCTTTTTTAGAATAGATTTTATTTATTTATTTTCAAGTAAATACATGCATTTCATAATTTATTGATTTTCCTTATTTCATAATTTGTTATAACTTTGTATTGAATCGCGACAATTCGATTTGGTTGTAATATTTGGACTTTACTATTCTTATGAGATTCATCCCCATTTGTAATAATTTGTACCCTCATTCTCGGATACGTTTGTAATAGCTTAGACTTTTAATTCCCGCAATTTATTACTTTCGATATATTGTATAGTAACTAGGTATGTATGGCAAGATTGAAAAATCAATCGCTAGATGACCTAATCCAAGAATAAATAACTTGAAATCAACACACTTCTCACACGTGCACCCCTAGGGTAACCTCGCTTGTTGCCTTGGAAACACAATCATGTCCCTCGAATATGAGACTTTCTAGCAAATGACCCTTCGATAAACAAAGATCATAGTCCCTCGATGACCCTCGATGTTGCCTTCGATAAAACGATCTTGTCCCTTACAAAATTGCTAGAGCGTCCCACAAGTTGCTTTCAATGATTGTATACGATGACCCGCGCATGTCCCGTTTAACAACCTAATACAAGGTTGTTTACCAAATGCAATGGTAAAACAACACTGTCAAAAGGGTTAAAAATGTGTCGGAAAGATCTTTGAGTAAAATAGGGTAGACAACTCTTAGTTACTTGATCAAAACTTGCAAAACATCCTTGCTATTTTCAAACACACCTCACAACACAATTTCAAAACATTTCCCAAATCAAACTTTCAAACATTAAAATATCTTTTCAAAAGACAAACACCTTTGTATATATTCAAACAAGAATCATTACAAAGGTTGCCTAGACAAGTCCTCTTTTTCAAAAGCATTTTCAAAAACCACACACAAAGCACCATTTCAAACAATTGAAAAGCAAAAGCAAGTGATCTAAACAAGTAACTAAGATCCCATGGATAACCATGGATGAAAAGGGTGCTTGCACCTTCCCTTTTCATAATCTACCCCCCGAACCCAAGAAAACATCTCAAAGGTCTTTCCTGTGCTTTTTGACCTTTCCTTTGGATAAAATAAAAAGTCGGTGGTGACTCTTGCTAAACCGAAACATTTGCGAACACAAACGCAAAACCTCAAGTAAGTTCTCCCACCGTATCACTGAACTGGCGACTCTGTTAGGGATCAAAGAGTGGGGTTACCTCAGGGTTTAGATCAACTTTACATGATTATCTTATTTTGACTTGTTTGCTTTACTTTTCGGTTCCTTGTTTGGGCTTGTTTTAAATCCTACACCCGGATTTGGGGGAACCTTTTAGGTAAGTAGAAATAAACTGTGAGGGAACTGTGCGGGGTATATCGACATGGTTGAAGCAGTAGCTACGTTGATGTGGCACTTTGTTTGGTACTGGTAACCCTTGAGTTGAATCAAGGAGAATACGGGGCTGCCGCGTGGTGTCGTGAAGCATCAATTAACTTTAGAACCTTACTTGACCAACTTGGCCTTTTAGAATGTAGTGAGATGACCGACTTTGGTGCAGTCTGAAGTTGGTAGATACTCGATACTACACTCATTGAGGGTTGTTTTCTTGGAATATTTCGGTCACCAGTAAAGTGGCTAAACTGAAACAATGAACACAGAAAATAATCCGGTGATATTGAGCTCCTTAGAACCCGGTTACTATTTCTAGGACAGGTTGAGCCAACTAACTTCAAGAGGGTACTTACCTACAAACTCCATGCAAGCCTGAACCTAAGGACTTGTCTGCTTTGTATGAATATGACTGTTTGTATATACACTTGCTTATTTTTGCATACTTGTACATAACATCATAAACATCATACCATAGCATTTTCAATAACCATTTCAAGGATCTCGAGGGTCTTTGATGCAGGGTCACGTTAAACCAGACGTCTACCAAAGGGAAAGAGGATTCATTTTCCTCTAAACAAATGCCGTTAAAGAACAAGTACAACAACTTGAATCGAGGGCTATGACCCACTTGACATGGTGAGCTTGATTCTCGTGGAAAGACATCTACCAATACAAAGTTCTCCAATCAAAGATGTTGATCGAAGTTCAACCTCTAACATTTTCTTGTGTTTACCCCGCGAGATCCTTGAAAACATGCATCCAAATATCATGCATCGTATCATGATAGGTTTCTCCCATACAGGTCTCCTTATCTTCCTACTGTTTATTTCAGTAAGGTGGATATGGAACAAACGGTGAAAGATCTCCAAGCTCAAAACACTTAATTCCAACAAATGCTTCTGGCTATGGGTAAAGGGCAAGAGGACCTGAAAGCTATCCTTCTCAAAGACAAGAAGAAGAAGTCCAAGAAGACAGTAGGCGTCCTGAACTTGAGAAGAAGACCTAAAGCCCTAGATCTTTCAACTCCATCCAACATGAGGGATAGTCTTGGAGAAGACCGCATTTTAGAGATTGATGAATTTGAAGCTGACTACTCCGAAGAACAATATCCTCCCGCTGATGACAAATATAAACAGTTGGAGGATCGCCTCAATCCAATGGAGATTCAACAGATACCTGGTTTGGATTTAGGAGACATGGGTTTAGTTTCTGGATTAGTCATCCCGCCAAAGTTCAAAGTCCCTACCTTTTCCCTGTATGATGGAGTCTCTTGCCCTAAGATGCACTTAAAGTCTTATGTCTGTAAAATTCAACCATACACAACTGATCCAAAGCTTTGGATCCATTTCTTCCAAGAAAGCCTGGAAGGGACTCAACTCGAGTGGTTTTATCAATTGGAGAGTTCTAGCATCCATACATGGGAGGATTTAGCTGCTGCTTTTTACAAACAGTATCAGTACAACGCTGATCTTGCACCAACTCGTGTGCAATTGCAGAACATGACCATGGGTTCCAACGAGAACTTCAAGGTATACGCTCAAAAATGGAGAGATCTGGGTGGTAGGTGTGATCGGTGGGAAGAGAACTGACTATTTTTTTTGGAATACTGGTTCGCGTTTTGCGTTTGTTTTCGCAAAATGTCGCGGTAAGCAAGAGTCGCCACCGTCTTTTATTTTATCCAATAAGGAATGGAAAAAAGCACAGAAAAATTCCTTTTTCGAGATGTTTCTCGGGTTCGGCAGGTAGATTATAGAAAGGGAAGGAGTTAGCACCCTTTCTATCAGTGGTTATCCACGGGCTCTTAGGTACTTGCTCAAAGTGTTTTCAAAAATTGCTTTTCTTTGTGTTTGTGGGTTTGAAAGGAGTTTTTTGTTTGAAAGGTGTAAGTGTGAAAAGTTTTGTTTTGTTTTAAAAGGAGCAAGTACTTAAGAACCATCTACCTACTCGAAAAGGGAATTAAACTGTGCTAATATCCTTTAGAAAATGCTATCCCACTATTGATGAGTAGGTAGCATCGTCGTTGGAATCTTAAGGGTCAATTCGATTAAGGGATGTGTGTTCACTAAAGCAATGTTAGGACGCCTTAGCGGTAACCCTAATGTCTTAGATCATTTTTCCGAGGCAACCGTTTCGAGGCAACTTATGATCTTTGGACAAGAGGGCGACCTCTAAAACTTCCTATACTCAATGACCACGTTCGAAGGCAACCAAGTGAGGTGTACCCTAAGAGTGCGCATGTGCGAGTGTGTTATTTCGGTTAGATTATCTTTGTACATGTCATGGATGAGCTATGTTGATTTTAAGTTCATACATTTGATCTTGTCATGCATTCCCTATTATCAAACATCAAACATTGTATAGTTTGCAGAATTTAAATTGCGGAAATTAAATCTAAACTATTACAAGGCGTCGGGTATTTACATCGCCAAGAACAAACCCTTGAAATTAAAATGCGGAAAGTAAAATAAAGCGATAAAATAATCAAAGTCCTAATTAAAAGCTATTACATTCCGGAAGAAATTACAATAATAAGACAAAATTGATCGCATGCGAGAAAATTAAATCGGGCGAGTTTTTAGGGTTTTGACCCTTTTTTTGAAAGAAAGTATTTTTATTATTTTTTGAATTAAAAGAAATTAAATCTAAGCTAATAATTAAATTAATCAATTAATGAAAATATTTTTGGATTTTTTATATTTAAGGCAATAAAATAAAATTGGTCAAAGTTATTAAAACCTAATATTCTACATTAATTTTAATTATTGCGAAAAAATATTAAAAGTTAAACCTATTTAAAACTAAATTAATTAAGTTAGTATTTATTTACAAAAATAAAGTTGAATTTAATTTTAACAAGTAAAATAATATTTTTGGTGTTTTTTTTTTATTTTATGAGAAAAATGATTTAATTGGTTAGTGTAAATAATAATAAAAATTAACAAAACAATTAAATAAAAACGAAATATAAAAAGAAAAGAAATAAACCAATGGGGGTTTGGGCCCCAATCTGGAGGTGTGATAGCAATTCATTGGCCCAATACAAGTCAATCTGCATTTGAATTTCTGATCCAGTGTGTGCCTTTGACTAGGGAACATGATGGTCCTTCATTCATGGCCACCAGATTTGGCCTGAAGGCCATCTGGAACGTTGGGATTTGCAAGCATATGGTGGACCATAGTTGATGAAACACGCCTGAATACCTGAAACAAAATAATAATAGGCATTTTGGGGGACCTGAGATTCGAACTCAGGTCCCAATGGACTTTGCACTAGTATGCTTGCCAACTCAACTAACGCGCCTGTTTGTTATTATCATGGATAAATAATATTATAAGAGAAAAGCAAATAATATACACGAAATTAAAAAACGTGCGAGATTTAATTTGAACGTGCCAATCGGACATGAACACGTCTTCATCTTCTCCAATGGCCCTGGTTATTTTTCCTACGGATTTGAATCCGTAACAAAATCCCTAGCTCGATCCCAAAATCGTCCCTAGGCTATGGAAACGAATTCTGAGACCATTATCTTACTCGTCTCTTTCCACTGATTTCATTTATGCCCATGGTTTATTCCAATTTTTCCTGAAATCAAAACGCCCAAAAATGCATACCAAGAACCCTAGAACTGGCTAGGGGGTTACAAGCTATAAAAACCAAATCAAATATTGCAGAAAGTCTCTAAATGTATCGATTAACATGATTGTGCAAAGATTTAGGCAAAAAGATGCAAGAATAAGAGGTTATGTTTAAGTGTACAGGGCGGTATTCAAGAGGACTTACAGTGTGATTCAAGAGGTGATTGGCTTGGCTTTTTATTGCAATAGCTTCAGTGGACCTCAAGCAAGAAGATAGCATTGAGTTTTAGTCTTGAAAACGTCTCTAACCAAGATTTCAGTTTCTCACTTTTCAAGCTTTTTTCAAGTTTTGGTATTGCCAATTCTGCAGCCTCTAGGTCATGTCCTTGTATGCCTTATGTTGTATATGTAACAAGGATTGTATTAGGTTAAAAATTTGGGCTTGAATCCATGTGAATTGATGATTTGAAGATATGATAGGATCCTCCATTAAAGGCTTCCAATTTCTTTCCAAATCCAATATTTTGTGCATGATATGGCTTGGCACGAATTTGATTGTGTTCATGATGTCAATTAAGACCTGTAATGATCAAAAAGATATCAAGTTATCAATTTTTAGATTTTATTTAGATTTAAATTGATTTAAAATGAATTAATTCAATAAAAATAAAAAAAATAGAAAAATTAATGAATGGACATAAAACTGAAGATAGAACACGTATGTGGTGTGACAAGATCAAATCAAGTGGAAACAAGTGGGCCCATTTGTCAAAATTTGAAGTTTTGGGGATAGTTGACTTTTGGCAATTTTGGAAAAATGCCCAACTTCAACAATGCCTAACTTCTTCAATTTTGAACTTTTGGAGGTGTTCTTTGACTTTTTAGAAACCTTGAGATATCCTCTAACCAACCCTTTTGGTCTCATCTCATTTTGATACTCCATGCTCATGTTATAAGCTTTGGCAATAAATGTGTTTTTGTTGACTTTCAAAAATGACCTATAATGTCCAAATTTGTAACTTTTTGTGTGAGCATTTCTTGATCTTGGGGTGTGAAGATGGATTGTAGGTAATTGAATCCTCTTCAAAATGAGCTTTGGATGGGTCATTTCTAATAAAGTATGAGAAAGTTATGCTTGGTAAAATTTGAGTTGACTTTTCCTACAAAACCCTAATTTAGCAACTTTTGAATCTTGATGAATCTTGAGCATGAATCATGATCAACCCTTGATCAAATGATGAATTATACTTAAAAATGATAATGTTGACAAAAAATATTGAGGTTTGACTATTTGTAGGTCACAGTTGACTTTTGCCCTAGCACAGTCGATTTTGGGACCTCTTGAGCAATTGACTGACCAAACTTCCTCTGCAAGGCTTGAAATTTGACATGGATGACCTTGAGAATATATTAGGACATTGGGGAGAATTTGAGGTCACTTGGATGTAAGGACCTTGATGCAACACAAAACCCTAATTTGAGATTGACTGCCTTAGGAGATGATTTGACTGTCCAACTCTTGAGCAACCTTGAGCCATTTGGAGATTATTCTTGAAAGGTCTTGAGAAATATGGGAGGGAAAATTTTGGGTTACAACAGTTTCCCCTGTTCAATCTTCTTAAACCTGAGGATGTAGATTGGCTTTCGGGCCTTTCGTGATCCGAAGGTGGAAGATGATTGAACACTAGAGTGCCCAGAAATTTGCACTCGCATGGTGTGGTATCAGCATTGTGATGTCGGGAATGGGCTTACAGATGCCATTTAGAGATTGTTAGTAGGAGGATGGGCTTACAGATGCCATCTGCAGGAGTGTCGATCGCATAAGAGATTCCTTAATGAGAACTTGCATACTTGTTGTTTGTAGAAGATTTCGCTGGGGAAGCCTGGTTTTTGTTGAGATTTAGGAACCGTCTGGTCTTCAACGTAGTATACCGTTGAAATTAGAGAACTCGTCCACACTATGACGGAGGAAAACATCAAGATCTAGGAATTGTCTGGTCTTCAATGCAGTATAGCGTTGAAATTATAGAACTCGTCCACACTATGACGTAGGGAAACATCTTCATCAAGATCTAGGAATTGTCTGGTCTTCAACGTAGTATACCGTTGAAATTACAGAACTCGTCCACACTATGACGGAGGAAAACATCAAGATCTAGGAACTGTCTGGTCTTCAACGCAGTATACCGTTGAAATTACAGAACTCGTCCACACTATGACGTAGGGAAACATCTTCATCAAGATCTAGGAACTGTCTGGTCTTCAACGGAGTATACCGTTGAAATTAGAGAACTCGTCCACACTATGACGGAGGAAAACATCAAGATCTAGGAACTGTCTGGTCTTCAACAGAGTATACCGTTGAAATTAGATAACTCGTCCACACTATGACATAGGGAAACATCTTCATCAAGATCTAGGAACAGTCTGGTCTTCAACGTAGTATACCGTTGAGATTGTAGAACTTGTCCACACTTTGACGAAGGAAAACATCAAGATCTAGGAACTGACTAGTATTCAACGTAGTATACCGTTGAGGTTATAGCACTCGTCCACACTATGACGTAGGGAAACATCTTCATCAAGATCTAGGAACTATCTGGTCTTAAACGTAGTATACCGTTGATATTGTAGAACTCGTCCACACTTTGACGGAGGAAAACATCAAGATCTAGGAACTGACTAGTATTCAACGTAGTATACCATTGATGTTATAGCACTCGTCCACACTATGACGTAGGGAAACATCTTCATCAAGATCTAGGAACCATCTGGTCTTCAACGTAGTATACCGTTGAAATTACAGAACTCGTCCACACTTTGACAGAGGAAAACATCAAGATCTAGGAACTGAATAGTATTCAACGTAGTATACTGTTGAGGTTATAGAACTCGTCCACACTATGACATAGGGAAACATCTTTATCAAGATCTAGGAACTGTCTGGTCTTCAACGTAGTATACCGTTGAAATTACAAAACTCGTCCACACTTTGACGGAGGAAAACATCAAGCTCTAGGAACTGACTAGTATTCAACGTAGTATACCATTGAGGTTATAGCACTCGTCCATACTATGACGTAGGGAAACATCTTCATCAAGATCTAGGAACTGTCTGGTCTTCAATGTAGTATACCGTTAAGATTGTAGAACTCGTCCACACTTTGACGGAGGAAAACATCAAGATCTAGGAACTGACTAGTATTCAACGTAGTATACCGTTGAGGTTATAGCACTCGTCCACACTATGACGTAGGGAAACATCTTCATCAAGATCTAGGAACTGTCTGGTCTTCAACGTAGTATACCGTTGAGATTGTAGAACTCATCCACACTTTGACGGAGGAAAACATCAAGATCTAGGAACTGACTAGTATTCAACGTAGTATACTGTTAAGGTTATAGAACTCGTACATACTATAACGTAGGAAAATTGTCTCTTTTGACTTAATTGGCATCAGAAAAATCTTTAGGAATCGATTTGACTGGTTTTGTCTCCTTTGACTGGCTGAGAACTTAACTGCATCTTTCCTGAAAGGTAAAGGCCAGTCATATGCAATGCATGATATGGATCAAGCAATGATGTTCTCAAAATAAATGAGATTGTACGGTATGATGCGTTTATGCATGTATCATGATGTATGGAAATGTGATGTTTTAGCTGGCGAAAATAAATCCTGGATAGCTGCTGGAGAGTAGAGTTGAATTATTCGTTTCCGTTGGGGATGATGAACGAAGATGATAAACCTGCAGGAGAGGAGAACTTCGTTGGGGAACAAACTGATGAGGAGATTACTCTATGGGGAAGAGATGCTCTGCTGAGAAATCCACTGATAAACTCCGTTGGGGATGGATTACCGTTGTTGGTGATACGGAATCTGTTGAGGATTGAGCTCTTGTTTGTGAGAGGAAAGAACTTCGCTGGGGACGATCTTTCAATTGCAGCTTGCTGGGGATAACCTCTAAACTTGACAGGGGAGATTTAATTTGTACTCCGCTAGGGGTAAACTTCCAAAGTCTACTGGGGATGATGCTTTAACTCTGTTGGGGAAGCTTCTTCAGACCGTGCTAGGGAAGTATTGACTCCACTGGGGGTATCTTGTATTCTGCCGGGGAACATCCTTATACTCCGTTGGGGAATATTAAGACTACCGGGGATATTAAACTCTTTTTAGTGCTGATGGTAGATCAACTCTTCTTGGGGAGAGCATTGCTGATTCATTCATAGTTGCAAGTATCAGCTGAGGGAGAGCTACCATTACTGTCTTGCTATGCGGGGAGTGAAAGTACCTTAGCCATATTCTTCAGCTGAATCTACCTTTGTACCTGGTGGATAGAGCAACTGTACAGCTTGGACAATTCTTATTGCCCCTGTTTCTACGGGAGAAGGTACCTGCAGAGGCCCTGTGGATCGAGTATTATCCCCATCTATGAGGTGTTTGGTATCTTTCGATCAAAATGGCAAGTCTTCTTCTGGTAGGCCAGTGACGAGATGACGAGACATAGTCGTATGCTTTGATCCCTAATTTTTTCCTGGACCGCCGTTTCGGGTTTTCAGTCCACCGGGATACCCCCTTTTTGCCCAAGCCTCCTTTTCAGGTTTTCGACTTGCCGGGTGTACAAATTTTTCATTTTCATCCCTTATTTTTTCCTGAACCCTTTTGGTTCGTCGAGAAGCCCTTATTTTTGCCTAGGCCAGTCAACCTAGCGGGTCTTTATTCACGCGCCGTATTTTCTGACTATATCCATGCTCTCAGGGTGTAGGGAGGTGTCACTGTCAGTAGTTTTGTGTTGCCATACTACCAGAAGATCTTCGTTTGATCATGCAAGATTCGTTGCTGGAATTCATGTCCAATTCCCCCATTGGTTCAGATGGATATTTGCCCTTGGCTATTTGGCATTTTGAGAGATTCCTTGAATCTTTACTTGATTGCCTCAGATGATAGACAATGATCATACCATGCCCCTTGATTGGAAGTGTTTTTTCCACTTTAGGTGACCCTTTTTGCTGAGAAGGTTTTTGTTCACTGGATATTCGTCGTGCAAATTTCTCTGCTGTTTCGAACAAATAGTCATATGCAAACAATGTTATTTTAAGAATGCAAAGCTTATGTCTGTTTTGAAGTTCTTTGAAAATGCAGTTTTTAATAAAACAAGCGAATTTTTGTAAAATGTGATGTCAACTCAGGATTTTACAGCAAGCCCTACAGGAGTCAGGATACCTTTTGTAACAATATGCTTTCGAATTAACCCATGCTTCAGCTAGGACTTTTAAGGGTTATAACGTGGCCTGGTTCACGGTTTAAGAAACAAAGGATAAAGGCTCAAAATTTATTTGTACCCACCCGCTCTTCATGATGTTCTTCGATCCTAAACTCAGCTAACCGTGCATTTAGATCATGTTTGAGTCTTTGCTCTGATATTTCAGTGATGGTTCGGATACTGACAGTTTATTTTGAACAGGAATTCATTTTGTTGAGAGTTTGCAGGATCTCTTTCTTGTTGATTTTATTATCCCTGTCTTTTGCCTGAACTATTTCTTTTGTAATTACAGTCAGCAGGATGCCCCAGTTTTGTAAGTCTCCTTCATAGGTTTTGACTTGATGGGCTTTTATTTCGAGAGATAATGACTTCTTGTCCTTACGATTTATACGGAACCATCACCGTCTTTTGTTTCGGAAGGACTTCTTTGATGCCATTCATTGTGCACCTGGATCAAATGAGAAAACTACCCTGCCCCAGGTTATAATTAAGGGTTTTAATTTGTGAAAAGAAAAACTCCAACTTCTTTGGCTCAAAGGGGATGACTAGGGATTATCTTCCTTATAACTCCACTATTTAGGATTTGAAACAATGCCTGTACCTCGTCAGCGGGGTCTGTTCAAAAGCATATTGTAGAGATTTTGATATCATTTTCGTCATCCTTCCTCTAAAGGTTTAGAATTTTTAATCGGGAGTTGATCATCACAATAAAATGAAAGCAATTTGAATATAGTGAAATACGAATGGATTGATTCAAAGCAGACATATGCAATGCATTGATAAAGTAATAAGGTTTGACATGAATAAATGTTCGAACAATCAAAAGAAAATTACAACTTGAAAAATTCTACTGAACAAAAAGTCCTCTCGTCTCAGTACTTGTCACTTCAAATGGTGAACCTTGGGGAGATGGCAAAAGAATTCAATCTGACCGTCTTGTGTGAGTTCTAATGCTCCTTCATCAATCAGGTCTTGTACCTTGTTCCTTAAAGTCCAACAATCATCTGCATCATGCCCCGGGCCATCAGAGTGATAAGCACAGCGGGCATTAGGGTTATACTTTGGTGATGTAGTGTTAGGATTCTTAGGAGGGTCCCTTAACGTTGCCAGATTCAATCAAAATAGGTGTTGTAAAGCCTGAGACAGCGACATGTCGAGCCTGGTAAATTGCCTCCTGGGCATATTTGGCTTACTCTGATCAAACCGTTGTTCTTGGCGAGGTCTTTGTTGGACCTGTGAGGTAGTGACAACTTGGAGAGGTCTATTATTAATCAAACCAGACCTTTGACTTCTCAGAAGTTGATTAATGACTTGGTCCCCGTCCTTGACTATTTGCTTCATGTCGTCGTATCTGTCTTGATGAAGCTGATTGACAATGGTTCTCAGCTCTTCTTGCTCCTGAGCTAAGCCTTGGATAAGAGCCATCTGCCCCAACATCTGGGTTTTCATGGCATTGAACTAAACTTGCAGTTGTTCCAGCCGTTCGTCCTTATTGCCTTCAGGACATTTCTTGACCAAGTTCCCCATGAGGAGTGTTCTCAACTCTTTCTGCCCCTTGGATAGGTTTAGGAAGATTTCCTTGAACTGAGTCTCTTGAGTATGAAGATCTTGGTTGTCTTGTTGGAGAGCCATTGCTGAAATAAACAGCGAGAACATGAGAGATCTGTACTGGGAGACCTGTGATGCAATGATATGTATGTATGCAATATCTTCAAGGATCCCGCGGGGTAAACAAGAAACTCATTAGAATTTGAATTTTGCAGCTTTGATTGAAGAAACTTCATGTTGTTAAGAGTCCTTCTTCAAGAGTCAAGCTCACCATATCGAGTGGGTCATAGCCCCTGACTCAAATTATCGTGTTTTGATTTCTAGACAACCTTGGCTAGAGGAAAATAAATCCCCTTTGCCCCTTGCTAGACATTTGATTTTCCATAACCTGCATCACTGACCCTTGAGATCCTTGAAATGGTTAAGGAAATGTTAAGGTATGATGTTATGATGTATATGTTATGCGTTTAAGCAAAAGTGTGAAGTGATGTAAGTAAACCCTGCAATAAATCCAAATTATTGGATAAGGACTGTAAACAAAACCTGCAAGGAACTCATGTTGTCAGATAACAAGAATGTGCAAGTAGTTCAAGTTTGAAGGCACACAAGTCACACAAATAGCCTTAAGTTTAGGCTGGCATGGAGTTTAGGTATTACCCTCTTTCAGTTCAGTTGGTTTAAACCTGTCCTAAAAATAGTAACCGGGTTCTAGAGGATCTAATATCACTGACTACCCTCGATCGGTCATAATTCCAGTTTAGCAACCTTTTCTTGCGGCCGGAATCATCACGAGAGTTTAGTCTCAATGAGTGTAGCATACTGCTACTGTTCTATGGCCAAGTTGGTCAATTTAAAGGTTCTAAGGTCAGCTGGTGCTTAATGACCTTTAGATGACCCATATTCTCCTCGTTCTAACACAAGGGATATCGGTACAATCTAAAGTGCCACACCAACGTAGCTACTGCTTCAACCGTATCGGTCTACGCCGTACAGTTCCCTCATAGTTTATTGCTACTTACCTAAAGGGTATCCCCAGATCCGGGTTAGGATCTATAGTAACTACGATTCAAGCACACAAAGATAAATCATACAAATCAAGCAATTGAAAACATTATGAACTATTCCTAAGGTACACCCCACTTATAAGATCTCCCCAGTAGAGTCGTCAGTTCTGTGATCGGTGGGAAGAGACCTGACTGTTTTTTTTGGAATGCTGGTTCGCGTTTTGCATTTATTTTTGCAAAATGTCGCGGTAAGCAAGAGTCGCCACCGTCTTTTATTTTATCCAACAAGGAAAGGAAAAAAGCACATACAAATTCCTTTTTCGAGATGTTTTTCGGGTTTAGGAGGTAGATTATAGAAAGGGAAGGTGTTAGCACCCTTTCTATCCGTGGTTATCCACGGGCTCTTAGATACTTTCTCAAAGTGTTTTCAAAAATTGCTTTTCTTTGTGTTTGTGGGTTTGAAAGGAGTTTTTTGTTTGAAAGGTGTAAGTGTGAAAAGTTTTGTTTTGTTTTAAAAGGAGCAAGTACTTAAGAACCATCTACCTACTCGAAAAGGGAATTAAACTGTGCTAATGTCCTTTAGACAATGCTATCCCACAATTGATGAGTAGGTAGCATCGTTGTTGGAATCTTAAGGGTCAATTCGATTAAGGGACGTGTGGTCACTAAAGCAATGTTAGGACGCCTTAGCGGTAACCCTAATGTCTTAGATCATTTTTCCGAGGCAGCCGTTTCGAGGCAACTTATGATCTTTGGACAAGAGGGCGACCTCTAAAACTTCCTATACTCAATGACCACATTCGAAGGCAACCAAGTGAGGTGTACCCTAAGAGTGCGCATGTGCGAGTGTGTTATTTCGGTTAGATTATCTTTATACATGTCATGGGTGAGCTATGTTGATTTTAAGTTCATACATTTGATCTTGTTATGCATTCCCTATTATCAAACATCTAACAGTGTATAGTTTGCAGAATTTAAATTGTGGAAATTAAATCTAAACTATTACAAGGCATCGGGTATTTACATCGCCAAAAACAAACCCTTGAAATTAAAATCCGGAAAGTAAAATAAAGCGATAAAATATTCAAAGTCCTAATTAAAAGCTATTACATTCCAGAAGTAATTACAATAATAAGACAAAATTGATCGCATGCGAGAAAATTAAATCGGGCGAGTTTTTAGGGTTTTGAGCCTTTTTTTAAAATAAAGCATTATTATTATTTTTTGAATTAAAAGAAATTAAATCTAAGCTAATAATTAAATTAATCAATTAATGAAAATATTTTTGGATTTTTTATATTTAAGGAAATAAAATAAAATTGGTCAAAGTTATTAAAACCTAATATTCTACATTAATTTTAATTATTGCGAAAAAATATTTAAAAGTTAAACCTATTTAAAATTAAATTAATTAAGTTAGTATTTATTTACAAAAATAAAGTTGAATTTAATTTTAACAAGTAAAATAATATTTTTGGTGTTTTTTTTTATTTTATGAGAAAAATGATTTAATTGGTTAGTGTAAATAATAATAAAAATTAACAAAACAATTAAATAAAAACGAAATATAAAAAGAAAAGAAATAAACCAATGGGGGTTTGGGCCCCAATCTGGAGGTGTGATAGCAATTCCTTGGCCCAATACAAGTCAGCCTGCATTTGACTTTCTGATCCAGTGTGCGCCTTTGACTAGGGAACATGATGGTCCTTCATTTCTGGCCACCAGATTTTGCTTGAAGGCCATCTGGCACGTTGAGATTTGCAAGCATATGGTGGACCATAGTTGATGAAACACGCCTGATTAATTGAAACAAAATAATAATAAGCATTTTGGGGGACCTGGGATTCGAACCCAGGTCCCAATGGACTTTGCACTAGTACGCTTGCCAACTCAACTAACGCGCCTGTTTGTTATTATAATGGATAAATAATATTATAAGAGAAAAGCAAATAATATACTGGAAATTAAAAAACGCGCGAGATTTAATTTGAACGGGCCAATCATACATGAACACGTCTTCATCTTCTCCAATGGCCCTGGTTATTTTTCCTGCGGATTTGAATCCGCAACAAAATCTCTAGCTCGATCCCAAAATCGTCCCTAGGCTATGGAAACGAATTCTGAGACCATCATCTTACTCGTCTCTTTCCACTGATTTCATTTATGCCCATGGTTTGTTCCAATTTTTCCTGAAATCAAAACGCCTAAAAATGCATACCAAGAACCCTAGAACTGGCTAGGGGGTTACAAGCTATAAAAACCAAATCAAATATTGCAGAAAGTCTCTAAATGTACCGATTAGCATGATTGTGCAAAGATTTAGGCAAAAAGATGCAAGAATAAGAGGTTATGTTTTCGTGTACAGGGCGGTATTCAAGAGGACTTACAATGCGATTCAAGAGGTGATTGGCTTGGCTTTTGATTGCAATAGCTTCAGTGGACCTCAAGCAAGAAGATAGCGTTGAGTTTTAGTCTTGAAAACGTCCCTAACCAAGATTTCAGTTTCTCACTTTTCAAGCTTTTTTCAAGTTTTGGTATTGCCAATTCTGCAGCCTCTAGGTCATGTCCTTGTATGCCTTATGTTGTATATGTAACAAGGATTGTATTAGGTTAAATATTTGGGCTTGAATCCATGTGAATTGATGATTTGAAGATATGATATGATCCTCCATTAAAGGCTTCCAATTTCTTTCCAAATCCAATATTTTGTGCATGATATGGCTTGGCACGAATTTGAATGTGTTCATGATGTCAATTAAGACCTGTAATGATTAAAAAGATATTAAGTTATCAATTTTTAGATTTTATTTAGATTTAAATTGATTTAAAATGAATTAATTCAATAAAAATCAAATAAAATAGAAAAATTAATGAATGGACATAAAACTGAAGATAGGAAACGTGTGTGGTGTGACAAGATCAAATCAAGTAGAAAAAGTGGGCCCATTTGTCAAAATTTGAAGTTTTGGGGATAGTTGACTTTTGGCAATTTTGGAAAAATACCCAACTTCAACAATGCCTAACTTCTTCCATTTTGAACTTTTGGAGGTATTCGTGGACTTTTTAGAAACCTTGAGATGTCCTCTAACCAACCCTTTTGATCTCATGTCATTTTGATACTCCATGCTCAAGTTATAAGCTTTGGAAAAAAATGTGTTTTTGTTGACTTTCAAAAATGACCTATAATGTCCAAATTTGTAACTTTTTGTGAAAGCATTTATTGATCTTGGGGTGTGAAGATGGATTGTAGGAAATTGCATACTATTCAAAATGAGCTTTGGATGGGTCATTTCTCATAAAGTATGAGAAAGTTATGCATGGTCAAAGTTGACTTGACTTTTCCTACAAAATCCTAATTTAGCAACTTTTGAATCTTGATGAATCTTGAGCAATCATTGATGAATCATGATCAACCCTTGATCAAATGATTAATTATCCTTCAAAATGAGAATGTTGACAAAAAATATTGAGGTTTGACTATTTGTAGGTCACAGTTGACTTTTGCCCTAGCACAGTCGATTTTGGGACCTCTTGAGCAATTGACTGACCAAACTTCCTCTGCAAGGCTTGAAATTTGACATGGATGACCTTGACAACATATTAGGACATTGGGGAGCATTTGAGGTCACTTGGATGTAAGGACCTTGATGCAACACAAAACCCTAATTTGAGATTGACTGCCTTAGGAGATGATTTGATTGTCTAACTCTTGAGCAACCTTGAGCCATTTGGAGATTATTCTTGAAAGGTCTCGAGAAATATGGGAGGGAAAATTTTGGGGTACAACAGTAGGGTACAACCTCCTTTAACTGACAGGGAGTTGATTGACATCTTCATGGGAACTTTGACAGGGCCTTTCTACAATCACTTAATTGGAAGCTCCTCAGCCGGGTTCACTGAGCTAATACTGACCGGCGAAAGGGTCGAAGATGGCATCAAAAGTGGAAAGATCCAAGGAGCTACACCCTATGATGCTCATAAAATTCCCTACAATGGGAAGAAAGATTCCAATGCTGTGAACAGTCAAAAGGGTCGCTGTGACCAACACGTAGGGGCAGTCCTGATCTCTGGTTCTGCATCACACCGACAACAGCAAAAGGGAAATCAACAAAGGCCAGACGAGCCTAAAAGACAGTTCACCAACATCACCATGCCGCTGTCTCAAGCGCTGCAACACTTGTTGAGGATGAATCTGATTGCATTAATAGGACCTCATCTAAACCCCGAGACTTCTTCTCCTAACTACAATCCTAATGCGACATGCACTTATCATTCTGACAGTCCCGGGCATGATACTAACGATTGTTGGGCATTGAAGTACAAGATTCAGAATTTGATTGAAGCCAAGGAGGTTGAGTTTGATCCTCCGGAGACTCTAGCATAATCACTTCTCCTTTGACTAATCATTGAGAGTGTCTTTGTTTCATTTGAATTTTCAAGTTGTAATCTCTTTTGTTATTCAAACAATTATCTGTTAATGTCAAACTCTGTTTCATTAATGCATTGCATATGTGTGTCTCGAATTCATCCATTCGTTTTCACTATACTTGAACTATGCTTTCTACATTCTTTATGACATTTAACTCTTGCTAAAAGTTACAAGCCTTTAGAGGGAGGATGACGAAAACGATGCCATAATCTCATACAGTATGCTTTTGGACAGACTTTGCTGACGATGTATAAGCGTTTCTTTCAAATCCTAAACACTGGAGTTATAAGGAAGATAATCCCTAGTCAACCCCTTCGAGCCAAAGAAGTAGAAGTTTTATGTTTTAAACACAAAATTGAAACCTTTAAATCAAACCTGGGGCAGGGTAGTCTCTCAGTTGATTCAAATGCGTGTTTAGCCGCAAAATCTCATTTCGTAATACAACGAGTGACATCAAAAACATTCCTTTGGAACCAAAAGACAGTGATGGTTCCTTATCTCATAGGCAGTCACTATCTCTCAAAAAAGAAAAGCCCACTGAGTCAAAACCTACAAAGGAGACTTGCGAAAGCTGGGGAATCCCACTGACTGTAATCTCGAAAATAAGAACAGTCAAGCAAAAATTAGGGATAATGAATCAAAAGAAAGAAGTCACTACAAATCCTCAACAACATGAAAAATGTTGCAAAAATGACTGCCTTCCAACAAATTCAACTTATGTGAACCATCACCAAAAACGTCGTTCCAGACTCATTTAGAGTTCAAACACACAATTAACTGAGTTTAGGATTGAAGAATATCACGAAGAGCGGGTGGGTACAAATATACTTTGAGCCTTTATCCTTTGTTTCTTAAAACCGTGAACCAAGCCACGTTACAACCCTTCAAAAGTCCTAATTGAAGCATGGGTTATTCGAAAGCATACTGTTACAAAAGGTATCCTGACTCCTGTAAGGCTTTTCTCTAAATCTTGAGTTGAATCTTTCTTATAAAAAGTTTTCTGCTAAAAAACGCATTTTTCCAAATTTCAAGACGAGCATAAACTTCGCATTATTTGAATATCATTGTTTTCATATGGATATTTGTTTGACAGCAAATAAATTCAAACAGTGAATGTTCTGATGAACGAAAGCTCTCTTAGTGAACAAAATCACTTCAAGTGGGATGACACTTTCGTTGCAAAAATCTCCTATCAACAAAAGGGGACTTGGCATGGCATTGTCCAGTTAACCTGGGGCAGTCCAGTCAAGATTTCAAGAAATCTCTCAAAGTCTAGTTAACCTGGGGCAGTCCAGTTAAGATTTCAAGAAATCTCTCAAGTGCAGAGTAGCCAGGGGCAAGTCTCTGTCACCATCACTTGGGGCATTGAACGTCAATCCCAACAAAGGGTTACATACAGTCAAACATTTCCCGGCGAAGCCATAAACACTCGCTACTTAGGGCAGTGACAAATCTCTCCAAAGTCCTTCTCATAAGAGGACTCCTAGCCAGAGTTTTGATCTTTGATAACCTCTTCCCAGCTAAGTCGACCTCAAGAATTCTTGAAAATTTTTCCATTGAAGTCGCCAGATTTTCCACTATCGGAAACGAAGAATCCAACTCTTTTCTCCATCACCAGTTCGGGATTTATTTCCCCCAGCGAGAGGTTGTCTTCAAAAGCATTACACATCCGTACATCAGGACGTCATACCATGCAATCTCATTTATTTTGAGAACGTCATTGTTTGATATATGTCATGCCACTAACCTTTACCTTTCAGGAAAGATGCAATCAATTTCTCACCAAAGTTCGTATCGTGAAGCCTGGACGTTGACCAGATAACGATACAAGACTGTGAAACCTGGACGTTGACCAGATAACAGTAAGGTATACTGTGAAACTTGGACGTTGACCAAATAGCAGTTTACTCGGCCAATTACTTTGAAGCCCGGATTTAATCGGATATTAGTAGGCCCCAAAATCAAAAGGGAAACCCGGATGTTGACCGGATAACCATTTGATTTTCTTCTGAAGACTGGACGTTGACCAGATAAGAAGTAAGGTATTGTGAAACCTGGATGTTGACCAGATAGCAATACAACACTGTGAAACCTGGATGTTGACCAGATAACAGTAAGGTATACTGTTAAACTTGGATGTTGACCAAATAACAGTTTACTCGGCCAATTACTTTGAAGCCCGGATTCAACCGGATATTAGTAGGCCCCAAAATCAAAAGGGAAACCCGGATGTTGACCGGATAACCATTTGATTTTCTTCTGAAGACTGGATGTTGACCAGATAGGAAGTAAGGTATTGTGAAACCTGGATGTGGAACAGATAGCAATACAACACTGTGAAACCTGGACGTTGACCAGATAACAGTTAACCGTTAACAGAATGAAGATTCTCATCCTTAAAACCTCATAATATTGGCATACTCCCAAGCTCCTGATACCGTTAACAGAATGAAGATTCTCATCCTTGAAACCTCAGAAGATTGGCATACTCCCAAGCTCCTGATACCGTTAACAGAATAAAGATTCTCATTCTTGAAACCTTGTAAGATTGGCATACTCCCAAGCTCCTGATACCGTTAACAGAATAAAGATCCCCATTCTTGAAACCTCAGAAGATTGGCATACTCCCAACCTCCTGATCCAAACGCCTGAATGAATATTCTCATTCTTGCAACCTCAGAAGATTGGCATACTCCCAAGCTCCTGATACCATTAACAGAATAAAGATCCCCATTCTTGAAACCTCAGAAGATTGGCATACTCCTAACCTCCTGATCTAAATGCCTGAATGAAGATTCTCATTCTTGCTTCCCCAGTAGATTGGCATACACCCGAGTTCCTGATATTCCCGACAAAATGAAGATTCTCATTCTCAAAGTGGCATATAACCCGAGTTCCTGATATTCCCGACATAATGAAGATTCTCATTCTCAAAGTGGCATATAACCCGAGTTCCTGATATTCCCAACAAAATGAAGATTCTCATTCTCAAAATGGCATATAACCTGAGTTCCTGATATTCCCGACAGAATGAATATTCTCATTCTCAAAGTGGTATACAACCTAAACTCCTGAACTTCTTCCAAACAGGAATAAGCTTTTCCCTAGAGTCCTGAGCTTACTCTCCAGCAGGATAACTACTCCCCAACAGTAAAGTTATTCCCCACAGAGTTTTTACTCCCCAACAAAATCAAGATTCTCATCCTTGATTCTCCAGTGAAGTTGCCAGAGCCTTCTTTACTCTCAACATAAATTTGTCAGAGATTTTAAACCCATGCAGATCAAAGATTCTCGTTCTTAACTCCTCAGCACAAATTCCCCTAGCAGAATGAAGATTCTCATTCTCAATTCCCCACAGAGTTTTCAAATATTCCCCAGCGGAGTTCTCCTCAAACAACAAAGCAGGAATCCACGACAGAAATATTCTAAGAAAAGCTTGAAGACACACATACTCTTCAACAGTGGTCCAGGATTTATATTCCCCAACAGCGGTCACAGATTTTATTATATCCAGCTATCCAGGATTTATTTTCCTCAACAAGACAGCTAATCAGCATACACGCGCATACGTTGCATTCATATATCATAAGCATTGATAAAACACATATATTGCATCATACGTTTCATGCAGCATAACTTTGGGTTTCAGCTAATATTTTACCCTTTTTATGATAAGATTAGCAAGCTACCAGTATACAATCTGAAAACAGTTTACGGATGCTCCAAACACGGATGCTAATCTATTGCTTATTCAACTTCAAGGATCATGAAAACAGTTTACGGATGCTCCAAACACGGATGTTAATTTATCGCTTGTTCAGATTTAGCTCATTAAAACAGTTTACGGATGCTCCAGAAACGGATGCTAATCTATTGCTTATTCAAACTTCAAAGATCATGAAAACAGTTTACGGATGCTCCAAACACGGATGTTAATCTATTGCTTGTTCAGATTCAGCTCATGAAAACAGTTTACGGATGCTCCAAACACAGATGCTAATCTATCGCTTGTTCATATTCAGCTCATGAAAACAGTTTACGGATGCTCCAAACACGGATGCTAATCTATTGCTTATTCAGACCCCCAGCTCAAATACATTCCAGACATGGATACCTTTCTGATACTCATTCTTTCACCTACAACATACAATTCAATAAACATTCTTGGATGGCATCTTTAAGCCCATTCCCTCAAATTATGCTTTGACAAGTGCAAATTTATGGGCACTCTAGTGTCCAATCATCTTTTACCTTCGAGTTGCGAACGGCAAATTCGTCGATCTAACTCTTCAGGTTCAAGAAGATTGAACAGGGGCAGCTGTTGTACCCCAAAATTTGCCCTCACTTTTTCACAAGAAATCCCAACCCTAGGGTTTTCTCAGATTTTCAAGATTGGCTCAAGAATCGATCAGACAGACTTTTCTATGGCAGTAAATCAAGAATTAGGGTTTCTCGCGCATTTCTCAGAAGAAACTGAATTCTCAGAAATTCAGTTAACTGTCACATGTTTTCACACTTTTTCAAGTTTATTGAAAGGTTATTGGTTGTTCTCAAGGCCTGATTATTTGGGATAAGTGATAGGAGCTGAGATGGTCATTTGAAATGTTTGCTTGTTTATTGGAATACCCAGTGCGTATTTTGATTGGAATGTTGTTGAAAGGTTACGAGACTACACATTTATTGGATTACTTAAAGTTTAAGTTATCTGTATTAGAATTGTTGGAATGCAATTTCAATTATATTGATCTGAGAATCTTAAAGGATTAAGTGAAGATGCAAAGAAAGAATTGCAAGATATTGGACAATAGAAGATTTTATTGGATATCAAATTATCTCACAAAGATTTTTCATTTATTTCAGATGTTGATACAAAGATAAATTATTATTCATATGCTTTAGGTTTTTACAACTTATAGTTATTGAAAAATAAATGATTACAACAAATGGAAAATCTCTCTAGATTACTAATCTAAGCCTAAGCTTCCATTGCTCCATTGCTCCCATGCTCAAAGTCTTATGCTTCCTATGCTTTGTCATCACCCAAGTTGTGCTCACATGAAAGAAAAACAAAGAAAAGAGAATTAGTACAATCAGTTAAATAGAATTTTCAAACAAAAAAAGAAAGAAAATTTTCATCATTAAAGTTTGCCGTCTGGAATCAAAAGTGCTATTGTTCATCACGTTTTTATTTTCCTCTTTGCAAATCACAAGAAGATTGCTCTTCTTGGTTCACAAAGAGAAAAATAAAAAAATGCAAAAAGAAGAGTGCAAAAGCAAAGTTTTAAATGCAAAATAGCATGGCAAAGCTAAACCAAACAGCATGGTAAACATTGCAACTAAGCAAACTGCATTACATAACAAGGCGCCAAAATACTAAACAACACAGCAGGACAAATTGCAACAAGGCCAAACAAAGACAAGCAACTAAAAAATTGCAGCAAGTTACAAAGCAACTGAAGCATGCTGTCTAAACATTGCAAACATAGGCCAAACTGTCAAGCAAAGCAAACTGAACAAAGCAAACTGGATGCAACATACAAAATAATGTAGCACGCAGAAAGTACAATGTAGCAGGCAGAAAGTACAAAGTTATGGTAAACCAAATCACAAGCAAAAGGCTTGTCATAGCTTTTTCATCATTTTCCAGGAAATAGGCAAACTTTTCAGAAAAAAGTGGAAAAGCAAATAAATTGCTTTGTCATTGAGAGAGAAAGAGAGAAAAGATATCACCTTTTTGGAGATTGTACAAATTGGCAGAAAATCTATCACAAGTTGCAAAACAAAAAGCTAAAAGGATATAACTACATCAAACAACACAAAGTGAAATAGGAGAACATTTTGTCAAAACCTGCACAACTCTCCGAAAACCTGTAAAACCTTTAATAGTTTCAAGCAGTTCAAGACACACAGCCAAGCTTGCAAAACTGTAACAAACCTGCAGTTCCCAAATATATCAAACCAAAACTGCACAAACAGAAAACAAAACCATATAGCAGTTCAAACCAAAAACTCCAAACTGCATAACAGTTTCAAAAGAGAGGCCTGAAGTAGCAAGGCACAACTCTCCCAGCCTGCTAATCACAATCTAACAAAAACCTGCAAAAGCTTACCAAACTGCATAGCCAAACTGCAGAGCCAAAGCTGCAAGACAACTCTCCCAAAAAACCTGTCCAACATTTCAAAATGGCCTAACAGTTTCACAACAATCTAAAACCTGCTATCAAACTAGCCAAGCCTGAAACTGCCAACTCCCAAAAACCTGTTATCAAGAAATAAAAACCTGTAACAGTTTTAAAACCACAAAATACCAAACCAACAACCCAAAAAACTGGCCAAGTTCCCAAAAGCTGGTTATCCAACCAATCTCCCAACCTGCATAATGATTAAAATCACAACCTGCAAACTGCATCAAGCTGCAAAAACTCCAAAACCTGCCAAACAGCACAACCTGCAAAAGCCTGCCTAACAACTCCTATAACAAATAAACAAGACAACAATCTCCAAAAAAAACCATACAACAGTTTCAAGCAATTCAAACATACAGCAAAACTGTAAACAAAGCTCTCAACCAAACCTGTTATCAAACATCAAAACTTGTACAAAAAATCCCAAACCTTGTGAACCAACTCACAAAACAAAAATCACACAAACTGCAGAACACAGTCAAAGCCTGTTAGTAGAACCAAACTTCCCAACTCAGTTCAACAATAATCAACAACAGAGTTTCAGAGAACAACAAACCATCAAAGTTTCAGAAAAGAAATATCAAAATTTCAGCAACAAGCATCATCATCAACTAACATCAACAATAGAGTTTCAGCAACAAGCATCATCAACAACTTACAAAGAAAAAAGTTTCAGAAAGCATAAACCATCATCATTCATAGTTCAGGAGAGAGGAAAAGAAAAATTCAAAAGTTTCAGAACAATAATCATCAACAAAAAGAGTTACCGAAAAGCTCACCGTCATCATCTTCTCCTCGCATCTCCGGCCGCCAAGGGACAACCCTCTCAAACCCCTTTCCCCTCCATTTTCCAGAAAATCTCACAGGTAAGCTGCTCCTCAAACCCTTTACTGCGTTTTAGGCATAAATACCATAGGTTAAACAAATTAGACATGAACAAAGCAAGCAAATCTAAACAGAAGATGCTAAATCAAAAAGAGACCGAACCATACCGTCAAACAGAGCCATTGATCGTTAGGAGAAGGTGAGAGAGGGGGAGGGTGTTCCCATAACCATGAGCGGAGGAGGATCAGAGCGATTGAGCGATTGAGCATTGAGTGAGAGGAAGAGAGAACAAAGACAAACGGCGCCGCTGTGAGAGCGCGCCCCAAACCCTAAATTTTTAAAACCCTAACAAATGTTACAAACTTTGCATTGGGCCTGTCCGCCACTCAATCCCTTAAGCCCAAACGAACTGCGCAACATACCCACCTCCATTCTGACCCCTTTTGTCTCCTTGTATTATATTTGGGCCCAACATAAACCCTAAAACCCATCCTTTTTTAATTTCTTTTCTTTTCTTTTGTTTAACAAATACTAATGTTTTTTTTAATTTTAATTAATTTGTTTTCTTTTCTCTTGGTTAATAATAAAACTAATAATAATTAAAAAATTGATTTTTCTTAATTATTTTTAATCATTTTTCTTTTTATTATTTTTCATACATTTAATACCAAAATACCAAAAAATAATAGAGATTTTGTTTTTCTTTCTTTAAAATTTTTCCTTTTAAAATTAATAAAATACAAAGAATGTTAATAATAAAATATTTAATCTTTCTTTTTTAGAATAGATTTTATTTATTTATTTTCAAGTAAATACATGCATTTCATAATTTATTGATTTTCTTTATTTCATAATTTGTTATAACTTTGTATTGAATCGCGACAATTCGATTTGGTTGTAATATTTGGACTTTACTATTCTTATGAGATTTATCCCCATTTGTAATAATTTGTACCCCCATTCCCAGATACGTTTGTAATAGCTTAGACTTTTAGTTCCCGCAATTTATTGTTTTCGATATATTGTATAGTAACTAGGCGTGTATGGCAAGATTCAAAAATCAATTGCTAGATGACCTAATCCAAGAATAAATAACTTGAAATCAACACACTTCTCACACGTGCACCCCGTGTGTAACCTCGCTTGTTTCCTCGGAAACACAATCATGTCCCTCAAATATGAGACTTTCTAGCAAATTACCCTTCGATAAACAAAGATCGTAGTCCCTCGATAACCCTCGATGTTGCCTTCGATAAAACGATCTCGTCCCTTACAAAATTGCTAGAGCGCCCCACAAGTTGCTTTCAATGATTGTATACGATGACCCGCGCCTGTCCCGTTTAACATCCTAATACAAGGTTGTTTACCAAATGCAATGGTAAAACAACACTGTTGAAAGGGTTAAAAATGTTTAAGAAAGATCTTTGACTAAAATAGGGTAGACAACTCTTAGTTACTTGATCAAAACATGCAAAACATCTTAGCTATTTTCAAACACACCTCACAACACAATTTCAAAACATTTCCCAAATCAAACTTTCAAACATTGAAATATCTTTTCAAAAGACAAACACCTTTGTATATATTCAAACAAGAATCATTACAAAGGTTGCCTAGACAAGGCCTCTTTTTCAAAAGCATTTTCAAAAACCACACACAAAGCACCATTTCAAACAATTGAAAAGCAAAAGCAAGTGATCTAAACAGGTAACTAAGAGCCCATGGATGACCATGGATGAAAAGGGTGCTTGCACCTTCCATTTTCATAATCTACCCCCCGAACCAAAGAAAACATCTCAAAGGTCTTTCCTGTGCTTTTTGACCTTTCCTTTGGATAAAATAAAAAGTCGGTGGCGACTCTTGCTAAACCGAAACATTTGTGAATGCAAACGCAAAACCTCAAGTCAGTTTTCCCACCGTATCACAATCCCCAGCGGAGTTCTTTCCTTTCACAAACAAGAATTCAATCCCCAACAGGATTCAATATCACCAGCAATGATAAGTCATCCCCAGTGAAATTTATCAGTGGAATCCTCTACAGAGCATCTCTTCCCCACAGAGTAATCTCCTCATTAGTTTATTCCCCAATAGAGTTATCCTCTCCTGCAGGTTTATTCTCGCAATTATCTTCGTTCTCCATTCCCAGCGGAAACGAAGAATTCAACTCTTTTCTCCAGCAACTATCCGGGATTTATTTTCTCCAGCTAAAAACATTACATTTCCATACATCATGACACGTGCATATACGCATCATACAACACAATCTCATTTATTTTGAGAACATCATTGCTTGATATATATCATGCATTGAATACGAATGACCTTTACCTTTCAGGAAGGATGCAGTTAAGTCCTCAGCTATGAAGCTTTTACCCAAGTCGAAGTACTGACCGGTTCTTAAATCTCAACTGAATTATCCTCGGTTGAATTACAGATAAGGTTCTAAATCTCGGAAAAGTTCCTTCGTCGAAGTGTGGACGAGTTCTTAAATCTCAACAGAATTATCCTCGGTTGAATTACAGACAATTCTTAAATCTCGATGAAGATGTTTCCCTCAGTCGAAGTATTGACCGGTTCTTAAATCTTAACTGAATTATCCTTGGTTGAATTACAGATAAAGTTCTAAATCTCGGCAAAGTTCCTCCGTCGAAGTGTGGACGAGTTCTTAAAACTCAATAGAATTATCCTCGGTTGAATTACAGACAAGTCCTAGATCTCGATGAAGATTTTTCCCTCAGTCGAAGTACTGACCGATTCTTAAATCTCAACTGAATTATCCTCGGTTGAATTACAGATAAGCTTCTAAATCTCGACAATTTTCCTCCGTCGAAGTATGGACGAGTTCTTAAATCTCAACAGAATTATCCTCCATTGAATTACAGACAAGTCCTAAACCTCGATGAAGATGTTTCCCTCAGTCGAAGTACTAACCGGTTCTTAAATCTCAACTGAATTATCCTCGGTTGAATTACAGATAAGGTTCTAAATCTCGACAATTTTCCTCCGTCGAAGTGTGGACGAGTTCTTAAATCTCAACAGAATTATCCTCGGTTGAATTACAGACAAGTCCTAGATCTCAATGAAGATGTTTCCATCAGTCGAAGTACTGACTGGTTCTTAAATCTCAATTGAATTATCCTCAGTTAAATTATAGATAAGGTTCTAAATCTCGGCAAAGTTCCTCCGTCGAATTACTGACAGTTCTTAAATCTCAACAGAATTATCCTCTGTTGAATTATAGACAAGTCCTAAATCTCGATGAAGATGTTTCCCCCCCCCCCCCCCCCCCCCCCCAAGTTGAATTACGAACAAGTTCTTAAAACTCAGCAGATATGTTCTCTCAGTTGAAGTACAGGCAAGTTCCTAAATCTCAGCAAGACCAGACTTCCCCAGCGGAATCTTTTACAACAACAAGTATGCGAGCTCTCGATAAGGAATCTCTTATGCGATCGACACTCCTGCAGATGGCATCCTTAATCCCATCCTCCCGTCAGCAATCTCCAAATGGCATCTATAAGCCCATTCCCGACATCACCAGGGCTGACACCACTTCATGCGAGTGCAAATTTCTAGGCACTCTAGTGTTCAATCATCTTCCACCTTCGGATCACAAAAGGCACGAAAGCCAATCTACATCCTCAGGTTTAAGAAGATTGAACAGGGGCAGCTGTTGTACCCCAAAATTTTCCCTCTCATATTCCTCAAAAACATTACAAGAAAAATCTCCAAGTTGCTCAAGTTTGCTTAAGAGTTGGACAGACAAGCTATCTCCTAAGGCAGTCTACCCCAAATTAGGGTTTTGTGTTGCATCAAGATCCTTGAGTCCAAATGACCTCAAGTTCTCCCCAATGTCCTAGTATATTCTCAAGATCATCCATGTCAAATTTCAAGCTTTGTAGAGGAAGTTTGCTCAGTCAATTGCTCAAAGGTCCAAAAATCGACAATGTTAGGGCAAAAGTCAACTGTGACCTATAAACAGTCAAACTTCAATATTTTTTGCCAACATTCTAATTTTTAAGGATATTTTATCATTTGATCAAGGTTTTATCATGATTCATCAAGGATTGCACAAAATTCATCAAGATTCAAAAGTTGCTAAATTAGGGTTTTGTAGGAAAAGTCAACTCAACTTTGACCAAGCATAACTTTCTCATATTTTATTAGAAATGAACCATCCAAAGCTCATTTTGAAGAGGATGCAATTTATACAATACATCTTCATACCCCAAGATCAAAAAATGCACTCAAAAGAAGTTATGGATTTGGACATTATAGGTCATTTTTGAAAGTCAACAAAAACACCTATTTTTACAAAGCATATAACTTGAGCATGGAATCTCAAAATGATATTAGACCAAAAGGGTTGGTTATAGGACATCTCAAGCTTTCTAAAAAGTCCAAGAACACCTCCAAAAGTTCAAAATTGAAGAAGTTATGCATTGTTGAAGTTGGACTTTTTTGCAAAATTGCCAAAAGTCAACTATCCCCAAAATTTCAAACTTTGTCAAATGGACCCATTATTTTCCACTTGATTTGAGTTTGCATCATTGTCCACGTGCCCTAGCTTCAGCCATGTGTCCATATATCATTTTTATTATTTAATTTGATTTTTATTTGAATTTATTCATTTTTAATCAAATTAAATCAC
The DNA here is from genome assembly GCA_948472305.1 of Vicia faba. Lineage (NCBI taxonomy): Eukaryota > Viridiplantae > Streptophyta > Magnoliopsida > Fabales > Fabaceae > Vicia > Vicia faba. The sequence continues at coordinate 715,844,437 of OX451741.1, read as the reverse complement.
ACAAAATCAAAAAAATTGATAACCAAATATTTTTTTATTGATTATAGGCTTCAATGGACAGCTAGCACATCTCCAAACTCGTATGAAAGCAAATCATGTGCAAAAAGATTTAATGGAATCAAATTTGGAAAGGTTTAATAATGGAGATCAAATCACATTCATGTGCATTGATATGAAGGGATTCAGTCCATGATTCTTACCCTAATACAAAGCACATTACATAAGCAAGCACAAGGATACGAAATCAGGGTTGGAGAGTGCAGAGAGAGGAAGAATCAAAATTGGAAAATTCACAAAAAAAGTGAGATATCAAAGTCCAAGCTAGAGGCGTTTTTAGGACTTGGGACTTGTCTCAATCGACTGCTGATCATCCCCAGAAGCTTTTACAATCTAGACCACGCGTTTTCAAGCACTCTAAAGCACTGTAAGTACCACGCGGATCCGCTTCCTTCTTGAAATTGTAAATCATTATTTTGGCATCATTTGAACAAAGAAATTGCATATTTGTGATCACAAGAACATTTGCAAGCTTTTTGTATTAGTGAATTTCATTTATATGATCTGTAACAAGAATCATCATAGTTAGGGTTCTTGGAGCATTTTTGGGGTTTTCTATTTCAAGAACAATTGATCCACAAAAAGGGCATGGTTTTGATCAGGAAGCCAGGACGAGTCAAACCATGTTCTTGGAATGGATTTATATGGCCTAGAGAAGATTTTAGGATAGGCTTGCGTTTTTAGCTGCAGATTCAAATCTGTAGGTATTCTTTTACAGGTTTCAGGACAGGGACGATGAGGTGTCCCCTGCCCATTGGTGGATTCAAATGTTACACGCGTGTTTTTATGTTCTGGCAATGATTTTGTTTTTTTATATAATATATATATTTTGTATTATTATAACAAATCCAGAAGTGTGTCCCAGTGGTCATCAAGTCAAGTTCCAAGGCGTTAGTGGCTGGAGGTCAGGCGTTTGATCTCTGCCTCCAGCACTTTGCATTTTCTTGTTTCTTTTCAGGTATTCACATGTGCGCGTTAGCTTGCCAACCTACCATGCGCCATCATTCATCCAGTTTCCAGATGGCCAAAGGCCAAATCTGAAGGTCCATGATTGGAGGTGCACCATAGGCCAAGTCTAGGCGTGTATACCAGATCCCAAAAAGTCAAAGAAGGCCAGCAATATTGGGCCACGAAATTGCTACCAGCACCTCCATAATTCAGGCCCAAACTCTCTCTTTCACTTATTTTACTTTATTTTAATTATTTTATTATTTTTATTTAATTTACTTACCAATCACAAAATTCCTCTTTTATTAAATAAAATCATCAAAAAATGTTTTTTTTTATTATTTCAAATCAAATTTTAACCTTTTATTTTTCTTAATAATTTATTAATTAATTAGGTTTTAATTAGAAAACTTTAATTCCTTTTGTAAAAATAAATAAAATTAATTAGACTTAATTAGTTTTTTAACCACTAATTTAATCATTTTTAATTTCTTTCCTAAATAATCAAAAACTCCAAAAATAATTTATTTTTATTAATTAATTTTTTTAATTTAATTTGGTAATTAATTAGTTTATTTATTTCTTAAAATAAAAACAACAAAAAAACCTAAAAAATATTTTTCTTTAACCAAAAGGGTCAAAACCCTAATCATGCGCTCGATTTAATTTCCCACACGCGTTACTTATTTTTATCCAATAATGTATCTGCTCCTGACTTGTAATAGTTAAATAGTACATTTAATTATTTTTATTGCTTTATTTCATTTTTCAAAGGGTTTGTCTTTGGAGATGTAAATACCAGACGCCTTGTAATTTAAATTTCGCATTTTATTTCCGCAAATTATAACTGCTAGATGTTTGATAATGGGGTTTGCATGACAAGACTGAATGTTAATCTTAAAATCAAATTAGATCACCCTTAACATGTACAAAGACAAAAATAACTGAAAATGACACACTCGCACATGCGCACTCTTAGGGTACACCCCACTCGGTTGCCTTCGTACGCGGTCATTGAGTATAGGTAGTTTTAAAGGTCGCCCTCTTGTCTAAAGACCATAGTCTCCTCGAAATGGTTGCCTCGAATATTGTTGCCTCAAACAAAATGATCTAAGATATTAGGGTTACAGCTAAAGCGTCCTAACATTGCTTCAGTGACCGTAAGTCCCTCATTCGAATTGACCCTCAAACTCCAACGACGGTGCTACCTACTCATTCATAGTGGAATAGCATTGTCTAAAGGACATTAGCATAGAACAATTCCTTTTTCGAGTAGGTAGATGGTTCTTAGATACTTGATCTTTCAAGAACAAAACTTTTCACACTTACACTTTTTTCGAACAAAGTTTTCAAAACACTTCATTACACTCTTGAGGACAGAAGCAAGAGTTAAATTGAAGTTTCAAAACAAAAACATTTTCAAACCCACAAGCACAAAGAAAGAAAATTTTGAAAACAATTGAGCAAGTACCTAAGAGCCCGTGGATAACCACTGATAGAAAGGGTGCTAATACCTTCCATTTCTATAATCTACCCCCCGAACCCGAGAAATATCTCGAAAAAGGAATTTTTCTGTGCTTTTTTCCTTTCCTTGTTGGATAAAATAAAAGTCGATGGAGACTCTTGCTTACCGCGACATTTTGCAAAAACAAATGCAAAACGCAAACCAGCATTCCAAAAAACAGTCAGTTCTTCCCACTGTATCACACATAAGAAGACTTGTGGACAGAGTTTTAAATGAAGGATTTTTTGTGCTTGGGATTTCTACTCCCCTTGCTCGCATGCCCCCTCCAGTTGAGAAAGGAAGTAATCCTAAGAATGATGCTGCTGAATCATCCAAAAATGATGCTGCTAAATCATCCAAGAATGATGTTGCTGATAGCAAACTTGAGAAGCTTGCTACCTCTGCCCTAAAATACGTGGAAGAAGAAAATGTTGATCAAGATGTTAGGGAAAATGTTGATCAAAATGTTGAAGAAAATGCTGCTGCCTCCAAGGATGGAGAATGTCACAATGTTGTGGATGTTGTCAATGTTGAAGAGCTCTCTAACAATGAGCTCATCACTAATGTTGTACCAGGTATTGCTAGAAGGCTAAATTCCAGGAGAGTGAAAGATGCAACTATCACACCCCCTCCAAAGACTATCAAGAATAAAACCATGTATGGACCCCCAAAGCAGAAAGTAAAGTAGTCCCTCCTTCTAGCAAGAGAAAATCTAGACCTGTTACTTCTACTGAGGATGATGAGGATATTGTAAAAAGGTCCAAGAGTAAGAAGAAAGTTGTTCTAGTTGAAGAGACTGACTCTGAGTATGATGTTGAGCAAGATGTCCAGGACATCTCTCCTATCAAAAAGTCTGCAAATAAGAAATTGTTTGTTAGGGTTCCTGATGCCTCACTTGACAACATCTCCTTTCACTCTCTTGGAAATGCTGAAAAGTGGAAGTATGTGTATCAAAGAAGGATTTCCCTGGAGAGAGAACTAGGAGCTGGTGCCTTGGAATGTAAGAAAATCATGGAGATAATATCCTATGCTGGACTGATGAAAACAATTACCATGTTTGCAAATTGCTATAAAACTCTTGTTAAGAAGTTTATTGTTAATATTCATGTTGACTGTGTTGACCATAAGAGTAAGGAATATAGAAAGGTTTTGTTAAGGGAAATTGTGTTGAATATTCTCCTGCCACTATAAACAAATTTCTAGATAGGTCTGAAGATGTATGTTGTAAGCTGCAAGTTATAGACAATAAAGTGTGTAGAGCCATTACTGCAAATCAAGTAAGTGAGTGGCCAATGAAAAATAAACTTCCTGTCAGCAAAATGAGTGTCAAATATTCAATTTTAAATAGGATTTGAGCTGCAAATTGGGTTCCCACTAATCACACTTCAACCATCTCCATTGGTTTAGGAAAGTTCATTTATGCTATTGGAAACCAAAAACTTTTTTATTATGGGACTTATATCTTTGATCAGACTATCAAACATGCAAGAACTTGTGCCATTAAGATGCCAAATTCTTTTCCTTCCCTCCTCTGTGGAATTATCCTAAATCATCACCCTGGAATCCTAAGTGGAAATGATGTTATGTGCAAGAGGGAGTCTTCCTTAACCCTCCATTTTAATCTCTTTTCAGGAAAACATGTCCCGGACATTGTTTTAACATATGCTCCTGCTGACAAGACCTCCACTAAGGATGAAATGATCAATGAACTAAAGGAAGCTTGCAAGGAATTAGATGATGTGATCAGAGTGAGCTCATCTAGGAAGCTAGTCTTTGAAAAGATGGTCAAGGACCTGCAAAAGGATAACAACCTTGATGATGCAGTGAGCTCTGAAGGTGAAGATTCCAGTGAAGAAAGAAGTTCTGGTTTAACCAAGTCAACTGGTCAGGATGACATTTATACTATTTGATGTTTCTCTGAACACTTTGTTTCTTTTTCGGCACTTATATGTGCTTGACATTTGAATTTTATGGTCTGTACCCTAATACTAATATTCCTTTGATTGCATCTTTGCTTTGGCATATTATGACTAAAAAGGGGGGAGAGAAAGTGAATGAGTGACTGACTAACCACTAACCATTAACTAACCACTGACCATTGATTGAGGGGGAGCCTCATGTCCCATAAAATGTTTTGACATTTTCCTGTGCTAACAGCTAACTGCTAACTGAATGTATGTTTTGATTGCCTTGCTTGTTGCTGTCCTGGTAATGCTCTAATAATTGTGTTGTTGCTCTGATAATATACTCTAAAAAATTTTTAGCCAAAATTTTCCAAAGGGGGAGTTTGTAAGTGTTTATTGGCAGCAATTTTGGTAAAACAATGACTTATTAATGTTTTTTTAAATGTCTTAACATTTGGAGCAAAACTGTTTTGAAGGATGTCAAAGCAGATGTCTTGACATCTGCCTACTGAACTGATCTTAACCCAAAATCAGCTATGTCTTTTGTTTCCTGATTTCCAGCACTCTATAAATCAGGATTTGTGAACTACAGATTGCGAAAAATATGGAGGAATATTTTTAAAATTGCATAATTATATCTTGGCCTATTTTTATGGAAATATTCAAAAGATTTGAATATTTGTTTTCAAGCCCAAGCCCAAAGTTGCGCATATATAAGGACTTGCTTCCTTATTCAAAGACAAGCAATTTTTTTTGAAGAAGAATACTTTCTTTCTGATTAGAAGTTTAGGCTTTTTATTTGTAATACAATCTAAGTATTAGTATAAATACTTGAGTTGTTATTTGGGTTGTTAATTGTGTATCATTCATAAGCTTTCAAGCATTGAATGATTGAAGTGTTTCAAACTTATTAATTATGTAAGTGATTGAAGGGGTTTGAGGATGGCCTCATACCTAGGTGAGTCTTAGGTAAAAGTTTAAATTGGATAGTGATTAAGTGATTAGATCGTAAACAGGATGTTTACTGAGGGTTTATGAATTGATACTATTTAGTGAACTTGTCTTTGTCTTGGTAGCCCTCGGAGTAGGTGTTGTTGTACATTGAACTGGGTGAATAATCTCTTGTGTTTTTATTGCTTTTGATTTTACTGCACTTTACTTGCAAACATATATTTGTGTCATGACATCTCTTTTGACATCACATATCTGATACAAGAATTTCACGTTCATTAAAATCTCCTTCCATCGAAACCCTTGTCTTCTCCAATCTTTTCTCTTGTAATTCTTGGCTTCCCAAAAATTACCCTAATTCCTCTTCAAAACTCATCTAAATAGAAAACATTCAATCAGATCGGTTGAAAATACCCAAAACACCCCCACTGCTCAACCCATGGAGAAAATATTTAAAAAATCAGGAAATCAGTGTCATAAGCTGACACGGGCCGTGTCAGCCAACACGGGCGCCCGTGTCACTCTTTTGTAATTTGAAATGCTGATTTTTGGTCCCAGGTATCTTGACACACGCAGAGTCAGATCCCAAGCATCCTGACACGGGCCCAGGTGTCATACCTCTGATTTTTGCTTTGCCTTTGCTGCTTTCCTGACACGGACGACCGTGTTAGACCTTCTGGAGTATGCAGTAAACTTTTATGAATTCTTTTGATTTTTCCTTAGTTTCGCTCTGATTCTTCTTGAATGCTTACCTGAACCTAAAAACATTAAAGAGATACAACCAAAGCATAAAATGCGTGAAAAGGGAAATAAAGCGCTTAAAAACAATGACACAATTAACTAGAATTAATGGAAAACAAAGGTGTAAAAACCACTTATCAATACATCTAAACCCTATATCAATCATAATAACAAGGATAACCCCCCCCCCCTTACCTTAGATTATAACTTTGATCTTCTTCTTTGTATTCTACCAAAAATCTCTTTGTTTTCTTCCTGCCTTATCTCTGTTGCATTCTTCCAACTCTTTTCACGATCGAACATAATGACACACTTTTCCCTCTATTTTTGGTTTAACCTTGGACCCTTTCTATGGTCTTTCCATCTTACCCTCACTAATCACTTCATCAATTACTATTTTTTCCTTATTATTTCTACACCTCATATTATCTAATTTTACTAATTAAAATAATTTAAATAATTACTTTAATTATCTAAATTTATCTAAACCACTCAATATCACTTAATTTTCACTATGCCCTCACACCACACATCATATTCATCAAACATCACATATATTCACAAATACTCATCACAAATAATTAAATAATTAAATAAATAATCTAATTATTTTAGGGTGTTACATAATCCACAAGAGCCTCTCATCCCCTTAACTACTTAGCAGATTATTATTACTATGATGCTTCCTCCTCTACAAAATATCATATTGCCCGTCCTTTATCTTATGTCCTCTCCTACCATAAATTTTCTTATGCTTATAAATATTTTTGTTGCACTATATCTTCTAACATTGAAACAAAAACCTTTAATCAAGCTATTAATTTTGTCTGTTGGAAACATGATATGGATGTTGAACTAAAAGCTCTTGAAGCAAACCATACATGGACTATAATTGATCTACCACATGGCAAAGCAGTTATTGGTTGCAGATGGGTATATAAGATCAAATATAAAGCTAATGGTTCCATTGAGAGGTACAAGGATATGTTTGTAGCTAAAAGTTACACACAATTGGAGGGTGTGAATTATATTGATGCTTTTACCCTGTAGCAAATATCACCACTATCACAGTGTTACTCTCTATGTCTCTCTTGTTGCAATTAAAGGTTGGAATTTGGAGTAGTTACATGTTAACAATCCCTTCCTCCATGGTAAAAGAGGTATATATGACACTTCCTCCTGATTTACTAGTCTCTAATTCCTATCAAGTGTGCAAACTTCATAAATCATTATATGGCTTAAAGCAAGCTAGTCTACAATGGTATTCTAAGCTTTCATCTTTTTTTGATTTCCTTGGGTTACAACTAATCACAGGCATATCACTCACTATATATTAAATCTAATAAGAAAAACTTTACTATTTTACTTGTGTAAGTTGATGACATAGTTCTGGTTGGTAACTCTATTAAGGAAATCAATTTTGTGAAACAACCTTTGGATCAGCCAATCAAAATTAAGGACCTTGGTCCACTCAAATTCTTCTAGGGCTTAGAAATTTCTAGATCCAATTCAAGCAACTTCTTAAATCAGAGGAAATTCATCCTTGAGCCTCTTGAGGACACATGGTTTCTTGCCTCTAAACCATTTTTTGTTCCTTTTGATCCCACTCTAACGCTGTCTACTACATATGGACTACCCCTAGATGATTCTTCTTCTTACAGAAGGTGGATTGGTAGGCTCATTTAATTGACAAACACAAGGCCTGATATCTCATATGTTGCCTAACATTTGAGTAAATATTTCTATAACTCACTCATATGACACTAGCAGGTAGTTACATGAGTTCTAAGGTATCTTAAATCTTGTCATGCTAAAGGCATCTTATTTTCTACTTCCAGCTCTTTTAAACTCTATAGATTTGCTGATTCTAATTGGTACAAATGCCGTGAAATAAGAAAATCCACCAATGGCTTTTGTATCATTCTTGGTTCATCACTCTTATGTTGGTAATCCAAGAAAAAAATACAATGTCAAGATCTTCAACTGAAGCAGAGTATCGTGCTTTGGCTTCTTTGATTTATGAGCTGCAGTGGCTTCGATATTTGTTAAATACTTTTTGATCTCATTCACTCAACCAGCTTCTGTTTTTTATGACATTAAATATGCTATTTACTTAGCTCATAATCCTACATTTCATGAAAGAAGCAAAAACATAGAACTTGATTGTCATGTGATTAGAAAAAAACTTCAATCCAAACTCATTCATCTGTTTCCTATATCCACTACTGCTCAACTTGCTGACATTTTCACTAAACCATTACATTCTCTAGCTTACCGACTATTATGACCAAATTAAAACTTTATAGTATCCATAGTACAACTTAAGGGGGATATTAGCTTATATAATCATAACTCTTGAAAGTTAATTTAATTTAACTCCCTAAATATGATTAGGTTAAACATATTAAATTATTTATTTGTGATATAGGAATTTGCATTCGTTAAAACCTTCTTTAATTAAGATTTCATAAAAAATAATGTGGTGTTGTGATTAAAGGAGAAGGTTGTGAGCCTATACATTATTTTGACCTGATGATATGACTCAAAACTTCCCTCAAGATCAATTGATTGATAGTTGATTTTCAGTCAACTGATCAAAAGTCAATTGTACACTGAAAAGTCAAACTTTGACTTTTTGGTCAAAATCAAGTGTCAAAGATCACAATCCATCAAAAAATGTCAAAATATTGAAACTTGTTCATCAATAAATCAAAAAGTCAAGATTTCATTTTGAAAAGTCAATGTTTCCAAACCTAGAAATTTTTCTAAGTGTTGAAAACTTCATATTTTTCACAACTTTGAGCCAATTTTTCACCATGATACAAGATGATTCAAAGGAAACTTTCAACATGAAAGTTGTAGATCTCAATGAGATATAAAACATTGCTGAACATAAATCCTCCTAGAAATTCTTATATTTAAAGGTATTAATCCATGAAATCATGTTCATGAAACTAAAACACTTAGTGAAATTTTGAGCATTTTGGTCAAGATTTTGACCTAACTTCTGGGCCAAGTTTCACATACGTCCAATTGGATTTTGAAAAATTGATTCAAAGAGGGGTTGTATATAACATTACAAGCTTTCCAAAATGTCAAAGAACTCCTTGAGATCATTCTTGAGCAAGGAGAATCCAAGGCAAGAAGAAGTTAGGATTTCAAGTTGTTTTACAAGGCAAAATTTGTGATGCACAATGGATCAAATCACATAGCCATGCTGAATAATCCCACTATTCAGGCCCTCTAACTTGTGTATTTATCCTTAATCAGAAGATTACACAAATTTTATGGCTATTATCCATTAAATCCAAGCTTTGTCTAAGTTAACTTTCCATTTTTGGAAGAAAGGCAAGACTTCCATTTTGGAAAAGTATGCTTTTGCAAATGTCAACCCTTCTTGAGCCTCTCAATGGATCCTTCTGCACACACAACATCTACAAGTCAGAAGCAAGCTTGTTTAAAGCTCAACCACTCTACAATAGCATGGTACAAGCTTTGGTAAGATGTTTGTCATGTTTGCTTCAAAAACAAGTAAAGTTTTTACAACATGTAAATTCAAATTCTGACTTGTTGTAGAACACAAAACCTCTTGCCTATAAATACATACACTATTTGTAAGATAACGGACGCATGTTTAAGTCCTAAAACTCCCAAGAACTCATAATCACACACAAAAACTCCATTGTTGCATAATCTGACCAAAAACTTGAAACACACATCTCCCTCATGCGTTTCCAATCCTTTTGGTTCCTAAAGCTTCTAAACATCAAATACAAACAATCCAAAGTCCTTTTTCCCAACTGTAACACTTCCATCATCAAGTTCCATTTTCAAAAACAGGGGTCTGCAACTTGACTTCTCCAGAACCCCTTAGCCACTTTCAACTCAATCCAAGCATCACATTAGCTTCTTGGGAACTTAAGGAATCTAACCCAATCACTAGAACTCATTGAAAGCTGCTCCAACTCAAAACACGATACCATCTTGCAAGGAGAGTTTTCTGACTTTTGAACTATTCAAATAGGCATTGTAAGGCTTCCATTTTCAAAGATAAAATGTAGATACCATTGCCACGAAGTTGTCCATATCCATAGTTTGCATTTATATGACCCGAGCTTAGAGAATTTTGGAGTTGAAGTTTATGAAATTTTTAGGTTTTAAATTAGGGAAAGAAAAATTCTCACTCATCTTGGATTTACAGCTTTAGTTATTTATATGGTTGGATTCATGGGAAGAAATGCCACAACTTTCATGTTTGTACTTTCCATTTTAGTTGAGAGATGAACAAGTTGCAGGTTGTCTGGCTGGGCGTGAGGTTGAAGATGAAGTTCAGACCATGGACTTGATTTGTAATATATATTTATGGTTTCATATAAGTAAACGGATGTATAGCCACCCCAGTGGTAAGTGTTGTACCCCAATTTTACCCCCTAAGATTCCTTCATCATACCATATTATTTAAATCACAACAAGATCACATTAGGGCTTTTGGTTCTTCTACCTATCTTTAGCTTTGCTCTATGAGGAGTTACCAAGCACCTTAATTTGTTTTCTTTTGTGATCATGGATATTTTTATTTGATTTTCTCTCTAATTAACAAAATGAAATATTGGTTTGTCTTACTTGTTAATAATGTAAGTAAAGGCAATGAGGTTTAGCAAGTTGCATCATGGGTTCATGAGTTTATTTCCATGCCCTAGTCAACATAGTTTGAGAAATTCAGGCCTCACCATTGAAGTTGTTTTGGAAGAATTGGTATGGAAGTGGTTTTGGTGGCCATGAGTCCTCATCATCATCCTCAACAATTTCTATTCACAAAGGAAGAATCTTGGCACAAAAAGTTTGTTCAAACTTGGCAAAGTTCCTCAAAGCATTCTCTTGATCTAGAGGCTGGGATTTTGGACTTCAAAGGGGCATATCTTGCTCATATTTTTGTATTTTTGAGTAATTACAAAAGCATTCTTATCTTAAAAGAGTTACCAACAAATCACTTCAAAAGTTCCAAGGAGTTTTCTTGTGGAAGGAACTTGGTGAAGAAGCAAGATTACAAGTCACCTAGATGAATCCCTAATTTTCCATATGTGACTTCAAATGGTCACAACTTGGTCAATTTTTATCACCTTGAGCCCATTAATTTTTCATGATGATCCTAAGGATTTGTACTTCATGCCTTCTTTTATGTGCAAAGTTAGAAAATGGATGGAAGTTTCCTTAAGAATGCAAAATATTATAGGTCATTTCATGATTGTTGGCCAACTTCAACAAGTCATAACTTGCTCAATTTTTGGAGATTTTGTGTGGTTCAAATTGCAAAATTTCATTCAAGAAATCTACTTAATTCCATCTTTTTTGGTCAAGAGCAAATTCTAAGTGGAAGGCCATGTTTGGATGCAAACGATTATAGGTCATTTTTAAAGAAGAATTTGAAATATTTCTAAGTATGGAAAGTCAACTATTTTTCTTCAACTTTGACTCCATGTAACTTTCAGCTCAAGCATCCATTTGATTCCATTCCTTTTCCATTGCAAATCTTGTAACCTCATCTTTCCAAAGCATCAAGAATTTTTCCCTAAGACCCCTTGAGGTGGAAATGCCATTGGATTGAACTTGGTAACTTGGAACTGAAGTTTCTCCATAAGTCAGAGTTTGAAATTCATGTTTTAGCCTCTAAACATCAAACTAGCACGCGTTTTATATCTAAACATGTTTAACCAAGTTGCCAAAGTGGATTAGAGCCTTGAAACGCAAGGATTGGATGAGTTTTGATGCAAATCAAATCACACTTTGCTCGTGCATCAGGTTCACACGATTTCCCTCCAAACTTCATCAATTCACATGCTTGAACATTCCATTTGATTCCCTATAAATAGAGGGTCATCCCCCATTCAATTTCCCAAGCTTAGATAGCCAGAATCACCCTGTCAAACTTGCTTCACAACCCAGAATTTAGCAACTTCGAAATCTATTCTCAAGCCTTTTACAATCCATTTTTTATCTCAATTCACCTTCCTTGATCTTCCCTGAAACTAACCATATAATTACATTCTAGAATCGTGCCCTATATTGCTCCATAGAAGTCCAGTTTCAGAGCTCTGCAACTCAACTTCAATAGGTAGATTCCTTCATCAATTCTTCAAAACTCTGATATCATTGTGTTTCTATCATTTCCCTGGTTCTAGTTGCAACACTTACATTTCACTGGAAGCACGTATTGACCATGAATTTTCAAATCCCTTTTCAAAACTTTCTTTCCAAATTGCTTGAGCTATAATTTATATATATTTGGAGCGAGGGTGTGGTTGTCTTCGTCTTGAAGAGACGAAGCGAATGGCATAGGTATGAGCTTCTGATTTTACAGTTTGAGAGACCCATAATTCGTGATGGCTGGAGGTTGAAGATGACCAACGTGTCATCTTCTGACCAATGAAGGCGTGCCATTTGTTATTTTGAAATTCTGATTTTATTAATGATTCTGTACATTATTCATTAAAGACCATGATATGCACAGCACACCAGATCCCTTAGATTTGATTACTAACGTGTTTTGACTCTCATCCAATGGTCCACATCTTTTACATTTATTTTCTTTTTCTGATTTTTATATTTTAATTGTTTTAAATTTCAAAAAATCATAGAAAATTCATTTTTAGTCCAAAAAATCTGAAAAAATTATGAAAAATATTTTTGATTATTCTCTTTCTGATTTTTATTTTTCACAATTTAATTTTGTGTTTTGGTATTCTTTATGACTTTTTCACTTATTTGATTTGTTTAAAATGTTTAAAAATACTTTTACACATTTTTAAATTCTGAAAAAATTATGGAATGATCCAATGATATTGTGACAAATATTGGTGACCTTATTTTATTTTTGTTTCTGACTTTACTATTTTTTACTATTTTTGTTTATTTTACCCATTTGTTTTAATTTTTAAAAAATAGTTTCTGACTTTGAAAAATTACCAAAAATTTTATAAAATTATTTGGCCTCTTTTCTGATTTTTCTATGGTCTTATTTTTCATTTCTTGATTAATTTGAATATAATTGATATTTTCCTCATTATTTTCCTTTTTTTACATTTTTAAACCCTTTAATGTATATATTAATTATATTATTAATTTGTGATTATTTTCTGGCTGTCTTTGGTTGATTTTTTGATCATGGCTTTATTAACATCATTGGATCCATGGTGTTGAGTTTAACTCCACAAAAAATGGATGAATGATTTTAATAATAGTTTGATTAAATATTAATTCAAATGTGGTTTATCTTTTTACCCTAAATCCCCTTCATCTCATCCCCTTCTCATTGCACTAAATGTTGTTGGAGCATGATCTCTATATCATGTCTCAAAAGAAATGGTGCATAGATTTCTATTGACCGGCCTCAAAATAGGTGCGACTTCTATATAAGTCCACTTACGATTGCTTAACATAGCGCTAAATTTTGTCCCGATTCGAATAAATGATCATTCGTGGCCCAAACTTAGGATTGCAAGCCCAAGTATGTTAATTTGATCTCTTTGATCCCATAACCATGAGATTCATTGTGTGGAGGCTTTGGTTCTACCAATCCTCTAATGGATCTACAACACTTTTGGTCAACGCGGATCACTTAAACATCGTTGATCATTAAATGGTACTTGTGAGAATTCTAAATGGATGATATACTTGACAAAAAGAGAATGCAACTTGTTGTGTGGAGGCTTTGGTTCTACCAATCCTCTAATGAGTTCCAAATACAAGTTTCAAGATGGTCATCCAACTAACCACTAATTATTTACTTGTTTATTTTATGCCTTTACTCTTTTATGCTTTATGTACTATTTATTTTCTAGCATTTTTCATTTCATGTCATTTTCATCTTTGCTATTTGAGCATTTATTTTCTTGTCTTTTTTTTTACATTGCTCACTTGAGCTTTTCTTTTTCTTTTCTAAGATACTTAATAATCAACATAAACCCTAAAAAACTCTTAATGGTACTTGGACTATTTGGTTACTATCCTTGGCATTATGGAGTGGACTTTTTCTTGGACTTAGGATTAGAAACCTTGGCCTATCTTGGAGACCTTGTGATCTTATCTGATTATTTTGTCTGGAGCTCTTGGGATTTACCTCGAGACATTGGGTTGCTTGTTTGTTTTTGTGTGCAGGTTTTTGTGATTACATCCTTTGTTTGTAATATGGAATTCACCCGTATACAGCCGTTACTCTGCCCAATTTTTATGAAGACTTAATACACTTGAAGAGGTCTAGTATCTTTGCTTGCTTGATTTCAATCCAAAGAATGGGAATTCTATCTTTCCTCATGATGTCATGTTTTGGATTCTTGTTGGTTAGATGGTTCTTATCCTTAGCTTTTACTTTATGCTTTAGGATAGTCTCTTCTTCTCCTCCCATCTTCTTTAATTTCAAAAATCCTCTCCCTCCTTTTGAAAACTCTTCTTATTTTGAAACTTAAACCACTTTCGTAATAAACTTGGACTTATGTCCATGCATTTTCAAAATATTTTCATAAATAAACTTCAATCAATTTAATAATACCTTGACATTTTTGTGAGAAGACTAAAAGTCAATTAATATCATTTCAAACCATTTTTCCACTTTGGCTTTTTATCTTTAAATTTTTTCTCAAAAGGTTAGACTCTTGTCAATCCTTGTAGTGATGCAAACAACTATACTTCTACAATATGAGGTGAAGAGAGATATTTTCCACTTGGGTGTTGAGTGAGGCATTGTTGATTTTAAAATCCAAGCCATATCCTCCACTTTGACATGATGCAAATTCTCCTTTCTCATGATTGTGGGTAGTAAGTATGTTTTTCACACGGACAATGACGACGATGTCTTATCTCTTAAAATCAACCAACACACTTTTGTTTCAAACTTTTAAAAGAGGAACTACGTGTACCCTGATCCCCTATTACACGAAAGGTGGTACGTAGGCACTAAAGGTTCGCAACCGCGGCGGGTGCAAAAATCATAAAAAATATATTTCTTTTCTCACCTCTACCATCCATTTTATATACAACACATTTTTATAGCCAAAATATACAGATTTTACAAAGAGGTTCTTGCGGAGTACCGTAGATGTTTAGGGTGCTAATACCTTCCCTTTGCATAACCAACCCCCTTACCTTGAATATTTCCCCCTCTTTTGGGTTATTCGCTCTTTTCCCATTCCTTAGGAAATAATAAAGCGCGGTGGCGATTTTTATTTTTGATTTGTATGAAGTCTAGTCAATCCAATGGCTTAGTCATGAACATTTCTACCGCTACAAGAAAAATGGTGACTTCACTGGTGAAAGATTGACCTCTTGCTGGTCCATCCCTAAGTGGGTTGAGCCTATCTTTGTTTATATCTGTATGTGTGCTATTGTTGTTTATGTGTTATATTTCGTATATATGTTTGTCTGGATTTTCTTGGTTTTTAGGGTGCTTGGTGATTACTCATAAGTCTTATACCCGGACTTGGGCAAACTTTAAGATAGGAGGGCGGTATAGTCATGTTAACTTTGAGGGAGTAATCCCAAAAAAGGAGGCATGAGATCCCCCACTCAGTGGAGGCCCCTTTGACTGTAGTGTCATTTACCGAGTAATCGGGAAGACGTACTGCTTTCGACCTGGGAGCCTGCTGAAACTTAGGACCGTAGAACACCTAACCCATCTTGGCCTTTTAGGTGTAGTACGGAAGCTATGATGGAGTAATCCGGAAATGGTTGTCACGCGATACTACGCTCAGACGAGTATTTCTTGAGAATATTACTAATTACCGAGTTAATCGAGAAGTTGGTAATATCCAAAGGAAGGATGTAGACTCTGGGAACCTCTAGAACCTTGTTCGGCAGGTGATAACTTTTTAGACCAACACCTTATGGGTAGTACCTTTGATCTCATGCTCGTGACGTTGAACCTATGAACCCTATATGTGTGATCTTGTGTGTGATTGTTGCATCATGCATCCATGCACCCATAAGCATCTTTTGAAGAAAACAATATTTCAAGGGATTTAAAGGTTGACTATTTGTGAATATCTCAGGTACTTTTAACCATGGATTCTGGAAAGAGAAAGACTGGGAAATACAGTTTCAAGGATTCCAAGATAGATGAGTTGGCCAATCTAATTCCAAAGATCGAGTGTTCTGCATACTTTCGGAAGAAGTATAGATCCATTATTCCTCTCATGAAGCTGAAGATGAAGGAGGGTTTTCTCTCGACCTTGGTCCAGTTCTATGATCCAGTGTATCACTGCTTTACTTTTCCCGATTATCAGTTGATGCCTACACTGGAGGAGTATTGCTATCTATTGGATTTACCCGTTATTGATCGTGTTCCTTTTACTGTTTGGAAGGCGAGCCAAAACCACATGAGATTGTTGTTTTGATTCATCTGGGGAAGTTTGAGGTGGGAGCCCATATGACTACCAAAGGAGGGATTAGAGGATTACCAACTTAGTTCTTATTGGAGAAAGCTCGTTACTTTTCCAGAATGAAGAGTACGGTTGCTTTTGAGGCCATCTTTGCTCTTCTTGTTTATGGATTGTTCTTATTTCCTAATGTGGACAAGTTTGTCGACATTAACGCTATCAGGATTTTCATGATTGGAAACCTAGTTCCTACACTTTTGGGTGATGCTTATTACTCTCTTCATCTTCGGAGCTCCTATCACGGGGGAATGATTATCTGTTGCACGCCTTTGTTGTACCGATGGTTCATCTCTCATATGCCTCAGTCTGATGTTTTTTGGGATGTCAAGAAGGAACCCCGTTGGGCTCCTAATATCATGGCACTTACTAACTCGATATTGATTGGTATCATCGAGCTTATTAGGATATAGAGATTATTGACAGTTGTGGTAGTTTCCCCAATGTACCTCTTCTTGGTACAAAGGGAGGAATTAATTATAACCCTGTTCTTGCGCAGCGACAGCTTGGTTATCCGATGAGGGATAAACTGAATAGTATTCATTTGAGTAGTTTCTTTCTGAAGGAAGGAGAAGACCACATGGAAGATACGGAACAGATTGTGAATACCTGGCGTCACATTCATAAGAAGAGTAGGAAGGATTTGGGACCTAGAGGTGATGTTTCTTTGGAGCCATATCTTCAGTGGGTCCGATCGAGAGCCATTCAGTTGAAGATGTCGTATACTCGAAAGACACCCATGCCTGATCTATTTGTGAAGACTACTCCTCCCTTATTAGATGATCTAGAGGAGCTGTAGCTTGCTTTGGTTAGGATGCAACAGGAAAGGGATGCTTGGAAGAACAAGTTCCAGACTTTAGAGAGTTCCTATAAAGCAGACTTGAAGGAGAAAGACGATTTGATCGAGATCCTTGAGAGTCGAGCAGTGGAGTCTATGGAGAGGCAAGGGGATTTATTTTCTCCTTAGCCTCAAACAGGCGCTGATTACTCACTTCCTGCTTCAGATGATTGGAAGGAGGTTGCCGTCAGACATATGGAAGAAAACCAGAGTTTGAGGGCTCAGATTACCAAGCTCACAGGGAAGCGCCAGCGTACAGATTGATCTCTATCAGTTCTTTTTCTCAGGATTTTAAGATTGTATTTTGATCTTGTACTTGGGATCATTAAAACTTGTAGTCCATTTTGAAGTTATTATAATAAAAAAATTCAGTATTTTAAAAGCTTTATTACTTTGATGTTTGCAATATGTCTATAAACGTTAAATCCCTTGAAATATTAAATGATAAAGTAAAAATAATCATATACATTGCACACCATGCATCATATTGCACATATTTCTTGCATTTATTAAGCATATCCAGGTGCCTTATCCAACTTTTTGCTTCGTTCAGCAAACGGACTCATCACTACAACACTTGGGCTAATTTCAAAAAGAAGATGGACAATTTGGAACAGGAGAATCGCGAGCTACGCGAAGAAGTTTCTGCTTTGAAGGATGGATTGGCCAATTTGACTACTCTGATGGAAGCTCTGGTGGTTTCTTAGAATCAGCCACCGAGTGTTCAACCTCAACCAACAAGGGCAAATGCTGAAGTCTCTACTGTTCCTGTATCTGCTACTCTAACTGTTGTTCAAAACCGTAAGCCTCGGGGTTATCCGTGGGGAATTCCAGAGAATTTTACACCTGAAGGTTTCAATTTGGGCCCCCAAGATGCTCCAGTGGTTCAAAATGTTGTTACTCCAGCACCTCCTGTGGTGCATACTGTTTCTGCTGCACCTCCTTCAGTGAATTTGGTTCCGTTTGTTAATGAAGATGTGTGTCGTCCTTTACCTCCACCGAGTGAAGACTTGGGTCTTTATGACATAATGGATGATTTCCAAGAGCAGCTTGATAGAATGCAAAGAGAGATAAAGGCTCTTAGGGGAAAAGAGCTATTTGGGCAGAATGTGAATGAGTTGTGTTTGGTCCCGAATGTTAAAGTGCCTGCTAAGTTCAAGGTCCCAGAGTTTGAGAAGTACAAGGGAAACACTTGCCCTCGTGCTCACTTGGTGATGTACGTGAGGAGAATGTCTACCCACACCAATGATCAGCGTCTGCTGATTCACTTTTTCCAGGATAGTCTGACTGGCGCCGCGTTGAAATGGTATATGAGTTTAGACAACGCCAACATCCGTACTTTTAATGATTTGGGAGAAGAATTCATTAAACAATACAAGTACAATATGGACATGGCGCCCGACCGTGACCAGCTTAGGGCCATGGTTTAGAAAGACAGAGAATCATTCAAAGAGTATCCGCAGAGATGGCGCAAAGTAGTTGCACAAGTGATTTCTCCCATAGAGGAGAAGGAAATGACTAAAAAATTTCTGAAGACGCTAGGCGCTTTCTACTACGAAAGAATGGTAGCAAGTTCCCCAAGTGGTTTTACAGAGATGGTAGGAATGGGTATCCGCCTAGAAGAGGTTGTAAGAGAAGGCCGTTTGACGAAGGGTGAAGGATCCGGAGGTGGGAAAAAGCCAGCTTATGGGTTTACAAAGAAGAAAGAGGTGGATACAAATGCTGTCATACAAGAGAGGAGAGTGAACGCTCCTAGAAGGAATTATCAGCGTCACTAGCAAGTTACCTCAGATACTCCTGTTATGAATGCTGCTCCGACTACCATTGCTTATCAAAGACAGTCCCAGCAGGGGAACCAAGGGAATAATCAGAGAAGGGAGAACTATGACCATATCGCCATGAGCTATGCATAGCTACTACCAACATTGATTCAGAAGAAGTTGGTCCAGACACGACCACCTCCAGTTGTACCATCACCATTGCCTTGGTATTACAAAGCAGACCAGACGTGTGCCTTTCATCAGGGAGCACCAGGGCATAGTGTTGAAAATTGTTATCCTTTGAGGACTGAAGTGCAAAGGTTGGTGAAGTCTGGAATTTTATGTTTCAAAGACATGGGACATTCTACCCAAGCACGGTGAAGTGAGTGTTGTGAATATGGTGGTCTGTTGTCTAGGTGACTTCCGGATTTTTGACATTAATCTGGTTAGAGGGGATTTGGTGAAAATGAACACAGACTTCTGTGAATTCAGTTATTATATGCATGACCATGCCGGTTATGCTATTTGCAGTACAAACATACAGGGTTGCGAGAAGATAAAGGTTGATTTACAGGAGATGATGGATGAAGGTTTAATCCATATAATCAGGTCTAGGGTAGAATATGAAGAGGAAGTGAATATGGTTTCTGGATGTCTGGGTGAATTTAGAATTTTTGATGTGGAGCATTTGAATGAGGATCTCGTACAGTTGCATGCTACCTTCTGCCGTACTGCTGGTCAGGTAGAACACCAATATGGATCTTGCATAGTTTGCTGTCGAGACCCCCGAGGATGTTCTATTGTGAGAGAGGGTGTTCAATTGTTGTTAGACAACATAACTACCAAGATCACAGGTCAGAGAGATGATTATCATGAGATTGATATGGTTGAAGTTTGTTTGATGGAAGAAGAGTCAGAGAAAGAGTATGCCTCCGCGGATGAGTATTTCTCTTCAGACGAAGATTTTTTTGCCGGAAATGATCTGTTGATGACTGATTATGTTGAGAAAGGGGTAAACATCATTGTACCTTGTTTTGGTGCACCCGCTCATCTTGAGGTGGAGTGCCATATAAAACCAGTTGTTACCCCATTGGTAATTAGTCTGCCAGGTCCTGTTCCCTATAAATCAGATAAGGTTGTGCCTTACAAATACAATGCTACAATCTTAGAAGATGGGGTGGAAGTTCCCATCCAGCCAATGCCAGATGTTGGAAATATAGTTGATAATAGCAGCATGACCCGTAGTGGACGTGTGTTTGCGCCGGTTATTCAAAGAGATGTTGTTGCTGGAAAGAAAATTACTGAGAACGATGAGCCTAAAAAGGTTGTAGGAGAGACTAGTGGAGCTACATTAGAGAAAGAAGTGGATGATATCTTGAAGATAATTAAGATGAACGACTACAAAATTGTAGATCAGCTATTGCAGACTCCTTCAAAGATATCCATCCTAGCTTTATTGATGAATTCCTCCGTTCATAGAGAATCACTGATGAGAGTACTAGACCAAGCTTTTGTGGAGAATGACATGCCGTTAGATCAATTCAGCAGCGTAATTGGAAACATTACGTCATGTAACAACTTAAGTTTCTGCGATGATGAGTTACCAGATGAAGGGAGGAATCACAACCTGGGCCTCCACATATCTATGAACTGCAAGAATGAATCGCTATCCAATGTGATAATTGATAACAGATCCGCGTTGAATGTTATACCAAGGAGTACCCTCATAAAGTTAAAGTATCAGGGAACACCTATGCACCCAAGTGGCATCATTGTGAAGGCTTTTGATGGGTCGAGGAAATATGTCACCAGTGAAGTGGATTTGCCCATCCATATAGGATCACATTTATTCCTGATAACCTTCCAGGTCATGGACATTATTCCCGCATATAGTTGTTTGCTAGGACGACCATGGATACACGAAGCAGGGGCTGTCACTTCAACTCTGCATCAGAAGCTAAATTTTTTGCGTGAAGGGAAGGTAGCAATCATAAATGGGGAGCAGGCGTTATTGATATCCCATCTATCCTCTTTAAGTATTGTATAAGTGGATGAGGTTGTTGTTGGAACCCAGTTCCAAGCCCTATCCATTGACAACATAAGGAGGAATGAGAATTTTGTGGTTTCCCTGAAGGACGCGCAACAGGTTGTGCGCAATGGTCATAATACAGTCTGGGGACGACTTGTGGATCCACCTGTGAACAAAAACAGAGTCGGTTTGGGTTTCTCTTCGAAGAATGGAAAAGGCGAAAGTTTGAAGTCAAAGTTTTCTGTGAACAGTTATCATGATGTTTTCCGCAGCGGAGGCTACCTCCACCCAATTGGTTCTGGAATTAATGTTGTTGAAGAGGATGAAGCAGAGCAGAAAGTATCGAATTATGTGACGCATGGAGTCTGAGTTCAGAACTGGGTCACCATTGATGTTCCTTCTTGTATACATGTTTCAAAGTAATTTGTTTGGTTAATCTGTTTCTTTCTTTTGAAAATCTTTCACTCTGCCCAAGGTGGAAGTATTAATGTTGTAGGGCTTATCTGTTTGTTATAACTGTTAAGATCATTAATAGAAGTTGTCTTTGCTTCCAAATTATGTCTTTTATTTTCTGCTTTTTCCTGGGAAATGGTAATAAAAAAAATAAAAATAAAACCTTTCAAAATAAATAATAACAGAAAATTAATCTTCATGATCACTTGTTATATGTGTCAGTTTCTAAAAGCAATCATAAATCATATGTGCATATTAATTAAAAAACCCGTTGAATACAATGACCCTGCACCCTCTCCCAACTTTGATTATCCTGTGTTTGTGGCTGAAGAAGAAGATTATGATGAGATTCCAGAAGAGGTCTCACAGTTGCTTGAGCACGAGGAAAATACCATTCAGCCATATAAAGAGCCTTTGGAAGTGGTTAATTTGGGTTCAAAAGAACATCCGAAGGAAGTCAAGATTGGAGCATTGTTGCATCCTAATGTAAAGAGCGGGTTGATTGAGCTGTTGAAAGAGTATGTGGATATTTTTGCTTGGTCTTATCAAGATATGCCTAGTCTAGATACAGACATTGTCGAGCATCGTTTTCCGTTGAAGCCAGAGTGTCTGCTAGTTAAACAAAAGCTGAGAAGAACCCACCCGGATATGGCAGTAAAGATCAAAGAGGAGGTCCTAAAGCAGATTAATGTTGGTTTTCTTGTGACATCAGTGTATCCTCAATGGATTGCCAAATTGTCCCAGTACCGAAAAAAGACGGAAAAGTCCGCATGTGCGTAGATTACAGAGATCTCAATAAAGCTAGTCCAAAAGATGATTTCCCATTGCCTCACATTGACATGTTAGTGGATAGCACAACAAAATTCAAAGTATTTTCGTTCATGGATGGATTTTTCGGGTAAAATTAAATAAGAATGGCTTCAGAGGACATGGAAAAAACAATGTTTATAACACCCTGGGGAACATTCTGTTACAGAGTGATGCCCTTCGGGTTGAAGAACGTTGGTGCAACGTACCAGAGGGATATGACAACCCTATTCCATGATCTGATGCACAAAGAAATTGAATTATATGTTGATGATATGATTGCCAAATCCCAGATTGAAGTAGGGCATGTAGAAGATTTATTGAAGTTGTTTCAGCGTTTGAGGAAATATCGTCTCCGCTTGAATCCAAATAAATGCACCTTCGGAGTTACATCTGGGAAATTATTGGGTTTTATTGTTATCCAGAAAGTAATTGAAGTTGACCCTGACAAAGTCAAAGAAATTCAAGAAATGCCAGCACCAAGAACTGAAAAACAAGTCAGGGGTTTCCTCGGGCGTTTGAATTATATCTCCAAATTTATTTCCCACATGATTGCAACGTGTGAACCGATCTTTAAGTTGTTAAAGAAAGATCAAGGTTGTGTGTGGACGGATGACTGTTGTGATACAGTGGGAAGAACTGACTGTTTTTTGGAATGCTGGTTTGCATTTTGCGTTTTGTATTCGCAAAATGTCGCGGTAAGCAAGAGTCGCCACCGACTTTTATTTTATACAACAAGGAAAGGAAAAAAAGCACAGAAAAATTCCTTGTTCGAGATATTTCTCGGGTTCGGGGGGTAGATTATAGAAAGGGAAGGTGTTAGCACCCTTTCTATCAGTGGTTATCCACGGGCTCTTAGGTACTTGCTCAATTGTTTTCAAAATTTCTTTCTTTGTGCTTGTGGGTTTGAAAAAGTTTTTGTTTTGAAAACTTCGATTTAACTCTTGCTTATGTCCTCAAGAGCGTATGAAGTATTTTTGAAAACTTTATTCGAAAAGGAGTGTAAGTGTGAAAAAGTTTTGTTTTTTTGAAAGATCAAGTATCTAAGAACCATCTACCTACTCGAAAAAAAGGAATCGTTCTATGCTAATTTCCTTTAGACAATGCCATCCCACTATTGATGAGATGGTAGTACCGTCATTGGAGTTTAAGGGTCAATTCGAATGAGGGACATACGATTACTAAAGCAATGTTAGGATGCCTTAGCGGTAACTCTAATGTCTTAGATCATTTGTTTGAAGCAACAATATATGAGGCAACCAATTCGAGGCAACTATGATCTTTTAGACAAGAGGGAGACCTCTAAAACGACCTATACTCAATGACCGCGTACGAAGGCAACCAAGTGGGGTGTACCCTAAGAGTGCGCATGTGCGAGTGTGTCGTTTTCAGTTTAATTTTATCTTTGTACATATTTAAAGGTGATCTAATTTGATTTTATGATTAGCATTCAGTCTTGTCATGCAACCCTATTATCAAACATCTAACAATTATAATTTGCGGAAATAAAATGTGGAACTTAAATTACAAGGCGTCGGGTATTTACATCGCCAAAGACAAACCCTTTTGAAAAATAAAATAAAGCGATAAAAAATAATTAAATGTCCTATTAACTATTACAATCCAGAAGCAGGTACATTATTGGATAAAAATAAATAACGCGCGCGGGAAATTAGATCGAGTGCGAGTTTAGGGTTTTGACCCTTTTTTTGAAAGAAAACATCTTTTTTAGTTTTTTTGTTATTTTTAATTTAAGAAAGAAATAAATCCTAAGTTAATTACTAAATTAAATTAATAAACTAATTAAATGAAAAATAAATTATTTTTGGAATTTTTGATTGTTTAGGAAAGAAATTATAGTAATTAAATTAATGGTTAAAAAAAACTAATTAAGTCTAATTAATTTTATTTATATTACAAAAGGAATTAAAATTTTCTAATTAAAACCTAATTAATTAATAAGTTTATTAAGAAAAATAAAAGATTAAAATTTGATTTGAAATAAAAAAAAATTGTGATTTTATTTGATGAAAAGACTGAATTTTGATCGGTTAGAAAAATTAAATAAAAAAAATAAAACAATTAATAAAACAAACAAAATAAATAAAGAGAGGAGTTTAGGCCTGATTATGTGGTGCTGGTAGCAATTTCGTGGCCCAATATTGCTGGCCTTTGTTTGACTTTCTCTGATCTGGTACATGTGCATTGACCAACGCTTCTATGGACCTTCAGACCCTGGCCACCAGATCTGGCCAATGGCCATTGGATGCATGAGGGAGTATGATGGACTGCATATAGGCGCCTGTATGGGAATATCTGAAAAGCAAAATTATTGAGAAAGTGGAGGACCTGGGATTCGAACCCAGGTCCTGAAGGAGATTGCACTAACACGCTTGCCACCATGCTACATTGCTTCATTTGTTATATTAATACAAAACAATAATAATATAATAAAACAAAAATTATTGGTCAGAACAAAATATAAAACGCGCCAAATTTGAAAGAACCAATGGACGGGGGACACATCATCGTCCCTGTCCTTAAACCTGTAACAAAAATACCTGCGGATTTGAATCTGCAGCTAAAAGCGCAGGCCCATGCTAAAATACTCTCTAGGCCATATAAATCCATTCCAAGAACATGGTTTGATTCGTCATGGTCTCCTGATCAAGGCCATGTTCTTCTTGAGTCTCAATTGTGCCTGAAACAAGATACCCTAAAAACAAAACGAAGAACCCTAGCTATGGTGGTTCTCCATTCAGGCCAGATAAACACAATTGAATGATACCAATCGCTTGCAAATGTTTTGTAGATTCAAAATATGGTATTAGTTCATGAAAAAGATGCTTAATTTCATAATTGTGAAATCAAGAATAGGGGTGGCTATCGTGCGACTTACAGTGCGTTTGGACGTCCAAAAATGCTTACTTTGGATCCAGGTAGCTTGTGTGAATGGTCAGGAAGCGATTGAGACCACTCTCGTATCCTGAAACAACCTCTAGCTTGGACTTTGATCTCCCACTTTTTGTGAATTTTTGCACTTTTGTTCTGCCTCTCTCCACATCTTCCAACCCTTCTTTTCGTGTCTTTGCCTTCCTTATGTAATGCTCAGTGCATTAGGTCAACAAAATTGATCCAAATCTTGCCTTATCAATGCTTGCATATTTGATTTTATCACCCTTTACAAACTTGCCAATTTTGCCTAATTCCAATATTTTTGCACATGATTTGGTTTGATTCGAATTTGATAATGATAATGATTGTAATCAAAGCCTGAAATAGCCAAAAGATCTTGTGTTATCAAAGTTTTGGGTTTTATATGATTTTATTTGATTTAAAATGAATAAATTCAATTAAAAATAAAATTAAATAATAAAAATGAAATATGGGCTCATGGATGAACCTAAGACACGTGGGAAACTATGCAAGCTCAAATCAAGTGGAAATGAATGGGCCCATTTGACAAAATTTGATGTTTTAGGGATAGTTGACTTTTGGCAATTTTGCCAAAAAGTCCAACTTCAACAATGCATAACTTCTTCAATTTTGATCTTTTGGAACTGTTCTAGGACTTTTTAGAAATCTTGAGATGTACTCTAACCAACCCTTTTGGTCTCATCTCATTTTTATATTCCATGCTCAAGTTACAAGCTTTGAAAAAAAATGTGTTTTTGTTGACTTTCAAAAATGACCTATAATGTCCAAATTCATAACTTCTTGTGAGTATATTTTTTGATCTTGGGGTGTGAAGATGGATTGTAGAAAATTTCATCCTCTTAAAAATGATATTTGTATGGGTCATTTATCATAAAGTATGAGAAAGTTATGCTTGGTCAAAGTTGAGTTGACTTTTCCTACTAAACCCTAATTTAGCAACTTTTGAGTCTTGGTGAATTTTGAGCAATCCTTGATGAATCATGATCAACCCTTGATCAAATGATGAAATATCCTTCAAAATGAGAATTTTGAAAAAAAAAATTGAAGTTTGACTGTATGTAGGTCACAGTTGACTTTTGCCCTAGCACAATCGATTTTTGGACCTTTTGAGCAATTGACTGAGCAAACTTCCTCTGCAAGGCTTGAAACTTGACATGGATGACCTTGAGAACATATTAGGACATTGGGGAGCACTTGAGGTCATTTGGACTCAACGATCTTGATGCAACACAAAACCCTAATTTCGGGTAAACTGCCTTAGGAGATAGCTTGTCTAACCAATCCTTGAGCAAACTTGAGCCCCTTGGAGATTTTTCTTGCAATGCTTTGAGAAATATGGGAGGGCAAATTTTGGGGTACAACAGCTGCCCCTGTTCAATCTTCTTAAACTTGAGGATGTAGATTGGCTTTTATGCCTTTCGTGATCCGAAGGTGGAAGATGATTGAACACTAGAGTGCCCAGAAATTTGCACTCACATGAAGTTGTATCAGCCCTGTGATGTCGGGAATGGGCTTACAGATGCCATTTGGAGATTGCTGACGGGAGGATGGGCTTAAAGATTCCATGTGCAGGAGTTTCGATCGCATAAGAGATTCCTTAGCGAGAACTTGCATACCTGTTGTTGTAGGAGATTCCGCTAGGGAAGTCTAATTTTGTTGAGATTTAGGAACTTGTTTGTACTTCAACTGAGAGAACATCTCTGCTGAGTTTTAAGAACTTGTTCGTAATTCAACTAGGGGGAAACATCTTCATCGATATTTAAGAACTCGCCAGTAATTCAACTGAGAAAACTCTACTGAGATTTAGGAACTGTCTGTACTTCGACTGAGGAGAATTGTCGAGATTTAGAACCTTATCTGTAATTCAACTGAGGATAATTCGGTTGAGATTTAAGAACCGGTCAGTAGTTCGACTGAGGGAAACATCTTCATCGAGATTTAGGACTTGTTTGTAATTCAACCGAGGATAATTTTGTTGAGATTTAAGAACTGTCAGTAATTCGACAGAGGAATTTTGTCGAGATTTAGAACCTTATCTATAATTCAACTGAGCAAAATTCGGTTGAGATTTAAGAACCGGTCATTACTTCGACTGAGGGAAACATCTTCATCGAGATTTAGGACTTGTCTGTAATTCAACCGAGGATAATTCTGTTGAGATTTAAGAACTGTCAGTAATTCGACGGAGGAACTTTGTCGAGATTTAGAACCTTATCTATAATTCAACTGAGGATAATTCGGTTGAGATTTAAGAACCGGTCAGTACTTCGACTGAGGGAAACATCTTCATCGAAATTTAGGAATTGCCTGTAATTCAACCGAGGATAATTCTGTTGAGATTTAAGAACTGTCAATAATTCGACGGAGGAACTTGTTGAGATTTAGAACCTTATCTGTAATTCAACTGAGGATAATTCGGTTAAGATTTAAAGAACCGATCAGTAGTTCGACTGAGGGAAATATCTTCATCGAGATTTAAGAACTTGCTCGTAATTCAACTGAGAAAACTCTGCTGAGATTTAGGAACTCGTATGTAATTCGACGGAGGAACTTGTCGAGATTTAGAACTTTATCTGTAATTCAACTAAGGATAATTAGGTTGAGATTTAAGAACCGGTTAGTAGTTCGATTGAGATAAAAGCTTCATAGCTTTGAATTTAACTGCATCCTTCCTGAAAGGTAAAGGTTAGTTGTATGAAATGTATGATATGTATCAAACAATGATGTTCTCAAAATAAATGAGATTGTGTTGTATGATGCATATATGCATGTGTCATGATGTATGGAAATGTAATGCTTTTAGCTGGGGAAAATAAATCCCGGATAGCTGCTGGAGAAAAGAGTTGGATTCTTCGTTTCCGCTGGGGATAACGAATGAAGATGACAGTGAGAATAAACCTGCAGGAGAGGAAAACTCTGTTGAGGAATAAACTGATGAGGAGACTACTTTGTGGGGAAGAGATGCTCTACTGAGGATTCCACCGATAAATTCTGCTGGGGATGAATTACCGTTGCTGGTGATACTGAATCCTGTTGGGGATTGAATTTCTTGTTTGTGAAAGGAAAGAAACTCCGCTGGGGATGATCTTTCAATTGCGACTTCACTAGGGATAACCTTTTAGACTCTAATGGGGATGATCCTTTGAGTTATACTGGGGACGATCTTCCAAAGTCTACTGGGGATGATTCTCCAAATTCCACTAGGGATGCTTTTTTCAGACTGTGATGGGAAAAATTTCAAACTCTACTGGGGATATTTTGTATTCTGCCGGGGAATATTCTTATACTCCACTGGGGAATATTAAGGCCTTTCAGTGCTGATGGTAGATAAACTCTACTTGGGGAGAATATTACCGATTCATTCATAGTTGCAAGTCTCAGCTGAGGAGAGTTAACATTATTGTCTTACTATGCGGGGAGTGAATGCATCTCAACCATATTCTTCAGCTGAATTTACCTTGTACCTGGTGGACAGAGCAACTGTATAGTTTGGACAATTCTTATTTGCCCCTGTTTCTGATATTACAAGTAATGGTCTTTTGTTTCGCATGTAAATATTTATGAGCAGCAATTAATGTCAAATGCATATATCAAAAATGAACATTGGACGTTCTTTGCAAAACAAAATAGAAAAAGGAAAAACAGTTTGAAATTTCTCTGAAAATGAATTGTATTGATTTTGAAGTTTGGCCTATAAATAGGCATTTTTGTACAAGAGGCTGACGTCCTAGTAAGAGAACGCCTCCGAATAATAGAATTTACACAATTTGTGAAAAACTAAACAAAACAGCTATGTGAATAATCCCACTGGGTTTCAACTCTGCTATTGCCTTTATGTCCTCGAGCATCTCATCACTTTGCTACTTGGTTGAAGGTAGATCAGATTGATTAGTGCCATCCGAGCTTGATAGTCGATACCGAAGTCTGGTTGCAAGGTGATCCGATGAGACATAGTGTTACGCTTTGATCCTTAATTTTTTCCTGGACCGCCCTTTTGGGTTTTCAGTCCACCGGGATACCCTTTTTTGCCCAAGTCGCCTTTTCAGGTTTTCGACTTGCCGGGTGTACAAATTTTTTCATTTTCATCTCTTATTTTTGCCCGAACCCTTTTGGTTTGTCGGGAAGCCCTTATTTTTGCCTAGGCCAGTCGACCTAGCGGGTCTTTGATTATGCATAGTATTTTTTCACTATGTCTGCATTGACGGGGTGAGGAAGGTCGTCACCATCCACGCTGGTTAGAATCATAGCTCCTCCTGAGAAAATGTTCTTAACCACAAATGGCCCTTCGTAGGTAGGGGTCCATTTTCCCCTGGGATCACCTTGAGGTAGTATGATGCGTTTGATAACCAGGTCCCCAACTTGATACTCTTGTCGTCTAACTTTCTTGTTAAATGCCTTGATCATCCGCTTTTGATACGTCTAACAATGACAGATAGCAGTAAGTCTTTTCTCGTCGATTAAGTTCAGCTGATCAAGCCGGGTCTGAATCCAGTCATCTTCGCTCAAACCTACATCCTTCATAATCCGAAGAGAGGGTATCTGAACTTCAATGGGTAAGACGGCCTCAATGCCATAAACCAAGGAATAGGGTGTTGTCCCTGTTGACATCCGCGCTGAAGTATGGTACCCATGAAGAGAAAATGGTAGCATCTCGTGCCAATCTTTGTATGTCACCGTCATCTTCTGCACAATCTTCTTAATGTTCTTGTTAGCCGCTTCTACAGCCCCATTCATCTTCGGCCGGTAGGGAGAAGAGTTGTGATGCTGTATTTTGAACTGCTTGTAGAGTTCGGTGATCATCTTATTGTTGAGATTTGTACCATTATCCATAATGATCCTCTCTGGTATACCATATTGACAGATCAGATTGTGTCGAATGAACCGTGCCACGACGTTCTTGGTCACAGTAGCAAAGGAAGCTGCTTCAACCCACTTCGTAAAGTAATCAATAGCCACCAGGATGAAGCGATTCCTGTTGGACGTGGTAGGTCTGATCTCGCCGATCATGTCAATGCCCCACATTGCAAAAGGCCAAGGTGTTGTCAAGATGTTGAGAGGTACCGGAGGTATGTGCACCTTATCAGTATAGACTTGGCACTTGTGACAGGTCCGAGAATGCTGATAACAGTCGGCTTCCATTGTGGACCAAAAATATCCTGCCCGAAGGATTATCTTTCCCATGGTATGTCCACTGGAATGAGTTCCGAAAGTACCTTCATGTAACTCTGCCATGATCCTTCCTGCTTCGTTCTTATCCATACAACGCAGTAAGGTCAAATCATGGTTACGCTTGTAAAGAATACCATTGCTGATGAAGAACTTCGTCGTGAACCTCCTTAGAAACTTCTTGTCATTAACATATCCACCCTCGGGGTATTCCTGAGCTTCAAGATACCTCTTCACCTCGTGAAACCAGGGTTTATTTGTTGCCTCTTCAGTCTCAATATCACAGCAATATGCGGGTTCGTCCAACCTTTCAATGGTAATCCAGGGAGCTTCATTGTCCCAATTAACTTTGAACATAGAAGACATCGTAGATAACGCGTCCGCTAACTGATTCTCCTCTCTAGGGAAGTGTTCAAAGGTTATCTCCTTGAAGTGTGGAAGCAACGTCAACACATACTCCTTGTAAGGAATAAGATTTGGGTGTTTCGCATCCCACTCGCCTTTGATCTGACTGATCACGAGAGCGGAATCTCCAAAAACACTTAGAAACTTAATCCTTAGGTCAATAGCTGCTCGAAGACCCATGATGCATGCTTCATACTCTGCCATATTGTTGGTCCAGTTGAAACATAGTCGGGTGGTGAACGGAGTATGAGAGCCTTTAGGAGATATGATCACGACGCCAATGCCATTACCCAAAGCGTTCGAAGCTCCATCAAAGTACATAGACCATCAGGATCCTTCCTCAAGTCCTTCATCCGGTCCAGGTTCTTCACAGTCGGTCACTATCATGATATTCTCATTCAGAAATTCAAAATTCATAGACTGGTAATCATCCACTTCTTGATGTGCCAGATGATCTGCTAATACACTTCCCTTGATTGCCTTTTGAGTCGTATACTGGATGTCATACTCAGTCAAGATCATCTGCCATCTTGCTATTCTTCCGGATAAGGCAGGCTTCTCGAAGATATACTTGATTGGATCCATCTTTGATATCAATAAAGTAGTGTGAGTCAGCATATACTGTCTCAGCCGGCGAGCAGCCCATGCCAAAGCGCAACAAGTTTTCTTGAGCAACGAGTATTGAGTCTCGCAGTCGGTAAACTTTTTGCTAAGGTAAAAAATAGCATGCTCTTTTCGGCTAGACTCGTCATGCTTCCCCAGCACACACCCCATTGAGTTGTCGAGTACTGTCAAGTATAGGATCAAAGGTCTCCCTTCAACTGGCGGCATCAGAATGGGTGGCTCTTGGAGATATTCTTTGATCCTTTCGAAAGCGGCCTGACATTTATCGTTCCATCTTACTACTTGATCTTTCTTCAGTAACTTGAAGATTGGCTCACAAGTAGCAGTCAGGTGCGAGATGAATCAGGAAATATAGTTCAGACGTCCCAGAAAGCCTCTGACTTCTTTCTCTGTTCGGGGAGATGGAATTTCCTGTATAGCCTTCATCTTTGCAGGATCCACTTGAATACCTTTATCGCTTACGACAAAACCCAGTAGCTTACCAGATCTCACCCTGAAGGTGCACTTGTTCGGGTTTAAGCTCAACTTGTACAACTTTAACCTGTCAAATAACTTCTGAAGGTGGTCCAAATGTTCTTCTTTAGTTTGGGATCTTGCAATCATGTCGTCAATGTATACCTCAATTTCATGATGGATCATGTCATGGAACAAGGCGACAATGGCGCGCTGATATGTTTCCCCAACATTCTTTAATCCGAAAGGCATGACCTTGTAACAAAAGGTACCCCATTGAGTAACAAAGGTTGTCTTCTCCATGTCTTCGGGAGCCATTTTAATCTGATTATAACCGGAGAAACCATCCATAAATGAGAAGACCTTATGTTGTGCCGTGTTGTCAACCAGAACGTCAATATGAGGTAGAGGGAAATCATCCTTGGGGCTTGCCCTGTTCAGATCCCTATAGTCAACACACATTCGAACCTTACCATCCTTCTTCGGCATAGGAACCATGTTGGCCACCCACTGCGGGTGAGAAGTAACTGCTAGAAAACCGATATTAAATTGTTTCATAACCTCAACCTTGATTTTCTCAGACATCTACGGGCGCATTCGGCGAACCTTCTGTTTTACTGGAGGACAGTCTTCCTTGGTAGGCAGGCGGTGAACCACAATATCGATATCCAACCCAGGCATATCTTCATAAGACCAGGCAAAGATCTCAACATAGTCACGCAGCATCTGAATCAACCGTTGCTTCACACTAAGCTCCAGATTTGCCCCGATCTTGACTTCTTTCTTGTCCTCTTTTGTACCCAGATTTACTGTTTCCACGGGTTCCTCATGCGGCTGTATGGCCCTCTCTTCCTGAAGTAGCAGTCTAGCAAGTTCACCAGGCACTTCGCAATCATCTTCACCTTCGTCCTCGACTAAGTTGATTGGACTTTCGAAGTCATAACTGGCAGTAGTAGAGTCGTTACCAGTGAGATCCAGAGTGGATGTAGACTTGTATATGTGAGTGTGTGTAAAATAGTTGTTTTGCAATATATAATAAAAGAAAAACAAGGAGCGCAAAATTTGAAATGCAAGAAACGTCCAATGCTTTTATTAATGATATATGTAGATGACACACATAAAGCCCTCACAAAAAAAACCACGGTGTCTCGGGTAAGACACCGGGCCGTAAAGTTTAAAAATTGTCTATTATAAGCATACGACAAAAGTCTCATTACTGGGTAATAACAGAAACGTGCATAGAATCCTTCGCTGTCCAATTGCTTTGTCCACCATCAGCAGTTGGGTATATCCAGCTGTCAATATCAAACTCTTCATCATCGTCTTCAATAGCATTCACTCCTGCGTCGTGTTTGGGCATAGGTGTCGTTATGACATTAGGCTTTTCCGACGCTTCGAACTAAATTTCCTTAGCACCAATTAAGTCCTGTACCTTATTCTTCAGGACCCAACAATCATTCGTATCGTACCCCGGGCTATCGGAGTGAAAAGCACAGTGGGCGTTTGGATTGTACATCGGTGATGTTGTGTTGGGATTCTTCGGGGCCTCCTTCGGAATCACCAAGTTGGTCTTCAATAACTGCGGCAAAATCTGAGACAAACTCATGTTGAGCTGAGTGAACTGTCTTCGCGGCCTCTCGGCCCTTGGCTGATTGTTGCGCTGAGGAGTAACAGCAGGTCTTGATATAACAATCGCATTAACATCTTGGCGGCGTTCAGGTATATTATGGCTTCTTGCGCCCTAAACAGCACTGGACTCCTTCTTAAAAGGCTTCTTCTCGGCACTAGACGAAGCACCCTTCTGTATCTTGCCAGATTTGATATCGGCCTCAATTCTTTCCCCAGTCATAATCAGCTCTGTAAACCCGGACGAGGAACTTCCAATCAGATGGTTGAAATACGGACCAGACAAGGTCCCCAGAAACATATCCACTAGCTCCCTATCAGCCAAGGGTGGTTGCACTCTTCCAGCAAGGTCCCTCCACTTTTGAGCATAGTCTTTGAAACCTTCGCCCGCACCCATAGACATACCCTAGAGTTGGGTACGCGTGGGAGCGAGGTCGGCATTGTATTGGTACTGCTTGTAGAAAGCAGCAGCCAAGTCCTCCCAATTACGAATACTAGCTCCTTCCAGCTGGTAAAACCTTTCAAGTTGAGTCCCGGAAAGACTGTCTTGAAAGAAGTGGATCCAGAGGTTCTTGTCAGCGGTGTATGGCTGAATCTTCCTAACATACAAACGGAGGTGCAACTTTGGGCAAGAAACCCCATTGTATTTAGCAAAGGTCAGTGCTTTAAACTTATGGGGAATCACCACCCCAGATGACAGACCCAAATCACCAAAGTCTAGACCAGGCACTTTCTGAACTTCCATCGCGCTCAACCGGTCTTCCAGTTACTTATATCTATCCTCAGCCGGAGGATACTAGTCTTCGTCAAAGTCGGTCTCGTTGTCTGAAACCACAGGGCTAGGAGCCCTCCTTTCTTCCTGATTATCTCCCTCTCCAAATGAGTGGGTCAAATCAACCTCATCTCGCAAATCGTTTCCGAATCTGCGACCCATATTAAATAGGACCGTCTTCTTCTTCTTCTTCTTCTTCTTCTCTTTCAAGATAAGGGCCTTCAGATCTTGCTGACCCTTAGCCAGGTTCATGAGCAATTCCTGGAACTGGGCGTTTTGAGCTTGCAAAGCCTTGATTGCTTGTTCAGTTGATGGTTCAGAAGACATGATGCTGAAATAAACAGCTGAAACAACCGGCTAAAAATCATCAAAACAATGAAGTCGCCATCGGACGTCTTTTATCCCATACGTAGGGAAAGGCAAACATCGAGAAAACCTGAGGAAGGGAGAAGTCACGGTCTTGCGACCGAGAGATCGGGTAAGGGATTCTGTTACACGAGGGGAAGGTATTAGCACCCCATGCGCCCGTAGTACTCTACGGTATCCACTCTTGTTATCTATCTTATGGGTGTGTGTAATCTATGCTTACTGTTTACTATACTACTGAAGGGAAAATTCATGCAAACGAAAGGGGAAAAGGAATGTAGGGAAAATAAAATTGTGCTCGCCTGGGCCCTACCCCAATGCCTACGTATCCCTTTTGAGGAATCAGAGCTACCGTAGTTCGGCTCATATGTTTTTGTTTGTTTGTGTTTTTTATGGACGAAGTTAATTCCGCCTTCTGCCGCAGCTCGGCCTTTGGAGACTTATGCGTTGGCACAAAAGTAAATTAATCGTGTCCTTACCTGAAAAGGTTTTTTGAGAAAAAGGTGCCCGAGCGCACAAAATGGTTTGAGTTGGTTTGTATTTTTGTTGCAGATAATGACTAGTCGACCTCAAGAGAGAGATATTAGCCACTTTTCTACTTAGCTATGAAAGGAGTCTTTGAGAATTGAACCACACCTATGCTTGAGATGAAGAACAATAAGATCGAGAAGAGACCCGCTTATCATTTCCTTTACTAAGAAAAAGCATGATTCTTATCGGTAGTTAAAGTGTTTTGAATTTTGAAAGAAAAAGAAGTTTTAGTTTTAGATGCGTATGCAAAAGGGAAAGAAAGTCAAAGGGGGACTAGCCTATTTCTAAACCTAATGTTATTGTGCATTAGACCTAAAGTTAGAATTTTGAAGGAATTCTACCTAATGTTAGCATGCATATGGTTTGCGATAAAGAAATGCAATAAAGTGCGAAATGAGGGATAAAATAAGGCCACGATGATACCGAACGGAGAAGGTCCGTTGCCTTTTCAAAGCCACACAAGTGATAAGAAAACTCTACCGAAAGCTGCTCCGCATGAGTGATCAAAAATTAATCTCCAAATATTCCCAATCGCGAAAGATTACATCAATACTATCACGAAATCTTAGCAAATAAACAAAAGTTCGTAGTGCAGCAAGCAAAGCAGAGAAATCCAGAAAAACTTTGTGCGAGCTTCGCGAACCGAAGAGAAATAGTCAAAAAATCGGATGTAGAAGATAAGCGTCAAAACCTTCATGTGAAAATATATCACATGCATCCTAATCATCATGTAATAGCCCTGCGCAAAAATACAAGACTATACAATGCAAAAAATATTCTGCTAATGACTCATGGTACAAAAATCTCCGTTGGAAGCCTTAAACCATTCCTTATGCTAAGGGAATTTAATCGAGGATACAGAATCGACAAGAATGTGCTAAAAATCTTAATTCTAATTATGCACCAAGCATTAATTCGATTAATTCCTAAGACAATAGAAAATCATGACAAAAATCATCAAGTCAGGAATCAACATGTTAACATCCTTACAAAATTTCAGCAAAAAAAAATCACGAAGAAATCCCAACAATTAATTGCACAGATTAAAGAACAAAGATGAAAATTAAAAAAACTAAGAGGGTGTGAAATCAGGATTAAGGTGTGAAGGTTTAGAAACAATACATGGGCGCTAGGCCCATCAGCACAGTTCAACCATTACTTTTGTTTCACCAACATCAAAATGCCAAAAAAATTGCATATTAGGCTTAATTTTAGGGGAGTTTCGGCCCATCCAGTTTACTTTAAACCAATAACCACATCCACCATCAATTTCATACCTCCATCCAGTAACATATATTTACTTTATTGGAATGAAAAAAACAAAAAAAATAAAAAGAAAATAATAAATAAAATGTGGCATGTGTGAGAGATTAGGGTTAGAAAATTGTTTCTTCACTTCTTTCCTCTCTTGCGGCTCAACGGCGGCGGTTCCCTTCTTCAGCTCTCTCTGCAAACACGAACAACAACAGACAACTTTCCCTTCTTCGGTGATATTGGCTTCCATCTTTGATGTGATCCACAGATACCTCCGTGACGGTTCTCCCTCCTCGCCTCCGTCATCTCTGTTTCGATCAGAGATGCTCCGATGGCATTCGACAACGGCAGAAGAAGAATCGGAAATACCATTCCATGCGGCTGAATAATCCAGGTATTTCCTCTTGACTCTTACTCTCCTTCTTCATCAAATATGCTTCTCGTATTTCCCTGCATGTGTTGTTGTTGATTATTCTCAGTTTGAATGAAGGATGTGCAGGGATGATTATTGCTCGCGTGTGATGAAGCGGTTGCCGAATTGTGAATAATGCAGAGTTCTTACTATGCAGAAAAATGGTGTTGATGATGATGTGATTTAAAGAGAATGAAAAGACGTTGATAATGATGGTAAGAGAAGTGCGGTTATGATAGATAAAGAGAGAAGAATTTTTCAGAGTTTCTTTGTGATTCTCCAACTGATGAAGAATGAAGATCAAGATTTGTAGACAAAGATCAAAGAGAAGTCAGAGATTTTTTGGAGTGTTTTAGTGATGATTCTTCCAAGAAATTTAAGAACGAAATGATCATGGTGAGTTTTCTCTTTTATATTCTGTTATTTCTATTGGAGTTGGTTGCAAATGTGTTGTGGGTTGGTTATCGAATTAGTTGGAAGTTTGAGAGTTTGTTATAGAATTGGTTAGGTTAGTGAATTTTGTTTGTAGTTTGTTGGAAATTCTGTTAGCTTTGGATCTTGTTTCTGTTATGGAAGTTAGAAGGTGGTTAAGCTGAGTTGGCGGTTCTATTAGTTAGTAATGAGTTAGTTTCTGTTATGACAATTGGATGCGGTTAGAGGTTTTAAATCTGAACAATTTTGTTATGCTTGGTTTAACTGTTAGGAGTTTATGTTACATGTTTGGTTAAAGAATTCCAGTTAGAAGTTGGTTGGACTGTTAGTTGGTTAGGGAATTTGTTAGCTGTTATGACAGTTTGTTAGGAAAGTGGGTTGTTTTGGAATCTGAATGAAACTGTTAAAGGTTTTTTTTGGAATTTGAATAAAGCTTGTTAAAGGATTATTTTGGAATCTGAATGAGATTGAAAAATATTTGCTTTGCTTTGCGAAACTCAGGGCTGAACTTGTATTTTAATTGATGCATGGCCAATCATTTTTTTTTAAATTCTGAACCGACTTCTATTGCTTTGTGAAATTGCAGGATTGGGAAAACCTGAGATGGATTCAAGCGATGCATGAAGCTTTGGGCATAGCTTGAAGATATGGTGGCTTGGTCATGGGAAGAAAGCATGAAGATATATGGGCTAAGACTTAGGTTTAGAACAAAAGTTTGTATGATTATGAATGTAATTGGATGAAACCCAGATGTTGTATGTATTTGGAATTTAGCTTTGTGAATTGTAACTTTTTTTTTGTATAACATCAATATGGCTTGTAAATTTGCACGATTATGACCTTGAACAATCATGAGTATCTGAAGTTAGATAGAACTCTTATGAATGCAAGCAATGAATAAGTGAATAACCTGGTTATTCTTACCAACAAATTTCATGTTTTGATTTGTCGTTCCAAGTCAAACATATCTTGGAACCATACACAAAACTTAATTGATTAAGTGATGCATAAATGAATCCATATCTTCTCTTGTATGAAAGCCATGTAAACATTCTTCCCACTTTGATCCATTCTTGACAAATTGAATTCATATAGTCTCTTTCAACACATCCCTTTTTTAAAGTAATCCCTAAGTCATGCTTAAATTCGCGTCGACTTACACTTTATTCCCACAACTCCTTGATAAAAGGCAATTGAATATGTTCTTCACACAAACCATAATTATTGCCTTCTAACCCAAAAATCTTGGATTGAATTAGTAAAAGATAGAATCATAGAATGCGATGCCATTATCCCTTACAATTCGAGCCTTAATTGATTAGAGAATGTGCCGATGACCTTGGCTTGGTGAATAAATGAATTATATCCATTTAATAGCAAGCCTCTTGACATTAATCTTGATCAATCATAAGAAGGTTTAACATGACTCTCTTCCCTATGAAATCCTCAGATTAAAACTAAGCTTTAGAAACATCAAAGGAAAGAGGTTCAATTGGAATATTGATTCAGTCATTAAGCGCCACAAATGAAACCGTAATGACCATGAATACACAACCCTAGCTTCAAACCATTGATCTTTGCAAAAAACTCGCAAACCATTGATTGTTGAAGAAATCAATTGAATCTCCCTAAATGAAGACGAGGGCTTAAAAGTATAGAGAAACCCTAATTCCATCATATCACTGATTCCATGCCAAATTATGTTGTTAGCGAATGTATGCAATGTTAAATGACCTAATGGAGATATGTACATGAGAAAAGCGCGACAATGCATAAACCAGATAAAAGCAGAAGGGTAGGACAAATTAAGGGTATTACAGCTGCCCCTATTTAATCGTCTTAAACCTGAAAGTACGATTGGCGCGTGCCTTTCGGAATTTCAAGGTGGAAGATGATTAAATACCAATGCCGAAAATTTGTCTTGGGAGGAAGTATAAGTGTTTTCTATATTTATTTATTTTGTGATATTTACTGGGGAAAGAAATTTTTTTTTTAAATGAAGAGGCAGAGATTGGACTTGCAACGTGGAGCGATGCCAATACAAGACAAATGGTTGGTATGAAAAGACAGCGGTCGAGGTCTACGGACGACCTGCGATCCTAAGGTGAAGAAATGAGTAATTTGACAGGGAACCTAGCCTAAGGGTGATCTCAGGTTCTAAGACAAAATAGATGGAAAGAACCTAGCCAAGAGGCGATCTTAGGTTCGAAGAAGGAGACATGGCTTACGATATGATGATTGTTTAGATAAGCGACACGGACGAGCATCAAGAAAGGTTAAACACGGACGAGTGTTTGAATCAATACGGACGAGTATTGAAAGAAGATACAGACGAGTATCAATGGTTAAACACGGACAAGTGTTTGAATCAATACGGACGAGTGTTTGATTCAATACAGACGAGTGTCAAAAGGTTAAACACGGATGAGTGTTTGAATCAATATGGACGAGTATGGAAAGAAGATACAGACGAGTACCAAAGGTTAAACACGGACGAGTGTTTGATTCAATACGGACGAGTATTGAAAGAAGATACGGACGAGTATCCAAGGTAAACACGGACGAGTGTTTGAATCAATACGGATGAGTATTGAAAGGGGATACGGACGAGTATCAAAAGGTTAAACACGGACGAACGTTTGAATCAATACGGACGAGTATTGAAAGAAGATACAGGCGAGTATCAAAAGTTTAAACACGGACGAGTGTTTGAATAACTGATCCGGGTGGGTGTTTAGGAAACTTGACACATACGAGTGTTTAGGAAACTTGACACATACGAGTGTTTAGGAAACTGACACATACGAGTGTTTAGGAAACTTGACACATACGAGTGTTTAGGAAATTGACACATACGGGTGTTTAGGAAACTTGACACATACGAGTGTTTAGGAAACTGACACATACGAGTGTTTAGGAAACTGACTACCAGACAAGAACTGGGTTCAGAATGACAAAGTGTATTGATTTTGTTTGGCATTGAAAAGGTGAAGGTTACCGATTGGGGACTTTAGGCATGATACCCTTCTATAGGGATGTACTGTTGTCCCCTAATGATTCAGATATTTGTGTAAGGTACCTGATCTGGCTTATGCTTTGTATGCATGTTTGAATTTCTTTTGACGCAAAGATCCACTCTGATGGATAAACTATGCGCTTTTGAGGATGCAATGTTATGTAATGATAACTATATGCAATGTGAAGAAATAAACTTCATGGGGATAAGAGAAGGCCTGTTGGGAACCATTGCTCATCACTGGGGATGTCAATATACATCGTCGTTGGAAGCATGCAGTACCAAAGATCGCTGGGGATACTGATAATAGTACACACTGGGGAGCTCTTGAAGACCAAAGATCGTTGTTGACTCTGCTGAGGATTGAATTGTTGACGAAGCAAGTTTTTAGGTACACTGCTGGATTCTGAATTGTACCGTTTAAGGAAGAGATAATCTGACCAAACCTCCATACATCCTAAACTGTTGAGGGGGTGATAGAAGTGAATATGCCGAAGAATGGATACTGAACACCATGTGGATCTCTTTGAATACATGTCCCAAGTTTACGCACACTGGGGAATTATCTCTTGAATCACTTGGGGATAAGAGATGGGCATGGACACCTAAGAGTGCCCCGGTTTAGCTCTGCGAATGCCCCAGTTGAGCTTTGTGAATTCCCCAGTTTAGCTCCACTAGGGATGTTCTTGATTAACTCCACTGAGGGTGCACTTGCGCGTGCCGAGTCAAACAACGATTCTGAACTTTCTGAATTCACTTGGGGAATCAGACTCGAAGTTGTCTGTAGTAGATGAAGGCAGCTTCGCATGCTGGCTAGGTCAGGGTGACTGTTATAATGCTTCTGACCTGATTGTAGTCTTGTACAACATAATTGACTTGAGCAACTAAGTATGGATGAGGAATGCCCCTGTCTGGAGGATCTCTGAGAAGCTCTATGTTGAATAGAAGACCGGAATATCCATGGAATAATACGATATGAGGTGGCCTGCCCCAATCTCTTGAGTCACGAAATAAACTGCTCTTGATTACAGCTTTCTTGGAGAGATTTGTCGAATCTCGACGTAACTGCCCCAGGTTGAATGAATTCTGAATAGATTTATCGATGTGATAGCCTCTGATTGTTGGTAACTTGAAGAGATTTATCGACGTGATAACTTCTGATTGGTTGAGCTTGAATATATTGATCGACGTGATAGCTTTTTGATTGACGGATTTGAGGGGAAGCCCTAGATTTGGCTGATCTTGGAGAGATTGACTCTCGACTTGACGGCCCCAGATTAGCAGTTTTAAGGGAATGCCCCAGATTGACGGAATCTATTAACTTTATCCCTGAAGGGTACTCAAGCTGTGAAGCACCAAGATGTTTTCTCTGGACAAAATCTCTGGTTAACATGCCTCAGGATTAGTCATTTCTCTTGTGGCAGCTGACTCTTGCTTCAACAGGGTATTCAAGCCTCTCTTCTCTGACAAGATTGAGCTCTTCACCGATTATTCATTGTGAAAACTTACTTGATGTTAATCATTCGTTTTGTATGCAGAAGAATGTTTATTAGGAGAATGACAATTCTAAGGCAACACATATGTAAGTCTCGAAGTTTGAAATAACTTTGAATGAAATGACGTCTCAACTTTGTTGTGAACGAGTCACTAGCTAGAGAGAAACATTTGCAAATTCCTTTTTTAGTAAAGGTAATGCAAGCATATGATACCAACACAGATATTCAAACATACCTCTTAGGAGTCAGTTAAATGCTATCTCGTTGTAGCACGCTTTCGAATTGACCCATGCTTCAGTTAGGACTTTTATGGGTTGTAACGTGGCCTGGTTCACGGTTTTAGAAAAAAGTATTTAAGGCTCAAAATTATTTGGTGCCCACCCATTCTCCATGATGTTCTCCATTCCTACGTTCAGTTGACCTGATATAATCATTCATCTCTCTAGAAGAGTTTGCGATGGTTGAGGAACCACTGTGGTTTCTTGGACACGACAGTCACTAACTTCTGATTTTGGTGTCTGATCAGACGACTTTGTTCTTTGATGAGGATTTTCATTGGTAATACTTTTCTCGCCTTTTAGGCTTTTCAATTTCTTTCTTGCTTTCCCTAATTTTTGCCTGGACAAATTCTTTTGAATTTCGATTTGGAAGTCCAGCGGGATGCCCCAACTTTTTCCTAAGCGACTTGTTTTCAAGTTTCAACTTAGCGGGGATTTTTGTTTCTTTCTTATTCGTATTTTTTTCATTTTGAACAAGTCGTTGATCTTTGCGTTGTTTTCGATTTGTCGGAAGTGATCGTGACTGTCTGAGTCTCTGGTAGGTGATGGATAGCCATTATTGTATCGTCATTTGTTGACCTTTTGACGTGCGAGGGATACTCATTGGGGTATCGTTAGTTGATGCATGTTTCTGATAGATGAAGGTTAACCTTTGTGGTTTTGACTTTCCTCAACCTTTTGATGGATAACCATTGTTGTATCCTTGGATGCACACTCTTGATGAGTTCTGAATGCTTGATCAGATTAGCTGAACACTACCCGCCCCAGGGTTAAAATGAGGGTTTTTCCTGAACAGAAAAGAAACTCCTACTTCAAAGGCTCAGAGGGGTTAACGAGGGTATATCTCCTTTATATCTCCGGTGTTTAGGAATTGAAACAAGGCATGTACATCGTCAGCAGGGTCTTACTCAAAAGCGTACCAACCATAGATTTTGCGTTTTCAGATTGTCGTCATCCTCCTTTGAATCTTTACCTAAGCATAAGACTAGGAAATTTGGCATCAATATGCAAGTAAAATATTTAAAGAGTGATAACGAATGAATGAGTAAAAATGAAATGAACACTTCAAGACAAGCATATTTATTGCATTAAGATTTTCGTTCAAAAATAGACAAGTTTCTATATACAAGAAATGTTTAAACAAACAAGCAGGAATGCAAATGAAAATGCAGTAAAGAAACCAATGATTGCCACTATTGAGGAGACTTGACTCCGTATGGACTTGTTGATTCTGGCGACTTTCCGTAGTCTTGATGCTCGAGTGTGCGAGAGAATTCCCTTTTAGATCTGATATGAGCATAACAGTCTCTTAATTGATCCAGTCTTGGACTTGGTCTCTAGATGACATACCATCTTCAATCGAATGGCCAGGTGCCCCAGTATAATATGCATAGAAGATCCTTTCAGGAGAATGAATGAATGACTTACCCAACGAATCGATATAAACTTCATCACCAAGCATATCATGTTTTTTAAAGAAACAATAGACATTATCATCAGAGTTTCCATGACCTGGCTTATCTGAGTCTTTAATCCATTTTCTTCCTGCTTGAAGAAGTTTCTGACTACGAGCCAAAGCTTGCATGCACCACTCGGAGTTATTCTATAACTGATCTCTGAGCA
The DNA here is from genome assembly GCA_948472305.1 of Vicia faba. Classification (NCBI taxonomy): domain Eukaryota; kingdom Viridiplantae; phylum Streptophyta; class Magnoliopsida; order Fabales; family Fabaceae; genus Vicia; species Vicia faba. Next base: position 715,800,630 of record OX451741.1, on the reverse strand, counting down.
TGTGCGGTGAGAAATCGAGTTGATCCTTTGAATAGAACCCCAAGTCTGAGTAAGGATCCCCAATCTTCGGGTACCTGTTATGAATGCATGGATATGCATGAGGTGTATGAATGAATGTCATGTCATGTTCTGCCACTTCCAAGGAATTCGCGTGCTTTGATTTTGATTTTACGCAAGTAAATGATGGAAAGGTTCCACACGACTTGCAAATATGATTCCTTGTAAATAATAGAACATGTATGTTAAGCATGTGGTTAGCCATGTTATGTATGCAAAGGCATGAGATCAAAGAGGATCAAGGTTCCATCATTCCTGAATATGATTGATGCACTACTCTGAATCATGTGAGTATCATCAGATCAAAGTTCTGGCATAACTTCTGTATATATAAGAACCAAGTATCATGTGGATCTCCCATTGTACGAGATCAAGGCTTCTGGAACATCAGATACTATTGATAATTTTTGAACATGCTGTGAATACCAAGATTGAAGGCTTGAATGAACCTCCAGGTAAACAAGTCAGGAACTCAGAAAATAAATCTAAGAACCATACGGTCACCAACAAGATATAGCATATGCATCAAGTCATAACAGAAATCCAGAACATAGCCATTAGAACCAATAGCCACTGTCTGAGCATAGTCACCATTTGTACCTGTAATAATGATTCCCTCCCCACTCACGGGTGAAGACTAGGTTAGGGTAAGACAATGGTAACTCGAAAATCAACGAGTCCGCCTGAAAGTGCTATGGGCTTACCCACAGACGTGGGTGCCGATAGTAATTCATTTGAACCTCATCCGAGCATGGTATATGACATGACTGCACTAATCGGACCATGTCCTATAGCCATCATGCCCCCACTTTATTCCTAGGTGTCCTAGTGCACTCTGGCCTGGGTACTGGGCCTTTTACCTCAAAAGTGACATCCCAACCCAAACAAGAAGCAAATCCTGTACAACAGTAATATATGGAAAAAAGTAAAATGCAATGCATACGTATGCTCAAGAATGAGTGAATAAACTGAATGCATGTAAAAATAAACACCCAAAGAAAAGAAATCAAGAGCTAGGAGCGACTCCGGGATGGACCAGCATTTGGTCAACCTGTCCCCAGTGAAGTCTCCAGCTGAAACAACCGGCTGAAAATCATCAAAACAATGAAGTCGCCATCGGACGTCTTTTATCCCATACGTAGGGAAAAGCAAACATCGAGAAAACTTGAGGAAGGGAGAAGTCAAGGTCTTTCGACCAAGAGATCGGGTAAGGGAGTCTGTTACGCGAGGGGAAGGTATTAGCACCCCCCATGCCCATAGTACTCTACGGTATCCACTCTTGTTATCTATCTTATGGGTGTGTGTAATCTATGCTTACTGTTTACTATACTACTGAAGGGAAAATGCATGCAAACGAAAGGGGAAAAGGAATGTAAGGAAAACAAAATTGTGCTCGCCTGGGCCCTACCCCAATGCCTACGTATCCCTTTCGAGGAATCAGAGCTACCGTAGTTCGGCTCATATGTTTTTGTTTTTTTGTGTTTTTTATGGACGAAGTTAATTCCTCCTTCTGCCGCAGCTCGACCTTTGGAGACTTATGCGTTGGCACAGAAGTAAATTAATCGTGTCCTTACCTGAAAAGGCTTTTTGAGAAAAAGGTGCTCGAGCGCACAAAATGGTTTGAGTTGGTTTGTATTTTTGTTGCAGATAATGACTAGTCGACCTCAAGAGAGAGATATTAGCCACTTTTCTACTTAGCTATGAAAGGAGTCTTTGAGAATTGAACCACACCTATGTATGTGATGAAGAACAATAAGATCGAGAAGAGACTCGCTTATCATTTCCTGTACTAAGCAAAAGCATGATTCTCATTGGTAGTTAAAGTGTTTTGAATTTTGTACGAAAAAGAAGTTTTAGTTTTAGATGCGTATGCAAAAGGGAAAGAAAAGTCAAAGGGGGACTAGCCTATTGCTAAACCTAATGTTATTGTGCATTAGACCTAAAGTTAGAATTTTGAAGGAATTCTACCTAATGTTAGCATGCATATGGTTTGCGATAAAGAAATGCAATAAAGTGAGAAATGAGGGATAAAATAAGGCCGCGATGATACCGAACGGAAAAGGTTCGTTGCCTTTTCAAAGCCACACAAGTGATAAGAAAACTCTACCGAAATCTGATCCGCATGAGTGATCAAAAATCAATCTCCAAATATTCCCAATCGCGAAAGATTACATCAATACTATCACGAAATCTTAGAGAATAAACAAAAGTTCGTAGCGCAGCAAGCAAAGCAGAGAAATCCAGAAAAACTTTGTGCGAGCTTCGCCAACCAAAGAGAAATAGTCAAAAAATCAGATGTAGAAGATAAGCGTCAAAACCTTCATGTGAAAATATATCACATGCATCCTAATCATCATGTAATAGCCCTGCGCAAAAATACAAGACTATACAATGCAAAAAATATTCCGCTAATGACTCATGGTACAAAAATCTTTGTTGGAAGCCTTAAACCATTCCTTATGCTGAGGGAATTTAATCGAGGATACAAAATCGACAAGAATGTGCTAAAAATATTAATTCTAATTATGCACCAAGCATTAATTCGATTAATTCCTAAGACAATAGAAAATCATGAAAAAAAATCATCAAGTCAGGAATCAACATGTTAACATGCATACAAAATTTCAGCAAAAAAAAATCACGAAGAAATCCCAACAATTAATTGCACAGATTAAAGAACAAAGATGAAAATTAAAAAAACTAAGAGGGTGTGAAATCAGGATTAAGGTGTGAAGGTTTAGAAACAATACATGGGCGCTAGGCCCATCAGCACAGTTCAACCATTACTTTTGTTTCACCAACATCAAAATGCCAAAAAAATTGCATATTGGGCTTAATTTTAGGGGAGTTTCGGCCCATCCAGTCTACTTTAAACCAATAACCACATCCACCATCAATTTCATACCTCCATCCAGTAACATATATTTACTTTATTGGAATGAAACAAACAAAAAAATTAAAAAGAAAATAATAAATAAAACGTGGCATGTGTGAGAGATTAGGGTTAGAAAATTGTTTCTTCACTTCTTTCCTCTCTTACGGCTCAGCGGCGGCGGTTCCCTTCTTCAGCTCTCTCTGCAAACGCGAACAACAACAGACAACTTTCCCTTCTTCGGTGATCTTTGTTTCCATCTTCGATGTGATCCACAGATACCGCCGTGATGGTTCTCCCTCCTCGCCTCCGTCTTCTCTATTTCGATCGGAGATGCTCCGATGGCATTCAACGACGGCAGAAGAAGAATCGGAAATACCATTCCACGCGGCTGAATAATCCAGGTATTTCCTCTTTACTATTACTCTTCTTCTTCATCAATTATGCTTCTAGTATTTCCCTGCGTGTGTTGTTGCTGATTGTTCGTAGTTTGAATGAAGGATGTGCAGGGATGATTATTGCTCGCGTGTGATGAAGCGGTTGCCGAATCATGAATAATGCAGAGTTCTTGCTATGCAGAAAAATGGTGTTGATGGTGATGTGATTTAAAGAGAATGAAAAGACGTTGATAATGATGGTAAGAGAAGTGTCGTTATGATAGAGAAAGAGAGAAGAATTTTTCAGAGTTTCTTTGTGATTCTCCAACTGATGAAGAATGAAGATCAAGATTTGTAGACAAAGATCAAAGAGAAGTCAAAAAAATTTTGGAGTGTTTTAGTGATGATTCTTCCAAGAATTTTAAGAACGAAATGATCATGGTGAGTTTTCTCTTTTATATTCTGTTATTTCTATTGGAGTTGGTTGCAAATGTGTTGTGGGTTGGTTATCGAATTAGTTGGAAGTTTGAGAGTTTGTTATAGAATTAGTTAGGTTAGTGAATTCTGTTTGTAGTTTGTTGGAAATTCTGTTAGCTTTGGATCTTGTTTCTGTTATGGAAGTTAGAAGGTGGTTAAGATGAGTTGGCGGTTCTATTAGTTAGTAATGAGTTAGTTTCTGTTATGACAGTTGGATGCGGTTAGAGGTTTTAAATCTGAACAATTCTGTTATGCTTGGTTTAACTGTTAGGAGTTTCTGTTACAGGTTTGGTCAAAGAATTCCAGTTAGAGGTTGGTTGGACTGTTAGTTGGTTAGGGAATTTGTTAGCTGTTATGACAGTTTGTTAGGAAAGTGGGTTGTTTTGGAATCTAAATGAAACTGTTAAAGGTTTTTTTGGAATCTGAATGAAGCTTTTTAAAGGATTATTTTGGAATCTGAATGAGATTGAAAAACATTTGCTTTGCTTTGCGAAACTCAGGGCTGAACTTGTATTTTAATTGATGCATGGCCAATCATTTTTTTTGAATTCTGAACCGAATTCTATTGCTTTGTGAAATTGCAGGATTGGGAAAACCTGAGATGGATTCAAGCGATACATGAAGCTTTGGGCATAGCTTGAAGACATGGTGGCTTGGTCATGGGAAGCAAGCATGAAGATGTATGGGCTAAGACTTAGGCTTAGAACAAAAGTTTGTATGATTATGAATGTAATTGGACGAAACTCATATGTTGTATGTATTTGGAATTTAGCTTTGTGAATTGTAACTTTTTTTTGTATAACATCAATATGGCTTGTAAATTTGCACGATTATGACCTTGAACAATCATGAGTATCTGAAGTTGGATAGAACTCTGATGAATGCAAGCAATGAATAAGTGAATAACCTGGTTATTCTTACCAACAAATTTAATGTTTTGATTTGTCGTTCCAAGTCAAACATATCTTGGAACCATACACAAAACTTAATTGATTAAGTGATGCATAAATGAATCCATATCTTATCTTGTATGAAAGCCATGTAGACATTCTTCCCACTTTGATCCATTCTTGACAAATTGAATTCATAGATTCTCTTTCAACACATCCCTTTTTTAAAGTAATCCCTAAGTCATGCTTAAATTCGCGTCGACTTACATTTTATTTCCACAACTCCTTGATAAAAGGCAATTGAATCCGTTCTTCGCACAAACCATAATTATTGCCTTCTAACCTAAAAATCTTGTATTGAATTAGTAAAAGATAGAATCATAGAATGCGATGCCATTATCCCTTACAATTCGAGCCTTAATTGATTAGAGAATGTGCCGATGACCTTGGCTTGGTGAATAAATGAATTATATCCATTTAATAGCAAGCCTCTTGACATTAATCTTGATCAATCATAAGAAGGTTCAACATGACTATCTTCCCTATAAAATCCTCAGATTAAAACTAAGCTTTAGAGACATCAAAGGAAAGAGGTTCAATTGGAATATTGATTCAGTCATTAAGCGCCACAAATGAAACCTTAATACACTTGTCTCAGGATGGAAATTTGATGAAGACAGAAGTCCATAATGACCATGAATACACAACCCTAGCTTCAAACCATTGATTGTTGAAGAAATCAATTGAATCTCCCTAAATGAAGACGAGGGCTTAAAAGTATAGAGAAACCATAATTCCATCATATCACTGATTCCATGCCAAATTATGTTGTTAGCGAATGTATGCAATGTTAAATGACCTAATGGAGATATGTACATGAGAAAAGTGCGACAATGCATAAACCAGATAAAAGCAGAAGGGTAGGACAAATTTGAGGTATTACAACAGCGAAGAAGATAAGAGACCTGTAATGGGTACCTGTGATGAGGTGCATGGAATGAAATGCGTATGATATGATTTCAAAGACGTCGAGAGATTCAAATTCGTAAACCAAAATGAAACACACTTTTATTAGATAAACTTTGAATTCAATTGTTCAACAAATGCCATTAAGGCGTTACAAGAAAGAATAACTGAAAAGTAAATCAAAACTAGAAATAATCAAAAAGACAATCAGTGCTCCCATGGTCGTTTCTTATCGGTGCGTACATAGTCGTTGAGGATCCGCTCGTTCTCCAACTGCCTTGTCAACTTCTGAATCTTCTACTCTTGCTCGTGATACTTTTCTCTGTAAGTATCCCGCTCTTCTCTCAGTTGCATCCACGATCTCTTTAATGCCCCTATGTCAGTAGGCATGTTTGGATGGACGATGGTAAGAGGAACCCCTTCTTCATCAGCAACTTCAACAATTATAGGCAAGACGACTTCGTACGGCATTCCAAGCTTTTGGGCACGGATTCAAACCCATCTGAGATATGGCTCCATCGGAAGAGAAGTCTTTGCACCTAGCTCGTGCGGATCAGACCTGTGCACTCTATCCCAAGCTCGTATGAACCTGCGGCGTTGCTCGTCACTATCTCCTTGGAAGTCAAAGACAATGCTTGGCATCAGCAATTCATGAAGTCCTTCCCTCCTAGCTCGCCCAAATTGACGTAAGGCCAAACACGGATTATAGGTGATTCCTCCATGGGTTCCTAGCAGTTGAACATTGGGGTATTCCCCACAACGATCAATAATAGCCACGTCTTCCATGCCCTTGATAGTCCAAATGATGTCATTATGAGAGAGAGACATAATCCTATAGGCCTAACCCATGCCTTCCTTGTTCTTCAAAACTGATTTGGGGAGGTGAGAAATAAACCACCTCGCCAGCAATGGTGCACAGCACATAAGGGTTCCTTGTTTCCGAGCAGTACGGGCATAAAGAGAGTGCAAAATATCACCCAAGAGAGTGGGCACAGGATTACCAGACATGAAAATCTTCACTGCATTCACGTCGATGAAAGAATCTGAGTTTGGAAACAGAACCAGACCATAAATAAGAAGAGCCAAGATTTCCTCGAATGCCTGAAAGTATAAACTGTCCCAGAACTGATTAGCCTTACCAACCAAGAACTTAGTCAAGAAGCCTTTTGTCCCACTTCTAGTCTCCCAACTAGACATTACCTCAGCCTTTTTCAGATGGAGGGCTGAAGCAATCTCTTCCGGCCTAAGGACTTTCTCCCAACCTGTGAACAGGGTTTGCTCCAGAATAGAGATACCAAGTAGACCAGAGAACTCTTCCAAGGTAGGGACCAACTGGTAGTCCAGAAAAGTAAAGTAGTGGTACAATGGATCAAAGAACTGGACTAAGACACTCATCATATGTTCATCCATTTTATAAGTGACCAAACCAAGGAGGTGCCCATGTCTTCTGATAAAGGAGGCAGTATCTGAAACCTTTGCAACCAATTCCTTAAGCTGAGTGGGAACCTAGACAAAGTTGATCCGAATAGTGTTTCTACGCATGGGTGCCATGACCTACAAAACAGAACAAAGATGAATCCCTTCTGTCTTTGAAATGGGTTAGTCCAATGCAAGATGCATGCAATGTCATGATGCATGATGTCATGATAGAAAACACACCACAAGTATCCACAAATAGCAAACATGGTAAGGGCAAACAAGTCACACAGATGGCCCTTAGATTTTAGGCTGGTAAGGAGCTTAGGTACTACCCTCTTTCAGTTCAGTTGGTTCAAACCTGTCCTAGAAATAGTAACCGGGTTCTAGAGGATCTCAATATCACTGACCACCCTCGATCGGTCATAATTCCAATTTAGCAACCTTTTCTTGCGGCCAGAATCATCGCGAGAGTTTGGTCTCAATGAGTGTAGCATACTGCTACTGTTCTATGGCCAAGTTGGTCAATTACAGGTTCTAAGGTCAGTTGGTGCTTAATGACCCCTTAGCAGACCCATATTCTCCTCGTTGCGCCACAAGGGATACCGATACATACTAAAGTGCCACACCAACGTAGCTACTGCTTCAACCGTATCGGTCTACGTCGTACAGTTCCCTCACAGTCTATTGCTACTTACCTAAAAGGTGTCCCCAGATACGAGTTAGGATCTATCGTAACTCTGATAGAAAGCCCACAAATATAAAACAAACAGATCAAAAAATTGAAAACAATATAATGAACTATTCCTAAGGTACACCCCACTTATAAAATCCCCAGCAGAGTCGCCAGTTCTGTGATACGGTGGGAAGAACTGACTGTTTTTTGGAATGCTGGTTTGCATTTTGCGTTTTGTATTCGCAAAATGTCGCGGTAAGCAAGAGTCGCAACCGACTTTTATTTTATCCAACAAGGAAAGGAAAAAAGCACAGAAAAATTCCTTTTTTGAGATATTTCTCGGGTTCGGGGGGTAGATTACAGAAAGGGAAGGTGTTATCACCCTTTCTATCCGTGGTTATCCACGGGCTCTTAGGTACTTGCTCAATTGTTTTCAAAAATGCTTTCTTTGTGCTTGTGGGTTTGAAAAAGTTTTTGTTTTGAAAACTTCGATTTAACTCTTGCTTTTGTCCTTAAGAGCGTATGAAGTATTTTTGAAAACTTTGTTTGAAAAGGAGTGTAAGTGTGAAAAAGTTTTGTTTTTTTGAAAGAGCAAGTATCTAAGAACCATCTACCTACTCGAAAAAAAGGAATCGTTTTATGCTAATTTCCTTTAGATAATGCCATCCCACTATTGATGAGTAGGTAGCACCGTCGTTGGAGTTTAAGGGTCAATTCGAATGAGGGACACACGGTCACTAAAGCAATGTTAGGATGCCTTAGCGGTAACTCTAATGTCTTAGATCATTTGTTTGAGGCAACAATATCCGAGGCAACCATTTCGAGGCAACTATGATCTTTTAGACAAGAGGGCGACCTCTAAAACGACCTATACTCAATGACCGCGTACGAAGGCAACCAAGTGGGGTGTACCCTAAGAGTGCGCATGTGCGAGTGTGTCGTTTTCAGTTTATTTTTATCTTTGTACATATTTAAAGGTGATCTAATTTGATTTTAAGATTAGCATTCAGTCTTGTCATGCAACCCTATTATCAAACATCTAACAATTATAATTTGCGGAAATAAAATGCGGAACTTAAATTACAAGGCGTTGGGTATTTACATCGCCAAAGACAAACCCTTTTGAAAAATAAAATAAAGCGATAAAAAATAATTAAATGTCCTATTAACTATTACAATCCAAAAGCAGGTACATTATTGGATAAAAATAAATAACGCGCGCGGGAAATTAGATCGAGTGCGAGTTTAGGGTTTTGGCCCTTTTTTTTGAAAGAAAACATCTTTTTTGGTTTTTTTGTTATTTTTTATTTAAGAAAGAAATAAATCCTAAATTAATTACTAAATTAAATTAATAAATTAATTAAATGAAAAATAAATTATTTTTGGAGTTTTTGATTATTTAGGAAAGAAATTATAGTAATTAAATTAATGGTTAAAAAAAACTAATTAAGTCTAATTAATTTTATTTATTTTACAAAAGGAATTAAAATTTTCTAATTAAAACTTAATTAATTAATAAGTTTATTAAGAAAAATAAAAGATTAAAATTTGATTTGAAATAAAAAAAATATTTTTTGTGATTTTATTTGATGAAAAGACTGAATTTTGATCGGTTAGAAAAGTTAAATAAAAAAAATAAAATAATTAATAAAACAAACAAAATAAATAAAGAGAGGAGTTTGGGCCTGATTATGTGGTGCTGGTAGCAATTTTGTGGCCCAATATTGCTGGCCTTTGTTTGACTGTCTTTGATCTGGTACATGTGCATTGACCAATGCTTCTATAGACCTTCAGACCCTGGCCACCAGATCTGGCCAATGGCCATCTGGCTATTGGATGCATAAGGGAGTATGATGGACTGCATATAGGCGCCTGTATGGGAATATCAGAAAAGCAAAATTATTGAGAAAGTGGAGGACCTAGGATTCGAACCCAGGTCCTGAAGGAGATTGCACTAACACGCTTGCCACCATGCTACATTGCTTCATTTGTTATATTAATACAAAACAATAATAATATAATAAAACAAAAATTATTGGTCAGAACAAAATATAAAAAGCGCCAAATTTGAAAGAACCAATGGACGGGGGACACATCATCGTCCCTATCCTTAAACCTGTAACAAAAATACTTGCGGATTTGAATCCGCAGCTAAAAGCGCAGGCCCATGCTAAAATACTCTCCAGGCCATATAAATCCATTCCAAGAACATGGTTTGATTTGTCATGGTGTCCTGATCAAGGCCATGTTCTTCTTGAGTCTCAATTGTGCCTGAAACAAGAAACCCTAAAAACAAAACGAAGAACCCTAGCTATGGTGGTTCTCCATTCAGGCCAGATAAACACAATTGAATGATACTAATCGCTTGCAAATGTTTTGTAGATTCAAAATATGGTATTAGTTCATGAAAAAGATGCTTAATTTCAGAATTGAGAAATCAAGAACAGGGGTGGCTATCGCGCGACTTACAGTGCGTTTGGACGTCCGAAAATGCTTGCTTTGGATCCAGGTAACTTGTGTGAATGGTTAGGAAGCGATTGAGACCACTCTCGTGTCCTGAAACAGCCTCTAGCTTGGACTTTAATCTCCCACTTTTTGTGAATTTTTGCACTTTTGTTCTTCCTCTCTCCACAGCTTCCATCCCTTCTTTTCGTGTCTTTGCCTTCCTTATGTAATGCTCAGTGCATTAGGTCAACAAAATTGATCCAAATCTTGCCTTATCAATGCTTGCATATTTGATTTTATCTCCCTTTACAAACTTGCAAATTTTTCCTAATTCCAATCTTTTTGCACATGATTTGGTTTGATTCGAATTTGATGATGATAATCATTGTAATCAAAGCCTGAAATAGCCAAAAGATCTTGTTTTATCAAAGTGTTGGATTTTATATGATTTTATTTGATTTAAAATGAATAAATTCAATTAAAAATCAAATTAAATAATAAAAATGAAATATGGGCTCATGGCTGAAGCTAGGACACGTGGGCAACTATGCAAGCTCAAATCAAGTGGAAAGGAATGGGCTCATTTGAAAAAATTTGAAGTTTTGGGGATAGTTGACTTTTGGCAATTTTACCAAAAAGTCCAACTTCAACAATGCATAACTTCTTCAATTTATAACTTTTGGAAGTATTCTTTGACTTTTTAGAAATCTTGAGATGTCCTATAACCAACCCTTATGGTATCATCTCATTTTGATATTCCATGCTCAATTTATAAGCTTTGACAAAAAAGGTGTTTTTGTTGACTTTCAAAAATGACCTATAATGTCCAAATTCATAACTTCTTGTGAGTGAATTTTTTTATCTTGGGGTGTGAAGATGGATTGTAGGAAATTTCATCCTCTTCAAAATTAGATTTGGATGGGTCATTTATCGTAAAGTATGAGAATGTTATGCTTGGTCAAAGTTGAGTTGACTTTTCCTACAAAACCCTAATTTAGCAACTTTTGAGTCTTGATGAATTTTGAGCAATCCTTGATGAATCATGATCAACCCTTGATCAAATGATGAAATATCTTTCAAAATGAGAATGTTGACAAAAAAAACTTGAAGTTTGACTGTATGTAGGTCACAGTTGACTTTTGCCCTAGCACAGTCGATTTTTGGACCTCTTGAGCAATTGACTGAGAAAATTTCCTCTGTAAGGCTTGAAACTTGACATGGATGACCTTGAGAACATATTAGGACATTGGGGAGCACTTGAGGTCATTTGTACTCAAGTATCTTGATGCAACACAAAACCCTAATTTGGGGTAAATTTCCTTAAGAGATAGCTTGTCTACCAATCCTTGAGCAAACTTGAGCCACTTGGAGATTTTTCTTGCAATGCTTTGAGAAATATGGGAGGGAAAATTTTGGGGTACAACAACTGCCAAAAGGCATTTGAAATTATTAAAGAGTATCTGCTTGAACCTCCTATCTTGCTCCCTCCCGTAGAAGGAAGACTGTTGATTATATATCTAACAGTGTTAGATAAATCCATGGGTTATATGCTAGGACAACAAGATGAAACAGGAAAGAAAGAGTTCGCCATTTATTATCTCAGCAAGAAGTTCCCTGATTGTGAGTCGCGGTATTCTACGCTAGAAAATACATGTTGTGGTTTGGCCTGGGCGGAAAAGTGTTTGCGGAAGTATATGTTGAATCATACCACTTGGTTGATCTCCAAAATGAATCCAATCAAGTATATTTTTGAAAAGCCTACTCTTACTGGGAGAATTTCCCGCTGGAAGATGTTGTTATCTGAATATGATATTGAGTGCCGCACTTAAAAGGCTATTAAAAGTAGTGTGTTGGTAGATTACCTTGCTCACCAGTCGATGGAAGATCATCAGTCTGCAGAATATGAATTCCCCGATGAGGATGTGATGTTCCTGAAAGTGAAAGATTATGATGAATCGTTGCCTGAGGAGGGCCCTGACCCTGAATCTTGTTGGAGTATGATATTTGATGGAGCTGTGAATGCTTATGGTAAAGGAATTGGTGTTGTGATTGTCACTCCTCATGGATCGCACATTCCTTTTACTACGAGGTTAACATTTGATTGCACTAATAATTTGGCAGAATATGAGGCTTGCATCATGGGTCTTGAGGAAGCTATTGATCTCATAATTAAAATTCTAGATGTTTATGGTGATTCAGCTTTGGTAATAAATCAGATTAAAGGAGAATAGGATACTCGTCACCTTGGCTTAATCCCTTACAAAGATTATGCTAGAAGATTATTACCCTTCTTCAATAAAGTTGAATTCCATCACATTCCTAGAGATGAAAATCAAATGGCGGATGCTCTGGAAACTTTGGCTTCCATGTACCAAGTGAATACTTAGAATGATATACCCCGAATTATAGTTCGACGGCTAGATAGGCCCGCTCATGTGTTTGCAACAGAAGAGGCAGCAGATGAAAAACCTTGGTATTATGACATCAATAATTTTATTCATACTCAGGAATACCCGATTGGTGTGTCGAGGAAAGATAGAAAGACACTGAGAAGATTGGCAGGCAATTTCTTCCTCAGTGAAAATGTGTTATACAAGAGAAATTATGACATGGTCCTGCTCAGATGCATGGATAGACATGAAGCAGTCATGTTGATGCATGAGATCCATGAAGGTTCATTTGGCACTCATGCTAATGGACATTCGATGGATAAAAAGATGCTAAGGGCAGGTTATTATTGGTTGACAATGGAATCTGACTGCTACAAATTTGCAAAGAAGTGCCATAAATGCCAGATTTACACAGATAAGATCCATGTGCCTTCGACACTTCTCAATGTGATTTCCTCCCCATGGCCTTTCTCTATGTGGGGGTATTAACTTGATTGGGATGATAAAACCCAAAGCTTCGAATGGACACCGTTTCATCTTGGTAGCAATTGACTACTTTACCAAATGGGTAGAGGTTGCTTCTTATGCCAATGTCACCAAACAGGTGGTTGTGCGTTTCATCAAAAATAATCTTATATGCCGGTATGGTGTGCCGAGCAGAATCATCACTGACAATGGCTAGAATTTGAACAATAGAATGATGACAGAACTGTGCGAAGAATTCAAGATTGTCCATCACAATTCTTCTCCGTACAGGCCAAAGATGAATGGGGCTGTTGAAGCTGCTAATAAGAATATCAAGAGAATTATCCAGAAAATGGTTGTCACTTATAAAGATTGGCATGAAATGCTCCCTTTTTCTCTGCATGGATATCGAACATCTGTTCGCACTTCAACAAGAGCAACCCCATTCTCCCTAGTGTATGGAATGGAAGTTATACTCCCTGTCGAGGTAGAGATTCCCTCATTGCGTATGATAATGGAAACCAAGTTGACAAAGGCTGAATGGGTCCAGAACAGGTTTGACCAATTGAATTTGATTGAAGAGAAGAGGATGACAACTTTATGTCATGGGCAGTTATATTAGAAAGGAATAAAGAAATCATTTAATAAAAAGGTCAAACCTCGTGAATTCAGAGAAGGCGACCTCGTGCTCAGGAAGATCATGTCTTTCAACACTGATTCTAGGGGCAAGTGGACTCCAAATTTTGAAGGCCCGTATGTTGTCAAGAAAGCCTTCTCTGGTGGTGCATTAATTCTTGAAACTATGGATGGCGAGGAGTTCCCACGTCCCATTAATGCTGACGCAGTCAAGAAATACTTCGCCTAAAGAAATAAAAAGAACAGCTTGCTAACTTGAAAACCCGAAAGGGCGGCTTAGGCAAAAAGGAGCGTCTCGGTAGGCCGAAAACCCGAAAGGGCGGGCTAGGCAAAAATTAGAGACATAAACAGAATAAATTTCCCGCTAAGTTGAAAACCCACAAGGGAAGCTTAGGCAAAAGTTAGGGATTTTTCTTGGCAAGTAACTACGTCAAACAAGACTTGATCGTTGAAGAAACAATCTTCTCGGATCCTCACCATAATTCAACCAAAGGCTGCTGCTCAGGATTTCAAAAGTTGTTAGGTGGGATAGTGGTCATTGTATCTCAATTCGCAGACTATCATTCTATTAATGAAATTCGAGCCTTTACCCAATTCTTTGTGTTCTTATTTTTATTTAGCTTGCAAAGACATCATTTATTACTGATAATAACTGTTAAAGAAAAAAGATAAAAAAAAGAAGCAAAATTAACTTTTCAAAAAAAGAAGAGATCTTTACAATTCAATTTACTTTGGGATTTATGATGAAACAATGACAACAAGAATGGTGATCCCAAGAATGAACAAACTCCGGTTGTTTTAAGAAGATTTACTCCCTTCATGAAGGTTTTCTCAGTACATTTTGCTGGTGTGCACACTCTTTGTGTGTTTCTTAGATAGTTAAAGACGATATCAGTGGGTGCAAGGTACAATATTGGGTTTGTGGTCCCATTATCCCCAGTCAAGTCTTGGTTCGCTTTTTATTTTGGGTTTGCATGGTCAGAAGCCTCCGTCTCAGATTCCCCAGCAAGTCTTCCCTCATATAACGAAAGGTTGTATTCCCTTGGTATGCTGAAATGTCGCTCTTTTTGTAGTATTGGCATTAATGTTGACTTCTTGATTTCCCGGGAAGATTATCCCAGGGCATCTCTTATTGGAATGAGTGTTCGTGTTGAAAATTTTCAATCCGCAGTTTTCTCCAGGGAGGTGGGCTCGAAGTCCCCAGTGAGGTTTGGTTCTTTTGGCATCAGTCTGCTTTATTTGAGGATGGTCTTGCAATCTCCAGTAGGCATGTCTCTTTTGGAAAACTGTTTTATCCAATGAAACTGGAAGAAGGATGTTCTATCCCGATATTTTTTTGATTTGGCTACATCCGGATTATGTTTCTCCTCAATAAAGTTAAGGCAGGCAATGGGTTTGGTTTCCGCAGTTGCTTTTACCTTTCTTAGATTGATCTTTCTGGTTGATGTTTAGCCCAATGTTGTTAGTACCTGAGGCAGTTTTGTTTGTTTGTACTGATTATGTATCCTTTTACCAGCATATGCACGATAGCACTCATACATTCATACATACATCATGCATGACTAAAAACCATCGTTCATTAATATTTTGTTATGACCTTCCTGCAGCGCTCTTTGCTTAGTTGAATTTGGGTTTCCCTCTTGAGTTTATTTCTCAAAGGATGTATCTTCATTGGCCGTCTTGCTCCAGTGTATTTCTGAATTGGATTTATGGTTGTATGACAATATCATTTATTTTGGATTTCTGAGAACTTGGAGTTTTGGTTTGTGCATTTATTTTGCACGAGAAGAATTTATCTCCTCGGCAGGAATATCGTGGCATTTCCCCGGGAAGTCATATTTCTATCCCCAGAAAGTCATTTCTCTTTGCAATTCTCCTTGACAATGAGTGGAAGTCTCTTTATTTGAGACAACTTACATATTACCCTTTCCAGGCAGAGTGTCTTGGTTAAAGAAGAAGTTGAGACCCGTTCTAGGCAAAACACCTGAATCTTGGGAAAACTTGATATATTTTTCTCTTTCTACCTTCAGTGAATGTTGGTAGTACATCGGCAGTGAACGTTGGTGTTTGTTATCTTTTTGGTATCTTTAGCGAATGTTGATAGTTCATCGCCAGTGAACAGCGATGGTATGATATATTTTCTCTTTCAACCTTCAGTGAATGTTGGTAGTACATCGGCAGTGAACATCGGTGTTTGTTATCTTTTTGCTATCTTCAGTGAACGTTGATAGTTCATCATCAATGAACGGCGGTGGTATGATATATTTTCTCTTTCTACCTTCAGTGAACGTTGGTAGTACATCGGCAGTGAACGTTGGTGTTTGTTATCTTTAGTGAACGTTGATAGTTCATCGTCAATGAACGGCGGTGGTATGATATATTTTCTCTTTCTACCTTCAGTGAACGTTGGTAGTACATCGGCAGTGAACGTTGGTGTTTGTTATCTTCAGTGAATGTTGATAGTTCATCGTCAGTGAACAACGGTGGTATGATATATTTTCTCTTTCTACCTTCAGTGAACGTTGGTAGTACATCGGCAGTGAACGTCGGTGTTTGTTATCTTTTTTCTATCGTCAGTGAATGTTGATAGTTCATTGTCAGTGAATGGCGGTGGTATGATATATTTTCTATTTCTACCTTCAGTGAACGTTGGTAGTACATCGGCAGTGAACGTTAGTGTTTGTTATCTTTTTTCTATCTTCAGTGAACGTTGATAGTTCATCGTCAGTGAACGGTGGTGGTATGATATATTTTCTCTTTCTACCTTCAGTGAACGTTGGTAGTACATCGGCAATGAACGTTGGTGTTGAAACAACCGGATGAAAATCATCAAAATAATGAAGTCTCCATCGAACGCCTTTTATCCCACAGGAGGGAAAGGTAAACGTCGAGTAAACCTGAGAAGGGTGAAATCAAGGTCGAACGACCAAGAGATAAGGGTAAGGGAGTCTGTTACGCGAGGGGAAGGTATTAACACCCCACACACCCGTAGTACTCTACAGTATCCACTCTTGTTGTCTATCTTATGGGTGTGTCTAATCTATGTCTAAGCTGTACAGGGAATGCATGCAAAAGGAAGGGGAAAAATGTAGGGAAAAGAAAAGTTGTGCTCGTTCGGGCCCTACCCCGATGCCTACGTATCCCTTTTAAAGAATCAGAGTAGCCGTAGTTCAGCTTATGTTTTTGTTTGTTTGTATTTTCTTTAATGAACAATATTAATCTCTCCTTCTGCTGCAACTCGGCCTTTGGAGACTTACGCGTCAGCACATAAGTGAATTAACATGCTCTTTCTGAAAAGCTTTGGAGAAAATGTTCCTGGGCGCACAAAAAGGTTTGAATTTGTTTGTGTTTGTAATGAACGATATTAATTCTGCCGCAACTCGACCTTTGGAGATTTACGCGTCAGCACAGAAGTGAATTAACTTGTTCTTTTGAAAAGAGTTTGAAAGAAAAGCCCAAAGGCAAAAAGAATTTGTATTGGTCGATGTTTTTGCTTGTAGGTAACAGCTAGTTGACCTCAAGAGAGAGATTTTAGCCATTTCTCTACTTATTCGTGAAAGGAGTCTTTGAGACTTGAACCGTGCCAAGACTTAGAATGGAAAAACGATAAGATCAAGAAGAGACCCGCTTATCGTCTCCCATGTTCAATAAAGGCACGATTCTCGTTAGCAATTTTTTAAGTATTTTGGAGTTTGCGAGAAAAAGAAGTTTTTGTTTTTAAATGCATATGCGAAAAGAAAAAAGAAAAGTCACAGGGAGACTAACCTATTTCTAAACCTAAAGTCATCATACTTAATATGATCTCTCGAAAGCGATAAATGCGGAGATGAGGAATAAAACGAGGTTGTGATAATACCGAACAGAGAAGGTCCGTTGCCTCTTTGAAACCATGCAAGCGATTGAGAAAGTTCTACAGAAGTTGTTATGCACGAGTTGATCAAACGAATTAATTTCCCAGCATTCCACATTACAAAAATTACATCGTTACTATCACGAAATCTTGATTAAAACGATAATGGAAATGATTGTTAAACATGAAATAATAGAAAGTTATAATAAAATTCTAAAGGAAAGCCCTAATAAATTCTAAGAAATATGCTATTATTTTGTATCATTTTATCATGTGGAAAATTAATCAAAATCATGAATAAATCACACAAACAATTGCTAAAATAAAAATTGAAATAAATGAATTAACAAGAAGATAGAACATGAATGCAACAGGAGGTGCAATGCCTGAATTAGGGTGCATGCTGAAAGCAACTGAAATAGACCTTAAGCCCAAACTAACTTCAGTCCAATGAGTTTTTTGTCCATGAACTTCAGCCTTCCAAAAAAATGTTGTAATGGGCTTAGGAAATATTATACGGCCCAATGTCCATAATCAATAATTTCTTGTTTTTTTTTTATTCAGCTTATTATTATTTTTTTATTTTTTTATCATCTTTCTAGAAATAATAAAAAATATAACAAAAGAAGAAGAAAATTGAAAAAAGAGGATCGTGATTAGGGTTACAGTATTTCTTCTCCTTGCTTCGACGGTGCCGTTCTTTGACGAACTCGGATCTCTTCCTCTTATATCGGCGGTGCATACCACCGTCTCATTCTCGCGACTTCTCACTCATCAAGATTAGCGATGCTTAAACTTCATCGTCGTCCCAAAATCTCGTTGTTCCAATTCATCATCTCCGACGAGATCCTCAAGGCACTGTCGTTCTCCTCTTTTCTTCTTCTTTACGCTATGTCCAGCAAGATCTTTGTCACTCGGCAGTTCACAGCATCACGATCGGTCATCACCGTCAATCTTCCCACCTGCTTCGGTACGATTCAGTTCTCAGATTCGCTCAATCTTTCAATCTTCTTCAACTCGGATTTCATCTTCGCGTTTCGGATTCATGCCTCTCAGCTTCTCTTTCAATGCATCTCAACTTTTGGATTTCGAAGCTGCGAATCAATCCTTCTCCACTGATTTTTGACCGTGTGTACACTTCAACTTCATCTTTTAGACTTCAAAGGTATCTTTCACCTTTTGCCTTTTCCATTTCTGAAAACCGCTTCTTCTTCGATTTCTTTGGTAGCGTATTCTTCTTCGAATTCGTTGTTGTGACGTGTGATTTATTGTTGGTGTCAGATTCGAGGTGCGTTGATGAGGAATTGCGATAGTGAGGACTATTGAGAAGTTTTGGAAATGACGTTGTTTCGGTTGCATTTCATAGAAGAATGAAGATGATGATCCATAAAATTGCAGAAGAAGATAGTGATGAAGGTTGAAGATAGATTGATGATGGAGTAAGCAGAGGTTGAAGACAGAGAGGACTCAGATTTTTGTATGGTGAGTTTGTTACATGTATCGTATCTTGTGAATGAGTTATTTTCCTCTGAGTTTTTTTTTGTATGACTTATGTAGAATTGTAACTGAACCATGTGTGAATTATTGATTATTGATGAAGGAAGTAGAACATAGGTTGAGATATGGAACACGGTGATGCAGGGAAGTTGGCGAAAATGAATGCAGATGGATGAAATTCAAGATGCAAAGATGAAGGTTGTTGAAGTTATCGGAGAGAAACTCAAGAGAGTCTTGAGTGAATTTTGAGGTGAGGTTTTTCTCTGGTTTCTGCATAATGAATCCTGATTGTAAATCTGAAAACTGGATCCTCCTCCTGCATTCTGTTAATTCTGTTATATAGAGGAAATTGTGAATGAAAAAACCGTTCCTTGGTTACAGCTTGAGCCCCTTTTATTGGATTGAGGGGCTTAGTTATAGAATTGGTTAGGAGTTAGAAACTGTTAGGATGTGGTTAGAGTTAGTTAGAAAATTGTTAGCATTCTGTTATGGGTGAGAAAGTTAGTTCGCTATTTTATTTGGTTTTCTATTTGACTGTTGGTTAAAAAAAAATTAGTTCGGGTCTGCTATCTCTACTAAGCAGTCAGAAGGTTATAAGTAAATTGGACTGGAAGTTTAGAATTTTTGTTTTGTGATTTTGAAGTTTTTGCAGGGTTGTTATAAAGGTGGTTTTAAAATGGTTAAGAATCCTATTAGGCTAGTTTGTTATTCATATTGTTATTTAATTACAGATTATGTTGCTGTAAGTTGGTTAGAAGTTAGGGAAATTAGTTGGGTTAAAAGGAGTTTAGAGTTTTATTATGAAATTTCTGGTACAATTCTGCTTTGCTAGTGTTGTACCCCAAAATTTACCCTCCCATATTTCTCAAAATATTTCAAGAAAAATTCACAAGTCCAACCCGGCGCGTCATATTCAGGTATTCTTTCGCCAAGATATCTCTGATAACATATTCTCAAATTCAGGTTCGGCTCAAGAGTCAATTCTTTAAAGAAGGTATCCGAATGTGTGAGTTTTCTTGAAGAAATATAATGAAAAAGTGTGCTGAAAGTGCAGTTTTTACGCGCTAAAAAATTCATAACTTGAAGATCGTGACTCGTTTTTAACCCGTTCCGGTGGCCAAAATTCCGTCTTGACATTATCTACGTTTTCATCTCTCACGGCTGGAAGCCAATTTCGATCAGAAGGTCTTCAAAAATGTGGATTTATCAAGTATTTTCGTGCAGAAAATTTGTGACAGAAGTTTATTTGCGTCATGTTCAAAAAATCATAACTTGGTCGATTTTCATCGTATCGAGCTGGTTCTGGCGCCAAAATTTCACAAATTGAGTTGGCTACATTTTCACAGAAGGTATTGAGTTCAAACGGTATTCAAAAGGCCTTCGTTTTTTGCTCAGAGTGCGTGACACGCTGAAAATCCTGAATGCTGAATATTATTTCATCTGAGCCGAAACTTTGAAAATTCATAACTCGGTCAATTTTTATCGGATTGGACTCATATTTTTACACAAGGTCATTGACTCATAGATTTACAACTTTGCTTCAAAAGTCGAGACCAAATTATGCACCGATCAATACCAGTTTTTTATTGAAGAACGTGTCAGAGTCGACACTGGAGCCCAAAATAAGTTTGTCTGAGCTGAAACTTCAAAAATTCATAACTAATTCACTGTTTATCCGATTGAGTCGATTTTCGGACAGGAGTTAGTTCTCGATGCCGGCTACATTTTGTTTTCACATTTCAACTTCAAAAATTGCACTTAAGTCCCTGCGATTTAGCCTGGAAAGTGACGAATTCAAGTGAATATTGGAGGCCCAATTGCACATTCAAAGCCAATTTTCTTTACCCTAATTTCCATTATATAATCACCTTCTTTTCACACAAACCAGGGAGAAAAAAAAAGAGGAGGAAAAGAGAGAAAAAACCTTGCCACAACACTGTCAGAATATCAAACTCTTTCAAGAACCCTAAAACCTTGAAATCCTTATTACAAATCCCTCTCTCACTACAAACAAGCCATCTCAGTTACAAACCAACATCTTATTACTTCTTTAGTAAGGATAAGGCTGGCCTGATCTCCATGATCCTAATTTTCCAGTAAGGCATAAAAGCATTCCGGTCACTAATTTTCCAGTAAGGGTAAGGTTGATTTGATCTCCATGATCAAAAGGGTATAATCATTCATACATGCCATATTGTGCATAAACATTAAATTTCTTCATATATTGGCTTTATTTGCATTTTATGATTTTATTTAATGTGTTCGTGAGATTCAACACTGCAGATTTAGACAGGATCCCATGCAGGTTCATTAAGGAACGTTGAGGCCAAAAGCCAAATGGCCAAAAGCCAAAAGCCAAATAGCCAAAACAGAACATTTTACACATGACCCCAATACATGGCGAGACAGACATCCTGAGAAGATTAAGGAACGTTGAGGCCAAAACACAAATGGCCAAAAGCCAAAAGCCAAATGGCCAAAGTAGAACAACTTATGCATGATGAGGCCAGAACACAAATGGCCAAACCACTCCAATTCACCTCCAAAAAGGGGACAGAAACCCCCCAAGGTATTGTATTTTCTTTCTTTTCCTTATTTTATTTATTTCAATTATTTCTTTTTTTTAATTAATTCCTTTAATTTAACTTATTTTCATAAAATATAAAAAATAGTAAAAAAACAGAAAAGTCATAAAAATCAAAATATATTTATTTAATTAATATTTTTTTGTAAATAAATTTCACTAATAATTAATTATTTATTTTTATAAATCAAAATTGCATGTAAATAATTAGGTTAATTTTAGGTTTAATTTTAACATGTTTTTCTTAATAAATAAAAAAAATTAGAATTAGGGTTAATATTTTAATTTCATTTAATCTTTCTCATAAAAATACATAAAAAAACATAAATACCAAAAACTCAAAAAAAAATAATAATTTCTTTTTTCTCTTTAATTTCATTAGTTTAATCATTTAATTTAATTTCATTAAAAAGGGTCCAACGCCCTCGTTTCCAATTTTAATTCCTATTCGCGCATTTTTATTTATTTCCTTCTTTTAAATATTTATGTAACTCTCCCAAAGCCTTGTAAACTTAATTTCTCGCACTTTATTTTATTTCTTTATTTACTTTCCGTCAAATCGGGTCCTGGATTTTAATTTTGGCGATGTGGACCCGCGCCTTTGTAATAGTTTAGAACTTTCAATTTCCGCATCTTTTTTAACTGTTAAATAAATGCACGCAAGAATGAATGACAAAAAATAAAAACAAAAGCGTAGATCACCCATACATGACAAAAGACAAAAATATCTGAAAACGACACACAAATCACACACCACCCCTAGGGTACGCCTCACTGTTGCCTTGCCTCGAAAGGTGATCGTCGAGTAGAGGATGTCTTAGTAAGTCCTCATGATCCGGGAACCTGGCATGAGGGTAGCTTCTAAGGTGTCTTCCCATTGCTCTGGTGATCACCATGTCCCGAACCTCGAATTGACCCGAACACCTCCAACGGTGGTGCTACCTACCTCTCAATGGTGGGATGGCATTACTTTAAAGGACATTTACACAGACGAATTCCTTAGGGTAGGTAGACAACTCTAGATACTTGCTCTAAATTTCAAAACAAATCAAAAACAACTTTTCACACCAACACATTTTCAAAAAGCTTTCGAAAGCATTTTTTCAAACACTCTTGAGGACTGATACAAGAGTCGAACTGGAATTTTCAAAGAAACTTTTTAAAACCCACAG
This sequence comes from Vicia faba, assembly GCA_948472305.1. Taxonomy (NCBI): domain Eukaryota; kingdom Viridiplantae; phylum Streptophyta; class Magnoliopsida; order Fabales; family Fabaceae; genus Vicia; species Vicia faba. Next base: position 715,777,860 of record OX451741.1, on the reverse strand, counting down.
TTGAAAAGCAAACAAACCACTTTTGAAAACATAAATGAGCAAGTATCTAAGAGCCCATGGATAACCATGGATAGAAAGGGTGCTAACACCTTCCCTTTCTATAATCTACCTCCCGAACCGAGAGCAATCTCTTTAAGGAATTTTTCTGTGCTTTTGTCCTTTCCATTTGGAGAAAATAAAAGACGGTGGCGACTCTTGCTTCCGCGACATTTCGCGAACCAGCGTTAAACAGTCAGTTCCAGATCCACCGATCCCAGCTAGCTTTAAAAATTGTTTGATTTTCCAGTTCGTTTCTCTGAGCATGTAATGAGCTTATATCAGCCTGCAAATTGTTTAGCTGAGATGTAAAATCCTCTATTTTGGAAGATGATCCATCCTCATTATCTTTGAGTTTATTCATGATAGCAGGTAATTCCTCTTCTCTTTCTTTGGACTTCATTTCAAGTTCCGAAATTTGGTTTTGCCATCCAAAATGGTGCTCTCCCAGTTCCCGTGCTTCTGTGGTTAAATTTTATCTGTGTTCCATAAGTCTCTCAAGAATTGGTTATTGAGGGAGACTTTGTTTCCACCTTAACAAGGCTTCAGATTATGTTAGCCCTGAAGTTTCTTGACATAGATTTAGCAACAAGAAAATGAACAAAGTAGCTGAAATTGGAAATGTGTGATTATGGTCATTGTTGGACATTGTTTCGAAGCTGAATCTGGTTTTCCTTTCAATTGCAGTTAGTTGAATGATGTGGACCTATTTTTGGCACGATTGCTTGTATTGATTTGGGTTTTTTTGTGTGAATGTGCAGGCCATGAACTGAAGATGAAGAACTTTGGCATGGCATGGAATTGGAAGTTTACTCATGGAATTTAAGCACCTTTAGGACTAAAGAATTTTGTTCAAGTGTATTTTGTAACCGTTTTTTTTCCTTTGTAGAATATTGGTGTAATGGGATTGTAATGATTTTATAATGAATGTTTGGTTTGGATGAACTTGAAATTTATAGTGTGAATTGTAAATGACCTTGAGCTTGAAATGTCGGGTGATGAATTTTATGGACGGTGTTTAAATGACAAAGTCTTGAAACTTTAACTTTAAAATGCTTGAAGACATGAAAGCATCAAATTTTCGTGTAATGTATTGTTACACTTGAATGAAATTGAATGGAATTGGATAGTATTTTCTTGAACCATGAATGAAAGGGTTTGAATAAATGTTTGAACGTATTGTGAACTTGAATCTGGAATAACGATGAACATCTTTGTAATGTGGATGAACTCCGACTTGAAACAAGACCTTGCAGTCTGTACTTTACCTTCCAAGAAACTCATATGACCAATACTTAAGGCTCTTTGCCAATTTTAATCCAATCAAACACTTTCGAACATCTTGAATTCAAATCAAACTTCAAATCCAAATCACACTTGCATTCTCAATGAACTCCTAACTTCAATCTTGAATCCAAATAAACTTGTATGATAAGTAATTTGAATAGTCAATAAGATCTTGATCCTAAAAAATTCATAACCTCGCCTTTTGTATCATGCCTCATATTCCACGATTCAATCCATAAGTCTCTTATCTCGACAAGGTCCTTCCCTAATTGACGACTTAAATCATCAAAGATGGACATAAATGATAATGAAAGAATATGATCAAGATTAATACGAAACCTTATTTCCCATGATCTTCAATTACTTGAATATTTATCAACGGATAGAAACCCTGATTTTTAATGAAATTTCCTTTTTTGAACTAATATTTCTTTTCCTTTTTCCATACCATTCTTCAAATGCAACTTGAATGCCTAACACATATTAGATGAAAGTTCGAGGGAGACCTTGGTCCAAAAGTTATTTGTTCAAAGCTTACTTTAACCGAAGTCAACAGATCTTATCCACGTATCTTGAACTTGGTTCATGATTATGTATCTCAAAGTCTCATAAGAGCTTGTACGCCCATCAACCAAGTATGCCATTTTAAACAAAACCCTGCCTTGAATGCCTTGAACCTTGAATTACTTTGCATGAACTCTTCCACAAGAATCCTACTTCAATCCAAATCTGCTCGCATCGCAGATAACAAATGACAATGATGAGGACAATAATTGCCTTGGTTAAGGAGAAGTCCACGAATTCATATCTTAGGTCATGAACCGCGCTTCACAATTCAATCCCCAGCCCTTAGCGATCAGTTATTTCAACTTGAAATTAGTGTCATAAGGAACATCTTACAGATGGATGATAAAGTCTGAATCACAGAAGAATTCCCTTGACGTGAAACCCTAGTTGCACAAATGAAAACTCCAGCACTTGCCAACACTGGATAAAAGCAATTATATCTTGAATAGAAAGAAATCCTGTTAAACACACCTCACAATCTTGATTCCTCAGTTTAGATGCATAGAGAAATATCCGGATGAAACATCTTTGAACCATGTTTTGACAAAACCTAAATTGATTAACTGAAGAGTAGATGAATGTCATGTCATAGTCATTAATCCTAATCAAATGATAAGCATACTTATATGAAGAGACGCCATGATTCGAAGCCCACATATGCTAGGTCATGCCCTGGAGTTCTTCAACAAAATGACCTACAACCAGTTGTTCATCAAAAGATATTAGCCCTGTAACTTGGTGGAGAAGAAGTCCAAAAATGAGCATGCTCAAAAACCCTAGTTCCACATTCTTATACACCAGGAAGACCCTGAATAATCAGGCTCATTCAACACATATACCTTAAATCAGTTGTAAACCCTAACTCCTTAAACTGCCGGTCTTTTGAACCTTAGGTGATCCATTTTTTTATGAAAATGCGCGCTATACACATGACCTATTGGAATGATGCAGATGAATGAAAAGTCTAAACCAGAATAAGAGAAATTTAGGAGGGCAAATTTTGGGGTGCAACAGGTGTTTGTTATCTTTTTTCTATCTTCAGTGAACGTTGATAGTTCATCGTCAGTGAACGGCGGTGGCATGATATATTTTTTTCTTTCTACCTTCAGTGAATGTTGGTAGTACATCGGCAGTGAATTTCGATGTTTGTTATCTTTTTGCTATCTTCAGTGAACATTGATAGTTCATTGTCAGTGAACGGCGGTGATATGATATATTTTCTCTTTCTACCTTCAATGAACATTGGTAGACGTCGGCAGTGAACGTCAATGGTTGTTATACTCCTCTCTAATTATGTTCTTGTGGTTCACCAGTGATTTATTTTCCTGGTGGGGTTGCTCTTTTGTTTCTTCATTTTTGTTGCATCCCCAATGTTACTTTGCATCTCTTTGGTTCTGTTCATATGCATTCATATGCATAAGCATTTGCATGGCATCTTAGGGCCAAAAATAGGGTTTGTTTTGTATTTAAGTATCTTCGATCACGTCGACACAAAGATTTTTAACCTCTGTATCTTCGGATAGAAGAAACTTAAATAAGGGAAGCTGTTGTACCCCAATTTTTGCCCCTAAGATTCCTTCATCATACCATATTATTTCAATCACAACAAGATCAGATTAGGGCTTTTGGTTCTTCTACCTATATTTAGCTTTGCTTTATGAGGAGTTCCCAAGCACCTTAATTTATTTTCTTTTGTGATCATGGATATTTTTCTTTGATTTTCTATCTAATTAACAAAATGAAATATTGGTTTGTCTTACTTGTTAATAATGTAGGTAAAGGCAATGAGGTTTAGCAAGTTGCATCATGGGTTCATGAGTTTATTTCCATGCCCTAGTTAACATAGTTTGAGAAATTCAGGCCTCACCATTGAAGTTGTTTTGGAAGAATTGGTATGGAACTGGTTTTGGTGGCCATGAGTCCTCATCATCATCCTCAACAATTTCTATTCACAAAGGAAGAATCTTGGCACAAAAAGTTTGTTCAAACTTGGCAAAGTTCCTCAAAGCATTCTCTTGATCTAGAGGCTAGGGTTTTGGACTTCAAAGGGGCATATCTTGCTCATATTTTGGTATTTTTGAGTAATTCCAAAAGCATTCTTCTCTTCAAAGAGTTACAAACAAATCACTTCAAAAGTTCCAAGGAGTTTTCATGTGGAAGGAACTTGGTGAAGAAGAAAGATTACAAGTCACCCAGATGAATCCCCAATTTTCCATATGTGACTTCAAATGGTCACAACTTGGTCAATTTTTATCACCTTGAGCATATTATTTTTTCATGATGATCCTAAGGATGTGTACTTCATGCCTTATTTTATGTGCAAAGTGAGAAAATGGATGGAAGTTTCCTTAAGAATGCAAAAGATTATAGGTCATTTCATGATTGTTGGCCAACTTTAACAAGTCATAACTTGCTCAATTTTTGGAGATTGAGTGGTCTAAATTGAAAAATGCAATTCAAGAGATCTACTTCATTCCATATTATTTGGTCAAGAGTAAATTCTAAGTGGAAGGCCATGTTTGGATGCAAAGGATTATAGGTCATTTTTAAAGAAGAATTTGAAATATTTCTAAGTATGGAAAGTCAACTATTTTTATTCAACTTTGACTCCAGGTAACTTTCAACTCAAGTATCCATTTTATTTCATTCCTTTTCCATTGCAAAGCTTGTAACCTCATATTTCTAAAGCATCAAGAATTTCGCCCTAATACCCCTTGAGGTGGAAATGCCATTGGATTGAACTTGTTAACTTGGAACTGAAGTTTCTCCATAAGTCAGAGTTTGAAATTTATGTTTTGGCATCTAAACATAAAATTAGCACGCGTTTGTGATCTAAACTTGTTTAACCAAGTTGCTGAAGTGGATTAGAGCCTTGAAACGCAAGGGTTGGACGAGTTTTGATGCAAATCAGATCACACTTTACTCGTGCATCAGGTTCACACGATTTCCCTCCAAACTTCATCATTTCACATGCTTGAACATTCCATTTGATTCCCTATAAATAGAGGGTCATCCCCCATTCATTTTCCCAATCATAGATATTCAGAATCACCCTGCCAAACTTGCTTCACAACCCATAATTCAGCAACTTCGAAATCTATTCTCAAGCTTTTTTAAATCCATTTTTTCTCTCAATTCACCTTCCCTGATCTTCCCTGAAGCTAAACATATAATTATATTCAAGAATCGTGCCCTATATTGCTCCATAGAAGTCCAGTTTCAGAGCTCTGCAACTCAACTTCAATAGGTAGATTCCTTCATCAATTCTTCAAAACTATGATATCATTGTGTTTCTCTCATTGCCCTGGTTCTAGTCGCAACACTTACATTTCACTGGAAGAATGTTTTGACCATGAATTTTCAAATCCCTTTTCAAAACTTTCTTTCCAAATTGCTTGAGCTACATTTTATATAAATTTGGCGCGAGGGTGTGGTTGTCTTCGTCTTGAAGAGACGAAGCGAATGACATAGGTCTGAACTTCTGATTTTACAGTTTGAGAGACATGCAATTCGTGATGGCTGGAGGTTGAAGATGACCAACGTGTCATCTTCTGACCAATGAAGGCATGCCATTTGTTATTTTCAAATTCTGATTTTATTAATGATTCTGTACATTATTCATTAAAGACCATGATATGCACAACGCGCCAGATCCCTTGGATTTGATTACTAACGTGTTTTGACTCTCATCCAATGGTCCACATCTTTTACTTTTATTTTCTTTTTCTGATTTTTATATTTTAATTGTTTTAAATTTCAAAAAATCATAGAAAATTCATTTTTAGTCCAAAATATCTGAAACAATTATGAAAAATATTTTTGATTATTCTCTTTCTGATTTTTATTTTTTCACAATTTAATTTTTTGTTTTGGTATTTTTTATGAATTTTGCACTTATTTGATTTGTTTAAAATGTTTAAAAATACTTTTACACATTTTTAAATTCTAAAAAAATTACGGAATGATCCAATGATATTGTGACAAATATTGGTGACCTTATTTTATTTTTGTTTATGAATTTACTATTTTTTACTATTTTTGTTTATTTTACCCATTTATTTTAATTTTAAAAAATAGTTTCTGACTTTTAAAAATTACCAAAAATTTTATAAAATTATTTGGCCTCTTTTCTGATTTTTCTATGGTCTTATTTTTCATTTCTTGATTAATTTGAATATAATTGATATTTTCCTCATTATTTTCCTTTTTACATTTTTTAAACCCTTTAATGTATATATTCATTATATTATTATTTTGTGTTTATTTTCTGGTTGTCTTGGGTTGATTTTTTAATCATGGCTTTATTAACACCATTGGATCCATGGTTTTGAGTTTAAATCCACAAAAAATGGATGAATGATTTTAATAATAGTTTGATTAAATATTAATTCAAATGTGGTTTATCTTTTTACCCTAAATCTCCTTCATCTCATCCCCTTCTCATTGCACTAAATGTTGTTGGAGCATGATCTCTATATCATGTCTCAAAACAAATGGTGCATAGATTGCTATTGACCGGCCTCAAAATAGGTGCGACTTCTATATAAGTCCACTTACGATTGCTTAACATAGCGCTAAATTTTGTCCTGATTCGAATAAATGATCATTCGTGGCCCAAACTTATGATTGCAAGCCCAAGTATGTTAATTTTATCTCTTTGATCCCATAACCTTGAGATTCATTGTGTGGAGGCTTTGGTTCTACCAATCCTCTAATGGATCTACAACACTTTTGGTCAACGCGGATCACTTAAACATCGTTGATCATTAAATGGTACTTGTGAGAATTCCAAATGGATGATATACTTGACAAAAAGCAAATGCAACTTGTTGTGTGGAGGCTTTGGTTCTACCAATCCTCTAATGAGTTCCAAATGCAAGTTTCAAGATGTTCATCCAACTAACCACTAATTATTGACTTGTTTATTTTTTGCCTTTACTCTTTTATGCTTTATGTACTATTTATTTTTCTAGCATTTTCATTTCATGTCATTTTCATCTTTGCTCATTTGAGCATTTATTTTCTTGTCTTTTTTTTACTTTGCTCACTTGAGCTTTTCTTTTTCTTTTCTAAGATACTTAATAATCAACATAAACCCTAAAAAACTCTTAATAGTACTTGGACTATTTGGTTACTATCCTTGGCATTATGGAGCAGTGGACCTTTTCTTGGACTTAGGATTAGAAACTTTGGCCCATCTTGGAGACCTTGTGATCTTATCTGATTATTTTGTCTGGGGCTCTTGGGATTTACCTCAAGACATTGGGTTGCTTGTTTGTTTTTGTGTGCAGGTTTTTGTGATTACATCCTTTGTTTGTAATCTGGAATTCACCCGTATACAGCCGTTACTCTGACCAATTTTTGTGAAGACTTAATACACTTGAAGAGGTCTAGTATCTTTGCTTGCTTGGTTTCAATCCAAAGAATGGGAACTCTATCTTGGCTCATGATGTCATGTTTTTTGGCTTCTTGTTGGTTAGATGATTCTTATCCTTAGCTTTTACCTTATGCTTTAGGATAATCTCTTCTTCTCCTCCCATCTTCTTTAATTTCAAAAATCCTCTCCCTCCTTTTGAAAACTCTTCTTGTTTTGAAACTTAAACCACATTCATAATAAACTTGGACTTATGTCCATGAATTTTCAAAATATTTTCATAAATAAACTTCAATTAATTTAATAATACCTTGACATTTTTTGTGAGAAGACTAAAAGTCAATTAATCTCATTTCAAACCATTTTGCCACTTTGGCTTTTTATCTTTAAAACTTTTCTCAAAAGGTTAGACTCTTGTCAATCCTTATAGTGATGGAAACAACTATACTTCTACAATATGAGGTGAAGTGAGATATTTTCCACTTGGGTGTTGAGTGAGGCATTGTTGATTTTAAAATCCAAGCCATATCCTCCACTTTGAGATGATGCAAATTCTCCTTTCTCATGATTGTGGGTAGTAAGTATGTTTTCCACACAGACAATGACGATGATGTCTTATCTCTTAAAATCAACCAACACACTTTTGTTTCAAACTTTTAAAAGAGGAACTATGTGTACCCTGATCCCCTATTGCACGAAAGGTGGTACGTAGACACTAAAGGTTCACAACCGCGGCAGGTGCAAAAATCATAAAAAATATATTTCTTTTCTCACCTCCACCATCCATTTTATATACAACATATTTTTATAGCCAAAATATACATATTTTACAAAGAGGTTCATGCGGAGTACCGTAGATGTTTAGGGTGCTAATACCTTCCCTTTGCATAACCAACCCCCTTACCTTGAATCTTTCCCCCTCTTTTGGGTTATTCGCTCTTTTCCCATTCCTTTGGAAATAATAAACGCGGTGGCGATTTTTATTTTTTATTTGTATGAAGTCTAGTCAATCCAATGGCTTAGTCTTGAAAATTTCTACCGCTACAGTAAGGCAACACACTGGTAACCAAGAGGGCGTGGGTTCAACACCCAGCGCACTGCCTTTTGTTCATTTTTCGCTTTTTTCCTCTCTTTTTTTGGTTTTTGTTTGCAGCGCCTGGGCCCCAAACATTGGACTTTCATTTTTTTGCTGACTTTCCCCCCTGATTATGTTTCATACCCCCCTGACCCATTTTATTTCTTTATTTTATTTTCATTTTTATTTTAGTTTATTTTACTTTCATATTTTTTCTTGTTATTATTTTTATTACTAATATTAGTTTTTTTTATTTATTAATAAAAAATTCAAAAATATATATTTTATTATTTTTGCACTCATATTTTATTTTTCTTTATAAAAACTAAAAAGAACAAAAACAATTTTCTTAACAACTCAATTTCTTTCTTTTATTAATATTTAGACTTAGGTTTATTTATTATATTATTTTCTTTTAAATTGAAATCAATTTAGAACTTAGGTTTCTTTTAATTAATTAATTTTCATTTTCATTTTTATTAACTTAAAACCTTTCATATAAAAAAAAACCCTTAAAAACCAAACAAAAATCATTTCTTTTTTATTTACATTCATGCATTTTATTTTCAATTTTGTACAATATTCAATATGGTTGTAATATTTAATTAGATTTAATTTTCTTGCAAAATCCCCATTTGTAAATTTGTACACCCCTCCCCTATTGATGTAATAGCTTAGTATTTTTATTTTCCACAATTTAATGCTATATATATAAATGCTAGTAAATTAGGGTTTGTATGGAAAGATTAAAATTAACAAGTTAGCAAACCCTAATTCAAGACAAAACAATGCATGTAAATTAACACACTTGCACACTTACACCCTTAGGGTAAATCCACTTTGTTTCCTTACAAAAATGACCATGTTATGCATGTGAAGTATCTTAGCAAGAGCAGTCAAAAATACAAGATCATAGTCCCTCGATGACGCTATCAATGTTGCCTTTCAAAACGATCTTAGTCCCTCAAAGAGAATTGATAAGATATTTCACAACATTGCTATCATGGCTATACGATGACCCTTGCCCGTCCCTTTTACATCCAAAGATAGGGCTTATTACCAAATCAATGGTAAGATAGAAATATCAAAGGAAAGGAAGAAATGAACTAAGACTTTTGAGTATGTAGATTGTTCCTAGTTGCTTGCTCATTTTCAAATCAAAACATCCTTGCTATTTTCAAAACAAACACCAACACTTTTAAAACATCTTTCAAACTTGAAATATTTTCAAAAGATAAACACTTTGTATACGTTCTTACGAACAAGAACTATTACAAAGTTTTCCTAAACGATGGCGCCTTTTTAAAACACTTTCAAAAAACTACACAAATCACATTTTCAAACAAAAGCAAGTGATCTAGAAAGAAACTAAGAGCCTGTAGATAACTACAGATGAAAAGGGTGCTAATACCTTCCCTTTTCATAATCTACCCCTCGAACTCAAGAAAACATCTCTAAAGGTCTTTCCTGTTCTTTTCAGCCTTTCCTTTTGGATAAAAGAAAAGTCCGTGGTGACTCTTGCTAACCGCGACATTTGCGATAAAACGCAAAACCACCAAGTTAGTTCTCCCACCGTGTTACAGTTCAATTGAGAGGTACAAGGATATGTTTGTAGATAATGGTTACACACAAATGGAGGGTGTGAATTATATTGAAGCTTTTACCCTGTAGCAAATATAACCATTGTTAGAGTGTTACTCTCTCTGTCTCTCTTGTTGCAATTAAAGGTTGGAATTTGGAGTAGTTACATGTTAACAATCCCTTCCTCCATGGTAAAAGAAGTATATACGACACTTCCTCCTGGTTTACTAGTCTCTAATTCCTCTCAAGTGTGCAAACTTCATAAATCATTATATGGCTTATAGCAAGCTAGTCTACAATGGTATTCTAAGCTTTCGTCTTTTTTTGATTTCCTTGGGTTACAACTAATCACAGGCAGATCACTCACTATATATTAAATTTGATAAGAAAAACTTTACTATTTTACTTGTGTATGTTGATGACATAGTTCTGGTTGGTAATTCTATTAAGGAAATCAATTTTGTCAAACAACCTTTGGATCAGCCATTCAAAATTAAGGATCTTGGTCCACTTAAATTCTTCTAGGGCTTTGAAATTTCTAGATCCAATTCAAGCAACTTCTTGAATCAGAGGAAATGCATCATTGAGCCTCTTGAGGACACATGGTTTCTTGCCTTTAAACCATTTTTTGTTCCTTTTGAACCCACTCTAACATTGTCTACTACATATGGACTACCACTAGCTGATTCTTCTTCTTACAGAAGGTGGGTTGGTAGACTCATTTAATTGACAAACACAAGGCCTGATATCTCATATGTTGCCTAACATTTGAGTAAATATGTCTATAATTCACTCATATCACACTATCAGGTAGTTACATGAGTTCTCAGGTATCTTAAATATTGTCATGCTAAAGGCATCTTATTTTCTACTTCCATCTCCTTGAAACTCTATGGATTTGCTGATTCTAATTGGGACAGATGCCCTGAAATAAGAAAATCCACCAATGGATTTTGTATCATTCTTGGTTCATCACTCTTATGTTGGAAATTCAAGAAACAAAATACAGTGTCAAGATCTTCAACTGAAGCAGAGTATCGTTCATTGGCTTCTTTGACTTATGAGCTATAGTGGCTTCAATATTTGTTAAATACTTTTTGATCTCAATCTCTCAACCAGCTTCTGTTTTTTATGACATGAAATCTGCTATTTACTTAGCTCATAATCCTACATTTCATGAAAGAAGAAAAAACATAGAACTTGATTGTCATGTGATTAGAAAAAAACTTCAATTACAAATTATTTATTGGGAAATATTTCATTGACATTAGTTTTCCTAATGTTATTATTATTGATGAATTTGGATTATCTAGTGATGCAAATATGCTTAATGTGGCACCTATGTTTGGGCCAGTGAAAAGTCCATGTAGTCAAGGCTATGTAGGAAATCATTGACATATCCATTGCCAAATTTTTTTTGTACCAAGTAGGAACTCATGTTGCCTTGATATGGAGAATATTGTTTTATCAATTTATTAAGCGTGTTGAGTCTCATGTTATACATCCACCTATTGCCATTCCCTCTTTAATTTGAGGTATTTTGAGTGTTTAAAAGAAAGAAATTATTACCTGTGATGGTGAGATTGGTGTTGCCACAAGTATGTTGTCCTTGAGTTACAAGTTGTTTGTCGGGAAACATGTTGCTGACATTGTGATACCCTTTATTGCTACTGTTGATGAAACCGTTCTTGTTTTTAATGAAGATATGCTATATGTTGCTTATTTTTAGGTCCTATGAGAAGTCATATTCTCAAGGCATTGATTCATGAGGGGAAGGTTTTCCAAGAGATCATGGTCATGACTTTTGCACGAAGGAATGTGAGTAAATTTATTATCAAAATATGGACTCTCAAATTTGCTGACGCTTTTTCATCTCAACCTTTTTCATTTGGTTTGACCAATGTGTTATGTGTGCTCTAATCTACTGAATTTTTTTATCTTTGTTGTTGACGATAATGAAATTTTGGTGTTCGGTTATGATATGTGACGTGTTTGTGCTTTTGAGATATGATCTAGAAGATTGTTTATAGAAAACTTGATTTTGGCTCATTTGATTCTACGACTGATTCCTACTTTTGTGATCCAATAATGGTTTATTTATTCAAGAATTTATATATTTTTTTGCTAAAGTTTTTTGTTAGAAAGGGGATAATTGTCATAATCATATTGAAAAGATTTAATTGTATTTGCATAGAGTGATAATATTTAATTGGATGTGCTTTGAAGAAAAGATTTAATTGGATATGCTTTGAAGGAACGATTTGAGCCAGTCCTAAATTTTGTTGAAGTGGATTTGCAAATATATTATTGAATATTTAATTAAAAAAATATTGCATGAAGATATTTAATTGAATTTGTTTTTGTTACAATAATTGGATTTGAATTTAATGAAAAGTTCTTCAATTTCTATTAAATATTATTTATAGTGCGTTTCTGTTTTATAAGAGATTGTATTCTGAATTCTCTACATGAGAGTTTGAAATTCTTACTTATATCAAGTAAAGACATTGTTGGATTTGTTTTAATGAAGATTCAGAATTGGATTTATGAAGATTCATGTAAAGAAACATGTTAACAAAATGTTAGACATTTTAGTTGACATCCTGTCTCAAAATGGTTCCTTGACACACAATGTTGATTGAAGTATATCTCGTGCTTTTGAGTTTGGTTTCCTTTTCTGTTTGGAAAAGATTTATCCTAAATTTTTTTAGAAAGATTGCATTTGGTGTTCTAATTTGTTCAAGATTTATATCAATCAAGGATCTCAATCATCATAATGAAGATTTGATTGATTATGTATGTTTTTTGTTTAAATAAACATTTAATCTTAATCAAATTGAGCCGAATAGAGTTTTGAATTGTATTAGAGTTTTATCTTTCATCTTTGAAACTTAATAAATACTTGGGAGAGTGATCAAGTGAAAGTGAGAGGTGTCTCGGATTCAAAGGGAGACCTTAATAGAAATTCACATGTAGTATTAGGAAAAGAGGAATTGAGCTAAGAGAGTTTAAATTAGACCAATTTGTAATTCTGACTATTAAGAATGATTTTCCTTTCATTGGGTCATTTCTAGATGTAGGTGATTTTGCACTGAACCGGGTTACCAATTCTTGTGTTATTTATATTTTGACTTTATTATGTCTACTACGCATTTAACTTGTCATACACATTGTTCCATCATTGTGTCTTACATTTTGTCATTCAAAGAACATTTTTTCAATTGGAATCAGAGCTGACACCTTGTTCTATTTGGGTGTGTTCCATGGTTCTTATTATGTTCAAGATGGATAGTCCAAAATAAGGAGGATCAGTTAATCAATCAGAAATTATTGATGGTACTAATAATCCTCCAAAGAATGGATCTAAAGACTAAGTAGAATATGATACTGAAGAAAGTCTCGTGCTTGTTAAGATTATGAGAACGGTCATGAGAAAATATTGTGCTTGCTAAATCATGAGAAAGGTCATGAGAATATGATACTGGAAATAATATCGTTCCCATGTCAAATTTCAAGAGTTGTAACTTTTAGTGTGAAGGAAAAGATGGTGAAAGACAAAACCTCAATTGTTCTTACATAGGAAAAGGGATCCAATGTCATGAATGCAAATATTTTAGACACATTCAGGCCAAATGCCCAAGTTTTTTAAGGAAACAAAGAAAAGGTTAGAATGTCAATGATGATAAGATAGATGAAAAGAGTGAATCTGATCAAGCAAGTAATAGTGTGACGTTCACTAATCACATAAAATACATAAAAGGTGTGTGAGATACATGTAAGCCTTCAAATTAAAAAAAAAAACACATGTTACTCATATTTAGAAAACATAATTCACAATGTGAGTTAACAAGTTTCAAAATTCTGGAAAATATAATTATAAGCGCACTAGTTTTGTCTACACCAAACTTTCTTTGGGTTGTCACTATTGTGGTCAATATGGTCACATTGGACTGTACTGTTATAAATTTTTTGATAGACAACCTCATCACCAAAAAATATATCCTCAATGGAATGAGAAGTTTGATATGTATCATAGACAAGTTTGGCTTCCCAACATAGTTTATGTCGCGCGTATCTCCCTCAAGGTTTCTTGTGAATATTGGTATTTTGATAGTAGTTATTCTAGACATATGATAGCTAAAAAGAAATGGCCTGAAGGACATCAACTTGTATTTCAATAGTTATGCTATATTTGGTGATGGTGTTAAAAGAAAAAGGGGGAGTTAGATTATCCTGGTCTTCATTACCTTAATAATTTTTTACTTTGTGATCAAGAGTTATTTGTAAAAAAAACTCGTGCGTACGCACGAGTTTTGGTCTGATATGCGCATTTGTTCACAGATATAAGAAATTGTTGTTTTATTAAAATTATTTTTGTTTTAGTTAGATATCCTAATTGTCATTGTCATTAGATCACACATATATTTTCTCGTGTATAAATATTGCTTTTATTTTTTACACTATTTCTAAATGTATTTGAACCAACTGTATATATTTTTCCGTATATAAAATTAACGTTGAATCTAAATCAGAACCTAATAAAGAGAAACTAATTTATTAAAGCTCATAATTATAAATTATTGAAACAACATATTTGAAATTAATTGATAAAGGACACAATTCTATAATATTTATTTTAAATTATAAAAGATTATTAAGGGCATGTATTATCATATTAGCACATTTAAATATTTTTTAAAAATAACACATGATTTGTCGTGTATATTTTGTAGTTGCATGAAATAATAAATTGATATATTATTTTATGTTATTTTCCGTGTTATTTTTCTTTTATATTGATATTAATATTTAAAATTTAAAGGTGTCTATTAATTTTATTAATTTTTATTTGTTTAGAATTAAAACAGTTTATGTGTTCACACTACAAAAAAAATATTTATTTGTGACGTGACTATTACGTCACAATATGAAGAATTACGTCACTACACATTATTTGCGACGTGTGCATTCACGTGGTTGAGGAGGGGGTGGCAAATAGTTTGCGACGTAATTTTCATGTCACAAAGTTGTGACGTGAAAATCACGTCGCAACAATCTTTTATAAAAAACACAGCTCTGCAGGAAAGCAGGCGTAGCAGGCTTAGAGTTACTTTAGTTGCAACGTATTTTTCACGTCACTAAATAATTACGTTTAACAACTCTTGGGCATTAAGCTTTTGTATTTTTTTATATAAAAAGTGAGTTGCGATGTGATTTTCACGTCACAACTTGTGACGTGAAAATCACGTCACTAATGTTTTTTTTTAAATCTAATAACTAAATTTATTTTTCTTTTATATATTCAATTTAATAAATTCAATATAATAAATTGAATAATAAATTTAATATAAAATAAATTCAATATATAATAAATTCAATATATTAAATTTAATATAATAAAATTTATAAACTAAAATTATAAATTTAAGAATTAATTAGTATGGTATACAAATTCAAATTTGAAAGTAAAATAAAAAAAAATTAAGTTTACGGGTCATAATTATCAATGTCAAAACTATATTCGTTTCCGTCATCCTCCAGCACTTGCATGAATAATGAATTGTCTCATTTGTTGCTCCATGTCAGCTTGCCTCTTCGCCATGACCTCCATTTGTCGTTGTTGCTCTTGCCTCATTGCCTCCATTTGATCCTCCATTTGGGCTTTCATTGCCGCCTCACGTTGCGCTGACTCGCGTCTCGCCTCATTTAAAACCAATTGTCTTACTGTTTTAAGTTATTCTGGTGTCAAATTTAGTTGACGTGACCCCTTTCCCCATCTCTAACTCTTTGAAATAGAGTTATATCCCCACTTCTCAAGGTGGCCGCCAAATTTCCACCACCAAAAAAATAACCTTTAGGGCCTTTTCCGCCAATTACTTGATCCCAAATATAAAAGTCCACATCTGGATGAAGCGGCTCTCCCTCTTCCGGAATATATTGAGGATTATGACTCAGAAAATTTGCGAGCAATGTCTAATAATCCTCTTATACATTCAATAAAAAATAAAAAGTTAAGTTAAATATAAAATAAATTAAATTAAATTAAATTAAATTAAATTTAAAAAATTGTCTTTTGTTGCAGTGAAATCCAACATCATTTTTGTGAAATATTCTAAACACTAATCAGAAACATTCCAATTTGACTTGGCGGCCAATAATCTCACACACATTGATAACTTTGAGTCTGATGACCCCTCGAACAATGGTAGTAATTAAAAAATGGTTATATATATATATATATATATATATATATATATATATATATATATATATATATATATATATATATATATATATATATATATATATATATATATATATATATATATATATATATATATATATATATATATATATATAATCTTATTTTATTTTTAAAATATATTTATAAAACTGTTTTAATATATTTTTCATTATATTATATAACCTTTTTTATTAAATATATAAAACTTTTTTTATTTTTAAAATATATTGTTAAAAATATTTACTATATTTCATTTTTTTTTATATTCTGTTTTTAAAAATATATATTTATAAAGTTATTTTTTATATTCTTTATTTTATTTAATATATTGTCAAAATTCATACTTATATATATATATATATATATATATATATATATATATATATATATATATATATATAATAAATTCAAAATATAACTGTTAGCTGGCTATTTCGAATAAGGAAGAAACCACTAGCAAAATAATATTTCGAATGAAGTACCTAAGGAGATTAATATCAATATTGGATATTGGTGGAAGATATGGAGTCTTTATGTTGAAGGATTATTCAAATTCCAGCAGATTTCAATTTGGACTTTTTTGGTGTTCGAATTACAAAAGAGCTCCTTTATGCAAGGGTGCAACGGTCCAAGAATTTGGGTTATTTCGAAAGCAACGAAGAAGCAAGATGCTTCGATTGGTACAGATTTCACAAGATGCTTCGATTGGTATAGATTTCGAATTTCAAATAAAGAGCGCCATTCTAGAAGATGCGTGGAAGTCAGCAAGCATAGGAAGCCTGCATGCTTCGAACGTGGCGTGATTTTAGGATAGGGCTGTTAGGGTCGAAACACTATAAATAGGTGTTCTTATGTTAGATTTAAGGATGTTCACTTTTATGTACTAAAATATCTCAATATACTCATTACTTCCGTGAATTAAGGAAAACGAGTCAGAAGATACAATGTACGTGTTGAACATCATTACTTTTTTACAATTTCAATACAAGTCTTGTTATATTTAATCCACCTTTACAGTCACTTCGTTGCCTTTACATCCTTCGACTGCCTTGCATTTCCTTTGTTTTACTTGTCTTTTGCATTACAACATTTCTGTCTTTAAATACTTCGATTTCCTTGCGTTACAATATTTCCTTGCCTTTTGCATCCTTCGATTTCCTTGCATTTCTTTGTTTTACTTGTCTTTAAACACACATTTCGTTAGACAATATTTTTACCCTTAAATCCTTCGATTTACTTTTGTTTTATCCTTTTAGTCAAACACTTATCTTCACATTCAAGCCATTTTAGAATTATCTTTACATTCAAGCCCAAGTTTAATTCGAAGCCTTTCCTGCCTACATTCATTTAGTTTATTCCTATAGACCATTTTAGAAATCTTTCCTAAGAGTCTCGTCTTCAAACTTAACATACAATATAAGTCTATCAATATAATAGATATGAACATAAAAATAAGTTATGACACACGTGTTCTAGGATCAATCTAGTCGATCCTGCAAGTAACCAATAATAATTAGTAAATTGGAAGACTAGCGGTTGTGTACTATAAAAGATTATTAAGGGCATGTATTATCATATTAGCACATTTAAATATTTTTTAAAAATAACACATAATTTTCCGTGTATATTTTGTAGTTGCATGAAATAATAAATTGATATATTATTTTATGTTATTTGCCGTGTTATTTTTCTTTTATATTGATATTAATATTTAAAATTTAAAGGTGTCTATTAATTTTATTAATTTGTATTTGTTTAGAATTAAAACAGTTTATGTGTTCACACTACAAAAAAAAAATTATTTGTGACGTGACTATTACGTCACAACATGAAGAATGACGTCACTACACATTATTTTCGACGTGTGCGTTCACGTGGTTGAGGAGGGGGTGGCAAATAGTTTGCGACGTGATTTTCATGTCACAAAGTTGTGATGTGAAAATTACGTCGCAACAATCGTTTATAAAAAACACAGCTCTGCAGGAAAGCAGGCGTAGCAGGCTTACATTTACTTTAGTTGCAACGTGTTTTTCACGTCACTAAATAGTTACATTTAACAACTCTTGGGCATTAAGATTTTGTGTTTTTTATATAAAAAGTGAGTTGCGACGTGATTTTCACGTCACAACTTGTGACGTGAAAATCACGTCACTAATGTTTTTTTTTTAAATTTAATAACTGAATTTGTTTTTCTTTTATATATTCAATTTAATAAATTCAATATAATAAATTGAATAATAAATTTAATATAAAATAAATTCAATATATAATAAATTCAATATATTAAATTTAATATAATAAAATCTATAAACTAAAATTATAAACATGAAGTAACCGGGTGAGTTCTAGAACCTTCTTCTCGTTGGTGTAGAATTGGGCTTCGAAAGTATCATGTTCTTCTTTGAGTTGGATCCAGGATTTCTGTAGCTCCTTAAGGTCAGTTGGCATATCGGGATGAAGAACAACATAAGGAGTGTCTCCTTCAGCAATTGGATCCATAATCACAGATAAGATGGCAAGGTAAGGAATCATAAGACATTGAGCACGAGCTCGAACCCATTTGAGGTAAGGCTCAAGAGGGATGGAATTCTTGTGCCCCAGTGTCTTGCTGTCAACTCTGTTTATCATGCCCCAAGCTCGAATGAACCTCTTGCGACAACCCTGAACATCATTCTCATAGTCAAACGTGATTCCTTGGATGCGTGTGTCGTGAGGACTATCCCTTCTAGCATAACCAAATTGCGCAGCACCAAGCAAGGATTATAAGTGATTCCTCCCCTAATGTCTAAGAGAGGGACATTAGGGAATTCCCCACAGCGATCAATGGCGGTTACTCTCCAAGGACCGGGAACACCAATGAATGTCTGAATGTGTAAGGGACATCAGCCTATGAGACCATCTCATACCTTGCTCATTTCTCAGAATAGATAGGGGTAGGTTCGAAATAAACCACCTAGCCAATAGAGGAGTGCAACACAAGAGATTCCCTCTTCCCTTCAGAGTGCGAGCACGCAAAGAGTGTAGAATATCCCCAAGTAAAGTAGGTATCAGATTATGCGACATAAAAATATTAACCGCATTAACATCTATGAGTTGGTCTGTGTTAGGGCCATAGATGAGAAGGGACAACACCTCCTAAAAAGCTTGTAAATCCAAGTTATCCCAAAAATAGTGGGCTTTCTCAAGTAGAAACTTAGCTGGAAATCCTTGCACACATCTTCTAGTTTCCCAATTTGCCACTACATCAGACTGTTGTAAAGACAGAGCTTGAGAAATCTCTTCATGATTTGGGTCTCTTTCCGTACCGTTGAATGGTAGCTGATCAAGGATAGGTACCCCCAATGACTGAGAAAACTCCTCCATAGTAGGAACTAACTGGTAATCAGGGAAAGTGAAGCAGTGGTGTAACAGGTCAAAGAACTGAAAGAGAACCTTTAACATTTCTTCATCAGGGGTTGAAGTGACCAAGTTGAGAAGTCGACCATGTTTTTCAGTGAAGGGAGAGCTTTCAGGAATTCTTGACGCTAATTCCTTGAGTTGAGGATGCACTTTTACAAGATTGATTTGGATAGTGTTCCTGCGAGTGAATGTCATGTCCTACAAAACAAGACAAAGATAAGCCCTAGAAAATCCTTGAAATGGTTAGTATGATATGCCATGTTATGATGTCATGATTATGCTAGGTGATCACATATATATCAAGAAAAAAACAAATCACACCAAGACCTTATGTTTAAGGATTACATGGGTGTTGCACCCCAAAATTTACCCTCTTGTTTTAGGCTTATGTTTCATCATGAACATCATAGTGCATTGCATTCAT
Organism: Vicia faba; assembly: GCA_948472305.1. Lineage (NCBI taxonomy): Eukaryota > Viridiplantae > Streptophyta > Magnoliopsida > Fabales > Fabaceae > Vicia > Vicia faba. Next base: position 715,757,873 of record OX451741.1, on the reverse strand, counting down.
ACATTGTGATAGGATCAAAGTACTTTAGTTATCAAGTCTTCCTCAAGCTTTGAGGGTTGATTACATGGACAAGTTGCTCAAGAGATATCTTAGCATCCAAACCTCTGGATCTTTCAAGCTCAAAAGTTTTTGCATATCTCAATATTCTTTATTCATCTCTTTGGACCCCCAGAAGATTGGAGTTTGTGTTTGACAACAAGTGGAATCTCTTTGGACTCATCAGCCAGATTCGGGTTTGCATGAGCAAGGTTGTTGGACAAAGTATAAGGCTTGATTTAGGGAGCTACAACATTTCTTTGATATTTGAAATGTCCTTGTACAAGGAATTAGTCAAGATGCCCAAAGGATTTGAAGTTTTGAAGATAATTCATCAGTCTCCTAATGTGTTGACCAAAATTAGGGTTTTGGTTTTTATCAGGTTTTCTTGAGAATTTTGAAGAGAAACTTTTCACATGGCCTTTATATGTTTGGAAGATCATATGTTTGATGTTCTAACCATCAATATTGAAGGGAAGTTGATCAATTAATTCAGAGGGGCAAAATGGTCATTTTGGTCAAAATCAGTCAAAGTCAAGGTTGACCAAGTGAATTTTTGGCCAACCATAAATTCAAGGATGTAATTTTCATATTTGAAGTCCATTTTGGTCATTGGATCGAAGAGATTGAAGTTTGGGTTGAAACTTATTCTTGAAGAAACCCTAAAAGTTACTAATTTTGGAAAATAAGGACTTAATTTCAAAAAATCATATTTTATTCACCCTTGATCAAGAAGATGAAAATGAAATATGCTTGGAAATCTAAGAGAATGATCTTTAACCTCCTTTTGGTCTCATGACCAAATTGGCAAGGAATCAAGAGTTATGGTCTTTTGAAGTTACAAAATTATAGGTCATTTTTCAAAATTAGTGAACTTCAAGCTAGATTTTGGGAGCCTTAATGGATTAATTTGCAAAAACTCAAAACTAGGGGATTAAATATATTTTCAATACCTTTCTAAGTTGTGCTCATTTGTGTCAAAATTCAAAAGTATGAGCAAGTTATGAGTTTTAGAATTTTGGGGCATTTTATTGAAATTTGGCAAATATGCAAAATGGCCAATTCATGAAAACTCAAGTTTCAGCCATTCTCTTTGTTCCTAACCCAGCCCATGACCAACATGCAATGTACCAAGGCCCATCATGCCAAAGTTTGAGCTGCACATGGGCAAATAAACAAGGAATTCGTGGTTTTGCAAAAAATGGTATGAAGTTGCCTAATCACCAACACTAGCTTAATGCAAGGATTTAAGTCCTAATCTTGTTGCTAATCTCTTCCTGAGGGCAAATGGATTAGAATTCACACAAAAAGCAAGCCAACGCATGAGGGATTTCAAGGCTGCATGTGCATACTTGATTTTGGCCAAAAGAAGATTTCTTTGATTCCAAGAGCTTTCAGCGCGAAAAACCTATCCTACCCTCCTCCTGATGCTCTATATATTAAAAAGCAAGCCTCGGTGCAAAGGGTTTGTGCCTCATTTCATCAATCAAAGTCAGAAACTCCATAGCTTGTTGCTATGCATTTTTCTTCGATTCTTCCATCTCCCTTGCACGTTTTGGCCAATTCTTCTTGCATTCTCTTCTCCAAGTGATAAGGATTGTAGATCGAGGCTTAGATTGCAACTGGAGTGAAGGAGACAGTAGATCCATTTTTTCTCAAAGGTATGAATTCGCAACTTCGAATTCTGATTTCTAGCCATGCCTCGTGTGATTTAAGTTCGCAATCATGTTGTTTGAAGTCTATGGAATGATTCTGAAGCTTTATAGCGTTTAATTTGATGAATTATGCATGTTTGAATGTTCTGAAACTTGCGATCCAGAAGGTTTTTGTTCATGTTCATGATTTGATTGTGGACAATGTGATTGATGATTTGAGTTGATTCAAATTGTTATGGATTCCTTGCCATGCTAGCTTTGATTTTCCTTTGATTTCATCAAAAATGATGCAAAATTGAGCATGTTATGTTGATCTGAAAGTGAGCCCTAATCCTGAGAAGATGTGCGCGTTTTTGAGCCATCCGGAGGTTAAAGATGATGTGGTGGCACATCATGATTTTCCTATTTGAAAATTTTTGGATTATTTGAATTTTTGTTTATAAATAGATTTCCATGATTTTATTTCTTGCTCAAAAATGATTGGAAAATTCTGAAAAAATTATCATAAATCCAAAATAATATTTGAGTTTGTGTATTTTTTTGATAATTTTTCTAAAATAATTTGATTGGTTTAAAAATTGTCAGGTTTAATTAATTAATTGTTCAAAGTTTATTTTTATTTTAATAGTTCTATTGACCTAAAAAATCTACAAAAATAATTTGAGAACCACAAAATAATGTGAAAATTGATTCTGACTTTGGTTCATCATTTTTCTTATTTTTTGATTAAAAATTTAATTTCAAAGGTTATTTATAATATTTGTTTGTTTTTTTATTTTTAATACTTCTATTAATTCAAAAATTCTTAAAAAAATCATGTAATCTTGTTTTTAATCATTGAACCTGATCATATTTTTGTTTTTCCTTTTTTGTGAATTTTGGTTATGTTTTTCATTTTCTTGGCCTTAAATAATAATTTCATTATTAATTGTTTGTTTTTTTTTGTTTTTAATATTTTCCTTTTATCCCAAAAAATTACAAAAATTCATAGATGTATGATGTTAGCCCTAATATTTGAATATAATTTTGGTTGGCCATTTTTCTAACTTTTTGATTTAAATATCATTTTGATATGTGGATATTTGTTAATTACATAATTGCTTGAATATTAATTTCTTTCTTGACTTTTCCTAATTCAAAAAAAATATGAAAAAATGTATTTTCTGACATTTAGGGTTTCTTGATATTTAGTTTGGCATTGGTTTGATTTGTTTGAGTTTTGGTCCTATTTAATCAATATTTAGGATTAAAAGTCAAAATCTAGGATTTTGTTGATTATGGTGCAAGTTTCATGTTCAAAACCCTTGTGACTTAGACTTTTATTGGATTTCAGGTCTTGATCATGGTTCATGAATGTATTGGGGATTTGAAAACAAATTTTCTTGAATTATTTGACTTGGTTTGACATTTTTCCACAAATAATTTTGAAAACTTGTCTAGTTTGGTGGTTTTGCCAACTAGTCTTGAACTTTAAACTTCATTTGGCTTCCTCCCCAATCATTCATGAACTAAGGGCTTGCATTCTGACTTCTAAACACTTCCAAGATGTTAAGATATTTTTGATTTGAATTATGGATCTTTATTTCTATTTTTGATGTATTTTTAAAGTGAAGGTGCCCAATTATGTTTGCATGATTTGTTGAAATTTGTTTGATGGCCAATGAACTTGAGTGAGGCATAAAATTGGGAACCTAATGATCATGTTGGTTCTGACTTGTCCATTTTAGCATCAAACTATTTTTGCTCAATGTCCCATACTTGAATGTTTTGAACCTCCCAATGTATTATGCAGGTTTCACCTCCTATTGCATTCATGAAGTTGTGTTTGAATCAATTGTGCATGGTTGAAATGTGTTTGCTACTGACTTTCATGGTCTTTGTTCATATTATTCTCAAGCTCTTATGATCCTTGATTGACATTCAATTGTCAATTCAACATGGTGATACAAAGGAGCAACATTCCCCTGCTTTCTTGACCTAATCTGTGCATATGCTCGTTTCTCCTTGTTTATCATGTTTAAAGCCATCATGTTTGTTCTCACTTTTTCACCTTATGGAATACTAACTTGGTTGTTGAATGTGCGAGGTACTCTGAGAAAGTTGCAACTTTTGGCTTGAGGCTTTTATGTGTTTCACTTTATTTGTGAAACACAATCTATTATACTGGCATTGTTTTGTGCTTGGCATGTTTGATGTTTTATGCAGGATATATATGTTTGATGTTTTATGCAGGATATATATATATATATATATATATATATATATATATATATATATATATATATATATATATATATATATATATATATATATATATATATATATATATATATATATATATACATATATATACATATGATTGTGAATGCCATACATCGCCTCTGGGATTTGTTCATATCTGATAGATTCCTGACTCAATTTGTTTACTGATGCCAGCTTGCTTGAAGTTTCTCTGGGTTTCTTTTATTCTTGCTTGATTGCTACAGATAGTTATCTGTTTGGTATTGTACTACCTCCTTTCTCCCATTTTCATTTTGCATAATTCTCTGATTGCATGATGGGACCTCTGTTGCTGACATATGTCAGGAGGCCCTCTGGTTTTTGTTTGTTTGCATGTGTTGTGTTTATTTTTGATCGATGAGTCACTCAATTTAGAAATTGAGATCACGACTTCGCTCTCTTTGCATGCTCCCTATAGAATGTTTGTTGCTTTTCTTCTTTAATTGTTGATCGATGAGTCACTCAATTTAGATATTGAGATCACGATTTTGCTCTTATTGCATGCTCCTTATAGGATGTTTATTGCTTTTCTTCTTTAATTGTTGATCGATGAGTCACTCAATTTAGATATTGAGATCATGACTTCGCTCTCATTGCATGTTCCCTATAGGATAGTTTTGTTGAGTTCCCTTTAACATAAATTAGGATAGGATTTTCCCTTTATCCTCAACCTTAGGGTCAACCATTGTATGATAACAATAGGGATAGTGCTAGGCTAGTCTCCCTTAGTTGTTTTTCTCTCTTTGCATCTTGCATCTTAAAATAAAAACTTGTTTCCTTGGAAAATCATAAGAAACTTCTAATGAAACCAAACTCTTCTTGAAAGTAAAAGATACAAACCAATCTTACTTTGTCTTTGTTATCTCTTGGCCGATGTTTCGCCATCGCACATTTGTTTGAAGCCGATGTTTCGCCATCACACATGTTTGTTATCCTACTTTGATTCCCAATATCATTGATAGGTGTGATATTTTGCTATCTATCTCATTGATGTTTCGCCATCTTTGCCATGATATCCTATTATCTCTTAGCCGATGTCTCGTCATCGCACATTTGTTTAAAGTTGATGTTTCGCCATCGCACATGTTTATTATACTACTTTGATTCTCAATATCATTGATAGGTGTGATATTTTGCTATCTGTCTCATCGATGTTTCGCCATCTTTGCCATGATATCCTATCATCCTTTAACCGATGTTTCGCCATCGCACATTTGTTTGAAGCCGATGTTTCGCCATCGCACATGTTTGTTATCCTACTTTGATTCTCAATATCATTGATAGGTGTTATATTTTGCTATCTATTTCATTGATGTTTCGCCATCTCTGCCATGATTTCTTGTCATCCTTTAACCGATGTTTTTCCATCGCACATTTGTTTGAAGCCGATGTTTCTCCATCGCACATGTTTGTTATCCTATTTTGATTCTTAATATCATTGATAGGTGTGATATTTTGCTATCTGTTTCATTGATGTTTCTCCATCTCTTCCATGATTTCTTGTCATCCTTTAGCCGATGTTTCGCCATCGCACATTTGTTTGAAGCCGATGTTTCGCCATCGCACATGTTTGTGATCCTACTTTGATTCTCAATATCATTGTTAGGTGTATTGTTTTGTCATCCGTTCTATCATTTGATGTTTCGTCATCTTTGACATGTTACTTTGTTATTATTTAATCGATGTTTAACCATCTCACTTGTTTGTTGTTTCACTCGATGTTTTGCCATCTTGACTATCTTTGTTTGTCTTAATTAAAAAATACAAACCAACCAAAACATGTAAGCCGAACTACGGCTGCTCTGATTCCTTAAAAGGGATACGTAGGCATTGGGGTAGGGCCGAACCGAGCACAACTTTTATTTTCCCCACATTATATTCTTTTTCCTTTCGCATGCATTCCCTTTTCAGTTTTAAGCCATAGACATATGATTTGACCATACCCATTAGATTAGACAACAAGAGTGGATACCATAGAGTACTATGGGCGTGTGGGGTGCTAGCACCTTCCCCTCGCTTTACATCCTCCCTTACCCGATCTCTCGGTCGAAAGACCGTGATTTCTCCCTTTTCAGGTTTTCTCGATGTTTACCTTTCCCTCTCGGCGGGATAAAAGATGTTTGGTGGCGACTTCATTGATGTTTCATTACATCCAGATGACAGGTTCCGGCCGCATAGTTTCAGCTGGCGACTTCATTGGGGACAGATTGACCTTTTTGTTGGTCCATCCCGGAGTCGATCCTAGCTCTTGTTTGTTTTCTTCTTCGGTGTTTATTTTACCGCTTTGCATATTTATCTGTTTGCATTGCATCCTATGTGCACTTTATTTTCTGCATATTGGATTTGGCTGGACTATTGGTTTCTGGATTTTCTTGGTGGGTGGGTTGTTCCATGAGGTAGAAGGCCTCGTACATAGGCTATGAGTGAATTCCATAGGAACTAGGAATAGAGTGGCCATGGAAGCTATGAGGCGGATGCCTTGTAGACCTGACCATGAGACCCATGACTTCGGAGGAAGTTCGGATAGGTGTTATCGTATGATAATACTGACATTTGAGCTCTCGTACTTTGATTTGGCTTTTAACCTTACCTTGACCTAAACTGCACCCGTGAGAGGGGCAGTAAAACTTTTCTTACAGGTACAGGTATTGTTGGTGATTTTGTGTTGCGAAAGTGACTCAGGTTCCCATGATAGTTTTGAAGCCTCGAGATTCTCTTTTGATCTTGGGTGGTGTTTTTCTGTAATGGTCCAGCCACGATCCAGTGTGAACTTTGATCCTGTCATATTGCATCATAGCATGTTTATTTCTAAAAAATGATGTAAAAAAAAATAACTAGCATGCACATGTCATTTTCCAGGGACATTCAAGAGTTTTCTTTCCGTCAAGAATGGCTGATCTCCCTCCAGTTGAGTCCGATTCGGTTCGTGTTAAAGAGCTCACCAGACATACTTTCTCTTATCAGATTCCTACCATTGATGTGTTCGAGTTGAAGAGATTGAGTTCTTATTTAAAGGGTGATGTTCTGAACAAATTCAACACAAATTATGGCAACTTGTTACTGGTCCTTAATACTCCAGTTGACCCGATGGCTTTGATCACTCTCTTCCATTTCTATGACAAAGAATTATGGTGCTTTACTTTTCAAGATTATCAACTGGTTCCCACCCTAGAAGAGTATGCACACCTGCTTAATATCAGATTGACCAATGAAGTTCCTTTTGTCCAAGTGCCGGAAAAGCCGAAGTTCGAGGTTGTTGCTGAGATTTTTTGTTTGGGTTTGAAAGAGGTGAAAGAAAATTGGAAGTCCAGTGAGGGTATTGCAGGGTTTTATCTGAATTTCTTAGTGAAGAAAGCTGAAGATTGGGAAAAGAAAGGAAATTGGAGTGACTTCAGTTCTTTGTTCTCTCTCATGATATACGGGATTGTCCTCTTCCCTCACAAGAGAAATTTTGTGGATTTAACGGCTATCTATGTTTTTAGAAACAAGAACCTGATACCGACACTCTTGGCAGATACTCATTACGCCATTCATTCCAGGTACGGAAAAGGTGGTAAGGTGATTTTATGCCATTCGATGTTGTATCAATGGCTTAAGTTGCATCTACCAGTGAATGGCCCTTTCATGGATACCAGACTTTCTCTCTGATGGTCATCAAGGCTTGTCAACCTTACTTCATTTGATATCAGGTGGAATTATGACATGGGAGAAGTACGAAGTATTATCACTAGCTGCGGAGATTTCCCTAATGTTCCCCTCATAAGAACTAAGGGGTGTATCAACTATAATCATGTGCTTGCTTATCGTCAATTGGGATATGCAATGGATGGACCGCCAAAGGTTAAGGAGGTGTCTGAATCAGTGTATTTCATTAGAGGAGGTGATCCTGAGATGTTGAAAAGAGTGACAAGTGCTTGGAAGGGAATTCACAGGAAGGATAGAACTACTTTGGGCAAGAAGGTTCCTATTGCTAGAGTTCCTTACATGGAGTGGGTTAAAGCCAGGGTTAAGATCCTACGGTTACCATTTGCAAGGTCGGCTCCTCTATACGAGCAACCTCCTGTTGTTCTAAGTAACACGGTGCCTACCGAGATGTTCACCCAGGTTCATGTTGAGAATATTTAGCTTCGTGCAAAAGACCGTGAGGCAGGGATGAAACTTTATTGGGCATATCAAGAAAGGGCCGACTTAGCTTGCAGACTCAAGGAAGCTCAAGGGGAAACTTCTGATGCAACTAGTTCTAGGAAGAGGTCACATGCCGAAATGGAAGAAGAATTGAGTAAGACTCAGCAAGAGTGTCGGAAGCTTCAGGCCTCAGAAAATAGTTACAGGAAGAAGATTCAGAACTTAGAAAAACAGCTCAAAGACAAAGACGCTCAGCTTGAGAAGGAAGTAGCCCAGAAGCGTGTCGCAGAAGATCGGTTCCAAGAGAGTAAAATAGTCGCATCTCAAATCTTGAAGGAGAAAGCCATACTTGAAGAGTACTGTCAACATCTTAAAGCATGTTTAGTTCCGGAGATTTAGTTCTGTTATTTGCTTTTGGTGTATTTGGTCACCCCCAGAATTGTTGGAAGGGACCAATTGATTGTTGTTATTATTCAGTTCTTCTTACTTTTTATTAAGACATGTATTTAGTTGTTTATTATTTTTCTCTTAGTTATCCGAAGTCACTTACACATCGTTTCTTTTGTTTGTAAATAATTGAAGTGTTCATCTTATTACCCTTTCTCTTTTGATTGTATGATCGCACGCCATGATTGATGAATAAAAGGACTCTTGGATACTTGGAAATAACAAACATATCATCCACATCATGCATTTCATAACATTACAGGTTATCTCAAGACGGTTTTCTTATTCTGCTGCTTTTCTTATTCAAAATTCAAGACGACTACTCATCGGTATTCCACCAGAAACAACTTGCCGAGACAGATGGAATAGGTTCAAGCTGAACTCGCTGAAATAAGGGCCCAGATGGCTACTCAGATGACTCAGTTCATGGAGGTCATCACCAATGTGAATCGTCGACAGGAGGAACTAGATACCATTGTCAACAACCAGCGCCGCCATCCAGGGGATGGTGGAAATCAAGGGCTCTATCAGGACATTTATGTAGGATTGGGGGATGTGCAAGATCAGCCTGCTGGAAATTTTCATGGGATGCCGGGAAACCCTTTCGTGCGCAACGTAGGGAAGTTTCCCCCGTCTCCTGGACTTCGTCTTGTGGGGAACATGAGAGTTAATCAGGGCGATGTAAGGAATTATCAGGAGCAGGATTACGACTTTGACCAGGACGAAGATCAGTTTTCTGTTCGGTGTTCAGAGCCGGGGGTTTAGATCGAGGATATGAAATATCGTTTGTTGGAAGAGCGTCTGAAGGCTGTGGAAGGGCAGGGAGTCCTTGGTATGGATGCTAATGATCTTGGGTTGGTGTATGGGGTGAAAGTTCCTCCAAAGTTCAATCCTCCTACGTTTGAAAAGTACAACGGAACGTCGTGTCCTATTACCCATGCAACTGCTTATTTCTGGAAGATGTCAATACATACCGAAGATCAAGGGCTTTCGATTAATTTTTTCCAGGATAGCCTATCTGGGGAATCCCTGGAGTGGTACATGAAGCTAGAGAAAACTCATATTCACTGCTGGAATGATCTTGCTCGGGCTTTTGTCAAGCATTATCAGTACAATGTGGATATGGCGCCTAATCGCACTCAGTTACAAAATATGTCACAAGGACCAAAAGAATCTTTCAAGGAATACGCTCAGAAGTGGCGTGAGTTGGCTGCGAGGGTTCAACCTCCACTCATGGAGAGAGAGCTCATTGATATGTTTATGAGTACCCTGCAAGGGCCGTTCTATGAGCACATGATATGAAGCACTTCGGCAGGATTTGTAGACTTGGTTATGGTTGGTGAAAGAATTTAAGTAGGTTTGAAATTGGGAAAGATTCAGATTGGAGGGTCTGGTTGCTCATCAGGGGGCAGTAAAAAACCATACAACACTTACCCTAAGAAAAGGGAAGGCGACGCAAGCGCGGTTTACTCTCATAGAGGACGAAGAGAGGATCGTCAGCACCAACAAATCAATGTTGTTTCTATTCCTGTTAATGCTCCTCCGCAGCAGAGACCAAATGCAGTGCCGCAACAACAAAGGAAGCAAGATGCTCCCCGTCAGTATAATAATCAACAACAGAGACAACCTAGAAAATCCGATCCCTTTCCAGTAACTCTTACTGAAGCGCTCCACCACCTGCTTGATTTGAAGTTGATCGGTTTGAGAAATATGTCGCCACCACCCGCAAGACTCCCTGTTAACTACGATTCTAACGCAAGATGTGAATTCCATTCGGGAGGATTTGGTCATTCTACTGACAATTGTTTTGCGTTGAAGTGCAAAGTATAAGACTTGTTGGATTCTAAGGCAATTGAGTTTACTCCAGTGACTGGTCCGAATGTTACTCAGAACCCAATGCCTAAGCATGGAGGGGGTGTTGTTAACATGATTGATGATAATGGTGAAATGTTGAATTTAATCATGAATGTGGAGCAAGTAACTACTCCGTTGAGTTATGTTAAGAGGTATTTGCTTGACAATTCTATTTTCCCAGGTTGTGCTTCAGAGTGTGCCAAGTGTAGAGACCAACCGAAGGGCTGTGATGATTTAAAGGTAGGTATCTAGTTGTTGATGAATGAGGGTTCCCTGCAGTTTGATAGAAAACCAAGCCACTGCAAGCTCACTGAAGAGGATGTTGTTGTGATATCCATCCCTTACTCCCCTGCGCGCATTCCTGCCCCGTCAAGGGAACCCCCTCTGATGATTACAGTACCTGGTCCCATGCCGTATACCAGTGAGAAGGCCGTCTCGTGGCATTACAGCGCCGATGTTTATTACCATGGGGTAAAGCAGGAGTTTAATGCACGTTTGTCTGAGAAAGAACATGCTGAAGGTGATGAAGAGGAAGTCCATAACTTTTTTGGTGTGGGACGAATGACTAGAAGCGGGAGAGTATTGGTCCTTCCAATGTGCAAGATGCGGCAGATGCTTCTGCAAGAGAAAAAGGAAAACAACAGGTAATGATCGGTAATCCAAGGGTTACGCTAGCCAATGTGACTCAATCAATTCCTATACCAGAAGCTTCTTCAGTTCCCGGTGAGGTTGAAGAGTTAATGCGAATTATAAGAAAGAGTGATTATAGCATAATTGATCATTTGAGCCATACTCCTTCTAATATGTTTATCTTGTCTCTGTTGATTTATTCAGAACCTCACAGAAATGCTTTAATGAAGCTATTAAAGAATGTGTTTGTGCCACATGAGATAACAATCAATTAGTTTGAGAATGTCTGTGCTAACATATCTTCCGGGAATGGTTTGGGCTTCACAGATTTTGATCTTCCTCCAGAGGGACCAGACCATAACAAAGCGTTGCATATCTCAATGGAGTGCAGGGGCACTACTTTATATAGAGTTTTGGTGGACACATGATCGTCTTTAAATGTATTTCCCAAGTCAGCATTGATGAAGATTGATTATTCTGGACTAGAGTTACGCCCTAGTGATTTGATGGTGAAGGCGTTTGGTGGGTCTCGAAGGTCAGTATTTGGGGAGCTGGAGTTACCAATTAAGGTTGGTCCTCGCACCTTCACGGCTATGTTTTTTGTGATGGATATACAACCAGCATACTGTTGCTTGTTGGGGAGGCCGTGGATTCATAGAGCAAGAGCAGACACTTCTACTCTTCATCAGAAACTCAAGTACCCTGCAGAAGGAAAAGTGATAACTGTGTGCGACAAAGAAGAGTACATCGTGAGTCATTTGACGTCATTTCGTTATGTCGAGGTTGAAGGTGAAATACATGAAACTCCGTTTCAGGCATTTGAGACAGTTCATGCTGTCAACTTTCCTCCTCCAGAGCAGAAAAGGAAATCGGAAACTGTTATGTCTTCTCTGAAAGATGCAAAAGCTGTAGTGGAAGGTGGTAACCCTGAAGGTTGGGGTCAGGTGCTGGACGTTACTCCGAAGTTTGATAAATTTGGTCTTGGTTTTAGCCCAGATCAACAGAGTGCAGATCCCAGAGCATCTAGTTTATCTACTCCTGTGAAGTTTTCCCGCCTTTGTGCTACTTAGGAAGGACACGCCAATGCAATTGGCGACGATGGGGCTGATGGCTACAATATTGAAGATTGGATTCGTCCGAGTATTCCAGGCCAGCCACTCAACAATTGGACTTCTCTGGATGTTATCCAAGTTTCAAGCGTTGAGGAGTAATTTTCTTGTTTCTTTTATTATCATATCATAATTCCTACGCTCTGCCCAAGGCGTAGTGAATCATTTGTGTAGGGCCACCATGTTTATTTTGCAAGTTTATCATGAAATAAAGGACGTTTTTGCATTCAAAATTTTGCTTCTTTTTTTTTTAAATGGCAATGTTTCTCTTTCCACACACTGTCACTAAAAAACGCAAAAATGTCATTCATGCAGATGCACTTCCACCATCGATTCTATCGATAACGACTCTGCTATGGCTCATTATGACTTTGATACTCCTATTTATCAAGCTGAAGAAGAAGCATATGAGGACTGTGGTCTTCTTGAGGAGTTAGCAAGATTGTTAAAACAAGAGGAGAAGGTTATCCAGCTGAATCAAGATTCAATTGAGGTGGTGAATATTGGTACAGAAGAGGTAAGAAGAGAATTCAAGATAGGGGCCGATCTCGAAGAAAGTGTAAAGGCCAGATTGATTGAGTTACTCCGTAAGTATTCTGATATCTTTGCCTGGTCTTATGAGGATATGCCTGGGTTGGATACAGACATAGTGGTGCATCGACTGCCGCTCAAAGAAGGTTGTTCTCATGTCAAGCAGAAACTCTGAAGAACTCATCCTGAGATTTACAAGAAGATCAAAGAGGAGGTCCAAAAGCAGTTGGACGCAAATTTCCTAAAGGTTGTCAATTATTCGCCATGGATTGCAATCATCATTCCTGTGCCCAAGAAAGATGGTAAAGTCAGGATGTGCATGGATTATAGGTATTTGAGTAGGGCCAGCCCTAAAGATGATTTTCCTCTTCCGCATATTGATGTGTTGGTCGATAACAATGCTCATTCCAAGGTGTTCTCGTTCATGGATGGCTTTTCAGGTTACAATCAGATTAAGATGGCTCCGGAGGATATGGAGAAAACAACATTCATCACGCCTTGGGGAACCTTCTGTTATAAAGTGATGCCGTTTGGTTTAAAAAATGCCGGGCCAACATATCAGCGTGCTATGGTCACTCTCTTTCATGGATTGATTCACAAAGAGATTGAGGTATATGTAGACGATATGATTGCTAAGTCTGACACAGAAGGGGAACATCTTGTTCATCTGGAAAAATTGTTCGAGAGACTGAGGCAGTTCTTGCTAAGGTTGAATCCGAATAAGTGCACCTTTGGGGTGAGATCCGGCAAGCTATTGGGCTTTATTGTAAGTGAGAAAGGTATCGAGGTGGACCCGGCCAAAGTCAAAGCGATACATGAAATTCCTGAGCCAAGGACAAAGAAGGAAGTACATGGTTTCTTGGGGAGGTTAAACTATATTTCCAGATTTATATCTCATCTCACAGCCACTTGTGAACCTATGTTCAAGTTGTTGAAGAAAAGTCAGACAGTGAGATGGAATGAGGATTGTCAGAAGGCCTTTGACAAGATAAATGAGTATTTACAGGAACCTCTGATACTCATGCCGCCGGTGGAAGGAAGGACACTAATCATGTACCTAACTGTGTTGGAGACCTCAATGGGTTGTGTCCTCGGTCAGCACGACGAAACAGGGAAGAAAGAGCAGGCTATTTACTACTTGAGTAAGAAGTTTACGGAATGTGAGTCGAGGTACTCATTACTGGAAAAGACTTTTTGTGCGCTTGCCTGGGCCGCCAAACGTCTGAGGCAATACATGTTAACTCACGCCACCTACTTGATATCCAAAATGGATCAAATCAAGTATATTTTTGAGAAGCCAGCTCTTACAGGAAGGGTAGCCCGTTGGCAGATGATACTCACTGAATATGATATCCAATATACTACTCAAAAGGCAATTAAGGGTAGTGTACTGGCCGACCATCTTGGTCATCAGCCCGTGAATTATTATGAACTGATGAAGTTTGATTTTCCAGATGAGGAAATTGTGTATATTCGGGATTGTAATATGCCAGACCCAGACGAAGGACCCGAGCCAGGATCATGTTGGACGCTTGTTTTCGATGGTGCTTCCAATGCTATGGGTAACAGCGTCAGAGCTATTATCACTTCTCCTGAGGGATACCACATTCCTTTCACGTCTAGTATTTGTTTCGATTGCACTAACAACATGGCCGAATATGAGGCTTGCATTTATGGCATTGAAGCAGCGATCGACCTGCGCATCAAATTTTTGAAAGTTTACGGAGATTCCAATCTTGTTATCAGTCAGATTAATGGAGATTGGGAGACTCGCCATCAAAACCTAATTCCCTATCGTGAGCATGTTATGAAGCTGATTCCGTACTTCGAAGAGATCATGTTTGAGCATATTCCCAGAGAAGAAAACAATATAGCTGATGCACTGGAAACTTTGTCCTCCATGTTCAAGGTTAAGTGGGCTAATGAGGCACCTTCCATTACTATCAGAAGTTTGAGTGAGCCGGATTTCTATTTTGAGGCCAGTTTGGAGCCAGATGGTAATCCTTGGTTTTATGACGTTAAGCGATATCTGGAAACGCAAGAGTACCCTGAGGGGGCATCTGTCACAGATAAGAAGTTCTTGAGAAGATTTTCAGCCAAGTTCTTTCTCAGTGGTGGTGTGTTGTACAGAAGGCATCATGATGGTTTACTACTCAGATGTGTTAACAAGAAAGAAGCGGCTAGAATCATTGAGGATATACATGAAGGTGATTTCGGGACCCATTCCAACGGGCACACCATGGCTAAAAAGATCTTGCGAGCAGGTTATTATTGGTCCACCATGGAGACTGACTGTTACAATCATGCACGAGTTTGCTACAAATGTCAAGTCTATGCTGATGAAGTGCATGTGCCGCCAGTACCTTTGAATGTCTTGACCTCCCCTTGGTCGTTTCCAATATGGGGAATTGATATGATCGGCAAGATTGAACCGACTGCGTCCAACGGGCACCGTTTCATTCTGGTATCCATCGATTATTTTACAAAGTGGGTCGAAGCTGCATCCTATGCCAATGTCACCAAGCAGGTGGTAACTCGGTTCATTAAGAAGAATATTATATGTCGCTACGGAGTTCTTGAGAAGATCATTACCGATAATGGGTCTAACTTGAATAACAAAATGATGAAGGAGCTTTGTGAGTCCTTCAAAATCAAGCATCATAACTCTTCCCCATACCGACCAAAGATGAACGGCACTGTCGAAGCGGCCAATAAAAATATCAAGAAAATCATGCAGAAGATGGTGGTAACCTATAAAGATTGGCATGAGATGCTGCCTTTCGCTTTGCATGGTTATCGCACCACTGTGCGTACTTCGACTGGGGCAACCACATTTTCATTGTTTCACGGCATGGAAGCAGTACTACCGATAGAAGTCGAGATTCCTTCTCTTAGGGTCATGAGAGATGTTGAGCTGGATGAAAGTGAATGGGTGCAAAATCGGCTAGATCAGTTGGAACTTATTGATGAAAAGAGATTGACGGCCTTTTGCCACAGTCAGGTATATCAGCAAAGGATGAGAAAAGCTTTTGATAAGAGGGTGCGACCTCAGTGTTACAAACCAGGCGACCTTGTGCTCAAAAGGATAATTCTTCCCCAGGGAGATCCCAGGGGCAAGTGGGTTCCGACTTATGAAGGTCCTTTTGTGGTCAGAAAAGTTTTCTCTGGAGGAGCGATGATGCTCACGACTATGGATGGAGAGTACTTCCCTCTCCCTGTGAATGCTGACGTAGTTAAAAAATACTTTGCATAAAAAATAATAAAAACCCGCTAAATTGAAAACCCGAAAGGGTGGTTTAGGAAAAAAGAGGGTGTCCTGGTGGATCAAAAACCCGAAAGGGCGATTCAGGCAAAAGTTAGGGACTTAAAGCAAATGACTACGCTCAGCATGGGATTCTTTGTTTCTTTCTTTCGTTCCGTCACCTGGCGTAAGCTCGAAGCTAATCCAAGTTTGATTTGTCTGAAGGCAGGAAGATGAGAGTCATCAGAGTCATAGCAGAGTCGGGACTTGATGAATATTCACATTCACATTGCCATTTGTAAACACTTGTTTGTTTTAATTTTGCAATTTCTTGCTTCCCAATGTAAATGTCTTTTTCACAGGCAGACTTCTCAAAATCAATAGAATATCTTCTTTCAAGTATACGTATGCTTTTCTTTTCTTCTTTTTTTATTTTGTTTGCAAAAAACGTCCAATATTTTTTATAAGCATGTGCATATAAACTTCATGGATCTTACACGAAAATGGTAATACAAGTCATGGTTAGTTGATCGCTTGAAATGCGGATAACAAACACCACTACTATTGTGCAAGGGAAATGTTTGTTTCTCTGTTTGGTGGACTTCCCTTTCACTTTTTTAGGCATTTCGCCTTGCGGTTTTGTTTCACAGCTCCGGGTTGTTGGTAAAAATCATGGGTCAGGATAATATCAAAGTTACATCAGGTCGGCAGGACCGGTGAACCTGGTTGGAGATACTTCTTCCCCATATTGGCTTTTATTACGTTTCTTTGCCGCACTCTCGTGTGTCATCTTGATTGATGGTTTTAGCATTGTCTCCATATAGCATTTTGTCTATAGCTGAATGTCGGTCCTGATGCGTTGAATGTTTTTGTCTTGAAAAATTTTCATACAAAATCATTCTTTATTTGTTCTCTGGGCATTTTGATACCAACTGTGTCAATTTTTTCGCATGACCAAGAATTTGGAGGAGGAAATTTATCTAAAAACAGTGACTGTAGTGGTATGCTTTTGAGTAGAACCCCGTTGAAGATGTACAGGAATTGTTTCAATCCCCAAACACTGGAGATATAAGGGAGTTAGACCCTCGTTAACCCCTCTGAGCCTTCGAAGTAGGAGTTTTCTTTTCTGTTCAAAAAAAATATAAAAAATAAACCTTTTTAACCAGGGGAAGGGTAGATGTTCAGTTGATTTGACCAAGCATTCAAATTTCAGAAAGAATGTCCCATCTGAGGATCACCACACTTTATCTTTCACATCATAAGATCAAAAATGTATGAACCATGATTTTTATTTCCTCACAAAAGTCTTGAGGTCGAGATTGAATCGATACAATAATGGTTGTCCCTCGCTGATCAAGGAATGAGGCATTTGCTTTCTTCAAAAAAAAGAGAGAGAAATAAAGAAAAAGTTCAAAGGCCTAAAGTCACATTGACTTGTTCAAAATGGAAAGCGTGAATAAGAAAGAAACAAAAAGCCCCACTAAGTCGAAACTTGAAAACAAGTCGCTTAGGCAAAGGTTAGGGCATCCCGCTGGACTCCCAACATGGAAATTCAAAAGATTTTGTCCAGGAAAAAGTTAGGGAAAAGAGAGCCTAAAAAAAAAGAAGCAAAAAAAATTATCCCATCAAAAAAAGAAGAACAATAATGTCAAAGAAAAACCGAAGCAGCAAAAGTTAAGCGACAATCATGTTGAAAGATTTGTCGTAATCACTCAGTCATCATAAATCTTGTTGAAAGATGAATTTCAAAATACATGTTTGAGAAGAAGTTGGATGACTAGATCAGGAAATTTTGAGGAAGCATCATTTTATTAAATGATATTCTTTAAAATGTCAGTTCAAAATCAACATTATAGTTATCCTCAAAACATATTATGAAGATTAATAATTCTCTTTACCAAAATCAGATTTTAAAATATGTCTAGATTAAAAGTCAATTACTCATTAAAATCATATTGTCGCTAATTGTCTCTCGAAAAGGTTAGAGTTTTCATCATTTTTGACAATGCATAAACTATATAAACATTTTGGTTTTTATATGGATTTAAAAATATTGGGTTTTTTTTTCATTCAAAAATCCTAAAGATAAGAGAAAAAATATTTTGGTATATGACTTTTTTTTTCAAAAAGTCTCTTTTCTTTTATTTGTACTTTACAAAACTTTCTTTTTGGTGACTTTATTGTATTTGTATGCTTTGATATTTTGATTTCTTTTATTTTTTCTTTTTGTTATGTCAAAGCATATTCTTTGCATTTTTTAGTGTTCTCTTATCCTTACGACAACATGGTGAACATTGTTTTTATTTTAAAATTGGCTAAGTGTAATAACTTTTAAAGAACAAAATTTTCACTTTTTAGGCTCAAAGGGGGGTGTCAAAGGATCATACCCTCATAAGGTAGGATTTTTAGTTAAGTAGTTCTTCACTCAATAACAAACAGTGTCTTGATCATATCCATGACTTAAGATATACCAAGTAATAGAAAGAATGATGTTATATTAACATAGTTAGTATGCATGTCTAACCTCGTTATTTATATAAAATATAAGGTTGCATAGAACTCACTTGGTTAGGCCTATATGATCTTGAGATTTATTGAAATGTTTTCACTAAACAGTAGTAAAGTCAAATATTTGTAAGAAACTAATTCAAGGTCATGTTATAGTTCATAGATAACCAAACATCTATCAATAATGGACCATTTAAAAGAAAAATGTATCATGTCATTGTTCCTGACTTTTTGTTAACAACCTAGTCTTTGTGATTCCTCTGCATTTGTATTTTCAGGTAAAGTAAACCATCTGCAGACAAACAGTTCAAAAATAGAAACTTTTGAAATTTTCAAAATTTTCAAACAAGTACTTAATCATGAAAAAAATGTAAGCATCATATGTTTTGTGTAGGCTTTAACTTCAATCATTCTTGTATTCCATCCCATGTAGAAAAGTTTGGCTTATCCTCAGGTCATCAAAATAGATATGGTGTTGCGTAGACCTTCGCTTATCTACAAAAACTTTTTTAGCCAACAATGTGCAGTAGAGAACACTAAGCAAACAACTAGGCTCGCTTACCCATCAAAGACCATTATATGCACTAAACGCACAACAAATCTCTCTTAGCCAAATTCCTACATCACTCCATGGTACTTGTTGCACTTGTTTGAATTCATCTCAAAACACAACATAATTAGGGAAATATGTCTCAAAATTATGTCCAGAAATATATTCAAGTGTTTTGGGAGGTTGGGCATGCGTGTGTACTTGGTACAAAATGCCAACATACGCAAGTCCCTTTTGCATGGCATTGAAAAACATTAAAACACATAAAGAAATATAAATTGCTCAAGAAGTAACTAAATTCAAACCAACAAAATATATATACTTAACATTGATAGGGAGAAACTTGTAGCATCAGTCTAATGATCAACCTCACTAGTCGTCTCTTCACCTAACTCTTCCTCTTCTTCAGTGTATTATCCATATTCTTCCTCATTTCATTCCTCTTATATTTCTTACTCTTTTTCCTCATTTTCCTCTTCATCATGCTCATTCCCCGTTTAACTACCTCCAGCCTCATCTCCTCCAAAATCTAAGTAAATTGGCTTGTTTCAAGGCCATTCAACAATATGTATCATAGATGTCCCAACTATAAGTGAAGCAGACTCTCAGGTTTGGATCCGTGTTATTAAAATTTTTCATTCAAAATTATTTACATAATCTCATGATTAAGCTTTGAAATCCAATGGCATGTTTGTGTGAAGAACTAATGATTTCACATATTTCAAATGGAAAACATGGCTACAATTCCAAAGGCAAACCTCAGGCACCTAGTGGTCCTAAAGTGCATGGCTGTGTATACACTCATTATGGTAGAACAAATCACACCATAGAAACATGCTTCCTAAAGCATGGGTTTCCATCAGGTTTCAATGGCAAGGAAAAATCCTAAGGTGCTTCAGAGGCCTCTTTTTTTAACTCATCTTCACCTTTCTTTGGATTCACTCAAGAGCAATACAACAACATACTCGAATTGATCCAGCACTCCAAACTTACCTCAAAGGCCAACTCATTCTCTATTTATCATTTTGTCTTGAATTCACACTCATCCACTACCAATGGTAAGCACTCTAATCTATGGATTCTAGATATTGGTGCCACTTATCACATTTCCCATAATATTTCACTTTTTAGTGCTTACAAAAACATTGTCCCCATAACAGTTAGTTTTCCTGATGGTTTTCAAGTTATTGCCTCTGTTTTTGCTACTATTTTTGTTTCTTCATCTCTATCTTTGCACAATTTGCTCTATATTCCTATGTATCATGTTTACCTCATTTTAATAGCCAAGCTTGTTACTTGCAATGAATGCTTTGTAAAATTCACTGCTAATTCTTGTCATATTCTACATAATCATTCCAAAGAAATGATTAGTATAACTAAGTTACAAAGAGGCTTATATGTGCTTGAATCTGCAGGCTACGACTCTTATTATTATTCTATTACCAATACTCCTTGTAATACTTGGCACTTAAGACTAGGACATATATCTGACATTGGTTTACAAACTGTGTCAAGAAAATTTCCTTTCATTTCATGTAAGAACAACAATGTACCTTGTGACTCTTGTTACTTAGCTAAACAAAGAAAATTTACTTTTCCTAACAGCATATCTAATTCATTTGCCCCTTTTGAAATATTACATGTTGATTTGTGGGGACCTATTCCCACCATATCTACATTAGGTCATAAGTATTTCTTAACTCTAGTAGATGATTACACAAGATATACTTGGGTTATTTTTCTTAAAACTAAAGACCAAACCAAGGCTAGTTTAATTTAATTTGTAGCCTATATTGAAAAACAATTTAATCTCTCAAATACCTAAGATCTGGAAATGGCATAGAATTTGTGGCCCTGTCTAAATTTCTCTTATCCAAAGGTATTATTCATCAAAAGTAATATGTTGCGACACCCCCAACAAAATTGGGTGGTGGAAATAAAACACCAACATATTCTCAATGTTTCCAGGTCCTTATTTTTTCACTCTAATGTTCCTTTAAACATGTGAATTCTTTGTGTACAACATGTAGTTCATATCATTAATATAATTTCTACTCATTTATTGAAATCAAATGTCATTATCAGCTCTTATTCCATAACCCTCCCTCTTTAATACATTTGAAGGTTTTTGACTGTTTATGTTTTGCTTTCACTCTTCAAGCAAATATGACTAAATTTGATCCTAGGGCTAGGGAATCTATTTTCCTTGTTTTCTTGTATGATTTAAAACATCATAGCATTTTTTTCTATAGGAATGTGATCTTCTATGAATCAATATTTCCTTTCAAAAATAACATATTAACAGTTATCCCTCCCCAAACACATTTGCACACACTTGATGACATACATACTGCCATCCTTTATCTTTTGTCCTCTCCTACCATAAATTTTCTCATGCTTGTAAATATTTCTTTTGCACTATATCTTCTAACATTGAACCAAAAACCTTTAATCAAGCTATCAAGTTTGATTGTTGAAAACATGCTATGGATGTTGAAATAAATGCTCTTGAAGCAAACCATACATGGACTATAAGTTTTCTACCACCTGACAAAGCTGATAAATGTTGAAGATGGGTATATGAGATAAAATATAAGGCCAATGGTTCCATTGAGAGGTACAAGGATAGGCTTGTAGCTAAAGGTTACACACAAATGGAGGGTGTCGATTATTTTGAAGATTTTCCCATGTAGAAAAGATCACCACAGTCAGAGTATTACTCTCTCTTGCTGCAATCAAAGGTTGGCATTTGGAGCAGTTACATGTTAACAATCCCTTCCTCCATGGTGAGTTAAATGAAGAGGTATATATGACACTTCCTACTGGTTTACTAGTCTATAATTCCTCTCAGGTGTGCAAACTTCAGAAATCATTATATGGCTTATAGTAATCTAGTTTCTAATGGTATTCTAAGCTTTCTTCTTTTTTGATTTCCTTGAGTTACAACCAATCATAGGCAGATCCCTCACTATATGTTAAATCAAATAAGAACAAGTTTACTGCTTTAATTGTGTATGTTAATGACATAGTTATGGCTATTAACTCTATTAAGGAAATCAATTTTGTCAAATAACCTTTGTATCAACCATTAAAAATTAAGGAACTTAGTTCACTCAAATTATTTCGAGCCTTTGAAATTTCTAGATCCAATTCAAGAATCTTCTTGAATCAAAGGAAATACACCCTTTAACTTCTTGAGTACATGGGGTTTCTTGCCTCTAAACCATCTTTTGTTCCTTTTGATCCCACTCTAAAGTTGTCAAATACATATGGCCTACCCTTAGCTGATTCTTCTTCTTACAGAAGGTGGGTTGGTAGGTTCATTTACTTGACAAACACAAGGCCTGATATCACATATGTTGCCTAATATCTAAGTAAATATGTCTATAATTCACTCATACAACACTTTGTACGGTGCCATGCCAATACCCGTATGAAAACTATTGTTGTATGTAAACTCAATCAATGGCAAGTGGTTATCCCAAGCACCTTCGTGTTCCAACATACAAGTCCTCATCAAATCCTCCAAATACTGAATAGTCCGCTCTGTCTGATCATCTATTTACAGATGATATGAAAAACTCAACTTCAACTTACTACCAAATGCATTCTATAAAACCTTCCCAGAATTTTGATGTAAGCCTCGGATCTCTATCTTGTACAATACTCTAAGGTATCCCATGCAATTTCAAAATCTCATCAATATACATCTCAGTTAGCTTCTCCATAGGATGATTAATCTTCATCAGTAAGAAATGATCCGACTTAGTCAACCTATCCACTATCACCCAAATTGAATCATTGCCCTTAGCAGTCTTCGGCATACCCGACACAAAATTCATAGAAATATTGTCCCATTTCCATTCTGGAATACTCAAAGGTTGCATAAGGCCTAAAGGCTTCTGATGCTCAATCTTCGACTTCTGACAAGTCAAACAAGCATAAACAAATTTAGCCACTTCCTTTTTCATACCCAGCCACCAAAACATTTTCTTCAAATCCTGATACATCTTTATAGAACCCATATAAATACTTAAATCACATCGATGTCCTTCCTCAAGGATACTCTTATTTAGTTCTGGCATATCTAGAACAAAAACTCTATCACCAAACCTCATTACTCCATTCTTGCCAATTCTAAACTCACCTCCATTACCTTGGTTAATCAAGGTCAACTGATTGACCAATTTCAAATCAAACTTCTGACCTTCTCGGATTTCTTCTATAATACCACTAGTCAATTTCAATATTCCTAACTTCCACTATCAGGAGTCTCCTCACACACCAAGCTCATATCTTTGAATTATTTAATCATTTCTAACTCTTGAACTATAAGCATGGACATATGCAAATACTTTTTACTCAATGCATCAGCAACTACATTTGCTTTACCAGGA
This sequence comes from Vicia faba, assembly GCA_948472305.1. Lineage (NCBI taxonomy): Eukaryota > Viridiplantae > Streptophyta > Magnoliopsida > Fabales > Fabaceae > Vicia > Vicia faba. The sequence goes on along the minus strand of OX451741.1, from coordinate 715,734,510 downwards.
TGCTAACTCAAATCAAAGTCATAATCCTTTAACAATTCAAGCCATCTTATTTGTCTCATATTTAACTTTTTTTGACCAAACAAGTACTTCAGACTCTTATGATCAATAAACACTTGAAATTTAGAGTCGAAAAGATAATGTCACCAAATTGTCAACACAAACACCATAGTTGTTAGCTCTAAGTCATTCGTAGAATAGTTCCTTTCATGAACCTTCAGTTTCCTAGAAGCATAAGCAACAACCTATCTATTTTTCATCGACACACCACCAAGACACATCTTTGACGCATCATAATACACCACAAAAGGCTCACTCGGAATAGGAAAAATTAATATTGGAGCGACCATCAATTTCTTCTTCAATTCTACAAAACTCTCTTTGCATGCAACATGCCACACATAAGCTGGACCCTTTCGAGTCAACTAATAACAAAAACTCTAACTTAGAAAATACTTTAATGAGTCTTCGATAGTAACCTGCTAAACTAAGAAAACTTGGAATCTCAGTCGCAGACTTCGAAGTCTCCCACTGCAACACTGCATCAATTTCAGAAGGATCCACAACAATCCCACAACTAGAAATCACATGTCCAAGTAAACTCACCTCCTTCAACCAAAATTCACACTTCGACAGCTTTGCATACAACTTATTTTCTTTTAACACTTGCAAAAATTCGCAAATGCTTAGCATGTTCTTCTTCTGAATTTGAATAGACCAGAATATCATCAATGAAGACCACAACAAACTTGTGTAGATAAGAATGGAAAGTTTGATTCATATACTCCATGAAAACACCTGGCCCATTAAATACACCAAACGACATCACAGTGTACTCATAATGGCCATACCTTGTTCGAAAAGCCGTCTTCGGAACATAATATGGTTTAACAAAAATCTGATGATAACCCGGTCTCAAATCAATCTTCCTAAAAACACAAGCACCTACCAACTTATCCATCAAATCACTAATCCTAGGGAGTGAATACTTATTCTTAATATTCATTTTGTTCAACTGCCTGTAATCCACACGCAATCTCATACTTCTGTCCTTCTTCTTCACTAAAAACACGGGCGCACCCCATGGGGAAACACTCTGTCGAACGAAATTTTTCTCAAGCAATTCTTCCAATTGTTTCTTCCATTCACTCATCTTTGAAGCCGACATCTGGTAAGGAGCCATTGACATCGGACTTGTACTTGGAGCCAATTCGATAGAAAATTCCACTTAATGTTCTAGAGGAAAACCACTTCATGTTCTAGCATATGTGTACCAAATCATACCTTATATGCCTCTGAGCAATCCATGACTCAAAAGACCCGTTCAGTCTCCTTAAGCCAAGTCTGAGCTCCATTAGGATCGTACCAACCCTTGAAAGTAGGCGGATTGTTCCTTTGAAACGTCTCCAAGACACAAGACCCATCATTCGTGTCAGCATTAGGCTGATGTTTCACAGCCCGAGCCATGGCCTACAAATTTGCAGCAATCACTACATCATTTCTTCCAGCCATTCTACACACAGAAATCTAATCATCAGAAAACAATGTATCGGCAATGTTCTTATACTAATCGACCGACAGGACATACATATCATAAGAAAACCTGGCCAGACGGGCTGACCTGCTCAGATACCACTAATGTAACACCCTTCTAACCCACATTTATTTGGCATAAATTTTTACGAAGGTGCCACATCTTCATATAAACATCATATAAACATCCTACTCCGTAACATGAGTTTTCAAAACATCTAAAACAACTAATTCTTTAATATAATCAAATATCAAATATCCAGATTATTGCAGCGGAATCATAGTCTCAAAACATCTTTATTAAAATTACTTCATAGAGTCTTCCTCACATTTCATCGTTCATGATTCATAAATAAAACAACTAAATACCATGAAAGGTAACTCGTCAATTCAAAATAAGTAAGAGAACATAATAGTTTCAAAACAAACATTTCCAACCCAAATGTTACATATTAGAGCAAGACCCTCTTATTCAACATAAATAAATGACGCACTCTGAAGCTATCCTCTAAGCTTCAAACGACTATTCTTGGTCACCTGCAAGTTACCCACGTATAGAGGCAACATTTCCAAGCAGAAAGGGTGAGTAATCACAAATTATTATAAAAGATATATGGAATAGATATAGCACTACAACAACAGGTCATCATAGATTCCACATATCATCATATATCATATATTACTCTCACACATTTGATTCAAAAATACTAACCAAGTATATCATCATATCATCATATTAACAAAAATCATCAAACACACTAAATCACAACGTCATCAGCATCATTTAATCAATCATTATACAATGTCACATATTATGCGATGCAACGTCATTGACTCATGCATGTGGTACCAAAACTTCACTGATGACTTAGTCATAATATTACACACTAATAGGATTGATTCCCACTTGGAACTAGAGCACATCATAATATTGCACACAATCCACACTATGGAATTGAGACCATCACTATATTAATCTTCCTATAAACTTCATTGGACCGAAGTCCTAACAACATCACTGGACCGAAGTCCTAAAATATTCCATGAATGCATGATGCACAACAACATAATAAACACGACCACGGCTAGTCAAAACGCATCACCATCCATGAATTTATCACATGTCATCACATACATCGTAATACACAAAACATCATCATAACAAACATCAGTCTATCATACAAACATACATTCATGTTGCATTAATCACATAATCACATCAGTTCATCATAGTATTAACACATTTCATCATCCAAGATCTAGTTTAATCCTATAAAGGTACTGGAAAGATACATCACGTGACTCATTTTACTCTACCAAAGCATAGTATATCGCGTTAGCTTCCTAATTCTTTGAGCGGCGCATCAAACGGAGTCTGGAAACTCAAGTTATGGCCATTAAAAGTTTGTGTCAAACACCCCTCGCATGAGGCCCGTCTTTGGAGAAGCACCTTGCTCGCCTAAGCCTCACCCGACGAGGGTGGGGAAAAAAGAATTCCCCCATACAAAAACCAGGAGTGTTGTTTTTCTTCTGTCACCCTCACCCGACGAAGCTCTTCGCTCGTCTGGTGAGCTCCTCTAGCTTCTACTTTGCCTGACGAAGTTAGGGAGAGTCACCCTCTCCATTCAAAAATCCAAGGGCTCTATTTTTCACCCCTTCCCTTTGCCTCATGTTTCTTGGGCAAAGCTCAATCGCTCGACAAAGCATATGTCTTTACTGACGATGCAACGCAAATAGGGAATTCCCTGTGCATTTTCTGCACTGTACCAATCCCAATTTTCTTTCGATTTCAACACATAACAGGTTCCATTTCATCAGAAATATGCATGTTTTAATTATATAATACCAACACATCATGCACATCAATTCGTAGCAAAACAACATGGTAATTTCATTAATTTCATCAAAGATTCATCATAATCATCATGTTATCACATCACCATAAAAACCCCAAACAACCTACACACATGATCGGTAAAATAGAAAGTGTACTATTTTTCCTCTATAGTAATAATGAGGAAAGTTCCCTGAATGTTGATCTCAAGAACTACTTGTAAATATGAAGTTCTAATTGTTTCTCAATTATACAAAAACTAGCGTTTTGGTTTGAATTGCGAGTAGATAATAATAACTGCAAATAAAGTAAGAAAAGTGACTGTATTTTAATAAATATGAATAACCTGCTAGGGTAGGTGTGAGAATTATCCCTGTAACAATGTTGAATTCAATATTCCAACAACTTATTTTACATAATCAATTATCGGTTCTTAAGGGTGTTTACTCCTAAGTCCTTAGAGAGAAAATCTTCAATCATTCATCCTAAGCCCTAAGACCAAAGAAATTTACCGATGAAATTAAGCATTTTTGTTATCAAGAATGTCCGGTTGTTATAGGGTATCCCTAGTCCTCATTGATATCTACTATAACATAATCTCATACAAGCATTAATAATTGCGGTCCAGCCTAAATGCTAATCATAAATCAAACTCTGTTTGTCCGATAGAGAAGGCACTAGAAACATTGTGAGATTGAATTTATTACGAAAACAAACATTGTTATTGTAAGTATCAAATCAAAGTCATTAAAAATGTAAACCAGGGACACCCCCTAGCATTGGGGGGTTTAGCTACTCATATTATTCAAAGAAAACAAAAGATAAATTGTAGACATTAAGTATCGGGTTGAAATTTGATCTTCAATTGCTTCAGTTCTGTATGTTTTTATTGGAAGCAATTTTGGTAAAACAATGACTTGTTAATGTTTTGCTAAATGTCTTAACATTTAGAGCAAAATTGTTTTGAATGATGTCAAAGCAGATGTATTGACATCTACCTACTTAACTGATCTCAACCCAAAATTAGCTAAGTCTTTTGTTTCATAATTTCCAGCACTCTATAATTCAGGATTTGTGAACTACAGGTTGTGAAAAATATGGAGGAATATTTTTCAAATTGCATAATTATATCTTGGCATGTTTTTATGGAAATTATTCAAAAGATTTGAATATTTGTTTTCAATCCCAAGCCCAAATCTGCGCATATATAGCACTATGCCAAAAGTGAGTTTTAACAGTGCATATTAGACATCGCTTTTGTACAAATGCGCTTCTATAAGTGAATTAAAAAAAAACACGGAAACTATATAAAATAATTGGTAAAAGTGCTGCTAAACATATGACCTTAGACAGCGCTTTTAAAAAGTGCTGCTAAAGGAATGCTTTAGAAAGCGCTTTATCATAAGCGCTGGTAAAGGGCCACTTTAGACAATGCTTTAAGAAAGTGCTGTCTAAAGTCATAAAAAATTAAAAAAAATATTAGAAAAGCGCTGCTAAAGGACACTATTAGCCAACAATTTTCAAAAGCGCTGCTATAGGTCCATATTAGCCAGCGCTTTTAGAAAGCGCTGTCTAAACCCTTTAAAGTGAAAATTAAAAAAATAGAATTTGTGTATTCACAGTATCACAAACTCAGAAGCTAGAAACCCTTTCCATCGCGAAACCCATTTCCTTCTCCGTCTCAAATCGTTCGCCGTCGTACACCGTCCTCCACCGTCTCGCTCGGTTTTCCTCCACCCACAACAGCCGGCTCTCAAGGTATGTTCTTTATTGAAAATGTGTTTAACTCCATTGATGTCCAAACTGAGTTATCCTCCTTGAAAATGTGTTGATATCCATTGATGTCCAAATGTGTTTATCTCCTATTGATGTACAAACTGGGTTATATGTATGCATTTTAATTTTTGGATTCTTGGTAGGGCTTGATATATAACAGCAACATTTTTAGCATTTAGCATTATTGCATTTTCTTTTGGTTCTATGTTTTGGAATATAAAAGATGACATATATGATGTTTTTTTTGTTATTTTAATTGGTTTATGAATTGTTTATCATGTTTATATTTTCCATAAACTAGTATTTTGTTACTAGTATTTTGAACCTAAATATATATACAACTTGTTTTTTATGGTCCTTTTGTATTGGTGTAGTTAGGTGAAGACCATCACCGATTCGAAGAACATCAAAGCTGCATCATCCGCCGTCGACACCAATAGCCCCTTTTCTTTATTTGGTAAGTCAAGTTCAAATTCTATCTGTATCGATCAATTAAAAAACACAATTATTTTTATATAGATATATTTATTTTTAGTACATGTTATTAACTCTAGAAATAAATTTCTAGAAATAATTTGTTTAATTTAAACAAAAAGAGAATAATTCGTTTATAATGTTTTTGTTTACTTGAATAAGTAGAAAAAATGGATAAAAAATGGATGTTTGCCGATCGATTGTCACAAGAGTACGAGAATAGGGTATTGGAATTCGTTAAGTTTGTTGTTAAACACGCCAAAGACCCCAATCGAATGAAGTGTCCTTGCTTGGGTTGTTGTTATGTGGGTCGGGTTAACGCAGATGGATTAAAATCGCATTTACTAATGCGTGGAATTGATAGAAGTTATACGTGTTGGATATTTCACGGTGAAAAAAGTAATGAAAACGTTGAACCGAGGGAGAAAAGTAGTACGGCTTATGCTTCAGACGACAAGGACACAGATATATACGATTTTGATCGATTCAAAGAGATTGCAGATGCACTTGAAGAAGATCTTCAGGATTATCCCAAAATGTTTGAGAGAATGGTAAGCGATGCAGAGAAATCGTTGTATAAAGGGTGCACTATATTCACAAGATTGTCTATGGTATTAAAGTTGTACAACTTAAAGGCGGGCAATATATGGTCAGATAAAAGTTTCATAGAGTTATTAGCCCTTATGAGAGATATGCTTCCGGAGGATAATGTTCTTCCTAATCGAACCTATGAGGACAAAAAAATGTTATTCTCTATTGGTATGAGCTATGATAAGATACATGCTTGTCCAAACGATTGCGTTTTGTTTCGACATGAATATGCATCGTTAAATGAGTGCCCTAAATTCGGTTTGTCTCGATATAAGAAAAAATTGTCTCCAGCAAAAGTCTTATGGTATTTTCCTATAATTCCGAGATTTAGGAGAATGTTTCATAGTGAAACCGATGCAAGACACCTTACTTGGCCTGCAGATGAAATAATTATTGATAGAAAGTATCGACATCCGGCAGATTCACCACAGTGGTCGAAAATTGATAATGATTATCCTGATTTTGGAGAAGAAGCAAGAAACCTTCGGTTGGCTTTATCTACTGATGGAATGAACCCGCATGGTCTTCAAAGTATCTCACATACCACATGGCCTGTGATTATTATGATTTATAACCTACCTCCATGGCTATGTATGAAGCGTAAGTACATGATGTTATCTATGTTAATTATGGGCCTAAAGAACCAGGGTATGATATAGATGTATACTTGACACCTTTTATCGAAGATTTAAATATTTTGTGGGAGAACGGGGTGGAGGTTTATAATGGATATAGGAAACAAAGTTTCAATTTGAGGGCGATGTTGTTTGGCACAATTAATGATTTTCCAGCATACGGGAATCTATCTGGGTATAGCATTAAAGGTCAACGTGTGTGTCCGGTTTGTGAAGATGGAACCGATATGACGCGTTTGGAACTTTGTTAGACGAATGTGTTTCTCGGTCATCGTAGATTATTACATTCTAAACATCATTATCGTGCGTGGAGAAATGAATTCAATGGAGACACCGAACAACGTAAAGCTCCACCTGCATTGTCAGGTGACCAAATTTTTGAAAAGGTGAAAGATGTGTGTACTCAGTTTGGCCAACCTTTTGTGCATACGGTTGTCAAAGGTGGGTGGAAGAAGAGATCGATTTTTTTTTGAATTTCCATATTGGAAGTCTCTGTATGTGAGACATTTTCTCGATGTTATGCATATTGAAAAAAATGTATTTGAAAGTGTTATTGGTACATTACTCAATACAAAAGGAAAGTCTAAGGATGGCCTTAAAGCAAGGGAGGACATGTTAAAGATGGGAATACGAACTGAACTAGGACCCGTGAAGAAAGGAAGCTGAACATATCTACCACCTGCTACTTTTACTCTATCTAGAGAGGAGAAAAAGATATTGTGTAAGTGTTGTACCACAAAATTTTCCCTCCCATATTTCTCAAAAAATTTCAAGTGAGATCCTCAAATTGCCCAAGGAAGTCCAAGAGTTGACCAGACAAACTCTCTCCAAAGGCAGTCTACCTCAAATTAGGGTTTCATGTTGCATCAAGATACTTTAGTACAAAGGGTCAAAAATGCTCACTATTGTCCTAATGTGTTCTCAATATCATCCATATGAAGTTTCAAGCCCTACAGAGAAAGTTTGCCCAGTCAATTGCTCAAAAGCCTGAAAATCGACTGTGCTAGGGCAAAAGTCAACTGTGGCACACATACAGTCAAACTTTAAGATTTTTGGTCAACATCCTCATTTTGAAGTATTATTCATCATTTGATCAAGGTTTGATCATGATTCCTCAAGGATTGCTCACAATTCATCAAAACCCAAAAGTCGCTAAATTAGGGTTTTGTAGGAAAAGTCAACTCAACTTTGACCAAGCATAACTTTCTCATACTTTATCAAGAATGACCCATCCAAAGCTCACTTTGAAGAGGATGCAATTCCCTACAATTCATCTTCATCTCCCAAGTTCAAAATAGGCACTCACAATAAGTTATGAATTTGTACATTATAGGTCATTTTGAAAAGTCAACAAAACACCTTTTTTGTCAAAGCTTCATACATGATCATGGAAGATTCAATTGAGATGAGACCAAAAGGGTTGCTTAGATGTAACCTGATCCACGACCCATGATATTTCCCACTTGCCCTTATTTTATTTTTTCCATTTATTTTGATTTTTATTTCAATTCAATCAAATTAAATCAAAATAAAATCATGAAAATGTCAAAATCATTTAAACCTTGAGATTTTGTGCATATTTTAGGTCCATGAATAGCTGGCAATGAGATCAAATCGTGCAAGGCTTGTTTGTACACAAAAAGATTGAGTTTTTCTTGATTTAGAAATATTTGAATAAGAATCAAATCATGATTCAATCACCTTAATTGAAAAAGATTTGGAGCAAATTGGTAAACCTAATTCACTCAAGGCTACATATAGAACGAATCCAGACCAAAAGCACAAGGGTTGGAGGAGTGAGAAGCTGAGGAAAAACTTGTAAAAACTCAAGAAAAGTGGCAATCGGATTTCATAGTTCCAGGCTCTTTCAAGCTATTCCAAGCATACCATTCACTTACTGGGAATTCAAGGAGTCTCTCCCAATCATCAACAAACGTTTTCGTGCCCAGACACGTAATGTAAGCACCTCACGATATCCTTACTTTCTTGAAATTTAATATCATGATTCTGGCATTTATAGAATGAATTCTTTACATATTCTTTACAAATTCAATATCAATTGCGTTTTTGTTAACCATACAGAGATATTCCATGATTAGGGTTTAGGTTTCGTTTTTAGGGTTTTGATTGCAGGTACAATTGGCCATGAAGAGTGGTACCATGAGGCTCGTGAGCTTGTCACGAGTTGATTGGTACCACTAGAATCAATTTATCATGCGTGCAGTGGATTTTGGAAATACGCAGGGCTATAGCTACAGACTTTTGTCCGTAGGTAAAAGTCTTGGACTTTTGCCAACGGAGAGAGGAAGAAGAAGGGTGGAGTGGCACCCCCTGGCTGGTCCATTCAAACTTCGCGCGCTTTTGGGATCTATTATCTTATTTTCCATTATATTAATTGTTGTTTATTTCAGATACAAAAGAACCAGCCAGCCCAGTTGGCAAGCAAGCTATGGACAGATGCTAAAGGGCCTGGGTTCGATCCCCAGGTCCCCTTGTTATTCAATATTATTTTGTTATATGTAATTCCATGCGCAACCTTCCCATAGATCCACCATATGCCATCAGCTTGCAACCATTGGATCTAAAACAAATCAAATCCAACGCTTGGCATGTGAGGGTCTACCAAAGGCCTAGTCAAACATGCAGCATGGAATCTGAAGGTCAACGTGGACCAAGGAATATTGGGCTTATTGGCACCCCCTTTTACTTTTGATACCAGACCCATTTCTCTCTTTTCTTCTATATTTATTTTATTTATTTTATTTTGTTTAAATTATTTTCTCACACAAAAATTAATTCTTTTTTACAAAAACCCATAAAACCAATTTTCATCAAATTATATTTAGGTTTTATTTTTTATCAAAAATTAATTTAATAATTAGTTTAATTAAATTTAGGGTAATTTTAACCTTTTTGTAAATAATTTAAAATAAATTAGAAAATTAGGGTTTTGTTTAATTTTATTTTTATTTTCTTTTCTTAAAATAACCAAAATATAAAAATAAAAAAAGCCAAATTAATTATTTTTGTTAATTTAAATTAATTAGTAATTAGGTTTGTACTTATTTAATTAAAACCTTATTTTCTTAAAATAATCAAAAACAATAAAAAATGATTTTTCTTGCAATTAGGTTTAGACGGGGTCAGAACCCTATTTTTCCTCATTCTCGTTTCATCGCGAGCATTTATTTATTTTTACGATATTGATATAACTGCTCATGGGATGTAATAGTTTAATTAGGACTTTTCTTTTATTTATCGTTTTACGGGTTTTTGGCTATGTAATTAATCCCCCTCCCCGAAGCCTTGTAATAGAGTAGTTTTATTTCTCGCATTTTTATTTTTGCAAATATTAACTGTTAGATGTATGATAATAGGATTGCATGACAAGAATGTATGTTAATGTTTAAAATGGTTAGCAAACCCTAAATGTGCAAAGATAATAACTGAAATCAAATCACTCGCACATGCACACTCCTAGGGTATACTCTCACTTCGGTTGCCTTCGGTAAACGATCATTAAGTATAGGGTGTTTTAGTGGTCGCTCTTTTGTCTAAACAAAGATCAAATGTCCCATTCGAAAATGTTGCCTCGGAAAGGTTGCCTCGGAAATGTTGCCTTGAATATGATCTTAAGACATTAGGGTTATTACTAAAACGTCTTAACATTGCTTTAGTGATCGTATGTCCCTTTCGAATTGACGCTTACAACTCCAACGACGGTGTTACCTACTCACTAATAGTGGGATAACACTTTCTAAAGGAAACAAGAATAGAAACATTCTTTTTTCGAGTAGGTAGATGCTAGTAGGTACTTGCTCAAAAACAAAATTTTTCACACTTACACTCTTTTCAAACAAAGTTTTCAAAACGACTTCGTAACACTCTTGAGGACTGATACAAGGGTTAAAACAAAGTAAAACAAAAAATTTTCAAAAATCACAAACACGGAAGCAATTTTTAAATGATGAGCAAGTACCTAAGAGCTCGTGAAAAACCACAGATAGAAAGGGTGTGAATACCTTCCCTTTCTATAATCTACCCCCCGTACTCAAAATCTCAAAAAAGGAATTTTTCTGTGCTTTTTTCCTTTCCAGTTGGATAAAATAAAAGTCGGTGGCGAAAACCAGCATTTTCCTATACCAGTCCGATTCTGCCACCGTATCATAAAACTGGCGACTCTGCTGGGGATAATAAGTGGGGTATACCTTAGGATTAGTTCACCATAAATTTCTTCTCTTGTTTGATTTGATTGCTTTACTTTTGAGGGTTTTGTATTGGGAGTTACTATAGATCCTAACCCGGATCTGGGGGACACCTTTTAGGTAAGTAGCAATAAACTGTGAGGGAAATGTACAGCATAGACCGATACGGTTGAAGCAGTAGCTACGTTGATGTGGCACATTGGTTGGTACTAGTATCCCTTGTGGAGAAACGAGGAGAATACGGGGCTGCTATGTGTGTCATTAAGCATCAATTGACCTTAGAATCTATAATTGACCAACTTGGCTATAAGAAGTAGTGAGATAGCCGGCCTCGGTGTAAAGCTGAGAACTGGTTGATACTCAATACTACACTCATTGAGACCATACTCTCGAGATAGTTCCGGCTGCAAGAAAAGATTGTGTGAGCTAAAACCATGACCGATGGAGGATGGTCAGTGATATTGAGAACCTCTAGAACCCGATTACTATTATTAGGACAGGTTGAAACCAACTGAACTTCAAGAGGGTAATACCTAGACCCCATGCAAGCCTGAAACTTAAGGGCTTTTGTGTGACTTGTTTGCCTTTACCATGTATGTTATTTGCTATACCTGTTGTGTGTTTTACCATTAAATCATACATCATAACATAGCATGCATACTTCATTACACTAACCATTTCAAAGACCGAGGGGATTTATCTTTGTTCTGTTTTGCAGATTATGGCTTCCATGCGCAGAAACACCATCCGAGTTAACTTTGTCCAAATACCTGCCAACTCAAAGAGTTAGTCTCAAAAGTTCCTGATACTTCTTCATTCATTAGAAGACATGGTCGGCTTCTTAGCTTGGTTACCTCAAAGTTTGATGAGCAAATGATGAGTGTGCTTTTCCAGTTCTTCGATCCTGTGCACCATTGTTTCACTTTCCCGGATTATCAGCTAGTTCCCACTTTGGAAGAGTTTTCTCACTTACTGGGCATATCCATCCTTGAGCAGACACCCTTCACAAGTTTGGAAGATATTCCTAGGCCAGAAGACATTGCTTCAGCTTTGCATCTGACACGGGCTGATGTAGTATCCAACTGGGAGACACGAAGCGGGGTTGAAGGTTTCTTAGCCAAGTTCCTAATAGATCAAGCTCAGAAGTTCTGGGATAATTTGGACTTTCAGGCTTTCGAAGACATCTTGGCCCTCCTTATCTACGGTTTGGTTCTTTTTCCGAATCCAGATTCCTTCATAGATGTGCATGCGGTTAAGATATTCCTGTCTCGTAATCCTGTGCCTACTCTTCTGGGTGATATCTTGCATGCACTCTACACTCGTACTGTGCGTAGAAGAGGGACCCTCATGTGTTGCATGCCTTTTCTATTTAGGTGGTTTATTTCACACCTCCCCAAGTCCGTGTTGAAGAATGAGGAAGGTTTAGAATGGTCTTACAGGATAATGTCTCTTGCCCATACTGACATTCTTTGGAGCTCCAAGGCTATGGAAAGCACTGTTGTCATTGATCGATATGGGGGATACCTTAATGTACCGTTGCTTGGAATCAGAGGGGGAATAACCTACAGCCCTTTCCTGGATTTACGACAATTCAGTCATGCTCGGAGAGACGGTCCTCATAAGCTACTCCTTAAAGATATTGCCTTTGACTACAAGGAGGACATGGATGAGCATCACCGCAGGTTTATACGAGCTTGGGGCATGGTGAACAGGTCTGACCCTCAAGAGTTAGGACCAAGGACTTCTCTCCCTATGCAGCCCTATCTCTAGTGGGTTCGAGCTAGTGCTCAGAAGCTTGGGATGCCCTATGAAGCTGTGTTGCCAGTGATTGTGGAGCCTACCAATGAAGAGGGTGTTCCTTATATAGTCCTTTATCCTTACATGCCCACTGATCTTGGGGCCTTGAAGAGATCCTGGATTCAGCTGAAAGAGGAGAGGGATACCTACCGAGAGAAGTATCATGAGCAAGAAAGGAAGATCTTGAAGCTCACGAGGCAACTTGAGAATGAAAGGACGATCAATGACTACGTCAGCACGAAGGGGAAGCGGCCATGGGATTTCTGATTTTGCTTTTTTCTAATTTAGATTTATTTTCCGTTTATTTCTTTGTAACGCCTCAAAGGAATTGTTGAACCTTTTTACAAGTTTAATCTAATAAAGTTTGTTTATTTTTTTGGTTTTCAAATTTAAATCTCCCAAAGTCTTTGAAATCATTACATACGCATCCCATTGTCATGCACATCATTACAGGTATCATTATAGGTTTCTCATCTCCTTCGCTGTTTATTTCAGCACGAAATGTCTTATGAAATGCCTACCGATCAAGCCATCAAAGCTCTTCAGGCACAGAATGCCCAATTCCAAGATATGTTCTTGAACTTGGCCAAAGGGCAAGAGGATTTAAAGACTCTCATCCTAAAGGAGAAGAAGAAGAAGAAGAAGAAGAAGAAGAAGAAGAAGGTGGTTCTTCTGAATATGGGTAACAGATTTGGGAATAGGTTGCGACAGGAAGCTGATCTGTCTCTTTCATCCAAAGGAGAGGAGGACCAAGAGGAAGAAAAGGGTCCCAATCTTGTGGTCTCTGACAATGATACTGATTTTGATGATGATCAGTATCCTCCTGCTGAGGATAGGTACAAATAACTCGAAGACCGTCTGAGCGCTATGGGGATTCAGAAGATACCTGGTTTGGACTTCGGAGATCTGGGATTGGAATCTGGGGTGGTGATCCCTCATAAGTTTAAAGCTCCGATTTTTGCTAAGTACGATGGAGTATCCTATCCAAAACTCCATCTCCGCTCGTATGTCCGAAAAATCCAACCTTACACTGCTGATCGAAATTTGTGGGTACATTTCTTTCAAGATAGTCTGTCAGGGATTCAGCTTGAATGGTTTTATCAATTGGAAGGAGCTAATGTCCGAAACTGGGAGGACCTTGTTACTGCTTTTTACAAGCAATATCAGTATAACGCCGACCTTGCTCTCACTCGTACGCAACTTCAGGGTATGTCGATGGGTGCAAGCGAAGGTTTTGAGGACTATGCTCAGAAATGGAGAGACTTAGCTGGAAGAGTCCAACCCCCTTTGTCTGACATGGAGTTGGTTTACATGTTTCTAGGGACGTTGTCTGGTCCATTTTTCAATCATCTGATCGGCAGTTCGTCATCTGGGTTTACTGAATTGATTTTAACTGTGGAGAGAGTAGAAGCTGGTATCCGAAGTGGTAAGATACAGAAAGGTACTTCATCAAGTTCAGAAAAGAAGTCTTTCACCGATAAGAAAGAAGCTAGTGCAGTCTACGACTCAAGGAGCCAAAGCAGACCTGAATGTTGACAAGCGGTAAATGCGGTAGTAATATCAAGACCCACTGTTGCCCCACAACGCAACAGTCAACAAAGAATGGAGAGGACGCAGAGACAATACACTAGGCTTAATATGACCTTGTCTCAAATTCTACCACAACTGTTGAAGACCAACCTGGTAACTCTGAGGGAAGCCCCAAAGAATCCCAACACCACATCTCCGCTATATAACTCGAACGCCCGCTGCACCTATCACTCCGATAGCCCAGGTCACAATACAAATAATTGTTGGGCCTTGAAGAATAAGGTACAAGACTTGATCGAAGCCAAAGAGATTGAGTTTGACACTCCGGATAAGCCCAACGTCATAACTGCTCATATGTCCAAGCATGGTCTTGGTGTAAATGCTGTGGAAGATGATTTATTTGTGACCTATGTGAAAGAAATTTCTACTCCTTTGATGACAGTTAAGAAGAATCTATTGTTGGCCGGTTTATTTCCGGGTTGTGGCGAAGGTTGCCACATGTGTTCAATTCTGCCTGCTGGTTGCCGCTTATTGAAATCAGGTGTTCAGCGCCTGATGGATAACAAAGAGATCGTGTTCGAGAAGACTTTGATTCCATTAGTTCCAGTTGAAGATGTTGCCATCATAACCATTTCCGCCAATCCTTCCAAGGCTTCCTCGAGAAATCCTGTTAGGATTACACCCGTTCCGAGAGTCGCTCCGTTAATCATTACTATCCCGGGTCCTATCTCATACACTTCAGATAAAGCTATCCCTTGGCACTATGGGGCCGATGTGTATTTCCATGGAGTTAAGAAAGACTTAAAGGTTGAAGAAGCCAATGGTGATATCAACAATATTGTCGGGCCTAGCAAGGTCACCAAAAGTGGAAGACTATTCTCTCCTGAGATTTCCCCTCCGACTGTTCACAAACATGTTTCCATCCTATCTGCTAGTACATCAGCTACTATCCCAGTTCCCATTCCAATTATCACCCCTGTTGCGAGCCATCTAACACTCGGGGCAAAGAAATCACAGGTGAGCCTTTACGGATGGAGGCGCCTAAGAAGATCATTGTAGAAACCTCTAAGCAGGAGATAGAGGAAATTCTGAAGATTATCAAGAAGAGTGACTACAAAGTAGTCGAGCAGCTGGGGAAGACCCCGTCAAAAATCTCCATGTTATCCTTGTTATTATGTTCGGAAGCCCATGCAAAGGCTTTAATTGCTTTCCTCAAAACTGCACATGTGCCGCAGGAAACCTCCGCCGATCAATTCAAATTGCGTAGCTAGTTTGACTGCCGACAACGGGTTGGGTTTCTCAGATGCGGATCTGACTGCTAAAGGAAGAAATCACAATGATGCTCTGCACGTCTCGATCGAGTGCAAGGGCACTACTTTGGCCTACGTACTGGTGGATACTGGGTCCTCATTGAATGTCTTGCCAAAGAAAGCATTGGACCATCTAGACTGTGAAGGTTTGATTCTGAAGCCGAGTAATATTGTGGTTAAGGCTTTCGATGGATCAAAAAGGATGGTGCACGGGGAGGTGGACATCCCTGTTAAAGTTGGCTCTCAGACTTTTGCATCTACTTTCTATGTGATGGATATCTGACCATCCTATTCTTTCTTGTTGGGTCGCCCTTGGATTTATAAGGCTGGGGCAGTGACTTCTACGCTCCATCAGATGTTGAAATATCCAGTAAAAGGGAAGATCGTCATGGTACAAGGAGAAGAGGAGTACATGGTGAGTCATCTTAACTCCTTTTGCTATGTGGAGATGGATGGGGAATTCATCGAAACCCCGTGTCAGAACTTTGTAGAGGTCCCTTAGACTCTGGCATCGACTGAAGTTGTTGCTGACAAACCTCCAATGAAGGTGGCTTCCCTCAAGGATGCCAAGGCTGTAATTGAAAAAGGTTGGTGTGCAAATTAGGTTCAACTCCTTGATTTCGTACACAAAACTGACAAGTTTGGTTTGGGCTTTACTGCAGAGGCTCAAAGGGCTGTTCGGCGCGCACAGATTGGAAGACCTCCTCTGCACCAGTAATCAGGGAGTGAATGCAATTGAGGATGATGAAGAAGGGTCAGATATCGACAGCTAGATCTACCCGACTATCAACGGTGGATTGAACAACTGGACGGTGAAGGACTTCGTGCCAGTTTCTTTTATTACACAGTAATTGAATTTTGTTTTGAGATTTGTAACAGACAGTTTGAAACTTTATAGCCCGGTGCCTTGCCCGAGACACCTTGGCGTTGTTTGTGAGGGCTTATTATTTGTCATTTTCATATATCATCAATAAAGAATTGGACGTTTGCTTGCATTACAAATTTTGTGCTCTTTGTTTTTCTTTTCATATCTCACTTTATCAAAAAACAGCTATTGTCTTACACACACTCACATATCATAATGCAGATCCATGTCCACTTTGGATCCCATTGATAACGACTCTGCTACTGCCAGTTATGATTTCGAAAATCCGATTAACCAAGCCGAGGACGAAGGTGAGGATGATTGTGAAGTTCCTGGGGAACTTGCTAGACTGTTGTTACAGGAAGAGAGGGCCATACAGCCTCATGAAGAGCCAGTGGAATCTGTGAATTTGGGTACAGAAGAAGACAAGAAAGAGGTCAAGATAGGTGCAAATATGGAATCTAGTGTCAAACAACGGTTGATACATATGTTACGCGACTATGTTGAGATCTTCGCTTGGTCTTATGAAGATATGCCTGGTTTAGACACTAATATTGTGGTACACCGCCTGTCAACGAAAGAAGACTGTCCTCCGGTAAAGTAGAAGGTTCGCCGTATGCGCCCTGAGATGTCTGATAAAATCAAAGCTGAGGTCATGAAACAGTTTGATGCCGGATTTCTAGCTGTTACTTCTTACCCACAGTGGGTTGCCAATGTGGTTCCGGTGCCTAAGAAGGATGGTAAGGTACGGATGTGTGTGGACTATAGAGATCTGAACAGGGAGAGCCCCAAAGACGATTTCCCACTGCCTCACATCGATGTTCTGGTCGACAACACCATGCAACATAAGGTCTTCTCCTTTATGGATGGTTTTTCTGGTTACAATTAGATTAAGATGGCTCTCGAGGACATGGAGAAGACAACTTTCGTTACACAGTGGGGCACCTTCTGTTACAAGGTAATGCCTTTCGGGTTAAAGAATATTGGGGAAACTTATCAGCGCGCCATGGTCGCTTTGTTCCACGACATGATTCACCATGAGATAGAGGTTTATGTTGATGACATGATTGCAAGGTCCCAGACTGAATAAGAACACCTTGACCATCTCCAGAAGTTGTTCGACAGGTTGAAGATGTACAAGCTGAGGTTAAACCCGAATAAGTGCACCTTCGGGGTAAGGTCTGTTAAGCTGCTGGGTTTCGTTGTTAGTGATAAAGGTATTCAAGTAGATCACGTAAAGGTGAAGGCTATACAGGAGATGCCAGCTTCCCGAACAGAAAAGGAAGTCATAGGCTTTTTGGGATGTCTGAATTACATTGCCCGATTCATTTCACATCTGACTGCTACTTGTGAGCCGATCTTCAAGCTGCTGAAGAAAGATCAAGTAGTAAAATGGAATGATGAATGATAGACTGCTTTCAAAAGGATTAAAGAATACCTCCAAGAGCCACCTATTCTGATTCCTCCAGTTGAAGGATGGCCTTTGATTTTATACTTAACAGTACTGGATAATTCAATGGGGTGTGTGCTGGGGCAGCATGACGAGTCTGGCCGAAAAGAGCATGCTATTTACTACCTTAGCAAAAAGTTTACCGACCTTGAGACCCGATACTCATTGCTAGAGAAAACTTGCTGCACTTTGGCATGGGCTGCTCGCCGGCTAAGACAATATATGTTGACTCACACTACCCTATTGATATCAAAGATGGACCTAATCAAGTATATCATCGAAAAGCCTACCTTTTCCGGAAGAATAGAAAGATGGCAGATGATCTTAACTGAGTATGACATCCAATACACAACCCAGAAAGCAATCAAGGGGAGTGTGTTGGCGGATCATTTGGCGCATCAGGCCGTAGATGATTACCAATCCATGAATTTCGAGTTCCCGATTGAGAACATCATGTTGGTGACCGACTGTGAAGAACCTGGACCGGATGAAGGACCTGAGGAAGGATCCCGATGGTCTATGTATTTTGATGGAGCTTCAAACGCGTTGGGTAATGGCATTGGCACCGTGATCATATCCCCTAAAGGCTGTCATACTCCGTTCACCGCCCGATTATGTTTTAACTGCACCAACAATATGGCGGAGTATGAAGCGTGCATCATGGGCCTTCGAGCTGCTATTGACCTTAGGATTAAGTTCTTGAGTGTGTTCGGAGATTCCACTCTAGTGATCAGTCAGATCAAAGGCGAGTGGGATACGAAACACCCAAATCTTATTCCTTACAAAGAGCATGTATTAACGTTGCTTCCGAACTTCGAGGAGATAACCTTTGAACATTTCCCCATAGAGGAGAATCAGTTAGCGGACGCGCTAGCTACCATGGCTTCTATGTTCAATGTTAGGTGGGACAATGAAGCTCCCCAGATTACCATTGAGAGGTTGGACGAACCCGCACATTGTTGTGACATCGAAACTGAAGAGGTAGCAGAAAAACCCTAGTTTCACGAGGTAAAGAGGTATCTTGAGGCTCAAGATTACCCCGAGGGTGCATCTGTTAATGATAAGAAGTTTCTGAGGAGGTTCGCTGCGAAGTTCTTCATCATTAATGGTATCATTTACAAACCTAACCATGATTCAACCTTATTGCGATGTGTGGACAAAAGCGAAGCAGAAAGAATCATGGCCGAGTTACATGAAGGTACCTTTGGAACTCATTCCAGTGGACATACCATGGCAAAGAAAATCCTACGGGCAGGATATTATTGGTCCACCATGGAAGTCGATTGTTATCAACATTCTCGGACCTGTCATAAGTTTCAAGTCTATGCTGATAAGGTGCATGTACCTCCGGTTCCTCTGAATGTTTTGACAGCTCCTTGGCCTTTCGCAACGTGGGGCATCGACATGATCAGCAAGATCAGACCTACTGCGTCTAACGAGAATCGTTTTGTTCTGGTAGCAATTGATTATTTCACGAAGTGGGTTGAGGAAACTTCCTTTGCTACAGTAACCAAGAACGTCGTGGCGCAGTTTATCCGACACAATTTGATCTGTCGATATGGTGTGCCGGAGAGAATCATCACGGACAATGGTATAAATCTCAGCAATACTATGATCACTGAGCTCTGCAAACAGTTTAAGATACAACATCACAACTCTTCTCCTTACCGGTCGAAGATGAATGGGGCTGTTGAAGCGGATAATAAGAACATCAAGAAGATTGTGCAGAAGATGATGGTGACATACAAAGACTGACATGAGATGTTACCATTCGCTCTTCATGGGTACCTCACCTCAGCGCGAACTTCGACAGGGGAAACACCCTACTCTTTGGTGTATGGCATGGAGGCAATCTTACCCATTGAAGTCCAGATACCCTCTCTTCGGATTATGAAGGATGCAGGTTTGAGCAAGGACGATTGGATCTAGACCCGGCTTGATCAGCTAAATTTAATCGATGAAAAGAGACTTAATGCTATTTGTCATGGTCAGACGTATCAAAAGCAAATGATCAAGGCATTTAACAAGAAAGTCAGACGACAAGAATATCAAGTCGGGGATCTGGTGATCAAACGCATCATATTACTGCAAGGTGATCCCAGGGGAAAATGGACCCCCACTTATGAAGGGCCATTTGTGGTTAAGAAATTTTTTTCAGGAGGAGCTATGATTCTAACCACCATGGATGGTGACGACCTTCCTCACCCCGTCAATGCAGACATAGTGAAAAAATACTACGCATGATCAAAGACCCGCTAGGTCGACTGGCCTAGGCAAAAATAAGGGCTTCCCGGCGAACCAAAAGGGTTCGGGAAAAAGTAAGGGATGAAATGGAAAAAATTGTACACCCGGCAAGTCGAAAACCTGAAAAGGCGGCTTGGGCAAAAAGGGGTATCCCAGTGGATTGAAAACCCACAAGGGCGGTCCAGGAAAAAATTAGGGATCAAAGCGTAACACTATGTCTCATTGGATCATCTTGCAACCAGACTTCGGTATTAACTATCAAGATCGGACGATGCTGATCAATTTGATCTACCTTCAACCAAGTAGCAAAGTGATAAGACGCTTGAAGATATAAAGGCAATGGCAGAGTTGGAACCCAGTGAGATTGTTCACATGGTTGTTTTTCTTTGTTCTTCACAAATTGTATAAATTCTATCTTTCGGCAGTGTTCTCTTACTAGGACGTCAACATCTTGTACAAAACGCCTATTACAGGCCAACTTCGAAATCAATACAATTCATTTTACAATAAATTTCAAAATTTTTTTTCTTTTCCTATTTTGTTTTGCAAGAACGTCCAATGATTCATTTTTGATATATGCATTTGAAAATAATTGTTGCTCAAAATATTTATATGCGAAACAAAAGACGATTACTGGTAACTTCAGGAACAGGGGCAAACAAGAAGTGTACAAACCTTACAGTTGCTCAACCCACCAGGTACAGGAATGAAGTCAGCTTGAGAAAATGACCAAATGAACATACACTCCCCGCGGAGTAAAAGGCATCTAAAAATAGTGGTGTTAATTCTCCCCAAGCTGAGTTTATCTATCACCAACAATGGAAGATTATCCCCAGTGGAGTTTATTTCTTCCACAAGTAGAAACTCAATCCCCAACAGGGTTCGTTATCGCCAGCAACGGTAGTTCATCCCCATCCGAGGTTATTTCTCCAAGTCAGCAGACCTTCTAGCGGAGTATCTCTTTCCCACAAAGCCATTCTCTCGCCAGTTTATTCTCCATCAGAGTTATTCTCCCTCCAATTTACTCTCAAATCATCTTCGGTCGTTATCCCCAGCGAGAACAAAGAATTCAACTCCTTGCGCTCTCCAGCAGCAGTCCGAGATTTATTTTTCCCAGCTAGAGAACATCATAAAAACATTACATATCCATACATCATGGCATGCGCATACGCATCATACAGCACAATCTCGTTTATTTTGAGAGCATCATTACTCAATACATTTCATACATCATGACATTACATACAACTAACCCTTTACCTTTCAGGGAAGGATACAATCAAATTCTCACAAGTTTTCTCTGGTTCAGTCAAATAAATGCTAAGATTTCTATTCCAGTTCAAGTTATGAAGCCCTTGTCCGACCAGATAGTATCTTGATTTCTCCATCATATTGTGAAGCCCGGAGAACGACCGGATAACAGTATCAAATACCGCGAAGCCTAGAATCGACCAGATAGTGGTTTATCTTAAATTTAAGCTATGAAGCCCGGATTCGACCGGATAAAAGTTTAATCCCCAGCAAGTTATTGTGAATCCTGGAGAACGACCAGATAGCAATGCAAGTTACTGTAAAGCCTGGATTATGACCAGATAACAGTACAAAGACACCATGAAGTCTGGAATCGACCAGATAGTGGTATATCATAAAAACAAGTCGTGAAGCCCGGAAATCAACCGGATAACATATTAACAAGTTATTGTGAAGCCTGGATTACGACCAGATAGCAATACAAGGTACCATGAAGCCTGGACTCGACTAGATAATGGTATAAGACGTTGTGAAGCCTGGATTACGACCAGATAGCAGCCAAGAATACTACAAAGCCTGGAGTCGACCAGATAGTGGTATATCTTTAATGCAAGTTATGAAGCCCAGATTCGACCGGATAATATCTTGATTTCTCCAAACGCCATGAAGCCTGGATTCGACCAGATAATGGTATAAGACATCGTGAAGCCTGGATTACGACCAGATAGTGGTAAAAGACACTGAAGCCTGGATTATGACCAGATAACAGTAACGTACCGGAAATTAGTAGGCCTTAAAATCAAATGGAAGTCCGGATGCGACTGGATAACCACTTGATTTCTTCTGAAGCATGGAATACGACCAGATAAGAAGTAAGGTATTGTGAAGCCTGGAATCGACCAGATAGCGGTACAGGACACCATGAAGCTTGGATTCGACCAGATAATGGTATAAGACAGTGTGAAGCCTGGATTACGACCAGGTAGTGGAAAAGCATTGAAGCCTGGGATTATGACCAGATAATAGTATAAGACACTGTGAAACTTAGATTTCTACCAAATAGCAGTTTACTTGGACAATTACTAAGAAGCCCGAAATCGACCAAATATTAGTATGCCCTAAATTAAAGTTGAAGCTAGGATGCGACCGGATAACAACTTAATTCCTTCTGAAGCCTAGATTACGACTAGATAAGAATCGAGAAATTGCAAAGCCTGGATTACAACCGGATAGCAAGTTTAATCTCATCTCCCCAGTAAGTCACTGCAAAGCCTGGAGCACGACCAAATAGCAGTCGATCTTATCACTATGAGGCCTGGATCACGACCATATAGTAGTTCATTTTCACCTCTTCGACCAAGAGACGATTCCCCAGTAGAATAACGGACGACCGAAGCTCCTAAAATTCAACTTTTCCTCAAGACAGAGACTAGCATTCCCCAGCGAAGTCCTCCTCAACAACAGGTATGCAAGCTCTCGCTAAGGAATCTATTATGTGATCGACGCTCCTTCGGATGGAATCTTTAAGCCCATCTTCCATCATCGATCTCCAAATGGAATCTATAAGCCCATTCCCGATATCACAAGACAAGTACCACTTCATGCGAGTGCAAATTTCTGGGAACTCTAGTGTTCAATCATCTTCCACCTTCGGATCACGAAAGGCAAGCAAGCCAATCTACATCCTCAGGTTTAAGAAGATTGAACAGGGGCAGCTGTTGTACCCCAAAAATTTTCCTCCCATATTTCTCAAAACATTTCAAGTGATATCCTCAAATTGCCCAAGGAAGTCCAAGGGTTGACCAGACAAACTCTCTCCTAAGGCATTCTACCTCAAATCAGGGTTTCATGTTGCATCAAGATACTTGATTCCAAAGGGTCACAAAAGCTCACTATTGTCCTAATATGTTCTCAAGATCATCCATATCAAGTTTCAAGCCCTACAGAGAAAGTTTGCTCAGTCAATTGCTCAAAAGCCTGAAAATCGACTATGCTAGGGCAAAAGTCAACTGTGGCCCACATATAGTCAAACTTTAAGATTTTTGGTCAAAATCCTCATTTTGAATTATTATTCATCATTTGAACAAGGGTTGATCATGATTCCTCAAGGATTGCTCACAATTCATCAAAACCCAAAAGTTGCTAAATTAGGGTTTGTAGGAAAAGTCAACTCAAGTTTGACCAAGCATAACTTTCTCATACTTTATCAAGAATGAACTATCCAAATCTCATTTTGAAGAAGATGCAATTCCCCACAATTCATATTCATCTCCCAAGTTCAAAATAGGCACTCACAAGAAGTTATGAATTTGGACATTATAGGTCATTTTGAAAAGTCAACAAAAACACCTTTTTTTTTCAAAGCTTCATACATGAACATGGAAGATTCAATTAAGCTGAGACCAAAAGGGTTGCTTAGAGAACATCTTGAGCTTTCTAAAAAGTCCAAGAATACATCTCTAGGGTCAAAATTGAGGAAGTTATGCATTGGTGTAGTTGACCTTTTTTGCAAAATTACCAAAAGTCAAAAGTGTCTCAAATCGCAATTTTTGCCAAATGAGCCCAACTTTTTGTGCTTGTATTGAGTTTGTAACCTGATCCACGACCCATGATATTTCCCACTTGCCCTTATTTTATTTTTTCCGTTTATTTTGATTTTTATTTCAATTAAATCAAAATAAAATCATGAAAATATCAAAATCATTTAAACCTTGAGATTTTGTGCATATTTCAGGTCCATGAATAGCTGGCAATGAGATCAAATAGTGCAAGGCTTGTTTGTACACAAAAAGATTGAGTTTTTCTTAATTTATAAAGATTTGAATAAGAATCAAATCATGATTCAATCACCTTAATTGAAAAGGATTTTGAGCAAATTGGTAAACCTAATTCACTCAAGGCTACATATAGAACGAATCCAGACCAAAAGCACAAGGGTTGAGGCGTGAGAAGCTGAGGAAAAACTTGCAAAAACTCAAGAAAAGTGGCAATCGAATTTCATAGTTCCAGGCTCTTTCAAGCTATTCCAAGCATACCATTCACTTATTGGGCATTTAAGGAGTCTCTCCCAATCATCAACAAGTGTTTTCGTTCCCAGACACGTACTATAAGCACCTCACGATATCCTTACTTTCTTGAAATTCAATATCATGATTCTGGCATTTGTAGAATGAATTCTTTACATATTCTTGTTCATTGAAACATCTGCAAGCTAATGGTAATGATCAATTGCATTTTTGTTAGCCATACAGAGATATACCATGATTAGGGTTTAGGTTTCATTTTTAGGGGTTTTGATTGCAGGTACAATTGGCCATGAAGAGTGGTACCATGATGCTCGTGAGGTTGTCACGAGTTGATTGGTACCACTAGAATCAATTTATCATGCGTGTAGTGGATTTTGGAAATACGCATGGCTATAGCTACAGACTTTTGTCTGTAGGTAAAAGTCTTGGACTTTTGCCAACAGAGAGAGGAAGAAGAAGGGTGGCGTGGCACCCCCTAGCTGGTCCATTCAAACTTCGCGCGCTTTTGGGATCCATTATCTTGTTTTCCATTATATTAATTATTGTTTATTTCAGATACAAAAGAACCAGCCAACCCAGTTGGCAAGCACGCTATGGCCAGATGCTAAAGGGCCTGGGTTCGATCCCCAGGTCCCCTTGTTCTTCAATATTATTTTTTTATATTTAATTCCATGTGCAGCCTTCCCATAGATCCACCATATGCCATCAGCTTGCAACCATTGGATCTAAAGCAAATCAAATTCAACGCTTGGCATGTGAGGGTCTACCAAAGGCCTAGTCAAACGTGCAGCATGGAATCTGAAGGTCAACATGGACCAAGGCATATTGGGCTTATTGGCACCCCCTTTTACTTTTGATACCAGGCCCATTTCTCTCTTTTCTTCTATATTTCTTTTATTTCTTTTATTTTGTTTAAATTATTTTCTCACACAAAAATTAATTCTTTTTTACAAAAACTCATAAAACCAATTTTCATCAAATTAGATTTAGGTTTTATTTTTTATCAAAAATTAATTTAATAATTTAATAATTAGTTTAATTAAATTTAGGGTAATTTTAACCTTTTTGTAAATAATTTAAAATAAATTAGAAAATTAGGGTTTTGTTTAATTTAATTTTTATTTTCTTTTCTTAAAATAATAAAAATATAAAAATAAGCCAAATTAATTATTTTTCTTAATTTAAATTAATTAGTAATTAGGTTTGTACTTATTTAATTAAAACCTTATTTTCTTAAAATAATCAAAAACAAAAAAAAAATGATTTTTCTTGCAATTAAGTTTTGACGGGGTCAAAACCCTAATTTTCCTTGTTCTCGTTTCATCGCGCGCGTTTATTTATTTTTACGATATTGATATAACTGCTCATGGGATGTAATAGTTTAATTAGGACTTTTCTTTTATTTATCGTTTTACGGGTTTTTGGCTATGTAATTAATCCCTCTCCCAGAAGCCTTGTAATAGCGTAGTTTTATTTCTCGCATTTTTATTTTTGCAAATATTAACTGTTAGATGTATGATAATAGGATTGCATGACAAGAATGTATGTTAATGTTTAAAATGGTTAGCAAACCCTAAATGTGCAAAGATAATAACTGAAATCAAATCACTCTCACATGCGCACTCCTAGGGTATACTCTCACTTCGGTTGCATTCGGTAAACGATCATTAAGTATAGGGTGTTTTAGTGGTTGCTCTTTTGTCTAAACAAAGATCAAATGTCCCTTTCGGAAATGTTGCCTCGGAAATGTTACCTCGAATATGATCTTAAGACATTAGGGTTATTACTAAAACGTCTTAACATTGCTTTAGCGATCGTATGTCCCTTTCGAATTGACCCTTACAACTCCAACAACGGTGCTACCTACTCTCTAATAGTGGGATAGCATTTTCTAAAGGAAACAAGAATATAAACATTCTTTTTTCGAGTAGGTAGATGCTAGTAAGTACTTGCTCAAAAACAAACTTTTTCACACTTAAACTCTTTTCAAACAAAGTTTTCAAAACGACTTCGTATCACTCTTGAGGACTGATGCAAGGGTTAAAACGAAGTAAAACAAAAACTTTTCAAAACACACAAACACGGAAGCAATTTTTAAATGATGAGCAAGTACCTAAGAGCCCGTGGAAAACCACGGATAGAAAGGGTGCTAATACCTTCCCTTTCTATAATCTACCCCCCGTACTCAAAATCTCAAAAAAGGAATTTTTCTGTGCTTTTTTCCTTTCCAGTTGGATAAAATAAAAGTCGATGGTGACTCTTGCTTACCACGACATTTTGCAAACACAAACGCAAAACGCAAACCATCATTTTCCTATACAAGTATGGTTCTGCCACCGTATCACAGTAAGTTTCTGAGTGAAGTTAAAGTTCCAGAAGGATACTCTTCAGATATTAGAAGACTTGTGTCTATGAAAGACCTCAAGTTAAAGAGTTTAAAGACACATGATTGCCATGTTATAATGGAGCAATTTCTACCAATAGGTATACATTCTATTTTTCCAGATAAAGTAAGGAGTGCGATAAGTAAGTTGTGTTTTTTCTTTAGGTCAATTTTTAGTAAGGTGATTGATCCTGAGATCTTACCAACATTGCAAAAAGAAATTGTTATTACTTTGTGTCAGCTTGAAATGTATTTTCCTCCCTCATTTTTTGACATAATGGTACATCTAGTTGTTCATCTTGTGAAAGAGACACAGTTATGCGGCCTAGCTTATATGAGATGGATGTACCCTGCTGAACGTTATATGAAAGTATTAAAAGGGTACGTGAAAAACTGAAGTCGCCCAGAGGGTTGTATTGTTGAGCGATACATTGTTGAAGAAGCGGTTGAGTTTTATACTGAATATTTGTCCAAAGTTCAATCCATTGGACTCCCCAAAAGTCATATTTTTGAAAAAAAGGCAGGTAAAAGATTAATTGGAAATAAAATTGTGACAGTATCAAAAGATGAACGGGATCAAGTGCATCTATATGTTCTGCACAATGACAGTGAGGTTGAGCCATATGTTGAAATGCACAAGGATATACTCTGAGGGTTAAATCAGAATAGAAATGAATATTGGATAGTACGGGAGCACAATCAAAGTTTTATACCATGGTTTAAGGATCATATTTTTTCAAAGCTTCATTCAGATCCCGCTTCAATAACATAAAGGTTGAGATGTTTGGCATATGGTCCAGGTTTTCATGTGTTTTCCTATAGCGCATACGCAATTAGTGGATACACATTTTATACCAAAGAACAAGATGATAAAAGTACTATGCAAAATAGTGGTGTCACCGTGCTTGCTGAAGCAATGCACATTTCTAGTATGAAGGACCTAAACCCCAAATATGCAAATCTATCATATTTTGGAGTTATCGAGCATATTTGGATGTTTGATTACGAGAAGTTTCAAATTCCTATCTTTGGTTGCAAGTGGGTAAGTAGTGGTGGCATACGAATCGATATGTCAGGATTTTTGCAAGTGGATCTTAATAGAGAGGGGTACAAAGAAGAGCCTTTTATTCTAGCCTCTCAAGCTAAACAAGTGTTCTATGTCACTGACCCGGCCAGTACAAAATGGTCTATAGTACTTTTTTCTAACAAAGTGGTTGATGATAACGGTGTAGACCAAGGTGGTATTGATGATGAGAATGAGTCATGTATTAGACGGAATGAGTCATATATTATAAATGATCAAGATGAGAATATTATAGCGGATGAATCATATATCAGAAATGATCATAATGAGGGAATTTGGATAAATCCATCCGTCCGCATTGTAAAGAAACAAGTAATTCATGTTCCAACCAAGAAAAGAAAGAGATGTTAGTGAAAGAGGTAGGATATTAAAAATGTTTATGTTTATGTTAATTTTTGGCATTGTCATTTTATATATATTTTTTACTCGCTTCTGACTCGCTTTTATATTGGGTTTATGTTTATGTTTATTACAAGTTAGATGGCTACTAACGACGATCACCCACATGATGATTTTGTGCATGATGGAGATAAGGCCGTTAGTAAAACGAAAATGGAATATAGAAGAGGAATAACAATAATGAAGAGAATAATACGGGATAGAGGCCAAGGCATAAAGTATGATGTGAATTGAATCCAAGAAGGCCAACTCATTGAGCCTAACGGTTCAACGTTGACAAGTTATCTCGGTTCCGTGGTAAGAAGAGAAATTCCAATCACATGTGAAGATTGGAGAGCAAAAGTGTTGGACCACGCTAAAGATAAAATATGGAGTGAGATACAGGTACCATATGTGATGTTAATTGTTTTTAATGACGATTATGTCTCTAAATTACTTATACTAATGCACTTTGTTTTTTATTTTCGTAGAGGTCGTTCATCATTGATGATTCAAAGAGAGATTATATTCTTAAATTGGCCGGGAAACTACATAGAGGGTTTAGAGCTTTCTTGTCAAACAAGTTTCTAAGGGATGCGGATAAAATTTTTGTTGATGCAGAGCTTCCAAGGAAATATGTTGATTTGATTACAGCTGAAGAATGGGAAACTTTTAAATCGAAAAGAAGTACCCAAAAATTTGAGAACTTAAGTGTCGTAAATCGACAACAAGCGTCAAGTCCAGCATATCCATATAGAAAAGGTCGTATGGGATATGCACGCTTACAACAATCTATTGTAAGTATCTATAAATTGCAAAGTATCTATAATATATACACGCTTATATTTAATCATGTTTTTTGGCTTAATGTGTAGCTAACAAAAGAGAATAGTTCTGAAACATCTCTTCCGAAACACATTTTGTGGAAGGAAGCCCGTGTGTGTAAGGATGGAGCTGTTGAAGAAAAAGTTCAACAAATTTTCGAGAGATGTGTAAGTATAACATTATTTATTTAATTACATCATACTTTTATTTATTTAATTACATCATTCTTTTATTAACATATCATTCTTTAATTACAATATTTATATGAATTTCAGGAGAGTCTTTCCCAGTCTATACCTCCAGACGAAGATAATGATTGCAGGAGAGTCCTCTCACGAGCATTAGATATTCGTGAGTATTCTGGTCGGGTGAGGGATAAGGGATTTGGGATCACTCCAACATCCTTGAAAAAAAAACAAAGACAAAATCTCCAAGCAATAAAGAACCGCAGGAGAAGTTGGAAAAGTTACAACAAGAAGTCTATGAGCTGAGAAAGGAAAAGGAAATCGATCAAGCTATAAGCTTTAAAGATACTAGTGACAAAGCTAGTAACAATCATAACTTTAGACAAAATATTCCCGAGGTAATTATATACCATCTTTATAAATTATAAAACCATTTTTGTTAATTATATAACCATGTTTATTAATTGTATAACCATTTTTATTAAATTGTAGGGCATTTCCCGGTGTCAACTCTATTTGTCGACACCGACTTAACGGATGGTTGGCAAGGGAAAAGTATATAATATTTGGGGTGAAATGCTTCACCATAGACCGCTCCTAGAGGGATTTTTGAAAGTATCAGTCGATGTCGTTTTAGAGGGGGGTGCGTTGTTACCACTACCTGACGATGTGGCGAATGCAACATTGGTGGCAGATGCAATAGGATCGTTTGTTGCATGGTCGTCAAGCCTCGTTTGTGTAGATAATGAGGTATGCTTAAAATAGTTTACTATTCAAATTTTTTATGGCAATTATACTTACATTTTGTTTACATGGTAATGTTAGACTCCCACAAAATCCATTCCAAAAGATAAGGGGATTAGGCAGGATACCGAGTCAATTGCATCATTTGAGGTAACATAATTATATGAAATTTATGCTATGAGAAATGATAATTTGTGATTTTATACTTCCCCTAACTAATTATAGGATAACCAGATTCATGCTAAAGAGACTGCACAACTCAGTAGGGGTAAGGCGCCTGAAATAGAAACATTTCCACACAAAAAAAGAATGTTGCTAAGAAGACTGTGGCTAGCAAAAAAACTAATGCTCAGTTCAGGTCGTGCCTTCGGACATATTTAGGAATTACAGATATTCTGGATGGTGGTACCCGCCTTATACCTATGAGTGCAGACATCTTTGGTTTTGAATATCTTGAAGCAATTGGTAGAGAGGATATGGAGCAAGTTTTTAGGCATTTGGAATTAGGCCTCGGTGTTATCGGTATATACATCAGGTATACTCTGATCAACTTTGTTTAATTAAATGAACACTTTAATCCCTCATTTAAATGAATATAAAATAATGTTAATCATGTTTTAATTTAAGGTTTATGTATGACAACATTGTGCGCCCGCGTGGATTAGAAGCAAGATTTGGCTTCTTAGCTCCCAACACGTCAATTCAGGGTTGATTATAACGAGACCAGATGATGTCATGTCATATGTACTAGGTTTATTCATGGCCAGTAAAGATACTGAGAAGTTGTTCTTTTTGCCATATAATACTGGCAACAGGTTAGATTTTCATCCTAACTTGATCTATTATAATTTTCCGTTTTTGGCCATTGTTTAATCTTTGTTTAATCTTACAATGGACACTAGTTATTGGTTGCAATTAATCCTATGAGAGAAACTGTGTATTATCTGGACTCGTTATACAATGATTGGTCAACATATCCAGATTTGAAATAGATGATTGACACGTAAGTGTTTCGCTCCCAAAGAGATATTCAAGTTTATGTTTATGTTTATGTTTATGTTTATGTTTATGTTTATGTTTATGTTTATGTTTATGTTTATGGTCAACATATCTGGATTTGTGTTTATGTTTATGATTCTATGTGAGATTGTTCTAAACAGTCGCTTATATTTTATTATAGCGTTCTACTTGCTTTTCGCTCCCAACGAGATATTCAAGTACCAAAAAGTAGAGCCAACAACGTTACATGGATCAGAGTGGAAGTATATTTTCACAAAGAGATATTCAGTTTTGCTTACTTTAGTGATGATACTTGATAAAAAATTTAAGGGGTATATCCTGATATATTTTGTATTTTCTTTCCATGTGTAGTGTCCTCGCTAGCATAACGGTATAGATTGTGGCTATTTTATGTTGAGGTTTATGAAAGGAACTATTCTTTTGGATCGATTAGAGATTCCATCCACGGTATAGATTTCTAACTTAGGAATTACATACTATTTTCATATTTTGTATTTCTCATAAAATGACATATTGTTTTAACTAAATCACATACTATGTTATATTATTATATATGTAGTACTTTGAGGAATTCAATTGTGCACATTACTCAAAAGATCAATTGGATGAACTTATGGAGGAATGGTGTCAATTCATTATCGGGTTGAGAATTTTATAAGCTAAGGTATATTGTCTTATTTCCTTTGATGAGAACTTTCGAGTTTTGAGTATAAATTAAATTTGAATAAAGTGCAACGTTAATATTATCATGTTATGAATTTCGATCATTTGGTTTTTTTCCAGGTTTATAGGTACATGTGTAGAAGATAGAGCTAAGATATTCATGTTGTTGTTGTTTTATGAGAACTCTCGAAGATAGAAAGATGTATAGATGTAAATTCAATTTTGAATATTTTAGGCATTTTAACTTGTAGAATTTTAACTTGTATCATAAATTTTGTAATTGTTGTTGTCTAAATCATCAATTTATATATATGTGCAACTTTTATATATGTATATTTTATTGGAATGAAGCTACCAAATATGGTGCATAAAAGATAATTCTGAAAACCTAGATCAAAATATTGGAATGAAGCTACCAAATATTGGAATGAAGCTACCAAATATGGTAAAAATTCTGATTAAAATAGATAATTTATTAAAAAAATTATGAATAACAGATAGCGCTTTAGGAGAAAAGCGCTGTAAAAACTTTTAAAAAAAGCGATGCCTAAAGTCTGAAAGCGCTGTCTAAAGTGGGGGAATAGACAGCGCTTTCAAAGGAAAGCGCTGTCTAAAGCCTATCTGGAAAAAATTACAAAGCGCTGCTAAAGGGGTATATAAAAAAGCGTTGTCTATTCTAAAAGCGCTGTCTAAAGTAGGCATAAGACAGCACTTTTACATTCTAAAAAAGTGTTGTCTTTTCTTTTAGCAACGCTGCTTTAGGCAGCACTTTAAAGCGCTGTTAAAAGCCTAAAAAGCGTTGTCTTTTCCCTTTTTTATAGTAGTGAAGGACTTGCTTCCTTATTCAAAGACAAGCAAATTTTTTTGAAGAAGAATACTTTCTTTCTGATTAGAAGTTTAGGATTTTTATTTGTAATACACTCTAAGTATTAGTTTAAATACTTGAGTTGTTATTTGGATTGTTAATTGGGTATCATTCATAAGCTTTTAAGCATTGAATGATTGAAGTGTTTCAAACTTATTAATTCTGTAAGTGATTGAAGGGATTTAAGGATGGCCTCATACCTAGGTGAGTCTTCGGTAGAAGTTTAGCTTGGGTAGTGATTACGTAATTAGATCGTAAACTGGTTGTTTATTGAGGGTCTATGAATTGATATGATTTAGTGAACTTGTCCCTGACTTGGTAGCCCCCATAGTAGGTGTTGTTGTACACTGAACTTGGTGAATAATCTCTTGTGTTTTTACTGCTTTTGATTTTACTGCACCTTACTTGCAAACAGATATTTGTGTCGTGACATCTCTTTCGACATCACATATCTGATACCACAATTTCAATTGGTATCAGAGTAGGCATCCTGCTCTTTGTCTAGGTGAGATCCAGAGAAGATACTTTCTGGTACTATGGACAAGGAAGGAGGATTTGTGAACAGACCACCCATTCTGGATAGAAGCAATTATGACTACTGGAAACCATGTATGGTTGCCTTTTAAAGTCCTTAGACAGCAGGGCCTGGAAAGCAGTTTTAAGAGGATGGAAACACCCTATCAAATTGGGAGAGAATGGAGAACCTACTTCTGAATTAAAACCTGAAGAAGACTGGTCTAAAGAAGAAGATGAAATTACTCTTGGAAATTCTAAAGCCTTGAATGCTATATTCAATGGAATTGACAAGAATATTTTCAGATTGGTGAACACTTGTGAAGTTGCTAAGGATGCATGGGGAATTCTTCAATCTACTCATGAAGGCACGTCCAAAGTTAAGATGTCAAGACTTCAGTTGCTCACTACAAAATTTGAGAATTTGACGATGAAAGATGATGAAAGTATAAATGACTTCCATATGAACATCCTTGAAATTGCTAATGCCTCCAGTGCTTTAGGAGAGAAAATACCTGAAGACAAATATGTGAGAAAGATGCTCAGATCTCTTCCCAGGAGATTTGATGTGAAGGTAACTGCTATAGAAGAAGCCCAAGACATTGACAAAATGAAAGTGGATGAACTTGTTGGATCCCTTCTAACATTTGAATTAAGCATAAATGAAAGATCTGAGAAGAAAAACAAAAGCATATCATTTGTATCTAATAATGAAGATGAAGAAGAGGAATGTGATCTGGATATAGATGGAGGAATATCAAATGCCTTAGCTATGCTTGGAAGATAATTTAATAAAGTAATAAAAAGAATGGACAGGAACCAAAGGTCAAATGTCAAGAACATCCCATCTGACATCTATAAGTCAAATGTGGTGGGATGAAAAGGGCTGAAGAAAATATTATAAAGGGAATGGAATACAATGTTATGAATGTGAAGGCTTTGGTCACATTAGAGTTGAATGTCCTAGATATCTAAAGAAACAAAAGAAGAATATATTTGTTACTTGGTCTGAAAGGACTCAGAGAGTGATCTTGAAGAATCTTCCAAATATGTGAAAGCATTGACAGGAAAATATGTATCTCATGAAGAGTCTAGTGATGGGGAACTAACCTTTGATGAGTTAGGTGCTTCATACAAAGAATTATGTCTCAGAAGTGCAGAAGTATGTCTTAAAGGGGAGAAACAGAAATCCCTTATAACTCAGCTGAAGGAGGAAAGGGAAGAGCATCTTAAAACTATTTCTGATATGGGAAGTGAAGTGTCCTCTCAAAGTTCAAATATTGATAGAATGTTCAAATCTCTCAAGATGCTGAATAATGGGTCTAACTCATTAGATGAAATTCTCCAAGCAGGAAGAGTGATGGGAGATAAGAGTGGTTTAGGTTTCAATGAGAAAAAGCAACCTAACTCAGAAGAGCTTTCATCTGTCTCCACTCATGCCAAGCCTAAACCAATGATGTCGAATCAAATGTTTCAACATCATGGTAAGAAAGGATATCTTGGCAGACATCATGTGAAGAAAGAACATCATGGAAAACAGCCTGCATCTGTTTCTACACATGCCAAGGCTAAACCAAAGATGTAGAATCAGATGTATCAACATGTGGGCAAACATCATGATAAGAAAGGACATCTTGGGAAAACTCATGGGAAGAAAAAGCTTAATCACACCAGAGAAAATCCCCAGCCTTGGAAATGTCATCACTGTGGAAGGCTTGGACATATAAGGCCCTTCTATTTCAAGTTGTTTGGGTATCCTAAAAATACTCCTCTTCCTAAAACTGATAATATTCCCCAAAATAGCAAAAATAAGAAACAATGGGTTCCCAAGTACAATGTTAGAAGTCTCATTGCTCACTCCTCTCTCAGAGTATCAACCAAAGATGACTGGTACTTTGACAGTGGTTGTTCTAGACACATGACAGGTGTCAATAATCTTTTGGTGGATGTCAAATCTCATTCCACCAGTTTTGTGAGTTTTGGTGATGGAGCAAAAGTAGAAATCAAA
Organism: Vicia faba; assembly: GCA_948472305.1. NCBI lineage: Eukaryota > Viridiplantae > Streptophyta > Magnoliopsida > Fabales > Fabaceae > Vicia > Vicia faba. Next base: position 715,699,324 of record OX451741.1, on the reverse strand, counting down.
GTTGTTGGCAAGCTTGACTATTCAGGAGTTCCTAAACTTGATAATGTGTTACTTGTAAAAGGATTAATAACTAACCTGATATGTATAAGCCAACTATGTGATCAAGGATTCAAAGTTAACTTCTCCAAAGAAGAATGTCTTGTGTGCAATGAAAAGAATGAAGTTGTCATGAAAGGAATCAGATATAAAGACAAATGTTACCTATGGGTTCCTCAAGAGTTAAACCTCTCCTCAACATGTGTTTCAGCTAAAGAGACTAAGGTTAAACTATGGCATCAACAATTGGGGCACTTGCATCTGAAAGGTATGAAGAGAATTATATCTGAAGAAGCAGTGAGAGGGATTCCTAAGCTCAAGATAGAAGAAGGAAGGGTATGCGGTGACTGTCAAATTGGAAAGCAGACTAAGATGTCACATCAGAAGATTCAACATCTTACTACATCAAAAGTATTAGAACTTCTTCACATGGACTTGATGGACCTATGCAGGTTGAAAGTCTTGGTGGTAAGAAGTATGCCTATGTTGTTATATATGACTTTTCTAGATACACATGGATAAGCTTTATTAGAGAAAAATAAGAAAATTTTGAAGTGTTCAAAGATCTTTGTCAAAGACTTCAAAGGGAAAAGGAAATTCATGTCATAAGAATCAGGAGTGATCATGGAAAAGAATTTGAGAACAACAAATTTGCTGAGTTTTGCTCCTTTGAAGGAATCAGCCATGAACTCTCTTTTCCCATTACTCCTCAACAAAATGGGATTGTAGAACGCAAGAATAGAACTCCCCAAGAATCTTCCAGAGCCATGATTCATGCTAAGAGGCTACCCTACCACTTTTGGGATGAAGTTATGAATACTGCATGCTATATTCATAACATAGTCACTCTAAGGAAAGGCACTTCAGCCATTTTATATGAAATATGGAAGGGAAGAAAACCAACTGTAAAATACTTTCATGTTTTTGGAAGTAAATGTTACATCTTAGCTGATCGTGAACAAAGGAGGAATATGGATCCTAAGAGTGATAAAGGAATATTCCTGGGTTACTCTACTAACAGCAGAGCATACAGAGTGTTTAACTCCAGAACCAAAGTTATGATGGAGTCAATAAATGTTACTATTGATGATAGAGGATGGAATGTTGAAGAAGATGTCTCAAAAGATGTTGGAACATATTTGCCTGATAGTCCAACTGAATCAAATGACACGAGTATTGATTCTAATCTTCCTCAAGAAGATCCACAACCTGGTCATCTCAATAAAGGACCTTCAATTAAAACTCAGAAAGATCATCCTAAGGAGCTCATCATAGGATATCCAAACAAGGGAGTTACTACAAGATCAAGAGAAGGAATTTCTAACTCTTTCTTTGTATAAAAAATTGAGCCTAAGAATGTCAAAGAGGCCCTAACTGATGAGTTCTAGATTAATGCTATGCAAGAGGAGCTGGAACAATCCAGTAGGATCGAAGTTTGGGATCTGGTTCCAAGACTTGAAGGGACAAATGTGATTGGCACTAAATAGGTATACAAGAATAAATCTGATGAAAAAGGGATAGTCACTAGAAATAAGGAAAGGTTAGTTGCTCAAGGATACACTCAAATTGAAGGAGTGGACTTTGATGAAACCTTTGCTCCTGTGGCTAGACTTGAATCAATCAGACTACTGTTAGGAGTTGCATGCATTTTGAAATTTAAATTGTTTCAAATGGATGTAAAAAGTGCCTTCTTAAACAGATACTTGAATGAAGAAGTTTTTGTTGAACAACCAAAAGGATTTGTTGATCCAAGTTTTCCTAAACATGTCTATAAACTGAAGAAAGCTCTGTATGGATTGAAGCAAACTCCAAGAGCTTCGTATGAGAGACTGACAATATTCCTTATGGAGAATGAATATAGGAAAGGTGGTATAGACAAGACTCTCTTTGTCAAAGGAAAAGAAGGGAAGATTATGATTGCTCAAATCTATGTTAATGATATTGTATTCGGTGGGATGTCGGATGAGATGGTTCAACATTTTATCAAGCATATGCAGTCTGAATTTGAGACGAGTCTTGTTGGTGAATTAACTTATTTTATTGGTCTACAAGTTAAACAAATGGAAGAATCCATATTTTTATCTCAGAGCAAGTATGCCAAGAATATAGTGAAGAAGTTTGGGATGGAGAATGCAAGTCACAAAAGAACCCCTACTCCCACACATCTGAAGTTGACTAAAGATGAAAAAGGAGTAAGTGTAGATCAAAGTCTCTACAGAAGTATGATATGCAGTCTTCTATATCTCACAGCTAGCATACCGGACATTGCCTTTGTTGTAGGAGTGTGTGCAAGATATCAGGCTGATCCCAAAGTTAGCCATGCCAACCATGTAAAGAGGATTCTCAAATATGTGAATGGGACAAGTGACGATGGTATGATGTACTCTCATGGATCAAATTCTTCCTTATCTGGCTTTTGTGATGCTGATTGGGCAGGGAGTGTTGATGATAGAAAGAGTACATCAAGAGGATGCTTCTTTCTAGGAAATAACCTCATATCTTGGCTCAGCAAGAAGCAAAATTGTGTGTCTCTATCCACTGCTGAGGCTAAGTACATTATGTAGGAAGCAGTTATTCTCAATTGGTTTGGATGAAACAAATGTTAACAGAATACAATGTCAAACAAGATGTTATGACATTATTCTGTGACAATTTAAGCGCCATAAACATTTTAGTGAAGCCTATTCAATATAGCAGGACCAAGCATATTGACATCCGTCATCACTTCATAAGAGAGCTTGTTGAAGAAAAGATTGTGGCCTTAGAACATGTAGCCACTAAATTGCAACTGGCTGACATCTTCACAAAGGCTTTGGATGCTAATAAATTTGAGAATTTAAGAGGAAAATTAGGGATATGTTTATATGAGGGTTTGTAGCATTTAAAAGTGTGTGGGAATATCATTAAAGTGATATTATATTATTTGTGTTTCCAACAAATAAATTTTAGAAAACAATCATTACAAGACTGCCTAAAATTGTTTCCCACACGCTATTATATCTCTTCTCTCTACTTTCACAGAATCTTCATTCTCCTTAACAGAAGAAGAACCCTTTCCATTCCTCATCTCCTTGCCAGCAATTTTTCAAACATGTCTCAACATCACACATCATCTTCCTCAAAATCTACAAATGAAAATATTTCTCTTGAAAGAGTACTAGATGTTACACCTCTATCAACGACCCCCCCGCTTGATAAAAAGGTCAAGAAACCTATATCATCACCAACTAAGAAATCTAAATATGATAAAGGTAACTCCTCTTCTGCTACTGACAATAGAACTGAAGAAGAAATTGTCAATTTTGATAGAAGCATCAGAAGACTTGTGGACAGAGTTTTAAATGAAGGATTTGATGTGCTTGGGATTTCTACTCCCCTTGCTCGCATGCCCCCTCCAGCTGAGAAAGGAAGTAATCCTAAGAATGATGCTGCTGAATCATCCAAAAATGCTGCTGCTGAATCATCCAAGAATGATGTTGCTGATAGCAAACTTGGGAAGCTTGCTACCTCTTCCCTAAAAGATGTGGAAGAAGAAAATGTTGATCAAGATGTTGAGGAAAATGTTGATCAAAATGTTGAAGAAAATGCTGCTTCCTCCAAGGATGGAGAATGTCAATTTTTTTTGATGTTTTCAATGTTTAAGAGCTCTCTAACAATGAGCTAATCACTAATGTTGTACCTGGTATTGCTAGAAGGCTAAAGTCTAGGAGAGTGAAAGATGCAACTATCACACCCCCTGCAAAGACTATCAAGAATAAAACCATGTATGGACCCCCAAAAGCAGAAAGTAAAGTGGTCCCTCCTTCTAACAAGAGAAAATCTAGACATGTTACTTCTACTGATGATGATGAGGATGCTGTAAAAAGGTCCAAGAGTAAGAAGAAAGTTGTTCTAGTTGAAGAGACTGACTCTGAGTACGATGTCGAGCAAGATGTCCAGGACATCTCTCCTATCAAAAAGTCTGCAAATAAGAAATTGTTTGTTAGGGTTCCTGATGCCCCACTTGACAACATCTCCTTTCACTCTGTTAGAAATGCTGAAAAGTGGAAGTATGTGTATCAAAGAAGGATTTCCCTAGAGAGAGAACTAGGAGTTGGTGCCTTGGAATGTAAGAAAATCATGGAGCTAATATCCTATGTTGGACTGATGAAAACAGTTACCAGGTTTGCAAATTGCTATGAAACTCTTAAGAAGTTTATTGTTAAGATTCCTGTTGACTGTGTTGACCATAAGAGTAAGGAATATAGAAAGGTTTTGTTAGAGGAAAGTGTGTTGAATTTTCTCCTGCCACTATAAAAAAATTTCTAGATAGGTCTGAAGATGTATGTTGTGAGCTGAAAGTTACAGATAATCAAGTGTGTAGAACCATTACTGCCAATCAAGTAAGTGAGTGGCCAATGAAAAAAAAACTCCCTGTCAGCAAAATGAGTGTGAAATATGCAATTCTACATAGGATTGGAGATGCAAATTGGGTTCCCACTAACCACACTTCAACCATCTGCATTGGTTTAGGAAAGTTCATTTATGCTATTGGAAACCAATTTTTTTTTATTATGGGACTTATATATTTGATCAGACTATCAAACATGCAGGAACTTGTGCCATTAAGATGCCAATTGCTTTTCCTTCCCTCCTCTGTGGAATTATCCTAAATCATCACCCTGGAATCCTAAGTGGAAATGATGTTATGTGCAAGATGGAGTCTTCCTTAACCCTCCATTTTAATCTCTTTTCAGGAAAACATGTCCCAGACATTGTTTTAACATATGCTCCTGCTGACAAGACCTCCACTAAGGATGAAATGATCAATGAACTAAAGGAAGCTTGCAAGGAATTAGGTGATGTGATCAGAGTGAGCTCATCTAGGAAGCTAGTCTTTGAAAAGATGGTCAAGGACCTGCAAAGGGATAGCAACCTTGATGATGCAGTGAGCTCTGAAGGTGAAGATTCCAGTGAGGAAAGAAGTTCTGGTTCAACCAAGTCAACTGGTCAGGATGACAGTTATACTATTTGATGTTTCTCTGAACACTTTGTTTCTTTTTTGGCACTTACATGTGCTTGACATTTGAATTTTATGGTTTGTACCTTAATACTAATATTCCTTTGATTTCATCTTTCCTTTGGCATATTATGACTAAAAATGGGGGGGGGGGGGGGGGGGGGGGGGGAGAAAATGAATGAGTGATTGACTAACCACTAACCATTGACTGACCACTGACCATAGATTGAGGGGGAGCCTCATGTCCCAGAAGATGTTTTTGACATTTTCCTGTGCTAACAGCTAACTGCTAACTGAATGTATGTTTTGATTGCCTTGCTTGCTGTTGTCCTAATAATGCTCTAATAATTGTGCTGCTGCTCTGATAATATACTCTCAAAATGTTTTAGCCAAAATTTTCCAAAGGGGGAGTTTGTAAGTGTTTATTGGCAGAAATTTTGGTAAAACAATGACTTATTAATGTTTTTCTAAATGTCTTAACATTTGGAGCAAAACTGTTTTGAATGATGTCAAAGCAGATGTCTTGACATCTGCCTACTGAACTGATCTCAACCCAAAATCAGCTATGTCTTTTGTTTCCTGATTTCCAACACTCTATAAATCAGGATTTGTGAACTATAGATTGCGAAAAATATGGAGGAATATTTTTCAAATTGCATAATTATATCTTGGCCTGTTTTTATGGAAATATTCAAAAGATTTGAATATTTGTTTTCAAGCCCAAGCCCAAAGTTGCGCATATATAAGGACTTGCTTCCTTATTCAAAGAAAAGCATTTTTTTTGAAGAAGAATACTTTCTTTCTGATTATAAGTTTAGGCTTTTTATTTGTAATACAATCTAAGTATTAGTTTAAATACTTGAGTTGTTATTTGGGTTGTTAATTGTGTATCATTCATAAGCTTTCAAGCATTGAATGATTGAAGTGTTTCAAACTTATTAATTATGTAAGTGATTGAAGGGATTTGAGGATGGCTTCAAACTTAGGTGAGTCTTAAGTAAAAGTTTAACTTGGATAGTGATTAAGTGATTAGATCGTAAACTGGTTGTTTACTGAGGGTCTATGAATTGATACTATTTAGTGAACTTGTTCTTGGCTTGGTAGCCCCCGGAGTAGGTGTTGTTGTACACTGAACTGGGTGAACAATCTCTTGTGTTTTTACTGCTTTTGATTTTATTGCACCTTACTTGAAAACAGATATTTGTGTCGTGACATCTCTTTCGACACCACATATCTGATACCAGAATTTCACGTTCATTAAAATCTCCTTCCATTGAAACCCTTGTCTTCTCTAATCTTTTCTCTTGTAATTATTGGCTTCCCAAAAATTAACCTAATTCCTCTTCAAAACTCATCTAAGTAGAAAACATTCACTCAGATCGGTTGAAAATACCCAAAACACCCCCACTGCTTAACCCATGGAGAAAATATTAAAAAAAATCAGGAAATCAGTGTCATAAGCTGACACGGGCCGTGTCAGCCAACACGGGCGCACGTGTAACTCTTTTGTAATTTCAAATACTGATTTTTTGTCCCAGGAATCTTGACACACGCAGTGTCAGATCCCAAGCATCTTGACACGGGCCTCCGTGTCATACCTCTGATTTTTGCTTTGCCTTTGCTGCTTTCCTGACACGGACGGTCGTGTTAGACCTTCTGGAGTATGCAGTAAACTTTTCTGAATTCTTTTGATATTTCCTTAGTTTCGCTCTTATTCTTCTTGAGTGCTTACCTGAACCTAAAAACATTAAAGAGATACAACCAAAGCATAAAATGCGTGAAAAGGGAAATAAAGCGCTTAAAAACAATGACATAATTAACTAGAATTAACGGAAAACAAAGGTGTAAAAACCACTTATCAATACATCTAAACCCTATATCAATCATAATAACAAGGATAACCCCCCCCCCCCCCTTACCTTAGATTATAGCTTTAATCTTCTTCTTTGTATTCTACCAAAAATCTCTTTGTTTTCTTCCTGCCTTAGATCTGTTGCGTTCTTCCAACTCTTTTCACGATCGAACATAATGACACACTTTTCCCTCTATTTTTGGTTTAACCTTGGACTCTTTCTATGGTCTTTCCATCTTACCCTCACTAATCACTTCATCAATTACTATTTTGTCCTTGTTATTTCTACACCTCATATTATCTAATTTTACTAATTAAAATAATTTAAATAATTACTTTAATTATCTAAATTTATCTAAACCACTCAATTTCACTTAATTTTCACCATGCCCTCACACCGCACATCATATTCATCAAACATCACATATATTCACAAATATTCATCACAAATAATTAAATAATTAAATAAATAATCTAATTATTTTGTGGTGTTACATAATCCACAAGAGCCTATCATCCCCTTAACTACTTAGCAGATTATTATTACTATGATGCTTCCTCCTCTACAAAATATCAAATTTCCTGTCCTTTATCTTATGTCCTCTCCTACCATAAATTTTCTCATGCTTATAAATATTTTTGTTGCACTATATCTTCTAACATTGAAACAAAAACCTTTAATCAAGCTATCAATTTTGTCTGTTGGAAACATGATATGGATGTTGAATGAAAAGCTCTTGAATCAAACCATACATGGACTATAATTGATCTACCACATGGCAAAGCAGTTATTGGTTGCAGATAGGTATATAAGATCAAATATAAAGCTAATGGTTCCATTGAGAGGTACAAGCATATGTTTGTAGCTAAAGGTTACACACAAATGGAGGGTGTGGATTATATTGATGCTTTTACCCTGTAGCAAATATCACCATTATCAGAGTGTTACTCTTTATGTCTCTCTTGTTGCAATTAAAGGTTGGAATTTGGAGTAGTTACATGTTAACAATCCCTTCCTCCATGGTAAAAGAGGTATATATGACACTTTATCCTGATTTACTAGTCTCTAATTCCTGTCAAGTGTGCAAACTTCATAAATCATTATATGGCTTAAAGCAAGCTAGTCTACAATGGTATTCTAAGCTTTCATCTTTTTTTGATTTCCTTGGGTTACAACTAATCACAAGAAGATCACTCACTATATATTAAATCTAATAAGAAAAACTTTACTATTTTACTTGTGTATGTTGATGACATAGTTCTGGTTGGTAACTCTATTAAGGAAATCAATTTTGTGAAACAACCTTTGGATCATCCATTCAAAATTAAGGACCTTGGTCCACTCAAATTCTTCTAGGGCTTTGAAATTTCTAGATCCAATTCAAGAAACTTCTTGAATCATAGGAAATGCATCCTTGAGCCTCTTGAGGACACATGGTTTCTTGCCTCTAAACCATTATTTGTTCCTTTTGATCCCACTCTAACGATGTCTACTACATATGGGCTACCCCTAGCTGATTCTTCTTCTTACAGAAGGTGGATTGGTAAGCTCATTTAATTGACAAACACAAGGCCTGCTATCTCATATGTTGCCTAACATTTGAGTAAATATGTCTATAATTCACTCATATGACACTAGCAGGTAGTTACATGAGTTCTCAGGTATCTTAAATCTTGTCATGCTAAAGGCGTCTTATTTTCTACTTCCAGCTCTTTGAAACTCTATGGATTTGCTGATTCTAATTGGGACAGGTGCCCTGAAATAAGAAAATCCACCAATGGCTTTTGTATCATTCTTGGTTCATCACTCTTACGTTGGAAATCCAAGAAACAAAATACAGTGTCAAGATCTTCAACTGGAGCAGAGTATCATGCATTAGCTTCTTTGATTTATGAGCTGCAGTGGCTTCAATATTTGTTAAATACTTTTTGATCTCATTCTCTCAACCAACTTCTGTTTTTATGACATTAAATATGCTATTTACTTAGCTCATAATCCTACATTTCATGAAAGAAGCAAAAACATAGAACTTGATTGTCATGTGATTACAAAAAAACTTCAATCCAAACACATTCATCTGTTTCCTATATCCACTACTGCTCAACTTGCTAACATTTTCACTAAACCATTATGTTCTCTAGCTTACCGACTATTTTGACCAAATTAAAACATAGTATCCATAGTCCAACTTAAGGGGGATATTAGCTTATATAATCATAACTCTTGAAAGTTAATTTAATTTAACAACCTAAATATGATTAGGTTAAACATATTAAATTATTTATTTGTGATATAGGAATTTGCATTAGTTAAAACCTTCTTTAATTATGATTTCATAAAAAATAATGTGATGTTGTGACTAAAGGAGAAGGTTATGAGCCTATAAATTATTTTGACCTGATGATATGACTCAAAACTTCCCTCAAGATCAATTGATTGATAGTTTATTTTAGTCAACTGATCAAAAGTCAATTGTATACTGAAAAGTTAAACTTTGAATTTTTGGTCAAAATCAAGTGTCAAAGATCACAATCCATCAAAACATGTCAAAATATTGAAACTTTTTCATCAAGAAATCAAAAAGTCCAGATTTCATTTTGAAAAGTCAATGTTTCCAAACTTAGAAATTTTTCTAAGTGTTGAAAACTTCATATTTTTCACAACTTTGAGCCAATTTTTCACCATGATACAAGATGATTCAAAGGAAAATTTCAACATGAAAGTTGTAGATCTCAGTGAGATATAAAACATTGCTGAACAAAAATCCTCCTAGAAATTCTTAGATTTCAAGTTATTAATCCATGAAATCATGTTCATGAAACTAAAACACTTAGTGAAATTTTGAGCATTTTGGTCAGGATTTTGACCTAACTTATGGGCCAAGTTTCACATACTTCCAATTGGATTTTGCAAAAGTGATTCAAAGAGGGGTTGTATATAACATTACAAGCTTTCCAAAATATCTAAGAACTCCTTGAGATCATTCTTGATCAAGGAGAATCGAAGGCAAGAAGAAGTTAGGGTTTCAAGTTGTTTTACAAGGCAAAATTTGTGATGCACAATGGATCAAATCACATAGCCATGTTGAATAATCCCACTATTCAGGCCCTCTAACTTGTGTATCTATCCTTAATCAGAAGATTACATAAATTTTATGGCTATTATCCGTTAAATCCAAGCTTTGTCTAAGTTAACTTGCCATTTTTGGAAGAAAGGCAAGACTTCCATTTTGGAAAAGTGTGCTTTTGCAAATGTCAACCCTTCTTGAGCATCTCAATGGATCCTTCTGCACACACAACATCTACAAGTCAGAAGCAAGCTTGTTTAAAGCTCAACCACTCTACAATAGCATGGTACAAGCTTTGGGAAGATGTTTGTCATGTTTGCTTCAAAAACAAGTAAAGTTTTTACAACATGTAAATTCAAATTTTGACTTGTTGTAGAACACAAAACCTCTTGCCTATAAATACATACACTATTTGCAAGATAACAGACGCATGTTTAAGCCTTAAAACTCCCTAGAACTACGAATCACACACAAAAACTCCATTGTTGCATAATCTGACCAAAAACTTGAAACTCACATCTCCCTCGTGCGTTTCCAAGCCTTTTGGTTCCTAAAGATTCTAAACATCAAATACAAACCATCCAAAGTCCTTTTGCCCAACTGTAACACTTCCATCATCAAGTTCCATTTTCAAAAACAGAGGCCTGCAACTTGACTTCTCCAGAACTCCTCAGCCACTTTCAGCTTAATCCAAGCATCACATTAGCTTCCTGGGAACTTGAGGAAGCTAACCCAATCACTAGAACTCATTGAAAGCCGCTCCAACTCAAAACACGATACCATCTTGCAAGGCGAGTTTTATGACTTTTGAACTATTCATATAGGCATTGTTAGGCTTCCATTTTCAAAGATAAAATGTAGATACCATTGCCACGAAGTTGTACATATCCATAGTTTGCATTTATATGACCTGAGCTTAGAGAATTTTGGAGTTGAAGTTTCTGAAATTTTTAGGTTTTAAATTAGGGCAAGAAAAATTCTCACTCATCTTGGATTTACAGCTTTAGTTATTTATATGGTTGGATTCGTGGGAAGAAATGCCACAACTTTCATGTTTGTACTTTCCATTTTTGTTGAGATATGAACAAGTTGCAGGTTGTCTGGATGGGCGTGAGGTTGAAGATGAAGTTCAGGCCAGTGGTAAGGCAACGCGCTGGTAACCAAGAGGGCGTGGGTTCAACATCCAACGCACTGCCTTTTTTTCATTTTTCACTTTTTCCTCTCTTTTTTTGGTTTTTGTTTGCAGCGCCTGGGCCCCAAACATTGGACTTTCATTTTTTTGCTGACTTTCCCCCCTGATTATGTTTCATACCCCCCTGACCCATTTTATTTCTTTATTTTATTTTCATTTTTATTTTAGTTTAATTTACTTTCATATTTTTTCTTGTGATTATTTTTATTACTAATATTAGGTTTTTTATTTATTAATAAAAAATCCAAAAATATTTATTTTATTATTTTTGCACTCATATTTTATTTTTCTTTATAAAAACTAAAAAGAACAAAAACAATTTTCTTAACAACTCAATTTCTTTCTTTTATTAATATTTAGACTTAGGTTTATTTATTATATTATTTTCTTTTAAATTGAAATCAATTTAGAACTTAGGTTTCTTTTAATTAATTAATTAATTAATTTTCATTTTCATTTTTATTAACTTAAAACCTTTCATATAAAAAAAAAAACCCTTAAAAACCAAACAAAAATCATTTCTTTTTTATTTACATTCATGCATTTTATTTTCAATTTTGTACAATATTCAATATGGTTGTAATATTTAATTAGATTTAATTTTCTTGCAAAATCTCCATTTGTAAATTTGTACACCCCTCCCCTATTGATGTAATAGCTTAGTATTTTTATTTTCCGCAATTTAATGCTTTATATATAAATGCTAGTAAATTAGGGTTTGTATGGAAAAAATAAAATTAAAAAGTTAGCAAACCCTAATTCAAGACAAAACAATGCATGTAAATCAACACACTTTCACACTTACACCCTTAGGGTAAATCAACTTTGTTGCTTTACAAAAATGACCATGTTATGCATGTGAAGTATGTTAGCAAAAGCAGTCAAAAATACAAGATCATAGTCCCTCGATGACGCTATCAATGTTGCCTTTCAAAATGATCTTAGTACCTCAAAGAGAATTGCTAAGATATTTCACAACATTGCTATCATGGCTATACGATGATCCTTGCCCGTCCCTTTTACATCTAAAGATAGGGCTTATTACCAAATCAACGGTAAGATAGAAATATCAAAGGAAAGGAAGAAATGAACTAAGACTTTTGAGTAGGTAGATTGTTCCTAGTTGCTTGCTCATTTTCAAATCAAAACATCCTTGCTATTTTCAAAACAAACACCAACACTTTCAAAACATCTTTCAAACTTGAAATATTTTCAAAAGGTAAACACTTTGTATACGTTCTTACGAACGAGTACTATTACAAAGTTTTCCTAAACGATGGCGCCTTTTCAAAACACTTTCAAAAAACCACACAAAGCACATTTTCAAACAAAAGCAAGTGATCTAGCAAGCAACTAAGATCCCGTAGATAACTACGGATGAAAAGGGTGATAATACCTTCCCTTTTCATAATCTACCCCCCGAACTCAAGAAAACATCTCTAAAGGTCTTTCCTGTTCTTTTCAGCCTTTCCTTTTGGATAAAAGAAAAGTAGGTGGCAACTCTTGCTAACCGCGACATTTGCGATAAAATGTAAAACCACCAAGTCAGTTCTCCCACCGTGTTATAGTTCCATTGAGAGCTACAAGGATATGTTTGTAGATAAAGGTTACACACAAATGGAGGGTGTGAATTATATTGATGCTTTTACCCTATAGCAAATATCACCACTTTCAGAGTGTTACTCTCTCTGGCTCTCTTGTTGCAATTAAAGGTTAGAATTTGGAGTACTTACATGTTAACAACCCCTTCCTCCATGGTAAAAGAAGTATATATGACACTTCCTCTGGTTTACTAGTCTCTAGTTCCTCTCAAGTGTGCAAAATTCATAAATCATTATATGGATTATAGCAAGCTAGTCTACAATGGTATTCTAAGCTTTCATCTTTTTTTGATTTCCTTGAGTTACAACTAATCACAGGAAGATCACTCACTATATATTAAATCTAATAAGAAAAACTCTACTATTTTACTTGTGTATGTTGATGACATAGTTCTGGTTGGTAACTCTATTAAGGAAATCAATTTTGTCAAACAACCTTTGGGTCAACCATTCAAAATTAAGGATCTTGGTCCACTTAAATTCTTCTAGGGCTTTGAAATTTCTAGATCCAATTCAAGAAACTTCTTGAATCATAGGAAATGTATCCTTGAGCCTCTTGAGGACACATGGTTTCTTTCCTCTAAACCATTTTTTGTTCCTTTTGAACCCACTCTAACGTTTTCTACTACATATGGACTACCACTAGCTGATTCTTCTTCTTACAGAAGGTGGGTTGGTAGACTCATTTAATTGACAAACACAAGGCCTGATATCTCATATGTTGCCTAACATTTGAGTAAATATGTCTATAATTCACTCATATCACACTATCAGGTAGTTACATGAGTTCTCAGGTATCTTAAATATTGCCATGCTAAAGGCATCTTATTTTCTACTTCCAGCTCCTTGAAACTCTATGGATTTGCTGATTCTAATTGGGACAGATGCCCTGAAATAAGAAAATCCACCAATGGATTTTGTATCATTCTTGGTTCATCACTCTTATGTTGGAAATTCAAGAAACAAAATACAGTGTCAAGATCTTCAACTGAAGCAGAGTATCGTTCATTGGCTTCTTTGACTTATGAGCTATAGTGGCTTCAATATTTGTTAAATACTTTTTTTTATCTCAATCTCTCAACCAGCTTCTGTTTTTTATGACATTAAATTTGCTATTTACTTAGCTCATAATCCTACATTTCATGAAAGAAGAAAAAACATAGAACTTGATTGTCATGTGATTAGAAAAAAACTTCAATCCAAACTCATTCATCTGTTTCCTATATCCACTACTGCTCAACTTGCTGGCATTTTCACTAAACCATTACATTCTCTAGCTTTACCGACTATTTTAATCTAATTGAAATTTTGTAATATCCATAGTCCAACTTAAGGGGGATATTAGGTTATACATACAACTATATATCTATTTTGTATAAGCAAACTATATATTCATATGTATAGCTAGTCAGTTAGTTTAGCCTAACTAACCTTAGTATATTCATATGTATAGCTAGTCAGTTAGTTTAGCCTAACTTACCTGAACCTAAAAATATTAAAGAGACACAACCAAGGCATAAAATATGCAGGAAAAGGGAAATCAAGCGCTTAAAAACAATGACACAATTAACTAGAATTAACGACAAACAAAGGTGTAAAAACCACTAACCAATACATCTAAACCACTCAATATCACTTAATTTTCAGTATGCTCCACATAGCATCACATCACACATGATAGTCCAATTTGATCAGTTTCCTATATCTACTACTGCTCAACTTGCTGACATTTTCACTAAACCATTACATTCTCTAGCTTACCGACTATTTTGACCAAATTGAAACTTTGTAGTATCCATAGTCCAACATAAGAGGGATATTAGCTTATATAATCATAACTCTTGAAAGTGAATTTAATTTAACTACCTAAATATGATTAGGTTAAACATATTAAATTATTTATTTGCGATATAGGAATTTGCATTCGTTAAAACCTTCTTTAATTACGATTTCATAAAAAATAATGTGGTGTTGTGATTAAAGGAGAAGGTTATGAGGCTATAAAAAATAATGTGGTGTTGTGATTAAAGGAGAAGGTTATGAGGCTATAGATTATTGTAAATAATTTATTAATTGATCATGATACTTGGGAGAGAATTGTAATAATTAGATGTAATTATGATATAGAAAAAAATAAAGAATATTTGGCAATGCCGGAGGTAAAAAGAGTATAAGTTTTGTAAACTTGAAGATCGACATTGCTTCTATAAAACGAGTATAATGGTAAACATGTTGAAATTTAATGAAGAAAACATTGAAATAGAAATTAAACAATGAATAAAAAGAAACTCGTTGATACGCTTTTTATAATTATTGTCTCAAACAAACAGCTGGTCTACTACCTTCACTTTTAAAATCCAAAATATTTGCAAGGCACAACGTTTCCTTTAGGCAGTAATTAAGGCCCTTGCTTGACATAAAATTTGTCCATAGCACCTTCCCAAATATCTCTCCCGACTACGGAACTACATACTGACCATAAATTTGTTTTAAGCTCTAAATGTTAATATTCAATTCACCATAAATTGTTTTAAGCTCTAAATGTTAATATTGCCTGTTATAAATACCACAAAGATCATTGATTATACACACACATTTAACTGCTAACTAATCAACTCAAAGACACACACACCATGGCTGCTAATAGTATTGCATTCACACTCATATTCTGCTTGGGATTGTGTGCTCTCCAAGTCACTTCTCGCACCCTCCAAGACGACTCTATGTATGAGAGGCACCAACAATGGATGAGTCACTATGGCAAAGTCTATAAGGATTCTCAAGAAAGGGGAGAGTCGTCTAAAGATATTCGCACAAAACGTGAAATACATTGAATCATCCAACAATGCTGACAGTAACAAATCATACAAACTAGGCATCAATCAATTTGCAGACCTCACCAACGACGAATTCACAGCTTCTAGAAACAAATTCAAGGGGCATATGTGCTCCTCAATCACAAGAACATCTACTTTAAGTATGAAAATGCAAGTGCCGTTCCATCCACAGTTGATTGGAGGAAGAAAGGAGCAGTCACACCTGTGAAGAATCAAGGACAATGTGGTAAGTGTCTATCTAATAAATAAATCATTATTATCTGATCATAAACTCTAGTTAATATATCAATTTATCTTTTGTAGGATGTTGTTGGGCATTTTCTGCTGTTGCAGCAACCGAAGGAATTCATCAGTTGACTACTGGAAAATTGGTCTCTTTATCAGAGCAAGAACTTGTTGATTGTGACACAAAAGGTGTGGACCAAGGTTGTGAAGGTGGTCTTATGGATGATGCTTTCAAATTCATCATTCAAAATCATGGACTCAGCACGGAAGCTCAATACCCCTATCAAGGTGTTGATGGAACGTGCAGTGCAAACCAAGCATCCACCCAAGCGGCTACCATTACTGGGTATGAAGATGTTCCCGCCAACAATGAGCAGGCACTGCAAAAAGCTGTTGCAAATCAACCTATTTTCTGTAGCCATCGATGCTAGTGGTTCTGACTTTCAATTTTACAAAAGTGGTGTCTTTACTGGTTCATGTGGAACTCAGCTGGATCATGGTGTCACAGCCGTAGGTTTTGGTATAGGCAGTGATGGAACCAAATATTGGTTGGTTAAAAACTCATGGGGAACTGATTGGGGTGAAGAAGGATACATTAGGATGCAAATGGGAGTTGATGCTGTTGAAGGACTATGTGGCATTGCAATGCAAGCATCTTATCCCACTGCTTAAATATTAAATTTAAGTACTTATGTTACCTAAAATCTGTAAATCAAGCTAAATTATGATTGATTTTGCATTTACCATCTATTAGCTACATCAATCATGCTTTATGGGAATATTTATGTACATTGTATACAGCTACTTGTACATTTATCAATACAAAAAATATTAAGAGTAACTCTTATCTTTTGTTCTTTTTTCCTTAGTTACATTACATTCTATTATTATTAGCTTGTTACAAAGTGTTTCTGGTTTTCTTATTATAACTCATGACTCTTGACAAACTCAAAGCATGGCATTCAGGTAACATTCATTTGGATTTTTGGAATAAAATGCAACTCCTAAATATATAGGAGCAATGTTAAATTAATGTCAAATCTCCTTAGCTAATAAAGAGATAATTGAAATCTTCCAAAAATCAAACTGATCATTTTTGCTTCTCGATTTTCATGTGTCGTATTTCACTAAACAAGTTTCAAGCATGTATTTAGTCGGCTTTTTAATTAAAAAAATCATATGAGAACATTTTCTTTTACTAATATTATAATGACAATTATAAAAAGTTAAACTGGTAATGGACCTTCTGATTTGCAAGTGATTCTACGATAGATTCAAGTTTTTGTGATCCAGTAATGGATGATTTATTCAAGATTACACATGTGAGTAAATTTATTATCAAAATATGGACTCTCAAATTTGCTAACGCTTTTTCATCTCAACCTTTTTCCTCTGGTTTGACCAATGTGTTATGTGTGCTCTAATATACTGTATTTTTTTATCTTTGTTGTTGACGGTAATGAAATTTTGTTGTTCTGTTGTGATATGTGACGTGTTTGTGCTTTTGAGATATGATCTAGAAGATTGTTTATAGAAAAGTTGATTTTGGCTCATTTGATTCTACGACTGATTCCTACTTTTGCGATCCAATAATGGTTTATTTATTCAAGAGTTTATAGATTTGTTTGCTAATGTTTTTTGTTAGAAAGGGGATAATTGTCATAATCATATTGAAAAGATTTAATTGTATTTGCATAGAGTGAGAATATTTTATTGGATGTGCTTTGAAGAAAAGATTTAATTGGATATGCTTTGAAGGAACGATTTGAGCCAGTCCTAAATTTTGTTGAAGTGGATTTGGAAATATATTATTGAATATTTAATTAAACAAATATTGCATGAAGATATTTAATTGAATTTGTTTTTGTTACAATATTTGGATTTGAATTTAATTACAAGATCTTCAATTTCTATTAAATATTATTTATAGTGCGTTTCTGTTTTATAAGAGATTGTATTCTGAATTCTCTACATGAGAGTTTGAAATTCTTACTTATATCAAGTAAAGACATTGTTGGATTTGTTTTAATGAAGATTCAGAATTGGATTTATGAAGATTCATGGAAAGAAATATGTTAAGCAAAATGTTAGACATTTTAGTTGACATCCTGTCTCAAAATGGTTCCTTGACACAGAATGTTGATTGAAGTATATCTCGCGCTTTTGAGTTTTGTTTCCTTTTCTATCTGGAAAAGATTTATCCTAAATTTTTTTAGAAAGATTGCATTTGGTGTTCTAATTTGTTCAAGATTTATATCAATCAAGGATCTCAATCATCATAATGAAGATTTGATTAATTAGGTATGTTTTTTGTTTAAATAAACATTTAATCTTAATCAAATTGAGCCGAATAGAGTTTTGAATTGTATTAGAGTTTTATCTTTCATCTTGAAACTTAATAAATACTCGGGAGAGTGCTCAAGTGAAAGTGAGAGGTGTCTCAGATTCAGAGGGAGGCCTTAATAGAAATTCACATGTAGTATTAGGAAAAGAGGAATTGAGCTAAGAGAGTTTAAATTAGACCAATTTGTAATTATGACTATTAAGAATGATTTTCCTTTCATTGGGTCATTTCTAGATGTAGGTGATTTTGCACTGAACTGGGTTACCAATTCTGGTGTTATTTATATTTTGACTTTATTATGTCTACTACGCATTTAACTTGTCATACACATTGTTCCATCATTGTGTCTTACATTTTGTCATTCAAAGAATATTATTTCAATTGCCATCAGAGCTGACACCTTGTTCTATTTGGGTGTGTTCCATGGTTCTTATTATGTTCAAGATGGATAATCCAAAATAAGGAGGATCAGTTAATCAATCAGAAATTATTGATGGTACTAATAATCCTCCAAAGAATGGATCTGAAGACTAAGTAGAATATGATACTGAAGAAAGTCTCGTGCTTGTTAAGATCATGAGAACGGTCATGAGAAAATATTGTGCTTGCTAAATCATGAGAAAGGTCATGAGAATATGATACTGGGAATAATGTCGTTACCCATGTCAAATTTCAAGAGTTGTAACTTTTAGTGTAAAGGAAAAGATGGTGAAAGACAAAACCTCAATTGTTCTTACATAGGAAAAGGGATCCAATGTCATGAATGCAAATATTTTAGACACATTCAGACTGAATGCCCAAGTTTTTTAAGGAAACAAAGAAAAGGTTGGAATGTCAATGATGATAAGATAGATGAAAAGAGTGAATCTAATCAAGAAAATAATAGTGTGACGTTCACTAATCACATAAAATACATGAAAGGTGTGTGAGATACATGTAAGCCTTCAAATTCAAAAAAAAACACATGTTACTCATATTTAGAAAACATAATTCAAAATGTGAGTTAACAAGTTTCAAAATTCTCGAAAATATAATTATAAGCGCACTAGTTTTGTCTACACCAAACTTTCTTTGGGTTGTCACTATTGTGGTCAATATGGTCACATTGGACTGTACTGTTATAAATTTTTTGATAGACAACCTCATCACCAAAAAATATATTCTCAATGAAATAAGAAGTTTGATATGCAACATAGACAAGTTTGGCTTCCCAACATAGTTTATGTTGCACGTATCTCCCTCAAGGTTTCTTGTGAATATTGGTATTTTGATAGTAGTTATTCTAGACATATGATAGCGAAAAGAAACGGCTTGAAGGACATCAACTTGTATTTCAATAGTTATGTTATATTTGGTGATGGTGTTAAAAGAAAAAGGGGGAGTTAGATTATCCTGGTCTTCATTACCTTAATAATTTTTTACTTTGTGATCAAGAGTTATTTGTAAAAAAACTTGTGCGTACGCACGAGTTTTGGTCTGATATGCGCATTTGTTCAAAGATATAAGAAATTGTTGTTTTATTAAAATTATTTTTGTTTTAGTTAGATATCTTAATGTCATTGTCATTAGATCACCCATATATTTTCTCGTGTATAATTACTGCTTTTATTTTTTTACACTATTTCTAAATGTATTTGAACCAACTGTATATATTTTTCGTTGAAACTAAATCAGAACCTAATAAAGAGAAACTAATTTATTAAAGCTCATAATTATAAATTATTGAAACAACATATTTGAAATTGATTGATAAACGACACAATTCTATAATATTTATTTTAAATTATAAAAGATTATTAAGGGCATGCATTATCATATTAGCACATTTAAATATTTTTTAAAAATAACACATGATTTGTCGTGTATATTTTGTAGTTGCATGAAATAATAAATTGATATATTATTTTCTGTTATTTGCCGTGTTATTTTTCTTTTATATTGATATTAATATTTAAAATTTAAAGGTGTCTATTAATTTTATTAATTTGTATTTGTTTAGAATTTAAATAATTTATGTGTTCACACTACAAAAAAAAAATATTTGTGACGTGACTATTACCTCACAACATGAAGAATCACGTCACTACATATTATTTGCGACGTTGCGTTCACGTGGTTGAGGAGGGGGTGAAAAATAGTTTGCGACGTAATTTTCATGTCACAAAGTTGTGATGTGAAAATCACGTCGCAACAATCTTTTATAAAAAAACACAGCTCTGCAGGAAAGCAGGCGTAGCAGGCTTACAGTTACTTTAGTTACAACGTGTTTTTCACATCACTAAATAGTTACATTTAACAACTCTTGGGCATTAAGCTGTTGTGTTTTTTTTTATATAAAAAGTGACTTGCGACGTGATTTTCACGTCACAACTTGTGACGTGAAAATCACGTCACTAATGTTTTTTTTTTAAATTTAATAACTGAATTTATTTTTCTTTTATATATTCAATTTAATAAATTCAATATAATAAATTGAATAATAAATTTAATATAAAATAAATTCAATATATAATAAATTCAATATATTAAATTTAATATAATAAAATTTATAAACTAAAATTATAAATTTAAGAATTAATTAGTATGGTATACAAATTCAAATTTGAAAGTAAAATAAAGAAAAAATTAAGTTTACGGGTCATAATT